>JALMGJ010000013.1:20378273-20978273 GCA_023362775.1 Charina bottae
TGTTGAGATTGCGAAATGTTCTTAATCTTCCTAGGCACAGAAGACAAAGCAGGGAGGAAAATAGGGGAGAGATTGTGCCTGAGGCCCCCACCTCTATTCAAAGAAGGATTTTCCAAGTTGGCATAAATGGATTCCTTGACCCCTCTTTCAAACCACTTATCTTCCCTGTCTAAAATGTGAACATTAATGTCCTCAAATGAGTGTCCTTTTTCCTTTAGATGAAGGTAAACTGCTGACTCTGGTCCTGTGGTGTTGCTCCTCCTGTGTTGGGCCATCCTCCTGTACAAAGGTTGTTTGGTTTCTCCAATGTAGAGCTCCAGTTGACATGTAGAAATCCAGTTGACATGATTCAAGCTACAGACAATTCCACCTGGATGACTGAGAACCTTCATAGACATATTGCGGAATGAATGTTTGCTCCAATTTGGTCTTGGTGGAGAATCTGAATCTGGCGCCTCCCCCCACTCCAGACCAAGGTGCTGCATTGCAAGCTCTGTCAAGAACTGAAAGCAGAAGTTGGTAAGGTGCTGAACAAACATTTCTGTAGGCAGCCTTGATAGGAGATGCTATCATCAGATGCAGAGGCTCACAGCAAGGGGAAGGGAACTCTGCTTGGCTTCTTCGGAGACCTTTTTGCACACAATAAGTCTCTGTTCTTCAGCTGGTTCTGTTCTTCAGAGCCTAGGACAATGTTTTTGAAACTTGGCAACTTTAAGATGAGTGGACTTCAACTCCCAGAATTCTCCAGCCAGCTATGCTGGCTAGGGAATTCTGGGAGTTGAAGTCCACGCGTCTTAAAGTTGCCAAGTTTGAAAAACACTGGCCTAGAAGATTCAATTACTCATCTAGGAGATAAATCTGGATCTTCTGGTGATCTCTGGTTTATGGCAGAGCGGAATGGGTGTTTAACAAGAGCAGTGACCAAATGAAGAATCTTTAGGGTAGCTGCCCCAACATGGATGCCTTCCAGACTTCAACTTCCAGAATTCCCCAGCCAGCATGGTCATCGCTGAGAATTCTGGGAGTCACAGCCAAACATCTGGAAAGTGCCTGTGTTGGGGAAGGCTGGCCTAGAAGGAAGAAGCTCTGATTTTTAGGGCTGGGAATATGGCACTGGCTGGGGAATTCCGGAAGTTGAAGTCCACACGTCTTAAAGTTGCCAAGTTTGAAAAACACTGGCTTAGACTGTTGTATATGACCATAATTTCTTAGCCTGGCTAGTATGATGTGTGATCCTACACCATGTGTATGTAGAATGGAGGTACAAGGTCTGGGCTGCAAAGGTCCAAGTGACCACTAGATGGCAGCAAAGGAGATCCCTTCTCTCTTTGCTGCCACCTATTCCTCTTCTACATTATTGCAACCTTGATCTGGCAGTCTTAATTTGGAAAGAGGTAAATGCCATGCAGTTCTAGTACTCAGAACTCAAATCCTAGGCTCAGAACTTTTTAAACCCTAAGACTGGATTGGCACCTCATGCTAAACCAGCATTTTTAGACTACAATACCTTGAACAAGCCCTGGTAGCCTGGTCCATGCATCCCATTATACCAAAAGTCAACATACTATGGCTGAGCATGATGAGTGAGTCAACCAAGCAGCAACCTAACCATGGTTCTATAGAAAATGTAGGGACCAGTTGGTACCTTTAGGGGAAGTTCCAGAAATCAGAAATGATGGAAACAGCCCCCATCTGTTCCTGCTGTATCCCAAACATCAGATAAACAGAGATTTATTGAAACAATTTATATGGCTGGTCTTCTCACAGCAGTAACTCTAGGTGCTGAGATACGCTGCCCTTGAACATGGAAGTTCCATTTCTCATCACCCCCTCTGATGTCTATTGGCCATGAGTAGCCTCAGGCTCCCTTTATTGATTGAAAACCTTCCTTTTCAAGATCAGCCACCAGCCCTCACCATCTCGCACGCACAAGGCCTCCCTAACGACCGAAGTGCACACTCACGCAAGGACAGGATTGCCTCACCGCTGCGCTGCATTGCACAAGGTGGGTGTGGCCAAAGGGCTGCCAGTAATGCAGAGCCGTGGGCAACACCCGATTCCGAAGCAAAACATGGGCATCTCGAGGGGAGGGAGATAACAATGCATTGGATTCCAGCCAGGGGACTGTTCTGTCTAAACCAGCTGGCAGAAGCTTATTGGAGTGAAAGCCAAAATAGAAGTCAGTTTCTTTTCCCTCTTCAATATTCCTTCCCGTGCAACTGGACTTATGGCCCTCTTGATGCCTCTGAGGTGGGGAGGAGACGAGAGGCACTCACCCTTCGTCCTCTGCACGGTCTCTTTCCAAACTGGGGAGGGGGCTGGATCCTGCAGGGGGTGGGGGAGAGGGCTGGGTTCACACCAAGCCTTAAAACCAGCCTTTCTCAACTTTTTGGCCCTGGAGGAACCCTTGAAATATTTCCCAGGCCTCGGGGAACCCCTGCACATTCAGGCTCAAATATAGGCCAGAAGTTACAAAATTATTGTATTCGTTTCATGGGTAGACCTGTATATATGCATTAACAATGCTCTTAAATTAAAAATAAAGAATGAAACTTACCTCTTTAATGTGAAGTTCCCCAAATTTGAAATAATTTCTAAAATAAATCGTGAACTCCCAGGGAACCCCTAGTGACCTCTCGTGGAACCCTAGGGTGGCACGGAACCCGGGTTGAGAAACCCTGCTTAAGATGGTCTGGTTTGATTTGTGCTTAGCACAGGGGTCCTCGAACTGTGAGTCAGTATCCCCCATGGGTATGAGACAATGTGGGGGAGGGGGGAAGAAGCTCACCATTATTTATGTATTAATTTATTTTATGGAATTTGTAGGTTTGGACCACACCCCGCAGACACCCTGGCACCCTCAAACAATTGTGGTACTGCGAAACTTGAGAATCCCTGTAAGAGGTAAAACGTGAACAGTACAGCTGTTTTTATGGATTTTCCAGTTTTGTACGCCGCCCAGAGTCCGGTGGACTCTGGCAGCTAATAAATGCAAATAAATAAAATAAGTAATGGTCAAAACTAAGTGTCAAGTTTATTTCTTGCCCAACCTGAACCCCGATGAAAGAATTAGTTTTATTAATGAGGGGTTGTAAAAATTCATTGATCCCTTTAGGGCAGTGTTTCTCAACCTCAGCAAGTTTAAGATGTGTGGACTTCAACTCCCAGAATTCCCCAGTCAGCAGCATGCTGGCTGGGGAATTCTGGGAGTTGAAGTCCACATATCTTAAACTTGCTGAGGTTGAGAACACTGCTTTAGGAAGTTATAGCCCTTCAAGTTTGAGAAGTCCTAGGTGTAGTGTGTTGGGCAAAGCCAGTGTATTGTGGCTTGTTTAATAAACCAAGGCTTAGCACAGTGGAGACAAGGGTTTGGTGCTAGGGAGGAACATTTGAGGGCTTTGTAGGCTTTGATGGAAAGCGAGTGGGGCAGCACCCCACACATGGGGAGGAAGGATTTTTTCTGTATTTTTTTGGGGGGGGTAGAGTGGGGGTTTCCTTTGTTTCTTTAACTATGTTAAATGTTAGCTATGTTAAGATCTTCTACTGAGGCCCTCCTCCAGGCCTGCCCCACATCAGAGGAGTTGAGCTGCGTCTCTACAAGGGAGAGAGCTTCTTCTGTGGTGGCACCCCATTGATGGAATTCCCTCCCCTGAGAGGCCCGACTGGTGCCCACATTAGCATCATAATAAAGACGGGATAAAAATTAATTAAATAATTAAATTTAAAAAAATTATTACCAGGTGCAATTCTATTTTTCAAGGCTTTTTTTATTGGCTTTTCATTCTATTTTCATTTGTTTCGTTTTAGATTTTTGAATGACTGCCTTGGTCCTGTCTAGTTTGTATGGTGTTTCCCTTCTGCAGTTTATTAGATTTCATCGTATCTGTTCTGAGTCAAACTGTGTCTTTTAGTTTCTTTTATCGTAAACTGCCCCGAGAGCTTTGGCTATTGGGAGGTTTAAAAATTGCAATAGATAAAATAAAATCTATTTTAAAAATTCTAATAAATAAACAAATAAAGGCATCTACGTTAGGTTTTGTTTTCCATGCTGATATATTTAAAGGCCCAGCTGGGTAGCGGCAGCATTTGGGTGGTCTCAAAATCAGTGAAAATGTTAGATCATGGCTGGGAGATTATCAGCAAACACTAGATGGGAAGTTGAAAAAATAACACAGAAGAAGACAACGGCCAATCATTTCTGAATTGTAGCCAGGAAAACTGCTAGGACACTGCCATGAAGTTACCAGGAGTTGAATTCCACTTAAAGGGAAATATCTTATTCATATATTTCCCACCTGAATGTGCTAGAAAATCAAAAACCAGGTTGCAGGAAGCGCTGTAGTGTGGCTGTAAAAGAGGATTTAGGGACCTTCTTCTCTCTTAGCACAAGGTGTGAAGCAGACGAATGAATGACAGTCTTTTCTCTGAAAACTCTGTGCTCTTCCTGTTCAGTTCATAAACACAGATAATTGCTACACCTACTAGCACTAGCCATGTCACAATGGTTTCCAGTTGTTCCTTACATGCAGGCCTTTTTCGTAGAACAGTATGTAGTAACACATTCATTTGCCATAACAACATTATATAAACTACCATATTTGAGCTGCAGACATCTGAGGAGCCCTTAGATCAGGGGTGGGCAACGTCAGGTCTGCGGGCCGTATAAGGCCCGCAGGGCTCCCGCCTAAGGCCCGCGGGGCTCCTGCCCGCAAACCCCGCCCCTTCCACGTGATTGGCTCCCACCCACAAACCCTGCCCCCCAGTGCTTGTGATTGGCTCCCGCCCGCAAACTCCGGCCCCCGGTCTGCGGAAATCCCAGAAACCCCGCCCCCCACCCTCCCAGTCCCCAGTTATAAATATCCAAATGGCCCTTGGCAGAAAAAAGGTTCCCCACCCCTACCTTAGATGGAGAAAGAGAGAGTCTTCTATGCTCCCATCTAGTGGTCCTTCAGATTTTTACAGCCAAGATATGGTGGCCATATATAAACTGGTTGCATTATTTAGTCTGGAATACAATGCTTCTACCAAAAACTTCTGTTTTGGTTTCAAGTTCTTACTTGCCATTTAAAATATCAATTCCTCCTTCAATTCACTGACTAGGGTCCCATTACAATATAGTTTCTGTAGGCAATATTATCAGCCTGGTTAAGAATGGAGCTCCTATGTTCAAAAGCACCAATACCAGATGTTGAGATCTAAAACTGGATTTACTGTTTTTTAGATTTTTTTTATCCCGCCTTTATTATTTTTATAAATAACTCAAGGCGGGGGACATACCTAATACTCCTTCCTCCTCCTATTTTCCCCACAACAACAACCCTGTGAGGTGAGTTGGGCTGAGAAAGAGGGACTGACCCAAGATCACCCAGCTGGCTTTCCTGCCTAAGGCAGGACTAGAACTCACAGTCTCCTGGTTTCTAGCCTGGTGCCTTAAGTAGATTTGGCTTTAGCGAAATAGTAGGCTTTCAACTTGGGTTCCGTGATTTGTGCACATTTGTAAAAGTCCCTGGAAATTAGACTCTCAAGGCAGAATATCACACTGGTCAAAAACCCAGAGTTGCAGGTGCAACCATGCTTAGATAATTCTGCAAATGTGCTTTGTTTTTAAATAAAGGGGCTCACTTCCAAGAAATACATTATTGTAATTTCTTGGTAATGTTCTTGCTTTAACTTTAAGGTAACAGGATGAAGTATTAATCTGGATAGTTTGGGCTGAGGCCCAAGTTGCTAAATTTAATTGTTTTAAAGATTGGCCCCAGTCCTGCATATAGGTGTTAAGAGCCACTGAAAATCAACTATCTCAATTGCACTTAAAACCGGTGTGGCATATAACGTCCCAGGGGTGAGACAGGCCCCCTCACTCCTGGACTTCAGGAAAAAACTGAAAACCTGGTTTTGTCACCAAGCCTGGGACGGGAGGGGGAATATTCTTGGGGATGGCTAGCGCCCTAGAATGGACTGAGAACGGCCTTGCGCTCAGGATTTGAGGAAGAACTGTAGCCATCTGGATTCCATTTTATTTTATTTATATCTTTTAATAATTATAATGATGATATATATTTATTTCTGACTGCTCATTGGAAGGACAGATGCTGAAGCTGAAGCTCAAATACTTTGGCCACCTAATGCGAAGAGAGGACTCACTGGAAAAGACCCTGATGCTGGGAAAGACTGAGGGCAAAAGGAGAAGGGGACGGCAGAGGATGAGATGGTTAGATAGCATCACCGATGTAATGAACATGAATTTGAGTAAACTCCGAGAGACAGTGGAGGACAGGAAGGCCTGGTGTACTATGGTCCATGAGGTCACGAAGAGTCGGACACGACTAAACGACTGAACAACAACAACAACAAATATTTATTTCACTTTTATTGTGATTTGTTTTGTATTTTAACTCCGGTTTTATTGTGAACTGCCCAGAATTCCCCCTTTAGGGGAAGATGGGCGGTAATATATATATACATATATATATATATATATATATAATATTATATTATATTATATTATATTATATTATATTATATTATATTATATATTATAAATTATCCTGTGATAGAAGAATATGTACATCTTTGCTTATGGATGACAGTTGAAAGTACATAACAAGGGCTGATGGAAATTTAATACAGGAAATAACAGCTAATTACTCTACCCTTATTAACAGTGTCCATTCACAAAGTACTGTATTTGTGGTTCTCACACAGAAAGCCTTGCATTGTGAACTGACTTAATGCGAAAGTGATAAAAATCCTCTGTTCCCATTACAGCAAAAAGTTGATAAATTGTTCATAGAACTATAGAAGGTAAAGGTTGGAATGAACCTTGAGATCATCTAGCACAATTTCCTTCCCATAGCAAAAATCCGTTACTACAGCATCCCTGGCAAATGGCCGTCTAGCCTGTGTGGAATGCCTCCAGTGGAGGAGCATTTGCCACCTCCAAGGCAGTCTGCCCCATCGCTGAGCCACACTTCCTCTTGGGGAAGTTTTCTGATGTCCAACCAAAATCTATTCCTTCTAATATCAACCCATTGTTTCTTGTCCTGTATCCTGGAACAACTTCGAACCATTCTGCTCTGTCTTCTACATCAGTGTTTCTCAACCTCAGCAACTTTAAGATGTGTGGACTTCAACTCCCAGAATTCCCAGCCAGCATCTTCTTCTCTCTTATCTACATTTAATATTCTAAGGCACCTAAATAATAAGACTCTATTGCAGAGCTTTCCAAACTTTTCATGTTGGTGACACACTTTTTAGACATGCATCATTTCGCGACACACTCTTACAGCAGGGCACGAGGCAGGCACTAGGACCTGTGTGGAATCCCAGCAGGTTTGGAGGCAGCAGCAGCCCTGACACACCCAGACACTGCAGCCGACACACTAACGTGTCCACAGAGTTTGGAAAGCTCTGCTCTGTTGTATAAATATCATTGTATCGAAATAACTTATTGTACCAAAACTGAGAAGATGCAACAATAGACAGTCTATATAGCTAGATTTAATAATATGTTAAAGGATTGAGCTCTATATTAACATTTTATGAATATATTTTTAGTTTCTACAAATGTCACTCATTTATTCATTATTCTATATATACTTTTCTGATTTTATTAGCATCATGATATTTTTGGTTGTACTTTATCATATCCTCTGGTTGTTATACTTACCAATAAATAAATAAATAAATCTCCAGATTAAATGTATTGTGAGAGGTTAGCCACTGTCTCTCGGCCTAACCTACTTTACAAGACTGTTGTGTGCATACAAGTGTGTGTAGGGGGTCTCAAGTGTATTACACTAAATTCTTCATCAGAAGGGCCAGATACAACCTTCCTAAATAATAAATAAAATCAGATTTCCAACTTAGTTTTTTTTTTAGAAAAACCAAAGAGCCGGTTAAGAACTACAAAGTTATTTCTAGGTTAAGTATTCAAAAAGGAATAAACGTTCTTCCACCCACAATTTTATAAAGCAAGTATAATATCCCAGTGGAAATTTCCATTGAAAAAAATCTCTAGTATTCAAACAAAAGGACCCAGCTAGATATATAAAAATATTTTCTGCTGTTGTTAGCTCCAGATAAAACAGAGACATGGTCTTGTGCAAGACTGAGGAAGTACAAGCAACAGGAGCCTAACAGTTTACAGCTAAAAACATAAATTGAAAGGATTCCCTAAAACTGTCAGATAGCTAATAAAGGAGGGTGCTCTCTTTTAGGGTGTTTTAATTACCAAGGAAACCAAAAACTGCTCTTGAATGACATAAAGAACAAAGCAGCGTAAGGAAAGGCCAACCCCCTCCCTTCACTTGTGGGGCTGATGAATCAAACTTGTAAAGTGGTAATTCAAATCTGGAATAAAAATAGAGAACATCCATCCTTCACTAGCTTTCCCAGAATATTGTCTTGTCTACGACTGAAAGTCTAACCACACAGAGCGCCCCAGGTTCCTTGGGAAAAGAATAAGCATGTCAGTAAGGTACTAAATAGATGAAACCACTTTGAGACCAAAAGAAAACACTCACTGAGAAGTCCTAACTTTAAGCACTTTTGCTTTTTGTCTCTGGCAAGGCTAGGCCTTGTCAAGTTCTTAAATTATTGGTAAATTTAATAGGGGCAGGAATTTGGAGGGGTTGTAATGGTAGACTCACAAAATGGCTGCCACGGTGGGCATAGCTGGTCCTGAAATATCCATTTACAGGCAGATGAACTAACTAGCACCCCAGGATGACCTCTGTCACCCAGGGGTGCCTTTGTGGGGTTCAGAAGCATTTGCTCAAAGCAATATGATGCTGGAGGGTGGTATGCATTGGCTTTGCAACAGTAGAGCTTCCTATTTAGTGTTTTCTAATTAAAGGGATATTCTTTTCAAAGAATATCCTGTTAATTAGAAAATTAAATTGGAGTTAATTAGAAAATTAAATTGGAGTTAATTAGAAAATTAAATTGGAGTCCATATACTCCAAGTGTATGGAGGGACAAGGAGACTGTTGAGCACCAAGAGAGATGTCTGCACATACATCAGCACCTGTGGACAATGTGGTGTAGTGGTTAAGGCAGTGTTTTTCAACCTCCACAACTTTATGGTGTGTGGACTTCAACTCCCAGAATTCCCCAGCCGGCCATGCCGGCTGGGGAATTCTGGGAGTTGAAGTCCACTCATCTTAAAGTTGCTGAGGTTGAGAAACACTGGGTTAAGGTGTGTTCAAGAGAGTTCAAGGTTCTCCTCCACCCTCAGCCGTGGAAGCCCGCTGGGTGACTTTGGGCCAATTTCTCTCTCTCAGTCTAACCCACCTCACAGACTTGATGTACAGAATAAAATAGGAGGAGAGAATTCTCTGTATGTTGCCTTGTCTCCCGTTGTGTTTCCAGTTGTGCTTCTTTATAACCTTTGCTTTCCCCACCCCCAATAGAATATTAAGTGAGTCTTGAATGAATGTATACACTACGATACTCCTCTATGTAGCAGAGGACAATCATTGCAGTGTTGGCCTTGTAAAATGGGATGGGAGTTGTAGTCCAACACACCAAGCAGTTGTCTATATGGGACACAACTGCTGAAGGCTCCATGCATCTATTAATGTCTCAATTGCTTTGTGTGGTGGAGAAATTTGGGAACCATGCAGTTAAACTGAATTTACTTCTTCTGATAAGCCATAAGGTGGTTTGATTGGTTTTGGCTTCACATACTGTGTGAACCAGCCATTACAGTTTGCAAATCATGCCTTACTGTTCAGTGTGCTGCATGAACTCAGTTCATTGTTGTCAACCCAACAAGCCATGATTAAAGAAACCCTGGCTTAGAAATATGAACGAACACGGCCTTTGGCTCTATAGAACATTGACTAGAGGTATTTTGGACCTTCTTCCTCTACACTGAAATCCTAGGTTAGCACTGCTCTCCTGGAGATGCGCATTTCAAGGCAACTCTGTTAAGCTCCATCCACTTGCAGTTTAAGAAGGTTTATCTGCTGGTGCTGGCCATCAACCATCAACCTAACAAACTCCTATCGGATTCAACAGCCCCCCAGAACAATCTGTTGAAACCTGAAGTCCTATGGACGGAAACAAGGAGCACCTGTTAAAGAGAGATGCTTTCAAAAAGATGGTCCTAACAATCCATATTCCTCCTGCATTTTGCTGCTCCAAACTGCACCAACGTGCCACCTTCCAACAGTTACTGCCCTGAAAATCCATCCCCACTAGCTGGGTTGGTATGACTGATGGGAATTACAGTATAACATCTGGAAGGTCTCACATTGCCCAGCCCTGCCTGAAAGGTTGGTTGGTTGGTTTATATGTACAGTATATATATACACCAACCAACCAACCAACCAACCAACCAACCAACCAACCTTTCAGGCAGGGCTGGGCAATGTGAGACCTTCCAGATGTTTTATTTATATATATATATATATGTATAAATATATATACATTTAATGCAAATGCAATAAATATAAAATATCATTGTAATTATTAAAAGATATAAATAGAATAGAATAGAATAGAATAGAATAGAATAGAATAGAATAGAATAGAATAGAATCCAGATGGCTACAGTTCTTCCTCAAAGGTTCCCTTGGTCCATGCTTTAAACCATCATGTATGGCTTATGTCTTTGCCCGTTGCTGCTTTCAATATATTTGGGGTTTGCTTATCCGTGTTTCAGTCGGCCACATGCATTGTTTGATTGGTTTTCTTGGTCTTGATGCAGTTGTTCACACAAATGCCTCAAAGGGTCTAAGGGGGAACGGGTTTCACTCACATGCAAATGCACAAACGTGTAGCAAAAAGTGCTGCAGCACTGCATGTAAGTTATAGCAAGATTAATTTTTGTGTCTGTCCTTTCCCCATTCTTTAGAGCGCAGTGGGGGACATGTGGTCTGAACGACATTAAAACACTGCACAAAAGGAATCCTGATGTAGTATTATACCATATATATGTACATATATTCATATCGAAACTACTCTCTCCCCACAGTGCTTTTTATCAATTCAAACATGGTAATATAGGAACTGAAAACAGACAAATTAACTAAAGGAACTGAGACTTGTGGCTGCACATTGTCCCACCTGGAATTATTTTAGAAACAGTCCTTCTTTAAACTGAAATGCAGAAGGAAAAGAGAAGAGCACCCAGAAAGAAGGAACAGGAGGAGGAAATTTGAACATTCCTCCCATAATATAAACTAAAATTCCCAGGATTTAGAAGGGAGTGCTGCTACTTATGTACACATAAGCACAGCACGTTCTATAAGCCATCATGTAATATATGCATGAAGTTTGAAAGTCTGCACAGGTGCCAAAACCAAGCAAAGCAACATGCAAACATGCGAACACAGAACCACAGACTTTTCTTAGGAGCTAGGGAGAACTCTAAAACCTGACTGTTGAGGATTGATTATGTCTAATTGGCGTGTAGGGGGAGCATCAAGGTGGAACGCTGGAGGGGAGCGGGATAGAGTATTTTGAAAAGGAGTGTTTCAGTCTAACTTTTGTGTTGCAGGCTATGTGTGGGAAGGATTTTAGTCTATGATTCAGATCAAAAGTGGCATTCCCACAAATCCAAACAATATGACACATTTGTCTAATGCAGTGTTTCTCAACCTTGGCAGCTTGAAGATGTGTGGACTTCAACTCCCAGAATTCCCCAGCCAGCACATGCTGGCTGGGGAATTCTGGGAGTTGAAGTCCACACGTCTTCAAGTTGCCAAGGTTGAGAAACACTGGTCTAAGTTTGTAGCTTGAATCATGTCAACTGGATTTCTATTTTCTTAGTGGAAACGTTTCGCTCCTTATCCAAGGAGCTTCTTCAGAAGAAGAAGAAGCTCCTTGGATAAGGAGCGAAACGTTTCCACTAAGAAAATAGAAATCCAGTTGACATGATTCAAGCTACAGACAATTCCACCTGGATGACTGAGAACCTTCATAGACTGGTCTAAGTTGTTGAGTTGAAGCTCTGCAGCACTGAATCAAGGATCAAGTTGACTTTTTGGTCTAATGGGCTTTCGGGGTGAGTGGTGGACCTGGGTTGCATTTGTAATTTTTATTTTATTTGTTTATGCATTCAATGTCAATTTAGTCAATGTATTCTTATTCACCAAGCAATTGTGGGAGGCTTACAGAGGGTTGAAACAACAAATGACAAGCATTGTTTGCGTCGGGATGTTAATTTTTCCATTACTGTACATAAGCCACCTTGATTTGTGAGAAGTTGGGGGAGCATAAAAATGTGATAGGTAGGTGGGTAGATTTCCATGCAATGCAAAGCTTTGCCTGCTCATTTCTGCATATCAGATTTTTGTTAGAAGGCATGCATGCAGAGACCTTGGATGGAATTTGGCAACAGATTTGGAACTTGGTATGAATAGGAAAACAGACTAATCTGAAAGCAAAAGTGTTCTATGGAATTACAGACTCACAGGGGCTCTTGGGCTTTGAAAAACAGACTGGAGGGTGAAGATTAAGCAGGTAAATCATACAGAATAAGTTTATCTCCCAGTCAGCAGTTAACTCCTGCCACCACTCAGATAAGGAAATAGCCACAAAAATTTCCATGTGGGTTATTGATAATTTTTTTAAAAAAAAACCTTTCACAGAGCTGAATTTCTAATCAGAGCAAACTTGAGGTTAAGACTATTAGTAATTTGCTACTAGTCATGATGGGCATATATGTTAATAGAAAATATATTAAAAAGATAGGATAAAATATAATAATAATGATGATGATGATGATGATGATGATGATGATGATACCTCTGATATCAGATTCAGTGATTGGATTTATGTATCGCATGGATGTCCAGGGATAGAAGGGAAGCAAGCGACATCCATGCATTATGACATCATTCTGCAAATGATGCAGATTACATAATTTGCATCACTTTGTTGATGACATCATGATTCAAGTGATGGCACTGTACCGTCTCCCAGATTCCTAAATGCGTTTCATTAAGTTGTGGTTCATCTGGCAACCCACAACTGGCAGGCTTGGTATAATTCATTCAGTTATAAATGATGGAATGAAATGGCTGAATTTGCATGACATGTTACATCAAAATGCACAAAGCACGTTATGGCTTAGCATAGTGTCCTTGCGTCCCTTGTAGTAAATGCAAATCGGGCAGAGGGCTACCATGTCTGGTTGTGGGCTTTCCAGAGATACCTGATCAGCCACGTGAAAACTGAATCAGACAAGGTAAGACTTTGGTGTAGTCTGACCATACGTCCCGTTTTGAACAGGACAGTCCCGTTTTTTAAGCATTTTTCAACCGTCCCATCGTTTTGATAAAAATCTCAATTTTGTCCCGTTTTTTAAACCCGGGGGGAATGGCGTGGAAGGAGGATCCGAGCCGGAGCTGCCGAATGGAGGCAACCCGGAAGAGGAAGCCCTCCCGCCTATCAGCGCGTGGCAAAGGAGAGCAGGGTTTGCAGGCGGGAGCCAATTGCGTGGACTGGGGGGCGGGGTTTGCAGGCAGGAGCCAATCACATGGACCGGGGGGCGGGGACCCTGTCTTTTTCATGAATATGGAATATTACATAAGACCCCGTCCCGTTTTGCCATCCCAATGTCCCGTTTTTGTCTCAAGGAAATATGGTCAGCCTACTTTGGTGTGATCCCAGTGAATTGCTGTTTCTGATTTCTTGACAATGGCCAGGAGGGTTGTCCGCAGCATGTGGTCAAAAACATCAAGATGGCGGCCACGACAGTGTGATCAACGCCCCGCCTGTTTTTATTTGCAACACACATTAAAAACAGGCAGAGCTGTGAAAGCTGTAATTCCATTTCAATGAGATATTTTTTTATTACACATCAACAAACCTTACCTTTTTTCAAAATACTGTGAACATTTGTGCCACATCCCAGATTTGGCTTCTAGAGTTCATATTTTAATTTGATGCATAGTCTACCGACATTAGTTACAGTATTCTTTCAATGTATTGTTTATTATTTAAAGATTTTCTTTTTTCCTCTTATTGATTTCTATTGTGTTAATAGAGACATGTCTTTACTAGGAACTGGGTATGAAATGTCTTACAGTACTCTAAATTGTTAATAGTGTATTAGAATATATTAGCCACGTGATATTTTAGATCTGCCAGTTATTTGAGATTTGTTGGTTATAAACCAGTAATCTACTGCTTATTTTGTCTTCCTTACTATGTTTTCTATATTCTTTTAAATGTGCATTTGTATCCGTATGATTTCTTTTCCTTTTTTCTTGAAATTATAAAAATAAATAAATAAATAAATAAATAAATAAATAAATAAATAAATAACAGGCCACACCATTGTAGCTGCCATCTTGATCTTTTTGACCATATGCTCTGGACCAGGGTCAATCTTTCTTCCCGCTTTTATCAATTCTGCAGACTTATGGGGCAGAACAGGGTGATATAGCAGGAATGAAGATGCCCATATTCAACGTTTTACCATCAGGCACCTTTCTGGGTTCCCAGTCATTCCCCACTGGGCTAGCCATGCTGGTCAGGAGTTCTGGGAATTGTAGTCCCATTCCACCTGAAAGGTTATCCCAAACCAGATGTGATGTTATATGGTTTAGTCTTGTACAATTTAAAAAAAGAAATAGGTTGATGGGGAGGGGACAAATGGAGTATGGTGTAGTGGGAGAGGGTTTTTAACTGTATGCCTTGAGTTAAATCATTCTCCTCCTCTTTGCTCTTTAGGATAAAAAAGCTAGTATTTGGGGTCTTTTATCTTTCTATCTTTCTATCTATCTTTTATCTTTCAGCCATGCTGGCTGGGGAATTCTGGGAGTTGAAGTCCACAGATCTTAAAGGTGCCAATGTTGAAAAAA
Organism: Charina bottae; assembly: GCA_023362775.1. NCBI lineage: Eukaryota > Metazoa > Chordata > Lepidosauria > Squamata > Charinaidae > Charina > Charina bottae. The sequence goes on from JALMGJ010000013.1 coordinate 20,393,093, forward strand.
TACTGGATTAGACAGAGGAGCAAAGTAACCAGGATGAAAGGCAGGGAAGCAACTTACAATTTTTTGCATGGTGTAAGACTTAAGAGTTGAATATATGTGGGCGGGGGACAAATATTCCTACAATTTCCTTTGCGTGCATCCTAGAATCCTGAGTCACAGTGTGGACATGGGGAGAAAATGAACCAAAGCATATGCAAAAATACAATCGGTGGTCAAAAGTCATTTTAGACAGTGACTCTTCTCCCTTGGAAAAGTCAGTGGATAGATAGAGAAACCTTTGCTTATTTTTTTCCCAGCCTGATATGCTCTATATGTGTTGGACTACAATGCCCATTAAAAACAACCCTACAGGTGCACTCATTTCCCCTAATCTGATGCTCTACAACTCCTATCAAATCATCTATCAAATCATCAACAGCATCAGTGAGAGGACAGCTGCCATAAACTTAATCTAACCACCCATTTTTCTTTCAAACTTGCTTCTCAGCTGTGGTGGTCTCTACAGACCTTAAAAACCCAGGACATGGACTCCTTCATCCAGAAGGGAGGGAGATTAATTGGTTGGGTTGAACATGCTGCTAAACCAAAGCCCCCCCAAAAAAATTCTCATTATGACTTAACATAATATGTGGCTGGCCCAATTCGCATAATATTCTAAGCCATAACACAATTTGGTTGGTTTGAACTTAGCACGTTGCATGGAGCCATCCACTGTGGCTTATCCACTAACCACAGTTAACTAAATCATGGTTTAGCACACCATGTCAACTAAAACACTAGGATGGTGGTACCAAAACCAGGTTATAACTATGAATCGGCCTCTTGCAGCCATCCCATTAGGGAGAATGTGAGATAGCTCCTTAAGAGGTATCATGAACGCAGGGGAGACAGATATAAAAAAGAGATGGAGCTTTGATCGTGCAGTTGCAGCCGCCATCTTGATTTTTTTGACCCACCCTGGGGTAAGCCCTGCATGAATTGGTGGCAAATTGGACGTTATTGAATATATTATTGCTGCATTTTTACCAGCAAGAAAGGAGAAAGGGATGGACTAAATGTTTCAGTATCTGGTGCTAAAATAACTTGATTGGGCCTTGGGCTTCTGTGGAGGGTGAGGTTGGCATTTGCTTTTCATAAGGGTGGCCTTGGGCAATTTGACCTGCTCCCAAAAGTGCATTTATGACATTTAACCTCCTTCTCACAAAATGGAACTGGCTGATTTGTGCTGAAGGAGTTAAAAGGCAGGAGGATCTTGTTCCCGATTTAGGGAGGGAGGAAACTGCTCTGAGGTTGCTTAGCAACCAGGATATGTTTACCTGTTCCCTTAGAATAAGCAATTTGATGTTATTATATTATTATTTTATTGTTGGTGTGGTGAAATTCCAGTCCTTTCCCAAGAAGCCGAGTCTTTGCAACCATTTCAAAATACGGAGCGTATGATTCTTAATTACTCCTTTAAATCAGTTTTGCTGGCTTTCCCCCACCTTTTATAAACCCTCATCTCTCAGTTCCTTCTTCAGGTATATTGGCCAGAGCTACTACTATGGCAGAAGAAAGAAGCGCCAGAAAAATTGTGGCAGACGTCAGGGGGTGAATGGACTGATTCCATGTCTGCTTCCCATTACATGTGTGAGCAGAATTACAGGGAGCGCCTGCAGGTTGAGGCTCACCACTCTTTGAATTTCCCATAATGCCCCAGAAGGATGCTACGTCAGGGGCATTGTGGGAAAGTAGTAAAGCAGTCAGGCCCAGTGCTGCTGAAAAAGTTCATTTTTAATGCAAGTCCCAGAAAAGCCTTGCCAGAGGATGCCAGCCCTGGAGATTGGTGTCAGTGGGCACATGGTGTACAGTGCCCCCCAGGACCAGTTAGCCCCCCACTGCAACCTCCAGTTTAGCTCTCCTCTCCAAACAAGCATAAGTTCAGACTTCCATGGGACTTTTCCTCCCATCTGGGCGACAGAGAAGTTCAGACTCAGGAAAGGCAGCAAGAGACTTATAAGTACGGTGACCACATTTTCTTGGAAAAAATAAAGCACCAATCTGAAAAAGGGGCAAATCTGGCAGAGGTTCATAAGGATAAAAAAATGTAATTGTTTATGTTTACAACTTTGCATTACAAAGGAAACTTCAAGAGCCAAACCGAGAAAAACTTTACAAAAAAGACAATCCGATTTCCATTATTTTTCACATGAATGTGAAAGTCTCTGCATTAAGTGGCACCGTTGGTACGGCAAAAGTTAAATGACCAAAAGAGAGAACAAAAGCGAGTTTCTGAAAAATAAATAAATCTAAAGGACAGCTTTCTGAAATAAAGGATGGGTGGTCACTGTAAGGCATGGATATCGACGTAGGAGCTCATGGAAAGCTGGTGCGGTTTGCAGCTTTCCATGAGCTCCTACGTCGATATCCATGCCTTACAGTGACCACCCATCCTTTATTTCAGAAAGCTGTCCTTTAGATTTATTTATTTTTCAGAAACTCGCTTTTGTTCTCTCTTTTGGTCGTTTAACTTTTGAGTTCAGCTAACACGCTTTGGACCTGAATATTGCCCAGACCAAGGAAAAGGCCACGCGTGTTGTTCAAACGTGAGACAGGCAGGCTGACACGGCAGCGATGGAGGACAGCGGGATGGGAGGGGGCAATGGTTGCAGCTCAGAGATGCTGGTGGGACAACTAACACAGGAAGCTGAGGCAGGAAGTCTGAGGTCGCAATGGCGGAAGCCTCTGTTGCTGCTGATAAGGGCTGCTGGAGAAGCTCGGAGCTGCCCTCTTAGCTGGTGGGGGGGTCTTTAAATAGCTCTCCCATCTTCTGTAATAAAGGACCCAGAGGAGGAGGTGATGGGAGAGATGTGGACACAGCTTCCTGTTTGGCTATTGAAATCCTAAGTCTGGGGGGGGGCAGTTTACTGGTGCTGAGTCTCCTTTGCTTCAGCAATTCTTTGGCGCTGATCCGGCAAAGGGTCGGCAGAGGCCAAGTCCGCAGAAGCAGGACAGACTGGGGGAAAGGATCATTCAAAACTGGAGGGAATGGGCTGGCTTGTAAGCGAGCAAGGATGAAATGGTACATATTGCAGGAAGGCCCTCCTAAGTTCATTCGAAGATCCTGTCGGTTTGGGTGTTGCCCAGCTTAATGGCAGCTCCTGGACGAAGTGGGCTAACCTGGAAAAACTAATCAAGGTGGGATGGGAGACCACCAGGAAATCTCAGGGATGTAGTTGAGACTGAGCGGATGAAAAAGCCTCCCGGGAGGCATGTCTGAGTTCTCACCAAGAGAACTAGATGGATGTGCTCACAAAGTCACAAGAGAAGACTTTGTTTCTTTGTTAGATTTGTATCCCACCTGTTCTGTGGGAGCTCAAGGCCGCTTTGACTGGCCTTGCCGTTCATTTTATCCCCATAACAACAACCCTGAGAAGTTGGTTGGGCTAAGAGAGAATGACTGGCCCAAAATCACCCAGTGAATTTCTATGGCTGGGGTTGGAATTGGACATGGGCCTTTCCTCATAACTCAATCCCCTAACCCAGTGTTTTTCAACCTTGGGGAGTTTAAGATGGGTGGACTTCAACCCCCAGAATTAATTGATGGAGGACCAGAAAGACTTTTGATCACATCCAGCCCAACTCTTTTTGTATCCTTGCAATGTTTATAGGAGGATCCTAGCATGACAAAAGAGGGTTATTTTAACAATGCCTCTCCTTCACAGTACCCAGCCAAGGCTTGGCTAGTGACAGAATAAACCAATCAGCTTGATCTTGAAGAATCAACATTGCACAGTCAAATGTTCTCTCACCTGCTAACCTCAACAATTGCACACAGGATGAGGGACCAATAAAAGTATTTAAAAAGTTAGTAACCTCTGCTTCTGCTTTCTTAGACGAATGTTTCTGTGCTGACCCAGTGGTAGAGCTGCCCCAGAAAGTGCTGTGAAACAGCAGTATTTACATTTTCTCTCCTTGTTCATTTTTAAAGCAATAATTCATCAAATGTACATTAGCCCTGCACGATCCATTAACAGCCCCTCGATCTGCAGACGTGAGCAGGTGACCAGGCTGATTTCCCTGCAATACTAGATCTTCATCTGATGGCTTTTGCAGATCAAATTTGTTATTTTGAAAGCATAAGAGCAGAGAATCTGGTGGGGGGGTTTTCCCCTGATTGACTGCAATTTTTTAAAAATAATTTTTAAATTGCTTTTTAATGAACTGCAAATTGAAAAGAAAAGTGCGGTGCTTTTTTTTTTTTGGAAACAGTGTCATTATTTTTGTGTCCGGTGGAAAGCAGATTGCTAAGGCAACTTTATCTATCCCTGCCAAAAAATTACCAGGGAAAGAAAAACAAACATGCAAATCTTGCCTTTCACACGCCAAGTATTCCAGAAAACCCTGAAGCCGGTGGCAAACCCAGGATCATTCTCAGGATTTGGGGGAACCCTCAAGCGAGAGAGGACATCCGTGGTGTCTTTAACCTGGAAGTGGTGGAGCTGTATTCACCAGCTAATCCGGAAGGTCACAGGGAAGGAAGATAGACGGTGATGTTAGGCCAGGTCCTTTGCTAATCTCGAGTCTAAGCAAGCAGGTATCTGTACCTCCCCCTGAAGCCAACTACTGTACTTTCAAGAACAGCTCAGACAACAAGGACCTCGTTTGCTGGTTTTGCTGTGACAGCCGAACACAGCTTCTTCTTTGCAAATGATTAAGCAAGGCTCCATTTCCCTCATCTTTAAAAATCTGAACAGGTCAGCACTAAACTACACCCAAAATTCAAGCACAGATTCTCTCCCTGCCAATAATAATGCAAAACCAAAGATAATCGCATACCCTTAGAGAAGAGTTAACTATATATTGTCAAACTTCGACTGGGGAGGAGAGATGTGAGCTAGGGTTGTTCCTCTCAATCAATCCTGAAAATCCTACCGTAGATAAACAGGGAGCAAACCCCTCACTCCCTCGCACTGATGATGTTACCTAGTCGGGTAATGAAACGTCTGCAAGCAAACAACCCAGCTCAGAGAGCACCAAGGACAATCTTCCCCCAACCAAAGTTGATCAGGTTTTTTTTTTCTCAAGAGCACAGCCTGGTTAAAAGGAGGCATGCCCTTGAGCTGATAAATTCTTGAAGCCTGAAATGTTTGTATAAGTCAGCATCTGCTTGGACAACCTGATCAGAAATGTATGATGACCAGGCAAACACATTTTTTTTAAAAAAAAAAGGATAAATCAAAAGCTGAAGCTGGAAATAAGTAGCTCTTCTGCTGTTAAATTTCTGAAGCCTTCAACATTTGTATGGGTCAGCATCTGCTTGGCTAACCTGATCAGAAATGTGTGATGCTCAGGAAAACAAAATCTAAAAGGAATGAATAAATCAAAAGCTAAAGTTGGAAATAATGAATGAATAAAAACGCTACTGTTGAAAAGGATAAAAGTTTTGCAAAAACTGAAAAGGGATAATAACATCAGGAATGCAAAAAAGAAAATGAACTGACCTCTTACAATGGGGGAATATTCCCAGTTTGGGGGTGACGTGTCCCCCAGCACTTTGCATCCATCCCTGGAATTCTGTGTTTTGGCATGGAGATGCCATTTTCATCTCTTCCCTGGCATCTTGATGGTTTGGGGAAAGATATGCCCCCAAGTCCACTTGTGACAAAGTATTGGGATCCCCCAAAACTCCCTCATCTGCGTTCCCTTGGTTGGCCAGACTTAGCGGTGGAAGGGGCTCTCTGCTTCAGAGCTGAAAGCGTCTCGTGGTGGCTTGGTTTGGGTTTTTTAAACTCAGAGACATCAACCGCCACGAAAGGGAAGGAAGAGGAAATTTTTTTGTACCAGAAGGAAAGAGCGGAGGGGGGCCCTGTTTCTGGAGCTGGGTGTGTATGAGACAGAGAGGAACTGAAGCAGAGACCAGCTCAGCGCAAACTGGAGGACAGAGACAAAGCAAGGGGATCAGCTGCTAACAAAGATGGAGGAACATCTCCAGAACTTACCTTGATGGTGCAATCCATGGCACGCCTCTACCTGCTGCTTTCCGCCTAGATCTCCATGGGCATTCAGATGAGTTGCATTGGCAGGGCTGATCTTGCGCAGGGGGCCGGATGAACAAGGCTTGGTGTGTGTGTGTTTATGTGTGTGTATGTGTGTGTGTGTCTAATTTTGGGAAGTGAAGTCACACAAACCGCCGGGGCTGGTTTCCTATTGGTGTGACCAAGCTTACAGGCTCTGAAAGTTTTTTTAAAATAGCATTGTTGGTTTATATGCATTTTTTTTCTCTCCTTCTTCAAATTACAAATGGGTAAGTCAAGAGATTTTGAGGCAGAAATGGAAGTACAAGAGAGACTGCTGGTGAAAAACAGAGAGGGATGAGGGCAAAAGAAGACTTTATTGTTCTTGGAGGGTCATTTGATTTATTTTTACAAGAAGCAGGACCAAGAGTGGTGCTCACAACAAAAATCAGGAGGACCCAGTGCTTGATCTTTCAAGCAAGCGTTCTTTATGGATTGAAAATTAGCTTCTTGGATCGGAAAGACACTGTACATATTCAGAGGTAACTTCCTTCTTAGCCCCCTTGTTGGCGCCACATTACCCTCCCCAGCGAAAGCGCAGTGCTCACAGTAGGGCCTCCTAGATGGAGGACAGGCAAGCCTAATGATTATTTACTAACTCTAGAACTCAGTGAGACATGAATTTCAAACTACTAGCCTGCCTTACAGGTTTCTGCTCAGTGAATTCAGCTGTAGTCCTAGATTCTATCTCTGTTATATTACTGAATTATGCTGCTCCGTGATGCAAAGTTGGTAGTGAGGCTATTCTGTGACCCTAGCCCACTTGGGAGATGAACTGGTTGGGTCAGCAAACACCCTTGGAATGTTGAGAACCTGCTGTGGGCACTCTCACAAAATGGCTGCCACATTGGACATAGCCAATCACCGCATGCTCACTGATTGGGAGACAATAGGACGAGGTTGCTTTTTGGCTTATGGCCAGCTTTCTCCCTGCCATTGCTGCCCGACTTACCTTTGTTTATTTTTTTCTGTACAGTTGGTCTCACTTCCCAACAAAGAAATAGGATATCGGGGGTGGTCCTTTGCTTGGCTGTAGGGCACCACCCTATTTATTTACCTATGCATTCCTTTTAATTAAAGGGATCTTTAAAAATAATAATAATTTCAGGTGGTGCAGGGAAATTGGGAGACACAATGGATCAGTGGGCAGATGAGGGCCCACCTAACCCATTCATAAAATAACTGTTGTTATGATGAAGGATAGAGTGTTCCATGATTTCAGCTACTGTATGCCATGTCAGCCAGATTCCAATCAATTTTGCCCGGGTTAGGTGGTGAGAAAAGAGTTTACTTAAAAACAAAACAGGAAAAGAAATGACGTTTGTTTCTAGAAGAGTTGGTTTCAGACACAGAGGTTTATACTTCTCCTGAAAAACTGAAACAAATCCATCTTGCCAAGAAGCTTCTGTATCCATAAGATGCAGATTCTTTACTCAAGGATGTGTATTACGAATGGAAGCCACACGAGTGACAATGGTTATATGAAGTTGGAGATTAGGGAACAACTCTTGGATGCAGGCTCTTGTCAGATGTCAAATGGACAAGCATACATTCATATGCACTCTGTGTCTTTGTTAATTGATATTAATTGATATTTAATCAGCAAATTGCTGAACATCGTTGATGTGAAGTTAGGGCTGGAGTCATTCTAATCAGAACGATCTGATCTGATCTGATCCTCTCTCCTTATCCTATGAGCAGACACAATTTTTAAATGATAAAAATCATTTAAATGTTAGCTGTAGCTGATTATTCTATCTCATGCTTCTTCTCTTCCTGGCATCAGTTGGGTCATTGGTTATCTGTCTGCTGGAGTATACAGTGGCTTCATAACATGCAAATCTACAAGTAAGCATCAGCCAGGTTCATAGCTTCCAGTTCACTAGACCAGAGAGTTTTGGACATATTTTATTAAACAAATCACTATAGGTTGGCCTTGTACAACAAGCTGGCTGTATTTACACATAGCACATTTAACCTGACTACTTAATTAATCCATAGTCTGGCTTTGCGCAATATGTTAAATGATAAACTAGCCATCTGGATTAAATCTGGACAGCACAAGGGGAGTAAAAAATGAACCAAGATTAATATTATTTAAGTTTAGTATGTAGTGCAAATGCAACTAAAGACGAAGGTCTTTAGCTGACCCAGCCAATCATGGTTTAATAAACCACCATGGCCTTGTCTGCAGAACAGACAAATCCAAACCGCAGCAAACTATGTTATAGCTTATTGTGATGTGTGAACCTGGTTGTCGAAATGCAAACCCGTTCCAATAATACTGAAACAGAACTCAAACAATAATTAAGTTAACCATTTCATTTAAGATTGCCAGTTGTACCTCTCCTGCCCCACGACCAGTTTCTATATACAAATATACGTACATCATACCCATCATGCTATTCCTTATAAACAATATTATGCAAAACACAGAAGAAGAAGAAGAAATAGCAAGTCAAAGAAATTATAGGCATGAAACAGGAAAAAGAAAAGGAAATAGAGCTACACCTAGTTTAGATAGGGGCATCCTCAGAGGGAGGATCAAAGAAGTCAAGATAGCGGGTGCAACTGTGTGAGTGAATCTCTGCCCTCCTGCAGACGCCTCTGGGTTTAAGCCAACACCCTTCACTCTACCTCCACTTTCATATCTTCCTGCCTTCCTTCCTTCCATCCATCCATCCATCATATCCAGATACAGCTTCATACACATTGCTTTTTGTTCATCAACCTCTCCTCAGCTCCATCCAACCTTGACTTCTTGGGCCTTTCTCTTCCTCTCAACTCATCCACTCTTCCTTCATTTGTTTTCCAATTCGATCCTCGTTCATTCCCTCTATATGACCAAACCACCTCAACATACATACTTGTTCTGCACCGGTAGTACTCTTTTGTACTTAAGCCACATGAACTCAGCACCCATTCATTCTTGACCTTATCTCTTCTTGTTTTTCCACACATGCTTCTTAAATAAATACCCCATCCCCACTGCATTTACCCTAATTTTGTTTCTCTTGACATACCCAACTTTCACTTCCATATAACAAAGTGGGCAGAAGCACACTCGTACACAGCTATTTTCACTTCTCCCAACAAACATTCCCCGCAACAGACCACATGCTACCCCTTACTTTTCTATTGGCATTTGTGTGTCTTAAAATTTCCCAATCCATTTCTCCATCTTTAGTGAATATTCTATCAAAGGACTGACATTTTAATGTTCGTCTCTCCCTGTAATGGTTTGATAAAGGGGAACGTACCACATATGTTGCTAATTGTTTCCTGGCCTCAGTGCAAGACCCTGGTTCTAACTTTTGCCACTGAAAACATTGTAGATCAGAGCTTTCCAAACTTTTCATGTTGGTGACACACTTTTTAGACATGCAACATTTCGTGACACACTCTTACAGCAGGGCACAAGGCAGGCACTAGGACCTGCATGGAATCACAGCAGGTTTGGAGGCAGCAAGGCACAAGGCAGGCACTAGGACCTGCGTGGAATCCTGGCAGGGCAGGTTTGGAGGCAGCAGGGCACAAGGCAGGCACTAGGACCTGCGTGGAATCCTGGCAGGGCAGGTTTGGAGGCAGCAAGGCATAAGGCAGGCACTAGGACCTGCGTGGAATCACAACAGGTTTGGAGGCAGCAAGGCACAAGGCAGGCACTAGGACCTGCGTGGAATCACAGCAGGTTTGGAGGCAGCAGGGCACAAGGCAGGCACTAGGACCTGCGTGGAATCCTGGCAGGGCAGGTTTGGAGGCAGCAAGGCATAAGGCAGGCACTAGGACCTGCGTGGAATCACAGCAGGTTTGGAGGCAGCGGCAGCTGCGACACACCCAGACACTGAAGCAGACACACTAACGTGTCCTTACACACAGTTTGGAAAGCTCTGTTGTAGATGTTGGCCATTCCAGGATACACCTCTGTTTTTATGCGCCTGTCTGGTCTTTCATGTCTGCAGGAAGAATCTTTTGCAGATACCATCAATTAACAGAGCCCTGTTAGCTACTGAAATCAGCTCACTCTGCTACCCCCTGCTGTAGAATACACTCACTCGGCTGCGCCTGCACACACACTTAACTGGCTCTGTAGCAAACCTGCCGGTTGCATTCCCACAGTATGTTAAGCTTGGCTAATTTTCACCCAGATTATTAGATGGGTTTTTTTTTTCTGGCTTAGCATGCAGCATGCATCCTGGCCCTCGAGTTAGTTACATGTATTTTATTTATTTGTTAACTCATTAACAAATGAGTTAATCGCTATCAGGTTAAGCGCTGTAGAAACAGACTCAGTTTAGAGCTCCCTTTTAGTTGTTTGCAAGTGTGCTTTTAAAACTTTGTTTTAATGGTTTTAATATTAGGTATGTTCGCCGCCTTGAGTTATTTATAAAAAGAGGAAAGGCGGGATAGAAAATAAATAAATAAATAAATAAATAGCCAGTCTTGGGGTTGGCTGGTCGCTTAGATCTATTTTGACCAACCTTTCCGACCTATGGGATAGTAAGAACGACCATTACTTGGATTAAATTGTATTAGATATTTTATTAAACTTTTGTATTATTTATGTTTTTATTGATTTTAAACTTTTGCTGTGAACCGCCCAGGGTCCCTCCTTGCGGGGGAGATGGGCGGGATATAAATATGATGATAAATAAATAAATAAATAAATAAAAACATAATTTTTTTTAAGATAAAATTTTATGATACATATTGCAGGTTTTAATGCTTTGTGATGTAGCAATGGCATTACCAGTTGTGTTCACAGTCATCTCAATGGACAAATCTAGGGGCTCCATCCACACACAACATGGGAAGCTCAGTTAGGTTCTTCTGCCTGTGGCTTAGAATGTTGTGTGAATTCAACCTGTTTCATTAGTTTATGGCTCAGTGTATTTCACAAACCCAGAAAATGGGTGAATTCAATAGTGCTGCTGAATGCAATGCTCTGTTTATTTCTAAGTCTAGTAAATCTTTAAGGCCCTCTCACACACAGTATTGGGTAGGGTTCTGGATGCCTGCCCTAGATGGTGCGTCCAGGGAAGGTAATGCGAATCGTATTTTCTGGCTGCAAGGTTTGTTCCTAACTAACAGCAACAGGCACCCTAGCTGAACCATGCCACCAACGTCCTGCCCTCAACCCCAAGGGCAGATCCACTGGATGGTTTGGTAACGGGGAAACATTTTGCCCCATTTTCTATTTAATGTTTTTTAACCACGTTTTTGGAAATAGAGATATTTGGTTTCTCTGCCTGCCCAGCCAGTGTTTCAGAGATCAGATAAAAGAGATACTGTTGATAACATTGTCTTTATTTTTTAAAATTTAATTTGCTTTTGTTTCTTTTTTCCTTAAAAAAATGGTGCCTGACTTAACTTGGTTCCCTGGGCAACTGCCTCTTTCGCCTTGATGGACAGGCCACCCCTGCTTGTTTTTAGACACTTGCTCTGAGGAGAAGAAAGTCCAGCTTTCCAATCAGGCAGAGCAAAGGAACAGTTTTTTTCATTCTGGGTCCTCCTCCTCCTCTGCTACTTCTCAGAGCTCTATTGCACCTGGTTTGTGCTTTGTGTAAGGCGTGGGGGCCCTGTGGTTTCCGGTTGCTGTTGTGCACTCCTTGGCTCAACGCTGGGGCCGTTGCACAATCTCACATCGTACTTTCGGAGGCTGATGTACCCACCCACCTCTCTCCTGAGATTCCTTGGAAGGGGCAGAGAATGGAGCTCCCTCAAACTGAATAGGAGCCGTGAGCCCTAACGTAAGAGTTGTATCCGAGAGATCACGGGGGGGGGGCAGGTGGGAAGCCGGGAGAGGGGCCTGTCCCTGTGGCAGTCATGGAGAGTGGATAGTGCTTTGGAGGTAAGGAGCCAGGGCTTCAGGTTTCACATAGGACAGGGGTGCACAACTTGAAGCCCCAGGGCTATATGTGGCCCCCAGCCCCCCCAAAAGTTGCCACCGAATTGCAACTTTCAATTGGACAGCTGCTGTCTTTCAATACTTGGGTTGGAATTGCAGTGAAACCAAATCAGAGGTACTTTGAGTCTGATTCCATCCACAACTTCATCCTACCTACTTTGGGGGATCTCGCCTCCAGCACATCATGCCAAGGCCAAAGTTGTGCACCCTTGATCGTGAACAAACCTTGCCCAGATGCATCGGACTACAGCTCCTATCATTCTCACCCATCCTGGCTCAGGCTGGCAGGGGGTGATGGGGGATTGTGGTCCAGCCGATTTAGAGAGGACCAGGTTGGGAAAGGTGAATTGAGACTCCAATATGGGGCTGGTTTCTGGCTCAATTAGGGGTAACAACAAGCTTGTTGGGTGGGAAGCTCTCTTGTTGTCCTTGCCCAATCTCAAGCCATTACCCAATCTGTGGGTTTGTGGTTCAGGGCTGTTTAAGTACAAGGGGGCTGGCTTCTCTATGGGTTGGGAAATTCTGCCATTCTTGCCATAGAGAAAAGTGCACTGGATAGACTGTGTGTGGTCAACATGGCCAAAATCAAGCTATCCAGTTTTAATTGCACAGCACAACACCACAATGCAACTAGACTCTGTTTTGTTTTTTAAACGCTTGTCCTACTCCCCACCCCACTCCTGCTTCTCACCCTCATGTTAGGAAGGTGGCTTGTTACCAGTCTAAGGGGAGTGAAGATATCTTGCTTTTTTGTGGGTAGATATCTGGAGATCTCCCTTAGGTGGCAGCTTAATTTCTCCTATTGGAAGCACCACAATTCAGTTGGGTCTAGGATAGGGACGGCTGGCTCATCTTCCCTCCCGTGCCGTGATTCTGATCCAACCCCATTCTCCTTGCTGGTATTTGTTAAGCTCACGTATCCTCTCTTACCATAGATCAGCGTGTTGGCACAACTGTACCCTTGGCCAGTTGAGCAAGTTGCAGGGCCGTGTTGAACTGTAGCTCTCACCCGCTTTAACCTGCATGGCCGTGTTGAGAGTTGTGGCCCAACAGCTTAGGGAAGGCTTCATGTGTCTGTAACTCTTTGGATGTCCTTCTTTCAGCATCCTGGGTAAACAGCCCTGGCTCTCAGGAATAATAAACCTAGGTTAGAAGGCATTTGACTCAGTGAGAAAATTGGGCTCTTCTGGCGTGCTCTGCTTAGGGCAGGCCTTGGAGGAAGTCACGGTGTCTCATTTTAAGATTTATTAGGGTTAGGAGGAATAGCTCGCTTAGAAGATTTTGTGAAGTGTGTTGTGTTCCGGAGAGATAAACACACCAGCCTTGCTTCCTCTCACGACCTTCCCTCTGTCTCTGAAATTTGGCCACCTGGTCGCCCCTCTGGGATTGCAGTCGTGATATACACACTCTCTCCCTCTCCCTGTCTCTGTCTCTCTCACACACACTTACACACACACTGGCTGTGCTGACATGGAAAATCCCTCTGCCTCCCCCCCCCAAAAAAAAAAAACGTAGAAAAAGTCACGAAACTTGCTCCTTCATTCAACCAATGGGAGCAAAGAAGTATAGGGATATGAATACAGAGAAAAGAAAGGGGGGAGTGGTAGAGACCCCTGGCAAGGGATAAGCACCGGGCAATACTTTTACAAGCAAAGCAGCAGGATCCACTTGGCCAGAGATACTTCTAGGTATAGTAACTGTTCTTCTCCCAATTTCATAGTCCAAGGAGAAGAAGATAGACTGTGTCACTCAATCGTTGGAATTTGTTTGCCCTCAAGAAATTTCCCCAAGCCAGCCATCCCATAAGCGATCCCTGCAAAGCGGTGAGTAAAATCAAAGGTGGGGGCAAGGATTGTATGGGAATGATGTGTCTACATGTGTGTATGAAACTTTAATGCAAAAATATGTTCTTTGCATGCAACCAGCTTCAGGCTAAATATCTAGTATCTGCAGTCAGATACATGATAAAGCCTTCTATCTAAGTCAGCCTTTCTCAGCCAGGATCCCAAAGAAATGTTGAGATGGCAAACTTCTGGAACATCTAGCTATCATGACCAAAGGAATTCCAGGAGTCGCCAACATTTTTGGATGATGCCAAGTTGGGGAAAGCTGATTCAGTTCATTCTCTTGACTAAGGGTTAGGTGGACCTCCCCATAATTCTCCTCATTGCCACCTACGGTTTGATTCTGTCCTGGCTTTAACCATTGAATTTAGTTACTGAATTAACTCATTTTCTCGAAGGGCCCAGACTTGCAAACTGTCCAAGTTGGCCATATTGGTGCAATACACAAAACAACGCAAGTTAAAACTCACCAAAGTTAGTGTGTTGTAGAAATATAGCCACTAGGTCTTCAACAGACCTGGTTAAGAGTTTTGCCTTAATTTACGTCATTAAAAAAACAACAAACCCTTCTTAACTGCCCACTCAAAGCAAGGAATAACAACTAGGGAACAGGTGAACACAAAATTAGCTGATGTAGCAATATTCTCTGAATCCAATATATTAATCTGGTAAATTATGACGAGTCAATTTTCACAATGGCGGTAGCCAAAGCTAAGGAGGAATGTAAGAGACACAAGGCATTCAACCTGGAGATATTAAATACTTCCTTCAAAAGCAGGTATAATAATTTAAATATTTTTTAAAAATTGCAGACTTGTATTACAATTCATCAGTTCCAAATCTTCTTTATAGTCTCTTATTCTATAAGTTGACTCTTTGATTTTAGCATTGGAAGAGCAAACCAAGACAGAATAGAAGGAATTTTTGCTTTTTAAATAAATCCCTTCCTTATCTGGATTAAAGAGGGGGAAAAAACCTGTCTTGGGTGAGGGGAGTGTTCTCAAGTGTGTATGTCTGAACCCTGAACTGGATTAGAAGCTCCTTTAGATCAGCCTCCCCCAGAAAATGAGATAGGATGCTTCAGCCCAATTCCATGTCCTGGTCAAACTGGAACTGAAATGTTATTCCCAGCCACAGGGGAGGGTCCCCCTGAAAGCTGCCTGGGAGGCACAGGGGAGACCATCTGACCCGTGGAGAAGGTCTCTGAATCCTCTGGCCGGGTCATCCGAGGCAGGCTCCCCCCCCCCCCCCGCCTCCACTAATGGGAGGGCCGGTCCCAGTAGGAGCAGTTTGGCCCTGGAAAATGTTAGTTAATGAAGCAACAAGAGAGAGAATGTTCATCAAATCCAGAGTTGGAAAAGTGCTGGTGGGCTGATCAATCCGAGCCTGTGCTTGATGATAGCAATCTGGAGATAGACGGTTTACATGGTGCTTTTAAAAATATTGTCTAATTATTTTAGAAATATAACATTTAATTTATATTTGTGTGTGTGTGTGTGTGTGTATGAATTTTCACTAACACACACACATATACATATATAAGAATCTTCAATATTTCATTTATTAGTTTTACATAACTGAATATCATGTGGGTGTGTATATATATTAGATAAGAATTTTCAATATTTCATTAATTTTATATAAGTGAATATCTTTTATCATTTTTAAAAAATCAGGTCAGTATTAAAATCCAGTTAGTATATAAATAACAATGGCAATAATCGGCACAGTGCAAATCATAAAGGAAGACAAAGAATTACAGTAATGCCTGTCCACAGTGAAAGATTGATTATTTAACAGATCACTGAAAGTTAGACTACGACGACCTTATGTTAAGAGAAACCCACATTTTGGATGTGGTCCAATAATCTTATAGAATTATAAATAACTGAAACACGAGAAGGCAGGCAGGAGCGTTTATTTTTTTCAGAAATGAAGCTAGGAGGCAGATGGGGTCTTTAGTCCTGGTTTCAGGGCTGGGGGGGGGGGCGGGGCAGGCTCGGTCATGACCATCCCCGCCCGAGAGATGGAAATGGACAGTTCAGCTGCCCTTCTGGCATCGCCTATGCAGCACAGGCAGTGCAAGTACAGTTACAGCAGGGCAGGTCCTGCAGGAAGAGAGGTAGGGATGATATTTGTCTCTGTCTGTGGGTTGCAGAGATGGAGTCTTGGCAACAGAGCTGGAGGGGTACCCCTGTGCAAATGGTACCTGGCGGAGTGGAGATTGAAGGACCAGGTAAGGGATGCTCTTATTTGTTCCTGGCTTGTAGGAAAATGAAGCAACAACTTTGTCTCGGTCTTCATTTTGATAAGTTAACTGCCAGCTGTTTTGGACAGACCACTAGGTTGGCCTTGGCAAGTTCCTGCATCTCTAATTTGAACAGAGGAAGCATGCGCAGCATGTCTTCTGGAATCCTTGCCAGCCCCTTTACCTGATGTGGCCACGTGTTTGTGAGTACATGTGCAACTGGGAAGCATGGGGCGACTTGCATATGCTCCACTCTGGGTCACGTGACCAGGAGGGATGAAGGAGGAGGGCTTAGAACGGAACAGGCATCAACTTTCGGAGCGGCTGTCCAACTGGCTCTTTTATAGGGTTGCAACGGGGGAATTTTTTCTCTAAAGCTCTCGGCCTGATTTGGCCCATTTAAAAATTTCATGTGTCTTTGGCTGGCTTCTTCCCACCCCAAATTTGGACTCCTTCTGTACACTTTTTGGAAAGTTACCATGACGATAAAAGATGGACAGTCAGATAGAGTCCTGACTCTTTTATCAAAGTTTCTTTCCCACATTCCATTTGGTTGGAAAGAGTAAGGAAAGGTAGAAATTCCCTGGAGTTGAGCTCAGCTCCTGGTGATTACATGGACACATCCATGGGATTCTTTTTGCAACAAGATGGGAAAGGATTTGTCATGGCTTCTTCGGAGGTGTTGTTGTTGTTTATTTGTCTGTTTATTTATTTGAAACCTGAGATTTTCTGGTGGTCTGCCATCCCAGTAATAACCAGGTCTGACTCTGCTTAGATTTTTTCTTTGTTTTGAGATCTGCCAAGGTTGCCAGATGCTGGAATTATCGCTAACTTATGCACCTCCAGCAACAAGTCTGGGTACAAATTGGAAGAACCCTGGCTGCTAAAAAAAAAGGCAAATAGGGTTTCCTAATAGTAGAAGAATAGGAATGCCTCTTACTCTCTTTTTCTCTCCTTACACCCCCAAAGATTTTATGGAAGACTACAGGAAGATCTTCCAAGATGATTTCAGTGACATCGATTCCTGGTTTCTGCCAGAAAATGAGATGGAGCAGCAGCTACCAAGCTGGGCTGGTGGAAGTTACCTGGCTGAACTGGAAGGGTTTGAGAAGGCAATGCCATTCCATGAATCCTTTGGCTTAAAAGGTAAATACTGTAGTGGACAGTAGAGGAAAATGGGATGCAGGCATAGCTTTGTCACCTCAAATTATTTGTCCCAACTGGTTCTTTATAAGAATTCCTCCTTCATTTTAAGAGGGTGTATGAATTTGCCGTTTTCCTCTTCCCTTTCCATCCCTCCTTCCTTTTCTGTGGTCGCCTTTACAGCTATGAAATTGCAAGCAGGAAATGCTTTATTTTCAGTGGATCATCTATCAACGACCCTGGGTGTCACTTTGGCTGTAGAGCAGAGTTATAAAGAGCAATAAATGTACCAGCCCAAACAGCCACCGCAAGAATAAACATTAATGGAACAATCTTCTCCTTTCTCTTTGAGGCTTTCCTGAGTACACCAAGACCATCGTGGAACTGAAGCAGGTTTCTTCTGATCCAGATTACAGGGAACCGTATCACAGTGGTGAGTTTCGGTTGATACAGTACATGGAAGGAGAGAGAGAGAGATTGAGAATGCTTGTGGCTTTTCCCCAATTTGGTGCTTTCTGGAAGCGGGGGGGCTTCATCTCTCACAATCCCCAATACCTCGTTTGATGGGAATTGAGGATTAACAGGTTGATTCAAACTTCAATGTTTGGGATGTTTAAAGCAAAAGAGATGTATTGTTGAAGGCTTTCACGGCCGGAGTTCGATGGCTGTTGTGGGTCTTCCGGGCTGTGTGGCCGTGTTCTGGAAGTTGTGGTTCCTAACGTTTCGCCAGCATCTGTGGCCAGCATCTTCAGAGGGCAGGAGCACAGACAGAAGCGAAATCTCTGTGCCCAGGTAGAGTTTTCTCACAGAGATTTCGCTTCTGTCTGTGCTCCTGCCCTCTGAAGATGCTGGCCACAGATGCTGGCGAAACGTTAGGAACCACAACTTCCAGAACACGGCCACACAGCCCGGAAGACCCACAACAGCCAGCAAAAGAGATGCTCAGTTTTGACTGAGTCTTTTGTAGCTTCTAATTTCATGTGGCGATTTATACTGTTTTGTCTGTGGTTCTTGATATTTATCATTGCTTAAAGCTTAATAGTGATTTTTAGTCATTTAGATAGCATATTCAACCATTTATTAACGATGCAGTTGAAAATTATAACCTCCTTGATGTTTTTTAGACCACCCCCCCGTTTCCTCATTTGTGCTTTATTCTTTTATTTTCTTGATCTGTTTCCTATTTTGCATTTGTGTCTATACGTTTTCTCTAAAAACTTAAAAAGAATCAAAACAAAACAAAACTTTGAGTAAAGGCTTTTTTAAATTCTTCTTTTAATTCTTCTATTGCATAAGCTTAATGAGTACAAAAGAGTGAAGAATAAAAATACAAAAGGCAGAATAAAAAAATAGAACAAAGTAAAAAAGTTGCGATGGAGAATTTGATGACACAATCTCCCCTTTCCTTCTTTTTCCCCAACCAGTAACCACCACTTAAATATTTATGCTATGCTTTTAATTTTTAATATTAAATATTGGGCATGTTGGCTTATATCTGTTGAAGTCATTTCATCTGTTGTTTTTAATTAGTCTCGATTTTTTTCCTAGAAGCCATATTAGAGATATCTAAATCTGCCTTGCTGTGTAATGTGACTTATATAGGGGAACCTTTCCTGCTTAAATTTGGTTAAATTTCTATTATGAATATATACCAATATTTCTCAACCTTGTCAACTTTAAGATGTGTGGACTTCAACTCCCAGAATTCCCCAGCCAGCCATGCTGGCTGGGGAATTCTGGGAGTTGAAGTCCACACATCTTAAAGTTGACAAGGTTGAGAAACACTGATATATACTGTCAGCTTTGCCATTGCTGCGCATTCACCAAAGAGGAAAGATTTCTTTAGGTTCATCAGTATACCTTTCCATGAATCATTTTGGAAATGGATACAGCTAGGAAAGAACACCTACATGCATCTGTTTAAAGGGAGGTGGGATGGCTGTGTTACAAATCCTTATTGGTATTTCCTGTCCACCACATGAAAGTGGAGACGGCTTGGCTAGATGGCTAAGTGCCTGAGAGCTCTCTGTGCAGCAGAACCCATGGTGTGTGCATGTGTGCTCATGTGACTAAACAAAACAACCCCCCCCCCATTTATTCCCTTTTGAAAACATCCTATACATTTCTATTTGAAATGAGCTAAATTGATAATGGCTTTGCATTAAGATAGGGCAGGAAACAACATTAATAGCACAATAAAAATTCCTCCTCAGTTTCAGCTGACACAACCAGGAGTTAAAGCAACAAGAGGAAGTGAAGGCTTAAAAACTTCACCGAAATGTTGTAAGGCTGCCAGTTATCAGCCTTCCCCAAAAGCGTTCCCCTTTAGAAGGGTTAGACTACGACTCCCATAGTTCTCAGCCAGCACAACCCCCTGGTGATTGTCATATATATCTGAAATGTGGATGTGCTGTAGGTGGAACAATAAAAACTACTAGAACTACAGGAATACTGTAGTCTTTGCCAAAAAGTAGGTACAGTATAAAAGGCAATTTTCATTATACGTGGATGAGAACCCTTTTGAAGTTTCCCACACAAGGCATTTATTAAAAGTCACCAGATCTCATTTATCAGAGAATCAGAGAGTTGTAGAGTTGGAACGGGCTGCAGGGATCATCTAGTCCAACTTTCTGCAATGTGCAGGAGAACCAGTTAAACCATCCATGAGATTATTGTCCAGCCTCTTCTTAGAAACATCCAGAGATGGACAACCCATGGCCTCAATAAATAGACTGTTCCTCAGTTGTACAGATATTACCATCACAAAGCTTTTCCTTCTTTTTAAATTTTCCTTACATTTGGAGGAGTGGGTGAGATGGTGGCTGGCCCCCCAAGCCCAACTGAACAAACTACAATACAGCTTGGAGCGTTACGCATATTCCACCATTGTTCATAAACCCTGGCTTATGGCTGCGTGCAGCGTGTGAATCCAGGCAACTGTGACTAAGACAAGCCCTAGTTACGCAAACGAGAACCAGTCTGGTGTAGTGGTTAAGGCATCAGGCTAGAAACCTGGAGGCAATGGCAAACCACTTCCAAAAAACCTGCCAAGAAAACTGCAGGGCCTAGTCCAGGCAGTCTCCGAGAATCGGACCCGATTGAACGGATTAAAAAAATTAAGTTGTGAACCAACTGTGGCCACCTTCTAACTGAAGTCCTCTGTTTTCTCATTGTGTAGAGGGCAGAGGGAATGGCCTTGAAGTTGTAATGGGCTGTGAGAATAACCTTGAGAGACAGGAGGAAGAGCCGCTACCAAGGCAACAGTCAGAGAAGAGCAGCTTGAGCCCGAGCCAAGAAAACATCTCAGATCAGCCCCTCTTTAGTTCACAGAAAGATAAAGGGAGGGAGGAGGAAGCACATTCAGACTTGCAAGATTCTGTTACTAGAGCCGTTCCAAAGTAGTTCTGACCTATATGGCGTTGGTTTCTCAGTCTGGTCTACCTTGTTGGGCTGGCACACTGACTCTATTTCTTCCTCATCCCCACCTGCACCCCAACATCCACTTAGGAGAGAGGTGGGAAGACCCTGAATTCCTTCAGTGTCTTTTGACGCTTAGTAGTAGAAGCTGTCCACTGGAAGCATCCTCCCTCCGAGACTGGTGCCTGAGGACTTTTATAAGCTGGAATTCTTGCCCCCCAAGAGGCACTTAAGGTTGTGGGCAGAAACAAGGGGAGAACAGTGGAGGACTGCCGGTCTCCCACGATTCTGTTGACACGTGTGCCTTGAATCCCTGGCAGCTTCAAGAATGGCCCTCCAACAAGACAGCATCCCCCACAGCCTAGAGGGCCCCACCTGCCTCCCACCAGCTCCTCAGCCTTGGCTTGCCCTGTATCCTGACTCTCCTGGAGAACAGGTATCTCCAGCCCAGCTTCCTCCGGGAGATCAGCAGGAACAGCAGAAGGAAGGTACAATCTCCAATTTGCTTGACTCCGTGTAATTCCTGCCCTGCAAGCTACCCTCCACGTTCCTGAAAGTCCCCCCCCCCCCCCGCTCTGCAACAGCGGCTTTTTGTTTTTCTAACTCATTCTCGGTTTGGGGGAGATGGGCGGTAATACAAATTTAAATAATAAATAAATAAATTCTCAAAATGCTTTAGAATTTTCTTTAGGGGTGTTTGTGAGCTTGCATTATCATCATCACTAGGTAGCTAAGGGGGCTGGTCGTTTTTTTAAAACATGATTTTCTGTGTGCACGCGTGCGTGTTTTTTTCACATCTTAACCAAAAAATGCTGCCATTAAATCCCAGAAATTTCTCATTGGCCTTTTTTTTGAAGAAGCCAGGGAAGCTGCTGATTGCAGGATCTTACTCTAGTGCAGCGTTTCTCAACCTCAGCAACTTTTAAGATGTATGGACTTCAACTCCCAGAATTTCCTAGCCAGCAGTGTAAGATCCCTTACACATCCCTTGGCCAATTCATCACTAAAGCAAATGCAAGAGTCTTGCATCTCCCTGTCAAGACTTATCCTTTGAAAAAGCAAAGCAAAGCAAAAGCAACTCCTTTTCCACCAAATTGAATGTGAATGATGAAAACCAACAGCGTAACACTAATTTTGAGTAAGACATCCTGCTCTCCTCAACATTGTGCTCAATGTGTTTAATCTTAAACCCAGATTAAGCAAGCAGAGTTTACATAACATTCTGTGCCTCAACAACTGAACTGCATGATGGCCTAATATGGTGGCTGAATTCACCCAAGATCCAATAATGAGCTCTGAACCCCCAAGTTCCCCACCCCATATTAACCGAGTGTTGAGTGTGAATTTAGTGCAGATTAGGCCAACCGAGTTCCTGGACGATTAGCAGATGCAAAGGTTTCTGATTTCTAATTAGGATGCTATATATCCAAGATAATTTGTGAGTTTGGTTTGAGTACCAATCACCAAATTCCTGTCCCAAGAATGTGTGCACAGACATCCTTATTCTTCAACGTGCAACCAAGTCATTGGTTTAAAGCTAGACTTGGTCTCTGGATTCCACCCAATAATTAGAATGCATCCCACAATCCTGTTCAACCCTTAGCTCTTGGCCTTTTCCCCAAACCAACAGGGGACACTGGGACTTTTTGCATACAAAGCATGTCCTGTACCGTAGAACGACAGCCCTTCCCCACAAAAGAGACTCGCCTGTGGTGTGCATAATTCACTCATGTTCTATGACCCCCCAATATAATCTCAACCTACAATGAACGAGGGGATGTGAATCCATGTTTTGACTTCGTATAATAACCCTGAACCATAAACCAACCAACCAACCATGTGCTGGGTTCAAACAAGCTTAGATGCATTTGCACCATTTGCTATTGGGCCTTCAAGGGACTGGGTTAAGGGGGTTATGTGAATGCAGGCAGTGAGTGGCTCTTGTCCACCCCTTCTGTAAGGTTTTGATCCGACTAGCTTTCATGCTTACTTCCCTGATTTTGTTCACCCATTACCGTTGCCTCTAGAACATTGGACGGAGACCCTCGGCCCTGACCCGGGCAGCCAATCCAGCGCCTTGGACAGCGACTCTTGTCAATGCGATTCACCAATCAGGAGCCAGAGAAAAAGAGAATGTAGAGACAAGGCCGATAGCAGGAACACCAATCCTTTACCTAGAGATCGGGCAGGTAATATTGACTGGGGAACATGGGTTGGGAGACGTCAGAAACCTGCAATGGGCTGACAATAAACGTCAGAGTCTTAAAGGGTCTGGCGATTCATGACTTTTCAAATTGCCTGCCCAATCATTAAGATCAAATGCAGAGAATCCTGTTTCTTCCGTCAGTCAGGTGGCCTGGCAGGTACGATGTGGCTTCTTGGTGGCGATTGGGAAATGTCCTATCTTTGGGGATCTGCCACTCTGTCCCTCTGGCCTTTGGAGGTCTGGAAATGGCATCCTGCTTTGACGGGGCTTTGGTACGCAGAAATAAATTCTTGAAAGCGGTCGCTAGGGCTTGGAAGTGCTACCTGTTGAGTAATTTGGGGGTGGGTGGGGGGTCGGTTGCAATATAACCCTCTGCAGCATTTATATATTGTAAACTACTTGGAATTGTCTCCAGAAAAACATATGACTCATTTAAGCAGCCCATCTTTTTTCAAGCTTCTGCAGGAAAAGGTGCCTCTCCTTTAATGGCATTATCCTTAAGGCAAACTTATTTTTTTCGGGTCGCAAGGGATAGCTGAGAGGTGCTGTGCTCAGGCGAGCCCACAGCACTGTCTCCGAATCGCTTTGCAAGGGGGCACAACCCTCCTGTTCACCCCCTATTCTTCTGGCAGGGGCCGGACCCATTCAACTGTGGCGCTTCCTGCTGGAGCTCCTCCAAGATGGCTCCTGCCAAGCCTTCATCCGCTGGACAGGGAATGACTGGGAGTTCAAGCTCTGCGACCCACACGAGGTGAGCCCCCCCTCGCGCTCCCCTCATTATACAAGCCACGGTGCCCGTTCACTCACCCTTCGTGGCAACGAGTCTCTCGGGAATAAACACACTGGGATTTGGATGGGGACATTCTCTTCAGGATGACACGGTTTCGTGTTTGATTGTTAAATCAAGGGGCCAGTCCTTATGAATGCGCAGAGGAAAAAAGAAAGCTGAGCAAACGCATGCATCGCA
Organism: Charina bottae; assembly: GCA_023362775.1. Taxonomy (NCBI): domain Eukaryota; kingdom Metazoa; phylum Chordata; class Lepidosauria; order Squamata; family Charinaidae; genus Charina; species Charina bottae. The sequence continues at coordinate 20,416,879 of JALMGJ010000013.1, forward strand.
GTAGGCTTTAGCTGTGGGCTTGGTTTGGTTGGCTTAATGGGTTGCCCAAAATCAACTGTGGCTTATTCAACAAATCATGGCTTAGCATTAGGGCATATAAATAGCCACCCTAGGGCTGAACTTGGTCCCTGAGCACCCCCCCCCCCCCGTCAAAGACCAGCAGAAGTTTCCTGCCCTCTTTAAGCAAACTGTACTGTGACTTTAACAGACTCCATCGCCTCTAAAACTCCATCCTTCTAAACCCAGGGGAGAAATATCCTGGCCCCCATCCACTGGCCCTCCCCCTCCCTCAATTGCCAAAATTGTCTCTGTTTTAGCTTGAGATGCTGCTCTAGCCACAATAGGCCAAGGCAATGCAGCACGTGGGCATCGTCTGGGCACAACAGCCACAACTAGCTACGCTTGAGTAAGAACCGCCCAGAGTCCCCTTCGGGGGAGATGGGGCGGTGATAGAAATCGAAAGAACAAAGAAACGAAATTGGGACAAAATGGGCTTCTGGTTATCAGTGCCAATGGACCGCCTACTCACCTCCCCCCACTGCCCCCCTTCCTCTCGTTTCCTGCTAGGTGGCAAGGCGCTGGGGCAAGCGCAAGAACAAGCCCCGCATGACATATGAGAAACTGAGTCGGGGGCTGCGCTATTATTATCACAAGAACATCATTCACAAGACTAGCGGCCAGCGCTACGTCTACCGCTTTGTCTGCGACATCCAGGGTCTCTTGGCGGAACTGGATAAGAAACTGCGGATTTAGCCTGCACCTGTCTTAAAAGGAACTTTTTCTTCATTCCTTACCCACCAAACCTCAGAAGAGCTCAGAACAGAAAGCAGGACCGGCTCCCTGGGAGAAGAGCTCCGCCTCCTTTAAGCTAGGTCGAAAACAAGGATGTGAGAAGTGCTGGCTGTGGGCTCCAGGGGGGGGGGGGGGGGGCAGACCCTCTCCAGATTGGGCAGGGCAAAAAATAGTGGGTTGTGGGGTGGGTCTTCTTTTTGTGGGGTGGATAGGTAAAAATAATCCTGAAAAACTAGAACTGGGCTCCTGACCCTAGCTTCAGAGAAGGCAGGCAGGGAGGCAGCCAATCACACCGGCCAAAACAATAGGATCACAAACAAGAAGTTTGGCAAATGGAAGTATGGCTGATTCTTCTCTCAATTCAAGGAGCAGAGAACGGCAAGAGCTGGCAGGATTTGATCAGCATCCAATATCTCGATTCTCATAGACATTTTGGGGAGGGAGGACTACCATTCTTAAGGTTATCTGCCCGATGGCCTCAAGTCTTTCGAACTCCCTTCTGGGGGTGGCCCCCTCCCAATTACTTTCAAGCAGGCCTTAAACACCTGTTTCACTCTGTGCCTTCAGGGAAGATGATGAGCTGGCTCTTTAGACGGTCACTGCTGTTTTTTAAAGGGCATAATTATATCGGTCTCAATCAGGAATCTTTGTATGGGGTAGCTGGAAAATGCAGGCTTTGTTTTTATTATACTGATTGTAAACTATGTTAATTTTGAAAGCTGGCATATGAAACCTGAAATAAACTAAAAAACCATCCTGTTCTTATATGTCTACCCAAAGCCAAAAGGTCTGCTTTAGCCAACCACGATATAACTAACTAAATTAATGCATTGAGCAAAGGTAGGCTCTTAAGCTTTTACGGACTCAGAAGCAGCCACAGTTGTATGTTGTAGGCATTCTACTTTCCCTGGCTTCCTAGGAAGCTGTGCTCACAGACTGAGCCAGCCTTGCGATCTCACATGGAGGTAGGAGATTAGTCATCCTCCAGAGATAGCAAAACTGCACTTTCCATCAGCCTATTCAATGGTGAAGGATGCTGAGAGTCGCAGCTCAAAGGAGACGGCTGGCTAGTATCATATCCCAGCCTCATCACAGACGTGGCCTTCCTTTTTTGAAAGAAAGCATCTGCTTACTAGCATTTTGCACAGTGTACAGGTAGTCCTCGACTTACGACCACAATTGGGACCGGAACGTCTGTTGCTAAGCGATGCAGTTGTTAAGTGAGTCGCGCCCGATTTTACCACCTTTTTTGCCGTGGCCATTAAACAAATCACCGCGGTCGTTAAGCGAATCTGGCTTCCCCCATTGACTTTGCTTGTTGGAAGTCCCCTGGAAAGGTCACAAATGGTGATCACGTGACCCCAGGACACTGCAACCGTCGTAAATACGGGTTGTCAAGCGCTCGCATTTTGATCACGTGACTGCAGGGACGCTGCGATGGTTGTAAGTGCGAGGACCAATCGCAAGTCACTTTTTTCAGCGCAGCTGTAACTTTGAACGGTCGTTAAATGAATAGTTGTAAGTCTATCTGTATAGCACAGTTCTACACAAGGCTGTGGCATCAGCTTGTATTCATGCATTTGTGGAATGATGAACTTGTCTCCTTGCTGCTTGAAAACAACATCGAACTCTGGTGCCGGCCCAGTTGTTCTCGTAGCGCAGTAACAGAGGAAGCCTGCCATTTTACCAAGCGCTCGTAAGTTTTGTGAAGTACAATAAATTTAGGCTTCAAGGAAACACTGCTCTTTAGGGGGGAAGCTGCAAAAAAACTAACAAACCAGGCTAGAGTTTGCCCCTTCACAAAGGAGAGAATGAAAAAGCTAGTTCTAACAACAAAGAAAGAGCAAGATGTATTTTTCCATTAGCTATTATGGAAGGGAAAAGGTTAGAAAAAATTAAAGCCAGATAAAAAGGTGATGCTCTTAATATTTATTTCAAATAATTAGAAAATACATAGGCTCTACTTGTTGAGATGTAACTTCAACATTACTTCCTCCCCCACCCACCCACCCCCAAAAAAAGAGAGAGGAAAGGGTGAGGTGCAGAAAACCGCTTACCCCCTTTAATACAACTAAGATCCATCTTTTAGCAGCCGGATGGAAGGAAGCAGACGCGTAATTGCTCCGCCTTCCACGCACTGCGCCTTGCTGTCAACCAGCACCAACCAGCTTCTCGGACGTCTTCCCAGCAGATCGGCAGGGCTGCCTCTTAACCTAGAACGCTTTCGGGCTAACTCTCAGAGCCAGATCTGCTGTTGCTGCAGTATCTTGGCAGCCAAGGTCCAGCGCTCCAGCCACTGTTGCAATGTGAAGCCGTGGCGGCACTCGTTGGGGAGAACAAACTGTCCTGGCTGCTCCCACCTAGACAGAGAGATAACAGGGAAGATGTAGAGACGGGGCTCCTCCCCTCTCTGACCAGGCCCTCCAATGCCTGCTGGGGTCCCCGCTGTCTTCCCTCCACTCACCAGGCATCCACGACAGCTTGGATTTCGGGCCAACGCTCTATGTGACACCGGCACTGGCCGATCATGCGCTGGATGCGGGGCAGCAGCTCAAAGGCCTGTTTCTGATCGTGGGACTGCACCTCCCCCACCAAGGCTGGGGAGGGAGGAGAAAAACACCTCAGCCACTTAGTTTTACCCCAAGCTTAAAAGGAAGAACACAGTCAACTTGGCTTGGAAGATAGACAGACGAGAACAACAGAACAAAAAGAACAGAAAATAGAAAACACAAACACGTTCCACTAAGCCAGCAGCATAAAATACATCTCAACCCAACTTCAGTATCAGTGATAACTGACATTAAAAAAGCCTCAAAGGTCCACTTCACGTTATCCAAAAGTATGCATTTTAGATATTATCACTTCTTTGTAATTTTAGAGGTTATTATACTTATGTAATTTTAGTGTTTATAAATCTATTTTATAATTTAAATATAGACTGCACCCTGGACCTCACTCATAGATGTTAGTTAGGTTGTTTTATGAATGCATTTTAACTTTGTCTTAAATTTTATTTTATTATCTATTAAGATAGATTTATGTATATTTACTGAGCACTCTGCTTGTCCTGGTCTACGACCGTAACTAATTAATTGAACCGAACTGAAAATTAGGCATTCCATTTGGAGTGCCATAAAATCCGAGGCGCTACCAAGAAGGGTCCATCCACGGAATCACCGAGTGGGACCGAAGAGGGCCAACGCCCTGCACGCTGCGGGATCCACTGCGACTTGCAACGTAATGAAAAACACGGAGAAATGCCATCAAATGTTCACCTCCCAGTGTAGCTTTTGGATTTGTGGGGGTAGGATGGGGTAGTGTCTCCTTTTGCTTATGGAACTGGGGCAGGAAGAGAGGAGGACTGGGATTTTGAAGCAAGATATGACCTGTTTTTGAGAGCTTCAACAAAAGCACAAGAAGGTCACCGGGAAGAATCAGGAAGAGCAAAGGTTTGGGAGAAGTTTGCACACCTAGCACATCAGGCTCGGGGGCATTATGCATCTGGTGCTGCAGGCTTCCCAGAGCTCTTTGTTTGGAGCTCAGCTGGGCATGCAGGTAAGCGAGCATCTTCTTCAGCTCCACCATATGGAGAAGCAGCTGTTCAGGAGCCTGAAGAGGGGTTAAGAGAGCAGAGGCAAAGGGTGAGAAAGAGCACCCACAGATACCATATACGACATTGCATGGATCAGAGGAACAGGAAAGGTTATCTGAGACCAGCCCCAAATGGAGCACAATTCAACAGAGGCAAATGCAACATTCTTCACCTAGAACAGGAGTGGGCAATGTCAGGCCTGCGGGGCTCCTGCCCGCAAACCCCGCCCCTTCCATGCGATTGGCTCCCGCCCGCAAACCCCGCCCCCAGTGCTTATGATTGGCTCTTGCCCACAAACTCCGGCCCCAGGTCCGCGGAAATCCCAGAAACCCCGCCCCCCACCTATAAATATCCAAATGGCCCTTGGCAGAAAAAAGGTTCCCCACCCCTGACCTGCAAAAAAAGAAATCAATGCAACATCATAGGCTTGGGGATATCTTCCACGGAAGAGTCGGTTCCCTTACCCCTTTCCTTAGCGCACGGTTTAAATGAAATTGTATATGTATGAAATGTTAATGAAATATGTATGTGTATGTAAGCCGCCTAGAGTCCTCCGTTAGGGAGGGGATAGGCGGGGTATAAATACGATAAATAAATAAATAAATAAATAAATAAATAAATAAATAAATAAATAATCTAGTATAGCAACAGCATTTACGGAAAAGATTTTGGAACTGTAGCTGAGCACAAGCTGAATATTGAGTCAACATTATAATATGGCTGTAAACCAGGCAAATACAGTCTTTGGCTACATCTATAGAATCATGTTCAAAGCACATGACTGATACATAATAGACGTATCTGGCTCAGGTTAGACCCTCACTTGAGGACTATATCCCATGTGCCATATTTTATACTGGAGCAGCGCAAAGATGAGCAGTGAGAATGATCAGAAGACAAAGTCCTCCAAGGAGACCCCAAGGTTATATTTAGCCTTGAGAAGAAAAGAGGGAGGGAGGGATAGGTAACCTGGGAGTTTCACAGAGAAGGCAGCCAAGACTCGTTCTCTATGTCCCAGAAGACAACGCGTCAAATAATGGACTTCAGCTACAATTGAATGTTAGGGAAAGTTCAATATTTGGACCAAGGACCCAAAACATTTCCACCATCTGCAGCACAGAGCAATCACCTCATCACCTGCTTAAGAAGGTAAAGATGCCTTCTAACCACGTTTGATTCCTGGTGACTGTTTTCATGCAGTATATTTAGCAATAATAAATGAGTGCATTTATTACTCTGGAAGATGGAAGGGAGGGTAAAAAGAAGGTTCTCTGAAACAATCCAATTGAATTCGATTTGTCTAATTTTTCTAGATGCACTCAGCAAATCACACCAGGGAGGCACATCGTACCTTATAAAGGGGAAAGTGAGCTCCATTGCATACATTAAGAAAGGCCCGATTATCGGCTGGTGCTGTCCGGCTTAAGCGATGGATAGAAAGCTCGTGGGCTGGGACGTGCTGCGACCTGGGAGACAATGGCAGAAGGTGGTTTTTTTCCTGCAACTGGACCTACGCTACACTGATCACAATCAAGGCATGCCAGCCCTCTGTGCTTAAAAAGAAAATCAAATCTATTTTCTTAAAAAGAAAAAAAAAACCTAGAGCCAAAAAATGTTCCTGAATTTTGCATCAGGGAAAGGCAAATGCCAAGGAAAGTAGAAATTATGTTCAGTGGATCTCATTTGTAGGAAATAACACTCAGGAGAAGAGAAGCAGGACTATTTTATTGCTGTTACTGACAGACCAGCTGCTTTTCGTCCTCCCTCACCAAGTGGCAGCCACTCCCTCCAGCCATCTGTCATTTCTCCCAGCTGATTTATTTCTCAAAGGACAGGAGGAAAAAGGACAGTATACAGTATAGGCTCTTTCAAGCATCGCTTGCTTTGGAAAAAGAAACGTCTCTGGAAAAGGACTCGAAGCATTTCTTCACCCCCAACCCAGTGACGCCCAGCCACGGGGAGACGCTTGGGGATGACTCACCCGGCTATCTGGCGGGTCAGCAGGCAAGGCAGGGCAATGGCTTTGAACTGCTGGACTTCGCGGCCTACCCTGTTGTGAAGCTGCTGGGTCTCCAGCTCCACCTGCTGAGCCTGAGGGAACAGTTTTTTCTGCAGGAAACCCTGGATCTTAAGGAGAGACACGCTGCAAGTCAATCGGGTTCCAAATAAGCACAGAAATTATTTTCAACGAAGCAGTTCGCCAGTAACTCCCACTGCTTCTTAAAAAGTGCTGCGGCTTCAGAGCAGAGGGTGTAATCCGTATGCTGAAGGTTTGACATTTTAACACCTCAAGTCTTAAAGAAAGGGTCAAACAGATGATGGGCAAAGGCCTCTGACTAATGGGGCAAATGGAAATCTCACCTCTGCCTGGTCCTTGCGAAGCTGGGATTTGATAAACGAAGTGCCCTTGATAAGTGCCCGAATGTGTTGCTGTTTCTCGTTCTGCGGGAGGAAAGCAGAAAAACAGACCCACAGGGTAAAAGTCCCTAAGAAGAACCGTCACATCCCCCCCTCCGCCACCCCCAGGAGCTTGACTTGAAGGAGTTTTTATCTTTTTCAAAATACTTTCCTAACACAAGTATGTATGCATTCTTGAAAATTAAAATTGCTTTAAAAACTTAACAAGGCCCAAACTTGCAAGATCTGAATTTTTACAAGAGTCCACCCATTTAAAATATTTGAAAAAGTTTGTTTTTAATGTTAAAAAAAAGTCATTTTTTTTAAAAAAAAGTAAATTATTGCCCAGGACATGATACAAAACCATGCAATGAAACGATTACTAACCTTGGACCTAGCCCACCAGTTTCCTGAACTTTGAGCCTGCACCCCTCACCTCCCAATCCTTTCTCCTCCTTCTGCATTTTTGTTTCTAAATCCATTCAATTGTGTCCGATTCTGGGAGACTGCCTGGACAAGTCCCTGCAGTTTTCTTGGCAAGGTTTTTCAGAAGTGGTTTGCCATTGGCTCCTTCCTAGGGCTGAGAGTGAGTGACTGGCCAGGTCACCCAGCTGGCTTTGTGCCTAAGGCGGGACTAGAACTCTCTGTCTCCTGGTTTCTAGCCTGATGCCTTAACCACTACACCAAACTGGCTCTCTCCTTCTGCATACCTACCACCAAATGGCGGAAGTCCAGGATGCGCTGGCGCTTCGTTTGCAAGTTCTGCAGTTCTGCGTACCGTGCCTTCACTGCCTCTTCAAGTTCCTGGCAGCCCTGCAGCAGCCCATCCCTGTATCCCCGCAATCTCACTGCTCGGAGCTCCAGCTCAAAGACCGCTCTGGATTATGAGGGGAAGGGACTGAGTCAGCCTAACTTACAAACCTGGTTGTTTCAGCAGGCATCTGGGAATTAGGGATCTTGAAATGCTAAGTCACCCTTACTTAGTAAGGCTTTAGGAATTACAGGTAGTCCTCGCTTAACGACCACAGTTGGGATCGGCAACTCCATCTCTAAGTGATGCGGTTGTTAAGCGAGACATCACGTGACCACGACTTGCAACTTCACTGCCGGCTTCTCCATTGAGTGGACTGTGGTTACAAATTGTGATCACATGACCGCGGGACGTTGCGACGGTCATAAGCGTGAGGACCAGTGGTAAAGTTACTTTTTCAGTGCCATTGTAACTTTGAACGGCTGCTAAACAGGGCAGTCATTAAGTGAGGTCTGCCTGTAATTGAAACGAATGCTACATGGTACTCATTCATTCATTCATTCTACTTGGATACTGCCAAGAGAGACAAAAAGAGTTAACAAATAAACTAACTTCAGTGACTGGTCACAGAGGAAATCACACATATGGTCACCAGTTACAACATACTGGCAAGAGTAAGTGTAGTGTTGCACCCTATGCAAATTGTAAATTTATCTGGGAAGCACAGACTTTAGAATGGCTTTATTTATTGGTTTGTTAGATGCATAGCCTGCCTTTCCTTCAGGAGCTCAAGGCAGGGTAGATACCATTCTCTCCTCCAATTTTCCCCCACAATAATCCTGTGAGGTAGGTAGGGCTGAGCGCGCGCAACTGGCCTGAAATCACCCCATGAGCCTCCGGAAATGAGGGTGGTCTTGAACGAGGTCTCCCTGCTCCTAGTCCAATTTCTTCCCCACTATACCACTCTGGTTCTTGGGCTGAGAGGAAGGGACTGGCTCAAAGTCTACCCCCCAGGAGCTTCCATGGCTGAGTGGGGGCTCGAATCTGGGTCTCCTGGTGCCAGTTCGACACTTAAACACGACAACACGCTGGGCCTCTAGAATTAGATCATGTTAGAAATACCACACCCCTAAAGCAGGATTGTAAACCTGCAGCCTCGTGGCTTCAAGCCTGGGAGGAGTCCCTAGAGCTTGCTGGCTGGGGAATTCTGGGAGTTGAAGTCCACGCATCTTGAAGTTGCTAAGGCTGAGAAACACTGCCCTCGAGCCTCTCCAAAAGCTGCCACCAAATTGTAATGCTTAATGCGGAATCAAGGGAAAATTATTTAGTGATGGAAGTCATCATCCTGTCTATATTTCATTTAAAGTCAGTATGAATTACAATGACGATAGATCAACTTTAGCTTCTGTCTTGGCCCCACGGGTAGCCCTGGCAGGCCACCCCAAAACTACCCTTGCCCAGCCGTCATCCCCTTGTCTGAAGCACAGCCGGAAGATTCTTTACCTGGCCAGGATGGAATGCTCTGACCCGTCAGACAGGAGACAATGCATTTCCTTAACTATGGCTTCCAGCCGTGCCAGGAGGCTTTTCTCCACAGCGTGCAGGGGAATCTGTTGCACGCAGAGCATCTCACATTTGCTCCAGCCCTCCTGTCCCAAGCAGAGAGGAGAGAGCAAGATGGTATTTTCCTATGTAGCGTACAGGAATGCCATTAGGGGGAGTACAATCTGTTAACCCCCATTTCTAGGGGAGCAAAACATCTCCGATCAGAACGTTCTGCCCAGGAACGGGCTGTTCTAACCTCACCGGAGCTGCTCTAGCAGTGAAACAGCCTGTTCTGACTGCAAAACTGAAGTCGGAAAAGTCTCTTTTGAGATCCAGCTTAGTCACCTGTATGAGACCCCGGACAGAAGGTAGGCTGTCCGCCGAGTCCGAGACATCTTGCAAGTGTGTGCTGTCATAACGGAACCTGAGAATAGAGCAGAATGGGGCTTACAGATCTTACGTGCTGCTGCAAGGCCCAGAACCGACTTCAATACCCCCAAGAGGTCATTGGGTGAAGGGATGTATGTGCCTGGCCCAAAGTCATCTACTAAGCTCCGTGGTCAGGTTAGGACTTGAACCCAAGTCTTCCCAATGCCAAACCTTATCCTCTATAACAGTGTTTCTTAAAGCGTGTTCGGAGGACCCCTGGGGGCCCCCAAGACCCTCTCAGGGGTCTGTGAAATCAGAATTATTTGCCAGTTATTGAAGATAGTTGCAAAAATTTAAAACAATGTCATTCTTCTCATTATTAGTTTTTGTTAAAAAAATATAGGGTTTCTTTTCATGAAAAATATTTCATTTACGTTAATGTCTAATGCAGGGCTTTCCAAAGTTTTTCCCGCGGCGACACACCAACTGGCGTTGGTGTGTCGCCGCGGGAAAACCCGGAAGTGCGGCAGCGCGCAAAAACCTGGAAGCGCTGCTGCTGCTTTCGGGTTTTGCGCGCTGCAGTTGGTGTGTCGTCCCGGGAAAACCCGGAAGCGCTGATTATGATCAGCTGATGATGATCAGCGCTTCCAGGTTGTGTGGCGACACACCAGACTGTGTGTGGCGACACTTTTGTGTCGCGACACACAGTTTGGAAAGCTCTGGTCTAATGGGTTTAATATTATTTCTACATGATTCAATAAATACATATTCTACAAATGTGTCAATTTTAATTTTTAATACAGTAAATATTGATAAATATAACCCATACAAACAAAAGCTCTTTTGGGGTCTTCCATAATTTTTAAAAGTGGGAAGGAGTCCTGAGAGCAAAAAGTTTAAGAAACACTGCTCTACCATATACTGGCTTATTGGGCAAGGTTTACTTAACAGCAGTACTTTTATGAGGGCAGGCTGGCTTGGTGGCATGTAGAAGCTTCCCACAATTCCCTAGAGCTTTGGGAGTACTCCAAGGCATTCTGGGAAATCTGATTGGTTCTAAGTCAGCCGGCACTTACTGAACTAGCAGAAAGGGAAGATGAAGGCATGTTAATAGTGCACTCAGAAGTGCTACGATCCTGGCAATTCCCTGAGGATGCTGAATATTCTTATATTAATTGTATAAATTGTTAGTTTATATATTTTATATTTTATGCTTTTATCTAATTTTATTTATTGTAAACCGCCCAGAGTTCCCCGTTGGGGGAGATGGGCGGTTATATAAATTAAATTAATAATAAATAAAAAAATAATTCTTGCTAACTCTGGAGATGCCTTCAACTTTGCCCATCACCAAATCCTTCTCCTTAGCCTAAGGATGGGACCTACTTCAGGGCAGCCACGTCTTGGGGGATGTTGATCTTGTCCGTCAGCTCCCGCAGCTTCGTTGTGTTCTGAAGGGCCAAGTGCTCCAGAGCTGAAAGGACGTGGGCAGGAGGATGGGTACCCACAACTTTCTGCAGGAAGACACAAAACGATAGCTGATTGGCCTTGATCCAACCTCTATTCCAAGTCTTTGTTGCCACAGCTGGTAATATGCCAGTCCTTCTGGTTCAGCCACCGTTCTTTAGAAACTTAAATGACTGAGTGCTTGAAATTCTTCCAAACTGGGTTTAGAGCATCACCCTCCCTTTCCCAAATCCCAATGCCTGTCTCTTCCAATCTCCAAGTTATTTTGAAGATAGAAGAGTGGGATAAGACTTCAACTCCCAGAATTCCCCAGGCAGCATGCTGAGCCCACACCTCTTAAAGTTGTCAAATTTGAGAAACATTGGTCTAAATGCTTCTGCTGTACCTACTCCTGTGACTTCATATTGTCAGGCTAAGCTTCCTACTGCTCTTAAGCAAGGCAGACAGAGCATCTCCAAGGCCAAAAAGGATTGGCTGTTGTGGGTCTTCCGGGCTGTGTGGCCGTGTTCTGGAAGTTGTGGTTCCTAATGTTTCGCCAGCATCTGTGGCTGGCATCTTTAGAGGGCAGGAGCACAGACAGATGCTGGCGAAACGTTAGGAACCACAACTTCCAGAACACGGCCACACAGCCCGGAAGACCCACAACAGCCATTGAACTCCGGCCGCAAAAGCCTTCGACAATACACCAAAAAGGATTGTTTATCAATGCCCTACTGCAGGGCTTCAGGTTCTCTTCATCTGCTTGAACTACAGTTCCCAGCAGCCCCAACCAGAAGGATCTGGGAACAACGTCTACAAGGCCATCAGCTTTCCCACCCTTGTCTAGTATGCCATTCTATCTTACCTCCACAGTGCTCAGCCAATGCTGGTAATTAGTATCCAACTCTTCTTCGTTCACCCCTCTGCCAAAAGAGCCAAAGAAAACACATCAAGACTTTCAAGCGAAAGCCAGTGTGTGGGTGTGTTTGCGTGACATCAGACCTGTCTTATTTTCCAAGCAAAAGGGACAAATTGCAGAAAGGTGAGAGGAAGGACCCTTACGGAAAGCTCCCAGAGATGCTCTGTTCAAAGAGGGTCTTCAGGAATCGGAAACGCAGCTGGCAGGCTTCCTGGACATCTCGCTGGGAAGAAAAGGTATAAAATCTGGGCTGAGCCTTTCATAAAATCCGGATCTTCTGCTCTTTCACTCTGTGATTGTGTTCTCAGGAAGGCCACCCCACTCATCCCAAAATGAGCTATAACGAGGATTATAGAGTCCATTGGAGTTGGGCGGCCAATAAATTCAAATAAACAAACAAACAAACAAATAAAAAAAATAAAAAAATATAAATATAAATAAATAAATAAATCTCGAACGCAGACATTAATGAAAGCCTGTGGTGATTTTGATGCACTTGCCTTTTAAAATTTAGCTACTCTGTAGGCTTTTAAAGCTGAGGAACATACATAAAAGTTTGCGCTGAAAAAAAACCGTGCAAATATGTAACACCCTGATTATCTTAAATACAAGTACACAGAACCCTGAAATACGACAGAAAAGAGACAATATTACAAATAGTCGGGTATGGCATATAACAAACACATTTTAAGTTAATCAATCCAAGTTAATTAAAATAAAATTAGTTTTTCCTGGAATGCAGTCTCTCGATTGCCCCTTAAAGACCAAGTACAGGTGGTCCTTGCTTAACAACCCTAACTGGGACCAGAATTTCTGTCGCTAAGCAATGCGTTTAGACAAAACATCATGTGATTGCACTGCTTAGTGACAGTTCTGGTAGTCCTGGTTGCGATCATTAGGCCAGGACCTCACGCTTCTCCTGCCCTGCCATGCTCACCTCTTCAACCCCCCCCCATTTATGCCCTTTTGGTGGCCCTGCACTCCGCCGCCCCAGCTGACCTTCGCCGTCTTCTTCCTCCTGCTGCTGACGAGACGAGCCCGGCCTGGCCCTTTGCAAGGCAGCTGCGGGCCGTGTGAGGCCTTCTTCCTGAAGCTGTGTGAGGCCTCGCAAAGGGCCAGGCCGGGCACACCTCGCCAGCAGCGGGAGGAAGACGGCGGCAAAGGCCAGCTGGGGGCAGCAGGGGCAGCGGAACGCAGGGCAGTGGGGGTGGCAGAGCACAGGCTGGCCAAAAGGGCAGAGATGGGGAGATAGGTGGGCGCGGGGAGTTGAAGCGCCCGTGGTTGTAAATGCAGATGGGCTGCCAAGCACCTGAATTTTGGTCACGTGACCACAGGGGCGCTGCAACGCCTGTAACTTCAAGGACCAGGCGTAAGTACCATTCATTTAGTGCTGTTGTAACTTTGGTCACTGAACGAATGGTTATTAAGTGAGGACTACCTGTATGGCTCTCTTTTTCCCCAACTTGTGGACCCCAATATAATTGTTGAAAGCCTCTCTCTCTTTTTCCTGCTAAGTAGTAATTAGGTCTTACCAAGACTTCAGGCTCCAAGATGGGGAATCCGGACTCTGGGGGTTTGCCACCAAAAACCACTGCCATCTTGGCTTTCCTGAAAGGAAGCCACAACAGAATTTCAGTTGGACATCTGCTTCCCCAGCTTGAATGCCAAAGGTTTTTCCCCCAAGCCAGCTGGCTGGAAAGAGATCAGATTGGTTCACACATTGTGTTAATTCATAATGTAGTTAGTTGTATACTGGTTTAGCGAACTTGGTGCCTTCCAGAAATGTGGACTTCTACTCCCATAATTCCTCAGCCATTCTAGGATTCCATACTTCTGGAAACTACCAGGTTAGGGAAGGCTGGCTTATGTGGCTACTCATTAAGCCATGGTTAACCGAGCCATAGCTTAGTACATGTGAACCAAACCACCCTTTCTTCTTCCATCCCACCAACAGGAAGCTCTTGGATCCCCTCTGGCCAAGGGACCGAGAATTTGAGCCATACTTCTCCATCTCTTCCAACTGCTCCAGACGGCCCTTGACTTGTAGAGCCTTCTTGTGCCATTGCTGGCGCTCGGTCGTGACCCGTGTGTAGTAGGCCTTTAGGAGCAAGCTGCGTCGCCTGGCGTCGCGGATCTTCTCCTGAGTTGCTTCCAGGGTGACCTCTAGATTCCGAGGAGGAGAACAGCATATTGCAAATCAGGGTGTGTACACTCCCCCCAGCATCACAATGATGTGAACAGCTGAGCCTACAGCAGAGGCTAACTTGTTCTATTTATTTTGTTTAGATGCTGTGATTCAGCCAAGGTGGCTTCTAATAGTAAAGGATGAAAGCAAACACCACCAGGAAGTTTTCCAAGGATGAAGCAGACAGCAAGAAGTTACACTTTCCACTCACTGTTGCAATGGCTGAACTGGGATGTGTGTGTGTGTGTTCCTCCTCACAGAGACAACTGACAATTGCTGTGTAAGGAGAAACAATGGACTGTTGGTTCAAGGACAGAGGGGATCACATGGATCTCACAAGCAATCCGCTTCATGCACAGGGATTACAGAAACCATCAAACGTTAAGAACCAGCATATTTATTTCCTTTTCCTTCCCTCCTTCTCTTTCATTCTGTTTTTTTTTTCCAGATTGCTAGAATTATTCCTCTTGCTAAAAAAAATAGTAGTAATGTGTAGTCTGGGAATCTTTCAAGCTCAAGTTGCTTTCTGGATGTTGGCTGGGGAATTCTGGGAATTGAAGTCCACACATCTTAAAGTTGCCAAGTTTAAAAAACACTGCTTTAAATAAATGCAAAAAAAAAAAGGGGGGGGGAATTCTCTCAGGCTGACCTCAGATCTTTTATTTCTTAGATCTGTATCCCCCCTTATCTCCAGGTGCTCAGGGTGGCCTGCAAAGCACATCCCCCCGATTTTACCTTCGTAACAACCACCGGCTAAGAGAAAGGGACTGGCCCAAAGTCATTCAGTGAGCTTCCACTAGTGAAGGTGGCCCTAAACTCAGGTTGTCCTGGCCTGAATCCCGCACCACTGCACCACATGGTCCTCTCGTGCAGGAGGCCCCAACCTGTCAACTTGTCCTGGCCTGAATTTATTTATTTATTATTTAAACTTATATTACCGCCCATCTCCCCCAATCAGGGGACCCTGGGCGGTTCACAATAAAAACAAGGTTAAAAATACAGTACAAAATCATCAATACATAAATATAAAATCCAAGGGCAATGGGTGTTGATACCAAGGAGGGCATCATGGGAGCAGGAACTGTTGACATTCCCATCCCAGGCAAGGCAGCAGAACCAGGTCTTCAGGTTTTTCTGGAAGGTCAGGAGCGAGGAAACCCGCCTCAGCTCTGGGGGCAAGATATTCCAAAGGGCGGGCGCTACTGCAGAGAAGGCCTGCCTCCTGGACCCCACTAGATGGAATTCTTTGGCTGATGGGGTCCGTAGCATGAATCCCGCACCACCGCACCACACGGTCCTCTCGTGCAGGAGGCCCCAACCTGTCTTATACAGCCCCAAAGAACGTGGGCAAGAGACACAGCCCAACAGTCCTCAGTTCACAGCAAAATCAAGGCGTTCTCGCTGTTTGCTCCCAACTCACCGCTGGCTACGAGCTCACGCTGTGCCAATTCTATCTGAAGGTCAACCTGCTGCACTTCTCCCTTCAAGCGGGAGATGGCCTGAGTCAGCTGCTTGCGGCGTTCCTTATCTGATTCAGAGCTGCTGGGCTTGCCCTGAGAAGAAACATCAGCTGTAGTATTACCAAGGCGGCCACCTGTCCATCTTTTAGCTCTTGCTTCCTATCTGACCACAGAACTCAGCCACAGGATTATCCCTTCTGCTCTCTTCTTTAAAAGGTCCAAATCTGGAAGATCATCCTTGCTACGATGGCCACAGTTCTCCTTGGAGGACCCAGAAAAGTTCTCTCACAAGACAGCCCATGTCTTTCACACGAATTGCCAACAGTCTCAGGCATGGGTCTTTCCAAGTGGTGGAAGCCATGCCCGAGACTTTCCTGATATTGCTGGACTCCAACTGCCATCAGCTCAAGGTTGATGAAAGACATACAGGAGTTGTCAAACATCAGGAGAGCCACAGTCCCCCACCTTCAGCCCAAACCTCTGGAGACAAAGCAAATATCCCACCTCAGCTCGTTCTCACTCACCTCACTCTTTTCCATCTGCTGATACCTATACAACAAAAGATGGGATCAAGGACACAACTCTTTAATTTGTTTGGAAATCCCTCGTGCTAGGCCTTGGGTAGAGCGTAAAAACCAATACATTCTGTTTTTGAAAGGCAGCAACTGGTCAGAGGAGGAGGAGGATTGTGCAGCAGAGTGTGTCTGTATTGTGGTTGACATCTTTAAAACATGGCAACATTTCCCTTGGTGCACTCTTATCAGCTCCACAAAGTAGACCGAAGCCATATTGGCCAGGACTGCTTTTATTGGAGCAGCTCCAGTAACAGAATCTTCCAAGTCTGAATGTGCTTCTCCCTCCCTCCCTCCCTCCATCTTTGGGTGAACTAGGGAAGGGCTTGTCTGGGATGTTTTCTCAAATTATTTTCTTGGCCTGGGCTCAAGCCCCTCTTCTTTGACTGTTGCCTTGGCGGCGGCTCTTCTTCCTATCCTTCAAGGCCATTCTGTTCCCTCTACAACTTTTCACTGCCAAATTTATTCAGAATAAACCTAATGCATAATTCCATCTGCGACATTAAACTGTGCAGAATATTGAACAATGCTCTCATATTTCAGTCACTTCCCTGCACCAATTTTCTTCTTTTACCTTAAATCTTGGGATAAAAAATATTCCAAATTTCAACTATTCATTGGCTAGAATGAGAAAGCACGATGTTGGGCATCTTTTACTTAGTCTCTTCCTCCTTCCACCAAAAGACTATTTATATTTGTCACTGCAATACCTTTCATTTTTTTGCTCCAACCAATAGGAAGTATTGGGGGGGGGGAAATATTCCATCATGATGGTTGGGGGCTCAGGGTTAACTTCTCAAGCCCATTGTTGGAAAGGGAAAAGAAAACTGGACTCTGTCCAGAAAAAGGCTAAGAAAAGGATACCACAGTAAGTTCCCACGGATCTTCTTTACGGTCCTGCAATATAAGCAAGATGGAAGTGTTCAACAGAGCACAGTATGCACCCTGAAAAATGTGCTTAAGGAGCAGAATAATGTGGGTCAAAATAATAGGAGTCAGCCACACTGCAAAAATTTGCAAAGATGTTTGTGTCGGAGTGCTATCCGTATACTTGGAAAGCAAAGGGAAGTGTGACATTGTGGCTGGGTTCACATAGCATACTAGACTAGGCTAACACTCATTTGTGGTTCAGCTACTTATAGGAAACCCAGCTACAATCTTAGCATGTTACATGAACCAGGCCATTATCTTAAGCGATAATAGGGTTTATTCATTTGGGTACAGAATGTTGTGCAAATACAGCACTTCCATTTTCTTAACTCAGAGCGCAGCGCCTCTATTACCAAGTTGACAACTTTGTCCATCTTCTTTCTGAGACTGTTAGGCATGAATGTCAAACAGGATGCAAAGCAAAAACCATTTATAGCCATGAATTGCTGGAAGAAATTCCTCTATTCCTTATTGGCAGGGGGTGATGGGATCTGTAATTCATGTCCCTTGGACAGTTCTGGACTACAAAACCAGAACTCTTCTAAACCCTTCAAAGGATAGAGCAGAGCTTTCCAAACGGTGTGTCGCGACACAAAAGTGTGTCGCCACACACAGCAACGGCGGCGCGCAAAACCTGAAAGTGGCAGCAGCGCTTCCGGGTTTTTGCGCGCTGCAACGGCGGCACTTCCGGGTTTTCCCGCGGCAACACACCAACGGCGGTTGGTGTGTCGCCGCGGGAAAACTTTGGAAAGCCCTGGGATAGAGGCTTAACACAGGTAGAAGCCCCGAGAAAAATTCCTGAAAATCTAATGACCATCTTTGTATTTATACCTCTGATGGTGAACATGGCGGATGATATATTTCCAGATGTCAGCACACTGACCTGAGCACATCCTGGGGGTGAAGAATGAGAGGGAGAAAGAAGTAAAAATCCATGAGGTTGATTATCATATCATACAATTCAGCATATTTGTCAAAATATACCATATATGAACTCAGTACCATTAGAAGCATACATGTAAACCTGTCCTAAAACAGCATTAATATGCTATCCATTAACCACATAAACCAGCTCATTCTTCATTTGCAGTTGAATATCAAATAGATCTGCCTTATCTTATTAAAAGGTAAAGGTTCCCCCTGCACATTTGTGCAGCCGTGTCCGACTCTAGGGGCCGGTGCTCATCTCCGTTTGTTAGCCGAAGAGCCAGCGTTGTCCGAAGATGCTTCCACGGTCATGTGGCCGGCATGACGCGCGTGGAACGCTGTTACCTTCCCACCGAAGTGATACCTATTAATCTACTTGCATTTGCATGCTTTCGAATTGCTAGGTTGGCAAGAGCTGGGGCGAGTGCGGGAGCTCACTCCGTCACGCGGGGCTAGGGATTCGAACCTCCGAACTTGCGATCTTCCGATCAACAAGCCTGGCGTCTTTCTTACCCACTGAGCCACCACTCCCCTGCCTAATCTTATTAAGCTGTTATTTTTATTTTATTTATTTATGTATCTATCAAATTTTGTCACTGCCCATCTCCCGCCTCAAGAGGGACTAGGCGGTTTACAATAAAAATGGTCAATTAAAACAATAACCATAAAATATAAATACAATATATAAAATGTAAATACGATTATCAAATAATTATAAAAAAAGAATAAAATCCTAATTACACTAAGGAATTTTCTTCTAAATCTTTATAAAACAAGCAGAAACATATTTATTCACACGCCAACCATTCCTGACGGCTTTGGGAAGCTAATCAGTTCACAGAGTAAAAATTACCGCCTCAATAATAAAGAAACCCCTATATAAATATAAATATACATATATATATAAGCAAACAGAGCCAGTTTGGTCTAGTGGTTAAGGCAACAAGCTAGAAACCAGGAGAATGAGAGTTCTAGTCTCGCCTTAGGCATGAAAGCCGGCTGGGTGACCGTGGGCCAGTCCCTGTCTCTCAGCCCTAGGAAGGAGCCAATAGCAAACCAGGATTCTGTGAGTTCTAGTCCTGCCTTAGGCACGAAAGCCCGCTGGGTGACCTTGGGCCAGTCACTCTCTCTCAGCCCAACCCACCTCACAGGGTTGTTGTTGTGGGGAAAATAGGAGGAGGAAGGAGTATTAGGTATGTTCACCACCTTGAGTTATTTATAAAAATAATAAAGGCGGGATAGAAAATAAATAAATAAAAACAAAACTAACAACCACTTTAAGAAAAAGTAAAGTCTCCTTCGAGATGGGCTCAACTCCTAATGACTTTATGGATACAATTGTGTAATTTTGTTGGCAACAATACAGAAGTGGTTAGGTATCACCTCCCAGCTTTTTTTTCCACTTTCCAGCATAGTCTAAGGCCCTGTTGGTTCCCATCTGGGTCTAGGATGGGTGTGTGCCTGTGTGTGTATACTGTAAATCATGTGAAATCCCATACATGGGGGCATGACCTAATGTAACATCTATATCTCTCTGCTTTGAGAGCTTGAGGGAGGGTGAACTGTATAGATTTGATAGATTCCATATATTCCTTCCTGCAACCACTGAGCATAGACAGTTTCTACAGCTAATGTGCTGTACAATATAAGCACAAAGGTACAGGTAGAGGCTTGGACCCCACAGGATAACATCTGGCTACCTACATCTGAGGAATCCCAAATAGGACAAATCTGGTCACATTGGACCCGCCTCTTGGTGTTCAATGTAACTCAAGCTCAGGGATCTTTGCTCTCGGTGAAGAGCCATGTTGGCTAGGAATACTGGGATTTGTAGTCCCAACACATCTGGAAAGCTCAGGCTGAAGACAGGCAATCCACTATAATGGCTGGAACACACTTTTTCTCTTTCAAAGGTGCGTGCATCTTAAGATGGTTCCCCCACCCCCCAAAATGAGGTTTCCCAGCATGTTGCAATTACTTGTCTGAATCAAAAGCAACATCAATAAAAACTCAAGCAATGAAAAGCGTAACAGGAGTTGCAACCCAACTGCTGGCACTCCCCGCTGCGTTCCCACGAGATCTGCCTTTAACGAGATCTAAATTTGCATAGGTACCTAACAGTCAGAGAATATGATAAAGTACAACCAAAAATATAACAGTGCTAAATAAAATCAGAAAATATATAGGGTAATGAATAAATCAGTGACATGCGTAGAAACTAAACATATATCCATAAAATATTTATAGAACTAGCTCAACCTTTAACATATTATCACATCTAGCCATATAGACCATTTATTGCTCCATCTTCTCAGTTTTGGTACAACACGTTATTCCGATACAAGGATATTTATATAATATACTTTAAATTCACATAATTTGTTACACTTCGTGGGCTTCGGCTTAAGGTACTTTCGTTTGTTTGCTTGGGGGCTTAGCGTGTTGGGGGAACCCAGACCTGTGGGGTGGTTCACTGTAGAGTGCACTGTAGTTGGGGTCCAATAAATTATTATCAGTAATAATTCAGTAAGCAGGTTAAGATTCAAGCGAACACGGCCACTCGGGCAGGAGAGGAGTAGCTCACCCTCTCTAGCCCAGTCAGCAATGCTCGCCGTGCTTGGTAGGCTTATTCTCACTGCACCCCCGGAGACTGGAGAGCACTCTGCAGACGCTCAGAGATACTCTCGCCCCTTCCCATCCATTCTCACCCACCAGCGGGCGGCGCTCTCGGAGGGAACCTTGCCCGGCGGGAGCTTCATCTCCTCGACCGCCCAGCGCCTGAGGTCCTGGGCCAGCGACGCCCCTGTCCGCGGCACCCCACGCCCCACGGCACCTTCGCCGGCCGCCATCGCCGCGCCCGCCTCAAACTTCGGCGCCTTTCCAGCCAGACCCCGCCTCCCGCAGAGCACGCTGGGAAATGTGGTTCGCCCGCACGGGGCCTGCTGGGAGATGTTGTGCCAGGCGAGCACGCCCTTCCCGATGCCGGATGGGATATATCCTGGCTGACCGCTAGGCAGAAGAACCAAGAAGGGGTGGACTACAGCTACCACGAGCCCTGGCTGTTTCATCTGGGAATCTAATTTAGAAGTACAGTAGTGCAGAGACGTTGGTCTCTTGCAATTAGGTTGTTTCTTATCTGCGCCCGAGAGTTGCATTAAACGGAGCAAAGGTGTAGGGGCGTATTGCACGTTTAAGAGCTGCTTTGAAAAAGAAAAAGAAAACATGGTTTTAAAAAAAACTAAAGCTAAGCCATTACGTCTCTGGTGTGTAAACCAGGCACGCCCGTTAAGTGTAGCGTTACTTGCTGGGTATCATTTAGCATGTTGTACGAACGCTCCTCTTAGTTTATCACGATTCGTCATTCAGTATGTTGGGATTTTATTTATTTTAAATTCAAACAGGTTTATTTGAATTTATTTATGTATTTGAATTTATTTATGTATTTGAATTAATTTATTAGCTGCCCAACTCCAACGGACCAGTTGTGTTGTTATTGTTTAGTAGGTAACTTGGGTGCTGCCAGATGAATTAAATGATTAAAAAAAACATTTCCTTAAACCAAATGCAGTATTAGAATTTCAGATTTCATCCCCATCCCTGTTTCTTGACTACTCCAGTTATACAAATCCAGTTTCTGTACTTCATGGATCTCCCGCCCATCTTTTAATCTGTGTTGCAATAGTGTCACATTCTTTGAAAATATAACCCATGTAACCTAGGGTAAAATATAAATGTATAACCTGTCAAGAAGATTGGAAGCTGCTGCTTTATAGAATGCCATGCCATGCCATGCCATGCCATGCCATGCCATGCCATGCCATGCCATGCCATGCCATGCCTTGCCTCGCCTCGCCCCCTGCCCCTTGCCCCTGCCCACAAAATGCATTTCCTATTTCATGATAAATATGATAAGTGAACTCAACCTTATATCTGTTTTATTTATTTATGGTTAAAACGAACCATGGCCCAGAGTCCCTTGCAAGGGAGATGGGCGGGGAATAAATTGAAATAAATAAATAAATAAATAAATAAATAATAAATAAATAAATAAATAAATAAATGGATGGATGGATGGATGGATGGATGGATGGATGGCAGTGTGATGGATAAACCCTGTCTTTCTCTCCCATCGGTTTCAAAAGCAGCTCCTATTAATTTATGGTGAAACATATAGTCATCCTTCACATTAGAGCTGATTTTTAAAAAATGAATACAACGTTTAATATTATTCGGATGGAAAAGTGTGTTGGAGAGGATTTGGACACAAACCAATTCTAAAATAATCTCCCCAATAATACTAACACCCAGGGTATAGAAAATAATAAAGGGTATGATTGGGAGGCAAGAACTGCCACTCTGAAACCAGCTCTGCTACTGGTTATATTTATTTGGAGAGTAAGGATTTGATTACTGGAAGATGCTACTCAAGGAGCTGTGATACTGTATGGATTTGTAAAAGACTGTTTATTTCTTTCAGGATACAAAGTCAGGGGTTAAAGTCATTAAACACTTGCTGTATTGTGGGACTACAGGTGTACAGAAGCCCAGCATTTTCCTAGATTAATATTGCGCACTGGACAGGTGAGTTTATCTTTAGATTCCCTTTGTCTGCTTGCCCAGACACCACTGCAGAGATTTAAATCTGCCTGGAACACATTCACACATAGAAATCTGTTTACTTGTTCCTCCCCATGGAATGTATATGGGAAAAGATGCTTCAAGAAGTTCAAGAGCAAACTGTGTGTGGGTTGAAAATGTTGGAGCTCTGTCTGACGCCTGTTTACAATGAGACTAGATCTGCTCATTGAGAAGCCCTACAAAGTGCCTGTCACAGAAATAAAGTACAGTACAACCTGCAACGGACACCTCCTTTGCTGCCCTTCTCTCGGTTGGTCAGCAAAAGGAGAGGCAATACACATGACACAAAACTATCACAACATTTATGCACTGAAGCTGAAAAGTCTTTTTAAGCGCATACATTTGAAATGCAACAAAGCTTGTGAGTTCCAAAGCTGAGAATATAGCGCAGCGTTTCTCAACCTTGACAACTTTAAGACGTGTGGACTTCAACTCCCAGAATTCTCCAGCCAGCCTTGCTGGCTGGGGAATTCTGGGAGTTGAAGTCCACACGTCTTAAAGTTGCCACGGTTGAGAACACTGATATAGCGTAATAATTTATTTGGAATATGCATTAAATCTGAACCTATTCAAACACAAAGTGCGGGAGGGGGAGGGGGGAGGAATCACAGGCCCAATTTTGTGATATTAGAAACTCCTTGGAAGCTGGCATTTCCGGCCTAGATCTTCCTTCCTGGCATGCTGTGTTTTATCTAAGTGTGCATTCAAATACAATGCTGCCCCCCCCCCCCCACTGAATTGGGAGAGTTGATAATGTGCTTTTTCTGATCCTTAGCATATTGGAATTGCTCTCAAATCACATTCCCCTGTACAATCCTCTACATGTCTTCTCAAAAATCATCTCAGAGAGTTTAGTGGATATTGAATTACAGCCTTAGTATCAGTGGCTTCTCTTTCTCAGGAAGAAAAAATGGTTCAGAGATATATAACTAATATGTTTTGGAGAAAATACCTGTTGTTTTAGAATCAGGAGTTTTAACATGACATTCAAAAGCAAAATGTCAATTTTGAGAGTAAGGGCAATTCCACACCACGTCGTTTTCACTCCCCCATCCGTACAAACAGTTTGACATCAACCTGCAAACTTCATAACATCTGCCCATCACAAAATGCAGATTATAGGCAGAAAATACAAGAAAGAAAGAAAGAAAGAAAGAAAGAAAGAAAGAAAGGAAGGAAGGAAGGAAGGAAGGAAGGAAGGAAGGAAGGAAGGAAGGAAGGAAGGAAGGAAGGAAAAGAAAAGAAAAGAAAAAAGAAAAGAAAAGAAAAGAAAAGAAAAGAAAAGAAAAGAAAAGAAAAGAAAAGAAAAGAAAAGAAAAGAAAAGAAAAGAAAAGAAAAGAAAAGAAAAAAGAAAAGAAAAGAAAAGAAAAGAAAAGGAGGGAGGGAGGGAGGGGAAGAAAGAAAGAAAAGAAGAAAGAAAGAAAGAAAGAAAGAAAGAAAGAAAGAAAGAAAGAAAGAAAGAAAGAAATGCCCCATCCTAAGCTACTGCAGATCCTGGAGCAATGAAAACTTATCTCTCCCGTACCACCACCCCCCACCTTGAAAAAGGAGTCTGGTTGTTTGCAAAAAATAAATAAAGATCTGTTGTAAAGTCTCTTCCTACCTATAATGCTGACAGGATAGCATGTTGACAGTTTTGCAATCAATCATTCTCTCCCCCCTCCCCAATAACCGTAATCATTATTGCATATTGCTGGAGTGGGGGAGAAAGAAATTCTAAACTGCAGAGCAGACATGAGAAGTAAGTTGCTGGAGGGAGGGTGGGGAGTGAGAGAGAATGAGAGAGAATGGGAGGAAACCTTATGGAGCAATAAAAGCTAGCCTGCATCAGCCAAAAGAGAAAAAAAAGGAAAATAAATTAGAAGCATCCATTCATGAGAAGTCAGTGGGTGGGTGGGGGACCCCTATGTAGCCTGGAATTTTGCATGCCTGCTTACCCCCTGCATTCATAACATGCATACATGCATAACAGCGTTCCGTGCGCGTTGTGCCGGCCACATGACCACGGAAGCGTCTTCGGACAATGCTGACTCTTTGGCTAACAAACGGAGATGAGCACCAGCCCCTAGAGTCGGACACGACTGCACAAATGTGCGGGGGGAGCCTTTACCTTTTTTTTTAACCCCTGCAGAAAAAAAGGAAGGAAATGGGGCTTTGCCAGGGCTCTGTCCCTGGTGGAAAAGTTGTCAGGTTTTTAAAAAACAACAATTTCAACCAATTCAGCTGCATTTTAAAAGTAAATCAGCAGGTGATTTTAGACATATGAAAAAAAAATCTGACTGGTTTCTATGAGAGGGATCTATAAAACCAGCAAGTCACCATTTCCCTTTAAAGAACGTGAACATTAGGTCAGCTGAAGCCCAGGAGCGGAAGTGCTTTAATGAGAGATTAACTTTCCCCTCCTCCTGATACCCAAAGGATACCCAACATCAACTTCGCTGGACCGGCCATGTTGTTCGAATGCCTGACCATCGTCTTCCAAAGCAGCTACTTTACTCCCAACTTAAGAATGGAAAACGGAATATTGGTGGACAGCAAAAGAGATTCAAAGACACTCTCAAAGCTAATTTAAAAAAATGTAATATCAGCATTGAGAACTGGGAAGCCCTAACTCATGAGCGTTTCATTTGGAGGTGAGCCTTTATTAATGGCGCTATGGACTTTGAAGAAGCACGAGTACAGGGCGAAAGGGAGAAACGAGCTAAAAGGAAGGCACGTCAGGCAAACCCTCATCATGACCGTCTCCCACCCGGAAACCTATGCCCTCATTGTGGGAGGTTGTGCGGATCCAGAATTGGCCTTTATAGCCACTTACGGATCCACTGTTAAAATTTTACCTTTGGAAGACAATCTTACTCGGCTACGAGTGATCGCCAATGACCCAAAGGATTCATTTCAGCTTCAAAATATTCAGAAACCATATGATCCAAAGCATTTTCTGGTGCAGAAAGATTTCCTTTTGCAAGGCAAGGATAGGAAAACCCCAGAAAAGAATCCCATATGCAGACAAGAAGATTTT
Organism: Charina bottae; assembly: GCA_023362775.1. Lineage (NCBI taxonomy): Eukaryota > Metazoa > Chordata > Lepidosauria > Squamata > Charinaidae > Charina > Charina bottae. Next base: position 20,442,422 of record JALMGJ010000013.1, read on the forward strand.
AAAAATCTAAACAGCCACCTTGCCAGCCTGTTGCTCCCCAGAAGCAATGGAATAAAGTTCCCATATCTCCAAACCAGCTTGGTTGTTACTGGTTGGGGAAGATGGCAGTTATAATTCAGCATATTTGACCCGACGTTTCCACAATTTGGGAGAAAATGGATCTAAAAGCTGGATAAATGCAGCCGTTCTCAAGACTTGGTTGAGAAGCAAGCAGGCCATCAGATGCAGACTCCTGATGAGGATAGGACGCAATGGTTGAGACTACTTAGCTTAGAGGGAAGATACATATGAGATATGATTGAGGTTTATAAAAGGATGCATGGTGAAGAAAGGGTGCACAGGAGAGATTTTTCTCATTTTCCATAACACTAGAACTAGAGGCTACTCAAGGACACTGACTGGGAAAAGAATGAACATTGATCAGAGGACCACAGGTGATATAAACCAATGGAATATGCTAACAGAAGATGTGGACTTGGCCACTAGTTTGTAAGGCTTCAAAAGGGTACTAGACTAATTCTTAAAGTCAGATCTATCAATGGCTGCTAGCCTTGATGCTCCTTTCAGGCAATCTGTCTCCACATGCTAGGCGCCCAGGAGCAGCAGTGAGAAAGGAGGCTTACCGTGACTTCCTGTCCATGGGCTTCCTAGATGCATCTGGTGGGCCACCAAGTGAGACTGAATGCTGGCTAGATGGGACTAGGCCTGATCCAGCAGGACTATTTTCATATTCTCATGACTAAATAAGGGGTTTAAACCCAGGAATCAAGGGGGAGGTTATTCTTGAAAAAGTCTCTTCTTTTCTCATACTGCTACTCTAAAGAAAGCAACCTTAATCTTTCCTAAAATTGAACTGGTACCAAGAGGATTTCAGATACTGGAGGCTGAGGATCATTTTCAGAGTCAATGCATATAACCGTCCTACTCTTGCCTTTGAGAAGCAGATTCCGCAGCTTGCGCAGCTCCAAAACTCTGCAGAACCTGTTTGATCAGAGGCGAAAAGGTTCCTCCAGCCTGATCAACAACTGTTGCTTCAACCACACACCCTAAGCTGTTTTGGGTGGCTGCTCTGTCTTGTTCATTGAAAGATTCTTAGAATGTTTACTTCTATCAAACTTTAAGATGTTCTTCTACCACCACCACCAGCACAACTGATCCCTTAGCACAGAGCTTTCCAAGCTCTGTGTCGCGACACAAAAGTGTGTCGCCACACACAGCGTGGTGTGTCGCCACACCACCCGGAAGCGGCGGTGCGCATGTGCATGGCGGCAGCGGCGCAGTATCAGTGCTTCCGCGTTTTAGTGGAGGCTGCCGCCGCTGCTGTGCACGTGCGTGCTGCCGCATGGCCACGCGCGCCGCCGTGCACGCGCGCCACTGCACGCCCCCCCGCCGTGCACGTCCCCCCGCGCCGCCGCCGTGCGCGTGCCGCCGCCGCTGGTGTGTCGCCAGCGGCGGCACTTTGGAAAGCCCTGCCTTAGCAGATACCTCACCAATAGCACAATCCTATCCCTGTCTACTTTGAAATAAGGACCATTCTGCTCAACAAGACCTATTCTCAGTTATTGCCCCTGAGCTGCATTCAAAACATATTTACAAGAGCAGTGGTGGGGAGTGTATCACTCTCCAAAATATTATAGAACATCAACTCCCATCGTTCCTGACCACCGGCTGTAGCAACTAGGGTGGATGGTATAGTCCAGCCATGTGAATGCTACAGGTTCCCCCACCCTTCACCTAATATGTAACTTTCACTGAGGCCAGATCTTTAGGTCGTGTTATTAGAGTCCAACGTTTTACCCCCACAACCCCAACTTCTAAAGCAAGCATTATTTTTTTTAAGGTGCCTTTGCAATAAATAGAACCATACTTTTGCCTGAAATGTTAGATATTAATCTTGTTAGGAGATTGGAATTAGCTTGCCAGCTGAGAATTACAGCTTTTTGGCTCTTCTTCACAGACACCAATTGGAATGCCATCTCATTGAGTCAGTGATGGGGGTTCCTTCCCAGCTGAGTTTCATGAATTCCCAACTTAGACCACTTTTTAAAAAGTGATTTGACTGTGGCTTATTCAGCAAAATACAGTATCTTTTTCTGTACAGTACAAAAACACAGGATATGTGTGCGCTGGAAAGGAATGGGGACTTGGGAGGAGGCTTGATTTCAAAAACCAAACTGAAGGAGGAATTTGATTCTGTAAACATTACTCCATAGGACCTGCAACAATAGACATGGGGACTTTCCAAGCAGTAAAAACCTTTCCTGAGATTATTTTTGAATAACATGAAAAGCTTCACATGCCTGAATTCCTAGTTGTTTTGCCCTTTTCACAGAAAGTTGTTGCTAAACCGCTGATGTAAAGAAAGGAATGGGGAAATTAAAAGGAATCATGCGTGCTAGATTCGTTGACTTCATCTTCTGGCTGATAAGAGTCTCCGTTTCTCCAAAAGTCACAAGTAGCAATACTTTTATTAGGACTCACCAAAATGTCACCATGTTATGAGCAAGTTTTGAATGCTCCTGACGTTTTTCTCACGGACTGAAAAGCTTTGCAGAACTTAAAACGTCGTTCATGCCTGAGTAACATTTGGGTGGCTGTTAACCAAACTACAGTATTTCCTTATTGTAGTTTTTGGAGAAAGCACCAAAAGAGCCACCGAACAGTTCCATTTCTCCTGAACCCAAGTGGAAATGTAATTGATAGTGGTCATAACATCACGGAGTTGGAAGGGGCCATTTAAACCATCAAGTTCAACCTCTCCTCTTGCTCCTCTCATGCAGGATTCCAAATCAAACCCTCCCCAAATGATGGTTGTCTAGCCCCAACTTGAACACATCAAGTGAAGGGGAGCCCACCACCTTTGTAGGTAAAACTGCTTTACGGTCGGGAAGCTTTATTATCTGACCATGAGGATGAACAGTCAAGGCTTTGAACACAGGTCTTCAGCAAATCGTGAAGGAGCCAAGATATTTCTCCCATATCCTTCCAGTGCCATAGAAAGCAATGGGATTCTTGTTGGGTTTAACACATCAAAGATCAGCCTTCTGTTTTCCTGAGGCTGAAGAAGCAGAGGAAAGAGAAGGCCCTTGGCCCAACAAAGGGCACTTCTCGAAAGGCAAGGCTGGGGACAGAACTGAGTGGATGCTACAGAATACAATATCCAGTTGCTTCAGCAAAACACACGGCACTTTCATTAGTCATGCTAACAACAGCAGGAATGTATCACTTGGGACTATTGTGGGTGCAGAAGGAAACCCTTGATGAAACAGCACACACATTCTAGGAAACAGAAGTTAGTCCTCTACTTAACAGATATAGGAAATGTAAAATTGGATCTAAGCATATCTGGTAAAAATGGCTTGACAATGAATAACAGGTCATTTCCATGCTAGCGATTCATAGCATCTTCTAAAATCATCCAATCATTGCTGTGTCAAAGGAACAGTAGGTGGACAGGCCTTATATTTCTTCAACAAGAGCTGGATGGTGCCCTGAAGACGCTAGAAATCATTATGTGACGTTTTCAGCCATCTCATCCCTTTGTGTCTTTCTACCTGAAACATGATGCTGGAGTAGGAACAGGGTTGTAAATATCTGCTGTCTAATACATGGAGAAATAAATGACATGTACCTAAACAATTCCCTGCTTTCTTTTTTATTTTGTTAAAGACAAGGATGTAGAGTTATTGAGGCATGTGAGCTAGAGTTTGATTTCTCCAGCGAGAGTTTGGAATGTGACGTGAACGTTTTACAGATATAGGGCCAACTCTACTACTTATGTTCATCAGCTTCAGTGAGAAGGATCAAGACTCCTGGGTACTGTGGGGAAATCCAATCCATTCACTTCTCATAGAAACGCAACCTCCTTCATGGAACCATATTAGATAGATGTATACCTAAGATCACAGCTATTCTGGATTTGTCAGTCTGATCCTTATGATTATGACCTGGAATCATGTTCTAGTTTGGTCGTCTGCTAGCGGATTAGAATAGGCATCCAAGATTTAGCAATTTACCACTGCAGAAGTAGAAAGAGCTGTCCTCTTACCATTCTGTAACCACCCTGTTGGCTGGCCCAAAGGACAGTGTGTTTACTTGTGGGGCTTGTGTGTGTGTGAGAGAGAGGGAGGGGGGGAGCCCTAATCTGCATTAGTGTATGTACTCCACAGGAAATGAAAGTTCACACCACATTTTGGAGTGTGAACAGAATATCAAAACCAGTGGGTAGCGTGGAGTCCCCTGAGAGATGATGGGTGGCCAGCCCAGTGATGAGGCTTGGGGTTTCATTCAACTACTATAGTTCCAGTGGGAGGAAAGGCCATGGTGAGAAAAGGCCTCACTTGACTCGGATCTCAGCGTATTCAGCCAGCTCCTCCGTCAGGGTATAGCTGTCCTTGGTGGACAATTTGGTGAAGTCTATGTTGGCGTAATCAATCCCCAGGTCCTCACGCTTGTTCAACAGCCGTTTGTCATAGCGCCCATACTGGAGGAGGAGGTGAGCAAACAAACAAGAACAGGTTATTGCTTGTGCCAACTCACTCTCTGAGTTACATAATTTGGTTCATTCCCATAGGATCGAAGTGGGCTTCCAGATATTGCTGAGCACAGCTCCCAGTCGTCCTGGCCAGCAGGAACAATGGTGAGGGATGTTAGGAAGTGTACCTCAGCAACATCTGGTGGAGGAGACAAGTTGCATTTCCCTGCAGGATCTGCGAAGCTATAAATAAGGGACAGGATGCTATGTGTACAGACAGCAAATGGCAAGTATCCACTTACATGCAAATATTTAACCCAAGATCCACTAATAGATGCAACATAATTTCACCAGCAAGGTCATGATGAGAGACATCACAGAAACTTGACAGAACTAAACTTGACAGAACTATCTCCCAGGTCTTTCAGAAATATCTTTCTTTGACACAAACATATTGTCACACAGAACATTCAACAGCTGCTTTTGGAACTGCTTACAGTTTGTGTGCAGACATGACAATTGTTAATGCAAGACAGGCCATGTCAGAGAGCTATTTTCAAGCTGAAAATACCCTTAGCCAAGATAGGATTGGCCTTCAAATTACAGACATGGGAAATACATGCAAAAAGAGAAAAAGAAAAAAAATCCAGTTGAAATGCTATTCACTGCAAACTTCCTACGTGTGGAACAGAACAATATGACAAGCCAAATAGCTAGGTTAAGCCTTTAATAGACTTAACACGTCTATTTTACTCTGAAGAACATCTCCCCCTCAAACGTGAAAAAGCAGAGCAGAAAAATCTGGCCGTCCATTCTCCAGAGATGTGACTACCATATGCCTTGCAGTTCTTGGAACTAAAAATAAGTAAATTTTTTAAAAATGTGGCCTCTGGTGGCAAAAAAAAAAAAAAAAATAGTCAGCCTTACAGTAGCAGAACCTGTTTCTTCTAAACACCTGGAATGAAAGCCACAAGCCAATTTTTGTGGAAGTGGCTCTAATCTGCTTTAATCTGAGTCTAGAGTGGGCATGCTAAGAGCAAAGACGAAGGGGGAATGAAAAAAAAAAAAGGTAGGAGAAGAATCGTGGTGAGGAAAAAATCAGTTTCTTTTCCACACGTTTTGATCATCCCTCTGAATTTTCTATTAATTTCTCTCTAGGCTTTGCTTCTAACCAGGATTTTAAAAAATCAGAGCTTGTTAGGTATTTCAGTGCTTTCTTGGCCTATTCGAGTCTATGTTTTTTTTTAAAAAAAAGGTAACATCTGCTTTGCATCCACCTTGACTCCTGGTGAATTCATGGAGGTGTCCGTGCAGTTTCCTTGTCAACAGGCCAGAGATGGTTCGTCTCTGCCTTCTTCTGAGATGGGTTTCAACTCCCTAATCAAGCCTATAGCCCTGGAATTCCCTGGAGATCTCCCATCCAAGTACTAACCCGGCCCCACCTTGCTTCGCTACTCACCCCAGACAAGACATTTAAATTCCTGCCACTAAGGGACATAAAAGCCCATAAAAGCATGCATGGGCTTCTCCGTTTGTGGAAAAAGAGGAGGGGGCAACAAGAGGACGACAATGTTACACATGGACAGGGAAGTCCATACTTACTTGCCCAGGTCAGTGGCTCTCCAGGGAGCAGATCTCTTTAGACTATTAGAAAAGGAAGAGTAGTCACTAATGACTCAAAGGGGGAAAGGGCATCTTGGTTGGCACAGGACCAGAAACTCAACCCTGCCATGAAGTGAGCTTGGGGCGCCCTAAAGTATAGCTGAGTCAGGGAGAGAGGTTGGAACCATGGGATCTTTTTAGACTATGTCATGGCCATGACAGAGTGACGTAGGGCAGAATGTCCATCTGAACTTCTTCTCATTTCTTGTTTTGTCCGGGTCATTTTTTGGGTCCTCCCTTGTTTTTTCTCTGCTGAAATCAATGGGCCAATGAACCCCAAGTACGGAAACCACTCCTAGGGCTGATTAGTTATGTTGCCAGGAAGATAAAGTATCCCTTCTCTGACCATTTCCAAACCAAACCATCTTTTGGAAGGGCACTTCCCATGGGTGGGTCTCAAGGCAGTCGCTTGCACTGCCCCCAAAAAGGCCTGGAGGGGAAACCATCCATCCTCCCCCCTAAACAAGGCTTCCAGTTTGCCTTGTTCTAAAATAATGAACTGAGGAGGAGCAGTGATTCCTTGCATACTTGTCCTCTCATTCCAGAAGATGGGAATGGATTCAGCCCAGAGGCAGAAGCAACTTACAGCAATTGTGGGCAGGCAGCAAAAGAGAGGCAGAGGAGAGATTGTGTGTGTGTGTGTGTGTTGGGGGGGGGAGATAAACCCAGCAATGCAGTCCCACCAGAAGCAACTTAACTATAGACATTGGTACCTCTGATTTTTCCAGATTGCCTGGAGTCCTGTAGTCTCCGCTGTAGACAACGGGAGGGTTTTCTGTTTGCACGAAGCCAGAATTGTCATTGTTTTTCCTGGGGAAATGGAAATAATCATAACAACAACATTAACTGCCACAATAACATAATGGTTAGGACAACATAATAATTACAACAATAACAATCTGGACCAGGGTTTCTCAACCGAGGTTCCGTGGCACCCTCGGGTTCCGCAAGAGGTCACTAGGGGTTCCCTGGGAGTTCACGATTTATTTAAAAAATTATTTCAAATTTGGGCAACTTCACATTAAAGAGGTAAGTTTCATTCTTTATTTTTCGCTTAAGAACACTGTTAATGCATATATACAGGCCTACCCATGAAACGAATATAATAATTTTGTAACTTCGGGCCTATATTCGAGCCTGAATGTGCAGGGGTTCCCCGAGGCCTGAAAAATATTTCAAGGGTTCCTCCAGGGTCAAAAGGTTGAGAAAGGCTGATCTGGACTGTCTTGGGAGAGTGAGTGGCTTATAAATAAAATAAATTAATAATAATCACAACAACTTGCAGCATGATGAGCCCTTGATTTGTGCTTAGTTAATTAGAAAACAGTTATTTGACTGATTATAATATAACAACATATATCAGCATGTGATACACATTTATATTCAGTTTCGCAAATACTGCCAGCCAATCTTGCTACTATTAACAAATGCTTAATGACTTTTTCCTGAACATTTAATATTGGTTGATGGTGGGCAGACAATTCAAAGTTTGAGTTATATATAAATATAAATAATGATTAGTCAATGGTTGCAATGGGACTAAAATCATTTGAAATCCACTTGTTTTCCTTTAGTTATTTTGTTGTTCAACATTCTCCAAAGTTTTTGACCTGTTTGCTTTGAAGGCAAAGATACCCTCAGGTCTGAATCAGCTTGACTGTTCTGGAAGTGAATAGGTAAAGGTAAAGGTTCCCCCCGCACATTTGTGCAGTCGTGTCCGACTCTAGGGGCCGGTGTTCATCTCCGTTTGTTAGCCGAAGAGCCAGCGTTGTCCGAAGACGCTTCCGCGGTCATGTGGCCGGCGTGACGTGCGCGGAACGCTGTTACCTACCCACCGAAGTGGTACCTATTAATCTACTTGCATTTGCATGCTTTCGAATTGCTAGGTTGGCAGTGAATATGGGCTCCTAATTAAGGAGAAGCTTACATGGATACATCACTTTGTGCTTTGATTCAGGTATCACACCAAAATATAGTTAAAAGAAGCATAACTTATTTTAGAGCCAGTCTGGTCTAATGGTTAAGGTGCTGGGCTAGAAACCAGGAGACTGTGAGTTCTAGTCCCACCTTAGGCATGAAAGCTGGCTGGGTGACCTTGGGCCAGTCCCTCTCTCTCAGCCCTAGGAAGGAGCCAATGGCAAACCGGGAGACTGAGAGTTCTAGTCCCACCTTAGGCATGAAAGCTGGCTGGGTGACCTTGGGCCAGTCACACTCTCTCAGCCCTAGGAAGGAGCCAATGGCAAACCGGGAGACTGAGAGTTCTAGTCCCACCTTAGGCATGAAAGCCGGCTGGGTGACCTTGGGCCAGTCACTCACTCTCAGCCCAACTCACCTCACAGGGTTGTTGTTGTGGGGAAAATAGGAGGAGGAAGGGGAATTAGGCATGTTCGCCGCCTTGAGTTATTTATAAAAATAATAAAGGCGGGATAAAAATCAAATAAATAAATAAATAACTGTGGTTTAACGCAAAGCTGAGCAATGATGACGGTGAAAATTGTGAATTCCAACCCACCCTCCTCCCTTGATTTAGTGTGACCACAAATCCTGGTTGGTGATCCACTACATCAGAAACCCTGCTCTGCTTCTGGATCTCAAAGCCATAAGAAAAAGCATTTTCAGCCATGTGTAGACACCCAAAGGTCTACAAAGGAAGCTGGGCTCAGATTTCTCCTCTCTCAAAGACTTACTTTTTCCTGGCCTGGCTGACATAGCACACCACAGCTATGAGTATGGCAAAGGCCACAACAGCTCCCACCGGACCGACCTTTGCCCACATCAGACTGTCTGGAAGAAAGGAAGACACCCGGGTCAACAGAAAGGTTTAAAAGTGAACGCAAAGAGAAAGAGTATCAAAAGTCAGGGTGGTGGTGGAACGTAAGCCAGGAATATGGAAACAAGGGTTGGTTCACACATTGGACTAACACAAGTTTGTTTTAACGGTGGCTCTTGATTCACATGGCATATTAAGCAAATCTGACTGTTGCAAAAAATAAGGGATCAATGGAAACTGGACCTCCCACAAAAAAGAGAGGGGCCAGGGAGCCTGTTACAGTATATAGGGTGGGAATTAAAAGAAGCTCAGAAGGATTTGAATATGATTTCTCATTGCTCTTGAAACTCAGCAGTCAATAGAATTCTTTCATTACGGCTTCCTAATTTTTCTTTCATTAGGCATTCTTGGATTCTTAGAAGCTTGTCTAAGTGGTTCCCGTTCCTGCCTGTTGGGTGAAGCCTGACAGAACTCTGCTACACCAACCCCAATGGCTACATTCACATCACTTTATAAATCCATACTAAGCATACCATATTATTACTTCATCTAATCCAGCCTTCTGCCAATGCCAGAAATCCACTTCTATACCATTCACAAGAGGTAGTCATCCAGTGTTGGCTTAAATCCCTAGGCAACGAGTGTCCACCTCCTGTCTGTCCCACTCTTTGCTACTTTATACTCTCAAGAAGTTCTTGCTTCATCAAATATAATAAAAATAATTTTTGCTTGCAATGTAATGGGGGTAGTTCAGGTTCTCCTGTTTGGAGCTAGAGAAAAACCAAGTTGGCTCCCTCATTTATATGTGACAACTCAGCTGATATTTAAAAACCGCCGACACGTAATCATTCATTCATTCATTCATTCATTCATTCATTCATTCATTCATTCATTCATTCATTCCAGGCTAAAGTTGGCCAATTCGTTCAACTTCTTTTCAACTGTTTGCCTTCTAATGCTAGGTTTAATCCACGCCCCTGTCCAGAGGGAAACAGCAAGGTGAGCAAAAGCTGTGGTTCTTTGTACGGGTCATTGCCTTCTCACATGGAGAGGGCAAATGAATAGCAAAGAGCATCACCAAGGGGGAGACCCAGCAAGATCAGGGGGCTGCTGGGCTTTGCAGTGGCCCATCAGTTGGTGTGCGAGCCTTGGCAGACAACTAATAAGGCTGACCCTTGATGGCAGCCCTGGAGAGGCTGACATATAGGGCCTGTGGCCCAATATATTGAGGAAGAGCAACGGAGGGACCAGAGGTGATGTTTGCCTGCAGGGACTCTCACTGGAGTGATGGAACTGAAGCTGCTGGTTCTTGGTGCCATAGAGGTTCCTGGCGGAGCAGACTATGTAGAGTTGAGAGTCTACCTCCCTCTGAACAGTCAGGATGCTGGTGACAATGTAGCCCGTTTTCTGGGAGTACACAAACTCCCGGTCAGTCTCATTGACCGTCACATTGCGGGTGGGCAACTCAAAAGCGATCATGGCTTCTGGGTTGGCTTTGGCCGCACAGATGCATTTCACGGTATCCCGAGCGGCTGTGCACTTGGAGTCCGGAAGAATACGGGGAGCAACTGTGGAGAGAAAGAAGAGGGTGAGGTGCAATCCCAGGATGAGCCAATGGCTTTCTTGGACTGTAGAAGTCCTCTCTATGGGAGCCCTTCCTCTCACGCAAAGACGTATGGCAGAGCAATGGGTTGGCCTGTGGTAATGAAGAGGGGCCCACACTCTTGAAATGTCTGCTTCCAACAAATGCATTAGGGAAAAGAGAATGAATGGGGACATGATAATGTGGAGGAGGAATTGGCTAGTCATCGGCCTCGTGGGGTAAACCAGACAGGAATCACAACCAGATGAGCTAATTCTACTTTATTGTAAAGCTACATTGACAGAATCTTGCAAGTCTGAAAGTACAATCCCCCCCCCCCGCCCGTCTCCTTTACAGCCTTGAGAAACTAGGGAGGGTCCTTCCGAGCCTCTTGCCCTGCCCACTATCCATCTGCGGGCTACACTGTCTCTTATCTGACCGTTCCCTTGGCAGTGTCTCTTTGCCCAGTCTCCCAAGGTCTTTCCCACATACCATCACACTAGTTCATCTCATCCAGCTTTATCCAAATTTACTGGCAACAGCTCCCCAAAGCTTTAAGGAAGAATCTTACCTGGAAATGCCAGAACTCATACCTGACCCCTTCTGCATTCAAAGCACATGATCCACCACCACCCTCTACCCTCTCCCAAAATACGCTTGAGATCTTTAGCACTAAAAAGGGCTCGTAGGGCACAAGGCCAGTGCTCACATTCAACGGTGAGATTGAAAGCAGTGCTGCGCTGGCCAAACTGGTTCTCTGCTGTGCACCAGTATTCACCATCATCCTCGTGTGACACGGATTCAAATTCCAGCTCCACCTGGCTCTGGTAGACCCCCATAGCTACCGCCTTTTTGTCCTTGAAGATGGTGATTGTTGGCTCAGGGCTGCTCTGTGAGCTGCAGAAGATAGTTACAGGCTCTCCCTCAATGGCCACTATTGACCCATTGACTACTGGTTTCCAAGGAGCATCTGCAGGGAGATAAAGTCAAAAGGAACAGGCGTCTTTTACCAAAACACTGTGCAAATAGTCACTCCAACTAAGAACATCTTCAGCAGATTCCTCATCCTGGCCAAAACCCAGAATTGTCCAGATGATGTCACGACCCTGTTTCAAAGATTTAGCAATGTTGGAACCTGACTTACAGTATATCAGGTTATTCTTCCATCAGACTCAGCAATATCTATATAAGCATAGATAGCCTATGGACTGTGGCTAACATGTAGCCCCCACATCTTTTTCTGTGGTCTCCAGAGAAAAAATCTGTTTCAATTCTGTTTTTTGTGCTCGCCCATTGGTTAACTGTTGAGAGCACTTTGCTGTGATTCCAGCATTTCCCAGTGTTTCTAAGCAAGTGGATGTAAAGATGATCGCTAGTTAATTTCAACATGTTTTGTAGAGATAGAGAAGTGAAAACAGTGGTGGCATGGAAGCATCCACAGTACGTGGATATAATTCTCTTGTTAAAATCACACACATAATAAAATAGTCATGCTATGCCTTTCATAGGCTTAATGCATCTTTTACTTTCTTTTAAAAAACAAATTAAAAGGAGCTAAAAAAATCCAGCCCTGTAAACTCCAGTGTTGAGAACACAACCTTTTCCTTATATTTATATTTGTTAGGATGTTGAAGAAACCTTGGCTAGCACTAATGGCTTCCCTGTTATGCTGCCTGCTTTCTCCCAGAACAGGGAATCCATTCCATAGCCCTCCTATGTTTTTTATTTTTGTTTGTTTGTTTGTTTGTTTGTTTGTGTGTGTGTGTATATATATATATATATATATATATATATATATATATATATCCTGCCTTTATTTTTTTTTTAAATAACTCAAGGCAGCTAACATACCTAATACTCCTTCCTCCTCCCATTTTCCCCACAACAACAACCTTGTGAGGTGACTGTAGCTTGAATCTTGTGAGGTGAGTTGGGCTGAGAGAGAGGGACTGGCCCAAGGTCACCCAGCCGGCTTTCATGCCTAAGGCGGGACTAGAACTCTCGGTCTCCTGGTTTCCCATTGGCTCCTTGCTAGAGCTGAGAGACAGGGGCTGGCCCACGGTCACCCAGCCGGCTTTCACGCCTAAGGCGGGACTAGAACTCTCGGTCTCCTGGTTTGCCATTGGCTCCTTGCTAGAGCTGAGAGACAGGGACTGGCCCACGGTCACCCAGCCGGCTTTCACGCCTAAGGCGGGACTAGAACTCTCGGTCTCCTGGTTTGCCATTGGCTCCTTGCTAGAGCTGAGAGACAGGGACTGGCCCAAGGTCACCCAGCCGGCTTTCACGCCTAAGGCGGGACTAGAACTCTCGGTCTCCTGGTTTGCCATTGGCTCCTTGCTAGAGCTGAGAGACAGGGACTGGCCCAAGGTCACCCAGCCGGCTTTCACGCCTAAGGCGGGACTGGAACTCTCAGTCTCCTGGCTTGCCATTGGCTCCTTCCTAACGCTGAGAGAGAGTGACTGGCCCACGGTCACCCAGCCGGCTTTCATGCCTAAGGCGGGACTAGAACTCTCTGTCTCCTGGTTTCTAGCCCATTGCCTTAACCACTAGACCAAACTGGCTCCACTGTGTTAGCACTCACACAGCACAGACACGAGAAGGGAGTGGTTGTCTTTGCCATAAATGTTCTCAGCCACACAAGTGTAGATGCCGTCCTGCAGGTGAGTAACGTTGTCGAGGTAGAGCGTGAGGTTCCCAGCTAAGTCCTCGTGGAGAATTTCATCTTCTCGGAGCCAGGCAATCAAGGCCATTGGGCTGCTGTCCACAGTACACATCAGGACCACATGAGCGCCATGTAGGACTTCCATGGAGGAGTTCACTTGCAGAATACGGGGTGGGTCTGCAGAGGACAGGCAGAGAGATCAGCTTTGGGTGCATATCCGGATTTTTTTCTGCAGCAGATAGAGCTAGCCACAGAGGTGTCTGCAGGGTGTGGTCAAAAAAGTCAGGATGGCGGTCACATTGGGGCAACAAAAGTTCCTCCTGCTTTTTACGTGCATGGCATCATCATGGCTGCCATCCTGACTTTCCTGGCCACACCCTGGCTAGTAATTTTCTTTCCTTTTGTTCCCTAAGTGAACAAAAGCAAAACTCAGGCTGTTTTATTCCATGAAATTAAGTGATGAGATGGCAAGGCCCTTAGAATGGTGGGAGATAGATGTCTAATTAAGGAAAAAATAAACATATTTTTCCTGATATTTGTGTGTAGCTTTTCCCAGGCTAGTTGGCCTTTTGGTTTGTATATGAACTAAAAGCGGATTCAGAATGCTTACAAATTTAAGCAGGGAAATGACAATGGGTGAGAAGCTGTTAGCACTCTAGCTCATTTTTCATTTAAAATCATATATTCCCAGCTACTTGTTTTCCCAGGGAAGAGAAAGTGACACTGATCGGAGATGGGTGAAATCTCATGAGAAATGAAACATGCACGTTTGAAATACGTAACTTGCAAAACAGATTATCTTTGGCAATAAAAAAGAGGAAAAAGAATAAATGAAAATTAAACCAGGAACAAAAACCTCCACTTTACATGGCACAGGAATCAATTAATTACAATATAATTAAGTGCTCAGTTAACTGCTAATCCCTCCCACCCATGCAGAATAGGAAGCAATTTTCTGTGGCAGAAGCTTGAAGGTGGAAACCTCTAATTAAGGTTACAGGGGACCTTTGCATTAGAAAACATGGGTTTTACTATACATATTTTGTGGAAGACAGACTTGTGGTCCTGGTGATGGGCATTGCCAGATACTATAACATTGTATTAAATGTTGAACCAGGGTTTTAATTCTGCTTTTAGATGGTTGCAGAAAAGCAGTACCACAGCAGAACTTGTTATAGTATGGAGGTAATTAAAGAGCCTCAGTCCAGCAATTCTGGTTCCAGAAGTCCTCCAGTGTTCTCCAGGATCAAGATGACAAGATTGCTTTAAAAAGCATCACTTAGCAACATCCAACTCACATTTGACATCCAGAGTCGAGAGGCCCTCAAACTCAAAAGTGGTGTTTGCGTAGGTGACTTTGCAGCCCACCTCATGTCCGTGGTTCTCACGCACTGGAAGGAACTTAAGTATGGAGATGAGTGACCAAGTGCCTCCTTCTTCCTCTATTTGTGCATAGACTGAATGCTCAGCCAAATTCTCGTAGTTCATCCACGTGATGACAGGCTTCATGTCTGGACAATTGTCAGGCACCACACAGCGCAGCTCTGCTTCTGAACCTTCCACCACTTCTGGGGGAATCACAATGGTGGGCTTGTCTATGGGGTGGAAGGAGACAGAGAATATGTACAAATTGGAACCTCCCCCACTCCTATCTTCACTCCTATCTTCCCCTCCAGTTTAGAGGGTATAGCCATTAAATCAAATTCACACGCTAGGAGCCGATACTGTAATGTTGGAGGAACTCTGGATATATCGAAGACTAGCTTCTCCTGAGAACAAATACTAAAAAAAAAAATCCTTATGAACTACGATTGTGCCATTGTGGAGAAGGATCTATCAAGTCAAGCTCAGGTTCTGTTACTTTCCTCCTTCTGTAAGGACACAGGGCTCACTGTATAACTTTTTGGCAAAATACCCAGGCAGTTCTGATTTATTTTATCTACTTACAGGTAGTCCTTGCTTAACAACCATTTGTTTAGCAATGGTTTGGACTTGCGACGGTGCTAAAACCCGACTTACAACCAGTCCTCACTCTTACAACCATCACAACCTCCCTCCGGTCATATGATTGCAATTTGGGCGCTTGGCAATTGGTTCACATTTATGACCGTTGTAGCATCCCGCGGTCACATGATTGCCATTTTCGACTTTCCCAGCCGGCTTCCAGCAAGCAAAATCAATGGGGAATTGCGTGATTTGCTTAACGACCATGGTGATTTGCTTAATGATTGCCACAAAAATGGTCATAAAATCTGGTCAAATTCACTTAACGACCACATCGCTTAGCAACCAAAATTCTGGTCCCAATTGCGGTCATTAAGCAAGGACTACCTGTACTCTTATCAGACTAGTATTTTTGTTTCTTGAATGCAGCTAACTAGGGAACTGCTTTGTAATGAACATGAATTTGAGTAAACTCCGGGAGACAGCGGAGGACAGGAAGGCCTGGCGTGCTGTGGTCCATGAGGTCACGAAGAGTCGGACACGACTAAACAACTGAACAACAACAGGGAACTGCTTCTGTTTGGGTTTGCAAACTCAGAGTGATGCATCATCTCTTGGGAAACCTCCTACATCCCTTAATTGCTGCTGATTCCCATACCATGTGAAAGGGCTCATGAGCCTACGACCTGACCCTTTGTAAGCAAGCGTTAGATTTGATATTCCCCACTAGCATTGCCTGATACTCACTGATGATCTCAAGGTTGCAGTGCTCTGGATAGGTATATTGATTGTAGCCCCCAAGGTCCCCCCGGAAGTAATATTTCCCCATGAGTTCAGGGCTGAGACGGGAGATCTGCAGGGTGCAGTTGCGGAAATTCAGCTCTCCCAGCAACCGGCTGCGTCCAACGTAGCTCTCGTGGACAATGTTGGTGCGGGATTTGTAAACCACGGGGGGATAGTTCTTGGGGTAGGGACTGTTGAAGTACCAGATGCCATGGATGGTTGGTGGACGTAGCTCTTCCGGGTAGCTGAAGCGACAGGGGATAACCACACAGGTGCCCTCAAAGGCAGAGATGTGTTCAGGCATCCAAGCGCTCCATGGTCCAGCCCAGAATCCTTTGCAAGGGAGGCAGAGGAGAGTTGCAGTGAATGGGGTAGGAAGAACAGATGGTCCCTGATGGATTGGCTGCTTCACTGGCTGACCTTTAGCCTTCTCATTATCTGCTATGGCCATTCTATCTCCAAGTTTGGTCCATCTGGCACCATTCACCCATTTGGCAGTTTATGCTCTACCCATGGCATTTAGGAAACCCAAAAGCTGCCTCATACAGTATTGATTTGGATCACTGGTCCCTCTAGTTGAGTACAGTGAATAGGGAATGTCTTGAGGTCCTGAGAGTTTCAGGACCCTTCTTCCTGGCTGTGTTAATATGCATCTCACCTGCCCTTAAATCAGCAGGAAAGGACATTGAGATAATTTATCTCCATGGCTGAGGTTTACTGTGTCTCAGCAGTGAGACTGGACAGTGTTGCTATGTCTACAGATTTAATGGGGGACAATTTCAGGGTAGAGACTGGGGAGTTCCTGACTTTCTTCCCCCCCCCCCCAGCATCACCTGCTGGCAGGAGAAACAGCTGCCACCAACTGTTGTCCATAATGAACAACAGGGCAGAGTTGGGGGGCTCCAGTCATCCATATATTTTGCAGGGTGGGGGGCATTGGAGAATACAGCATTTATGCAAAGCCACATATTTCCTCCACAAGCTTTCTCCTATTTCATGACCCGACCCCATATCTTCTTGCCTTGCTCTTCCTTACACTACTGAAAAAAGCAGCTAAAGGGGACATCATAGGCGTTATACTCCATAGCAGTGTTTCTCAACCTTAGCAACTTTAAGATTTGTGGACTTCAACTTCCAGAATTTTGGGAGTTGAAATCCACACATCTTAAAAGTTGTCAAGGTTGAGAAACACTGCTCTATAGTTATACCAATGAGAAACTGGTCTACAAACAACTTGAAACCCACTCTACAAAGAAGTACATGAGATAGGTCTTATGCTGCTATGAGCTGCGCTGATGGGTCATCGCAATGCAAGTTGGGAGAATGTTACCGAGCCAGATTGCATTCTGTTGTCCAAAAGTACCTTCAAATAGGACCCAGAAGGCCAGCAGTGCCTTGTAGAAGAATTTCATGTCGGTAATTTTTGAAGAAGAGTGTAGGTCAACCTAAAGGAAAGAGGGAGAAGCAGGATGACATTGAAAGTAAGAGTACACTTGTTTGGATCCTCTGGAATAGGAAAACATTCCTTAGAGCAGTGTTTCCCAACCTTAGCAATTTTAAGATGTGTGGACTTCAACTCCCAGAATTCTGGGAATTGAAGTCCACACATCTTAAAGTTGCCAAGGTTGAGAAATACTACCCCAGAAGGCTGACCTTCCATTGCGATCTCTCTTCCATAGGGAGAGATCCTACAAAAGAAAATTGTCAGCTAGGCCTCAGGCACACACAGAATCAGGCCATCAATAAGGAGAAATTGGACTTTTGCCAACATAGCAGAAGTTGTTTCCTGTTTGCATCCCATAACTAGGTCACCTACAGCTAATATGCAGATCGTATGTATTGGCTGTGCATTCATGCATAGACAATATTCAGGCAATTGAAAGGTTTAAGACTACTGAATACAACCTGGACCTGAGGATACTCAGTATGGAAATTGTTCCATCCATTCTGTTGATGCAGAGCTTTCCAAACTTTTCATGTTGGTGACACACTTTTTAGACATGCATCATTTTGCGACACACTCTTACAGCAGGGCATCATTTTGTGACACACTCTTGCAACAGGGCACAAGGCAGACACTAGGACCTGCGTGGAATCACAGCAGGTTTGGAGGCAGCAAGGCACAAGGCAGGCACTAGGACCTGCACGGAATCACAGCTGGTTTGGAGGCAGCAAGGCACAAGGCAGGCACTAGGACCTGCGTGGAATCACAGCAGGTTTGGAGGCAGCAAGGCACAAGGCAGGCACTAGGACCTGCGTGGAATCCTGGCAGGGCTCGGAGGCAGCAGCCGCCGCAACACACCCAGACACTGCAGCCGACACTTAACGTGTCGCGACACACAGTTTGGAAAGCTCTGTGTTGATGTCTTATATAATATTGGTGGGAACAAATGTTCGATGCTGTGTATGGAGGCTGAACATGCAGGTATGCGTAGGGGCTGTCATAATCACACCAAGGCTGCATTCACACATCGCCTAAGCCATAATATGGTCTGTTACATTTTGACATAGCATCTTGTGTGAAGCCAGCCAACCTGTAGTTTATTCAGCAAGCTATGGTTAAGGAAATAGTGGCTCCTGGTGTGACATGTGAACCCCGTCATAGAGAAATGAGTTTGGTGCTATCCGAGGCATTTTTGTTGGATTTGTGTCCTATAATATCTGTTCGTTTGTTTTTAGTTTTGTTGCAAAGCCAACCTGGGAGAAGTGACCTCCTGAAGGTTGGAATGTAAATGCTTATATAACAATATTTTTTTTAAAAAAATCAAGATATTGTTTTAATTTCTTTGCTCTATTGTTCCAGCAGAGGGAAGCAGTGCTGCGTGCATTCCCTGCTGCCTGATTCAGCTCTTAGGGCAACTCTGCAGAGAATTGTGACAGCCTTGAAATCTAATTTCCGCTTTCAAAGGCTGACACCCCCCCCCCCAACTCCAACCGTTGGAAAGGCTTTTGTGTGGCTCTCCCTCCTGTCTCACGAGGTCATTCCCACATATCATTACAGCTGTTGAACCCCTACGTTCTTGGGGGAACATTTGCAGACCACCGTTTTTCTCTTCCCTCAAATGGCCGAAGGGAATTTGCAGACCACCCATCAGAGGCTGAAGCATTTCTGGGATACCTTGAATTTGGCCTCACACTCCATGGTCTCGGGGAGATGCCAGACAAACAAGGCATGGGAGGTGATGATGTGAGCTGGAGTGCCCCAGGGGAAGAATGCGGAGAAGGTCAGTAACCGACTGCCACTAGCTCTAAGCATGGGAAGTACCAGGGGTGTCTGCAGGGGAGGGGTCAAAAAAGTCAAAATGGGAGCCACACCTCTGTGCTCAAAACCCGACCCCTTTTATGGCACACATCATTAAAAGGGGTGGGGCTCTGTACCCCAACGAGTACAAAGTGAGGATTCCATTAAACCATGGAAGAGGCCATTGTAAAAGACCCTGAGTTAACAAAGAGGACACATGAAGGAGCTGTGATGGTATGTGGGAAAGACCTTGGGAGACCGGGCGAAGAGACGCTGCCAAGGGAATGGTCAGATAAGGGACAGCATAGCCCGCAGAGTGATAGTGGATGGAGCAAGAGGCTCAGAAGGGACCCTCCCTAGTTTCTCGGGCTGTAAAGGAGATGTGTGTGTGTGTGGGGGAGAAATGTAATTTCAGACTTGCAAGATTCTGTCAATGTAACTTTACAATAAAGTAGAATTAGCTCATCTCGTTGTGATTCCTATCTGGTTTACCCCGCGAGGCTGACAGAGCTGCATCCTTGGAAAAGAATCCACTGCTTTTCTGCTTCACTTCTAAACATATAATTTTATATGCTTAGAAGGAACCACCAAGGAGGAAACCACACCCCCACCAATTCTGGCAGGGCGCAGGCTACTGTATATAAACAGGCAGCAAAGCCCACACTCCCTCGCACTGATGATGTTACCTAGTTGGGTAATGAAACGTCTGCAAGCAAACAGCCAAGCTCAGAGAGCACCAAGGACTCCACAATTTTATTTATGCATTCTATCAATTTATTGGATATAATAAGATTTTTTACCAGCCAACTCAGCTCTAGTGCTGGGAAAGATGGAAGGAAAGAGAAGAAGAGGATGCCCAGCAGCAAGGGTGGTGAACTCCATTATAGTGGTGATGGGGGCACCGTTGGAAGACCTGAAGGACCAGATCCTTCTGGAGAAAAATTTATCTGTGTGCTCGCTAAGAATCGACACCAACTTGATGGCACATAATCAATCAACATTTTCAATGCCCTGCGCAAAATCCTTAAAGGGTTCAAAACTACACCCAAATAAAGAAATCTCATTGTAGAATGTTCAGTGCTGAGGGAACTCATGCTTTCAAATTATAACAACACTACATTGAAATAATAAATTATCCCTACAAGGGTATTTGTATTGCCAGATGGAATAAACAATATCAGATGTGCAAAATCCCTCCAGTTGTGCGTCTCTGGAACTAATGACAAACTGAAATGTCTTTGTAGCTAAGGCAACTGATTATTCACTTCCATTGTTTTCATTGTTTTATAAAGAGCATGTTTCTAGTCCTTATGGTTCCAGGGGGAAATAGATTTACAATTTAACATGAATATGTCTTTAAATCTTAGGAAATGAAATGGCTGCCCTGGTATGATTCACAGATCCTTTGCCTAGCCCAGCCATAGCAGAAAATGGAATCATGGGCTTGGATTATAATTAATTAGTGATGTCCTTCCAGTCCTTGTACTTGTAAGTGAACTAGATATATTTGCAAGCAAATATGTACAAGGCAGGAAGGTGAAGTGTCAACCAGTACCTTTTGCAGGAGAAGAATGTTACAAGTAGATTGCACCACAACTGAGACTGCTTCTGTCCCCACTTTCCCACCCAGGACAGGACTGAAAACATTCGCCTAAAGCAGTGTTTCTCAACCTTGACAACTTTAAGATGTGTGGACTTCAACTCCCAAAATTCTGGAAGTTGAAGTCCACAAATCTTAAAGTTGCTAAGGTGGAGAAAGGCTGTTCTAAAAGACTCTTTTACTTACCTGAGAATGCTCAGAAGGTCTATG
Organism: Charina bottae; assembly: GCA_023362775.1. Classification (NCBI taxonomy): domain Eukaryota; kingdom Metazoa; phylum Chordata; class Lepidosauria; order Squamata; family Charinaidae; genus Charina; species Charina bottae. The sequence continues at coordinate 20,463,350 of JALMGJ010000013.1, forward strand.
GTGGAGGGACAGGCCAAAATGCAAGATCTTCAGAGCTCCAGAGTGTCTCTCTTTCCAGCAAACTCCACGCTGAATTAGAAAACAGGATCATATTAGTAGAATGTTGTCCTTTCCTTGGAAATAAAACATAATGCATTGGGTCCTTTCTTCTCCTTTTTTACTTGCATACCCTTATTCCTAACATCTGCAGATTCTGGAGATGTGGAGCCACCATAATTGTTGGATTCAGGGAATACCTCTATCTCCTAGACAGCGCTCCTCAAATTTCACTAGAAAAAGCTCAAGTTAAATCTCCTTCAAATCAAGCTCCTCTCCTGGTGACTTCAAGGACATGCGCAAGTGGTTTTCTTGGTAGCAATTTGGAAGTGGTTTGCCACTGCCTTCTTTTGACTCCCCCGTCTTTCTTGCACACACCACTGCTGGTGGTCTCTCATCCAAGTACTAACCAAGCCCAACTCTGCTTAGCTTCTAAGTATAGACACAGTCAGTAGCACCTGCTGAGACCTGGCTATGAATTCTGAGAACTGTAGTCCCAATACATCTAGAGAAGGCAACAGGCTGAAGAAGAATGTTCTTGACTCAGGATAGGAACCTATGGACTTCTAAATGTTGCTGAACTACAATTGCAAGGAATCCCTGCCAATATATAGTGAAGAATCCAGGGAATTGTAGTTCAACAGCACCAGAAGGCCCCCACTTCCTGGTTGTTGTTCTAGACAAGAATTCTGGGAGTTGAAGGCCACACATCTGGAAGTCACCAAAGCTGGGAAACACAGCTCCAGGCCTTGCAGAAGCCAGGGCATGCGAAACTAATAAGGATCCTCAATTAGATGTATTGAATGAGGTGGAGGTTAATATAAAGCATTTTTTTAGGACTTCATAAACTCTTAGATAATTTTGCTTCTTAATGAGATCATCACCTTTCACAGGTGAACCAAAAGAACCCAGAATTCTGTTCACCCTTTAGAGAAATCTTGGTTTTGACCCTGCAGGTGTCAAGAAAAGCTGGATACAAAGTTCAAGACAACCAGGGACGATTCTATCTCTCATTATAAGCTACTGTTCAGATTGTTGTCAGAATACAATGTGGGAAGGGAACTGTGGTCTCCTTAGAGGAATGGTGAGATTAAAGTGAAAAAAAAGTTTAGAAAATAGAAATGTGTAATCCTATATCTGTACCGCTCCTTTGGGTGAATGAAACAGCTTTCCCAAATCTCTCTGTGTCTGTCAAACTACCATAAATTCTAGTCAGGTACAGGATAGCATAACTCAAGACATTGTACAAAGATAAGTTGGCTTTATTAGCCACAAACATAGCCTCATTATTACTATGAATGGCTAACAAATGATCTTGCAGTTTCAGAGCTTGACTGGATGCCATTAGATATTGGATACGATAATAACTCCCGACACAGGATCCTGCTTGTTGCTAGTTCAAAGATTCATAGGTAAAACTATTGAGTCTAGCCAATAAGTAAACTCTGGAATTACCAGGATTCCTTATGAGCTATATCCCCCCGTGATGTGCCAAGAAAAAGGGGAAAGACAATCGGAAGACTTATAAAAGAAACCAACTTGGAGCCTGACATGATCCAAATACTGCTGGCACTCAATTTCTTGCTGAAAAAAACATTGGGGGAAGGATCGGTAAGGAGAAGTGGATTTTTCTGTACATGAGTGCTGTTCGGTTCTGGTACTCAGAACCAATCTCTAGTTGGACTCTGGACTCTTGAAACTTGGTGTATATGCATTTGCATTCAGTGGGAAGGTCTCCAGTAAAAAAACCAACCAACTTGAGTTGCTTTCATCATCCTGAAGCCTGACCTCCTCAGCCTTCAGAGTATTCTGGAGGATGTTTACCTGGACTTCTGAGCAGAAACACAGCTTTCAGGGGCAACAATACACCGCACCATTTTGTTACAGTCCCACCCGTTCATGTATATTTGGCAGCCTGATTTGACAGCTCTGCTCCTTCCTCTGATAAGAAAGGGCGGCTGCTCAGAGCAGAACAGCAGCTTTGCATCCAAAGCCCCCCGTCCCGCCCCCCGCCCAGTCCAGCCGAGGCTCTAAAATCTCTCCAGGAGCTTCTGCACGGCAGACTTTTGAGCTACCTATCGTATCGCAGTGATGCCCCCAGACTAAGGGGAATGAATGCAAACGGGGGACTAGATGCACTCAACCAGCAGACTTGGCATCAGGCTGTTTTTCATTCTTCCTGCCAAAAAAGGAAGCCCTGATTTGGACTCCGTAAGGAAGATGGGTGACGCACAGCCCAGACCGAGAAAGCCAGGCCGGCTGATTGTGACGCAGGAGCGCTTTTGATGCATCTTCAAGGGCGCCGGCGGATCATTTGCAACTCCAGCTTAACGCTTTCACCTGCTGATGGGTAGGACTCCCCTTCGAAACAGGGCAAGCCATTCTGGCTGCATATGGTCCCCGTGTCCCCCCACTCCGCCCTCCCGGGCTCCGGCTGTTTGCCCCCAAGCCCCACCCCGGCAGCACCCAGGGGCCTCCCTTCTCTGAGAGCCTGCAAGGCCGTGGTAGCAGCACATGATCTCCAGCCCCAGGGAACATATCCCAGGGGGCCGGCAGCCAAAGGAAGGGCTGCAGCAGGGAAGACAGGCGCTTGTTGTTGTTCGCCTGCCAGCGACACCCACTCGCCTGCCTCTGCCGCAGCCTCAGGCACAAGGGCTGCTGTGATCCTGGCAGGGTGGGGCCCTTAACGAAAGTGCCTGCCTCAATGCCCCCTTGTCCTGGGCCTCTTCCGCTCTGCCCTGCCAGGATCTCCTCCGTATCTCTGCAAAATCTGCTAAACCTCACCTCCACCGGGCTTCAGATCAAAGTGCCGCGGCTTTCCGAGGATGCACGGCCTGGGGCAGAGAGCTGCAGTTTTTTTCGGAGGAGATCCCGACCCATCTCCTCCCTCGAAGAGGAACGAGGCTCGGCGGCTTACCTTTCGCTGTGCCTCCGTCCTCTGCCCCAGCAGCTCTGATGCACTGATACTCAATAAGAGACATTGAGACTGCAGTAACACATAATCCAGGGGAACGGAGGGCTAATGTTCACTAAAGAGCTGACTCTTTGCACCAGGGATCTAATGAGGCAAAAGGGGGCGCCTCTTACGGTTGGGGCATCCATAGGGTCAAAAAAGTCAAGGTGGCAGCCGCAAGGTGGGAATGAAGCTGTGGCTCTTTTTTACGTGCATTGTGGTGCACGTAAAAAAAGGGTGGGGCTTTGGTCGTATCATTGGAGCAACCACCTTGACTTTTTCGACCCCTCTCCCTACGGAATGCTGCCTTCTCACCACTGGGGTTCCCTTGGAAGGGTCCTGGAGCTGGAGCTGGGAGTTTCTGCCAATGGTGTCAATCCAGGTCAGTGTTTCTCAACCTTGGCACCTTTAAGATGGGTGGACTTCAACTCCCAGAATCCTGCTGGCTGGGGAATTCTGGGAGTTGAAGTCCACCCATCTTAAAGGTGCCAAGGTTGAGAAACACTGATCCAGGCAATTCCAGGATTTTGTTCACCTTCAACAAGGAGTCCCACAGCAGCTCACCATCCTTCACCCCTTGCCATGGTGTGCAAATCTCACCATTGTGGTTTGTTTACGGTTCTAGGTACACACACATCCAGAAAATGGGGTGAATGCCATAAACCGTGGTTAAACTGTGGGGGCACAGCTGGAGAGAACAGCTTGCTTCACTTCCCCCTTCAGGTAAACATTGGAAACTCTACAAAAATCGGAAGTGGTTTTGGCTGAGGATGCCCTCAAACAGGGAACCAACGCTGTCTGTGTGTGGCTTGTGTGGAATTGCTACCCACCCAGAATTAACCTAAGCTTGTTTCCTGCACGTTGTTGACCAGAAAGCCATAACTCCATGAACGGGGCACCCACCTCCGAGTGGTCACAAACAGGATCAGGAGTAACTCTGTATAATCCAGGATTTCTAGTCACTCCCGTCTTCTTACCAGCTTGGCTTGATAGCTTCTGCCCTGCTATGTCCACCTCCCTCAGCCTACCAGGCCTGCCAATTTTCCTTACCTATCCTTTTCCTGGCCTTGCGCCTGTGCCAGGAGGCTGAAGCTCCCTCAAGGAGACTGGGCTGTGGGTGTCAGTCCTTTTAACTCCTGCCCTTTCAAAGCTCTGCAGATTTTGCTCAGGTTACCTACACAGGGAGATCTTTATCACAAAGGTGTCGACAGGACTGGCATGGAGCTAAGAAGGATCAGTCAGGGTGGAAGGTGAGGAGACTGGCTGTGCATCTGGCAACAACAGATTCAGGAAGGGGTATTGAATGAAGAATATGATGTTTCTTATTTGTCTAAGGCCCCTGTTTCGTTTTTTTTATTTTTTTGGTGTGTATGTGAGCCAGTCTTGACTCTTGGTGACTGCCTGGACTAGTCCCTGCAGTTTTCTTGGCAAGGTTTTTCCGAAGTGGTTTGCCATTGCCTCCTCCTTCCTAGGGCTGAGAGAGAGTGACTGGCCCAAGGTCACCCAGCCAGCTTTCATGCCTAAGGCGGGACTAGAACTCACAGCCTCCTGGTTTGCCATTGGCTCCTTCCTAGGGCTGAGAGAGTGTGACTGGCCCAAGGTCACCAGCTGGCTTCGTGCCTAAGGCGGGACTAGAACTCTCAGTCTCCGGTTTCGAGCCTGATACCTTAACCACTACACCAAACTGGCTCGCTCTCTTTTGGATTTTGGATTTTTTTAAAAAAATTGTTCTTTATTAAATCATCTTAGTCTGGTCTGTCTGTCTGATTTGATGTTTTTAGCTTTTTTTTCTAGTTTTGTATGCCGCCCAGAGTCCATTGGAGCTGGGCGGCTAATGCATTTAAATAAATCAAATTAAAAAGGGGAATTGAGAAGAAAGGATGAGTCGGAAAGCCATGTAAAAGCATCCTGTTTGGTCTGTGGTTAAGATGCTGGTTTAGAAACTGGGAGATCTTGAGTTCTAATCGCGCCTTAGGCATGGAAGCTGATTGGATGGTTCTGGGCCAATCACTCACTCTCTCTCTCAGCCCTAGGAGTGAAGTCACTGGCAAGTCACTTCTGAAAATGTTGCGGGAAAACTGTAGGAATCACCAGGAATCGGGGTTGACTTGATGGATGGTAAGGACAACAAAATGCAATTTCTAAGCTGCCCTAAGATAAAGAGGGCCTTACTGGCTGAAAAGCAGGCAAGAAAATAATTTGTTGCAGAAATGGTTCACACACTTGGGGTGTGTCTGCGTCTACTTTTTCACTGAAAGACATGCCACAGCCTACTTAGCTGCTTTCTGCCTTTTCTCTTGCTCTGTTTGCCATTCTCTAAAACAGAGCTTTCCAAACTTTTCATGTTGGTGACACACTTTTTAGACATGCATCATTTTGCGACACATTCTTACAGTAGGGCACAAGGCAGGCACTAGGACCTGCGCAGAATCACAGCAGGTTTGGAGGGAGCAAGGCACAAGGCAGGCACTAGGACCTGTGTGGAATCCTGGCAGGGATCGGAGGCAGCAGCAGCCGCGACACACCCAGACACTGCAGCCGACACACTAACGTGTCCCGACACACAGTTTGGAAAGCTCTGCTCTAAAACCTTGATCCTGCAGATGGATTATGATGTTTTCCTTAATCTGCTTCTCTTTGCTCCTATCCCTTTGGGTTGCTTTAGGACAGTGTTTCTCAAACTTAGCAACTTTAAGATGTGTGGACTTCAACTCCCAGCATTCCCCAGCCAGCATGGCTGGCTAGGGAATGCTGGGAGTTGAAGTCCACACGTTTTAAAGGCCTACACATGAAACGAATGTGCAGGGGTTCCCTGAGGCCTGAAAAATATTTTTCAAGGGTTCCTCCAGGGTCAAAAAGTTGAGAAAGGCTGCTTTAAACTAAAAGGCACGGCCTGGTTACCCATGTGGAAGTCAGATGAGGGGACCCTGTTCACCCAACCAACCCGTGACCTTTTTTTTCCCCTTCAGGCATTGCTCTCTTTATGCTTTTGGGTGAGACACGGAGACACATTAATAGTGTTCTTAAACTAAAAATAAAGAACGAAACTTACCACTTTAATGTGAAGTTGCCCGAATTTGAAATAATTTAAAAAATAAAGCGTGATCTCCCAGGGAACCCCTAGGGACCTCTCGTGGTACCCGAGGGTGCCACAGAATCCTGGTTGAGAAACCCTGGTTTAAAGTAACCGATATGACTAGAGCATAGCTTTCCAAACTGTGTGTCACGACACAGTACTGTGTTGCCTGCAGGGCCCAGGTGTGCCGCGCAAAAACCCGGAAGCGCTGATGGCGTGCCGCCGCCACGTGCGGCAGTGCACGCAGCGACGGGCCATCAGTGCTTCCGGGTTTTCCTGCGGCACACCAGGACACCGTTGCTGCCGCCGTGCGTGAAAACCCGGAAGCGCCGCCGCTGTGGCAGCGCGTGAAAACCCAAAAGCCCCGCGGCGGCGGTGGCAGGCGAAAACCCGGAAGTGCCATGGTGGCGGCGCTTCCGGGTTTTTGCCAGCCGCCGCCGCGCTTCCGGGTTTTTGCGTGCCGCCGTTGGTGTGTCGCCAACTGAAAACTTTGGAAAGCCCTGGACTAGAGACTAGAAAGTCACCATAGTTGGAATGGGGGAACAGTAGATGGCAGCAAAGAGTTAAGGGTTTCTGTATCCCTTTGCTGCCATCTACTGGTTGCCCAGATATGACAATTCTATTTATGGCTTACATAATTCTGTGGAGTCCTTGGTGCTCTCTGAGCCTTGTTGTTTTCTTTGATTAAAAAAAGGTAAAGGTTCCCCCCGCACATTTGTGCAGTCGTGTCCGACTCTAGGGGCCGGTGCTTATCTCCGTTTGTTAGCCGAAGAGCCAGCGTTGTCCGAAGACGCTTCCACGGTCATGTGGCCGCATGACACGCGCAGAACGCTGTTACCTACCCACCGAAGTGGTACCTATTCATCTACTTGCATTTGCATGCTTTCGAATTGCTAGGTTGGCAAGAGCTGGAGCTAGTGCGGGCGCTCACTCCGCACGCAGGGCTAGGGATTTGAACCTCCGGACTTGTGATCTTCTGATCAACAAGCCTGACGTCTTACACACTGAGCCAGCACGCCCCTTGTCTCTTTGATTGGTATTACATAATTCTGTCCTCCAACACTGTTTTGTGCTCTCCCTCTCCATCTGCCGCCAAGGCAGCTGTCTCATTTTACTTGATTATAGAGCTGGCCCAGATCTCTTGCTTTTCAATCTCACATCGAATTATTCTCTTCGAGTGTCCTCCGTTCAGCATGTTGAACCTACCGCCTGATATACATTTATCCAAACCCTTGTGAACTCAACAGACAATCTTCTGAGTAGACCAGCACAGGATTACATGATTAATGACAATGGCTATAAACAGTCCAGGAAACCTGGGTCCCCAGTTTCCATATCACCCCGCTGGAATATTTCAGCTAGTTTTATTTCTAGATTTCCATTTTAAGACAGTCATTTGTCCAGAGTTGAAATAAGCATTGCTAGATTTTAAAGCAGTCATACAGCAAATACCTCAGAAATATTGTACTCTTTAATCATTGTTGAACTCCTGAGTGCATTAATTAGGGCATGTCATCTTGAACAAAATGGGGCTTACTTCTGAGTAAATGCAGATTGGCTTGTACTATGATCTGGCATTTATTTTCAAGATCAGGCCTAAATTTACATCTTGCTAGAAATCTTGTCCTACCTCCACACTTTAGTCAAGCCCTTTTAGGTGTCTCCACCCTGTTTTCCACCTGTCCATCAGCTCTTGTCCCACCATCAGAATAAAGGTCATGAAAAGCTGGGTTATATCTTTAAGGTGGGATACACACAACCAAACAAGCTGCTAGTCCTCAGGGAATGCAAATACAGAGATCTGGGTGATTCCAGAAAGAAAGGCTCACTGAAAACATTTATAGCAAAGCCTCTGAGGGCCCAGCTCTTACTGTAACCTAGTCTTTTTCAACCTGCTGCTCATCAGACAGGTTGGTCTATAATGCCCATCATTCCTCCCAGTAGCTATGAATAATGCCTGTTTCCAGCCCAACATGCCTGGTCCACACTAACGTGGGGAAGGCTGCCTTAACTGTTAGGCTGTTCCCAGGACATAAGGAAACAGACTCAAAGCAATTCAAATTATTTGCCCATTATTTAACTCGGTATGCCTGCTGAAGCCTTGAGTAAAGGTGTTTGTCAACCCCTGTTTACCTGGTCTTTTTCACTAAAGATTGGACCTGGATTTTTTGTACGCAAAGTAAATATGCTGCTATGGAGCCAAAGTCCATCCCTCACAATACAGACGATGGAGAGAAAAGGTCCTGTAAAGTCCAGCTCAGGCGACGTTGCTGACTCAGATGAAGGTGAATGTGGTCCCTTGCTCTTCCCACACCCCCTGAGGACTTTTTCCAGTTACATCCTCTTCTCCCTGATCCATCCAAATGAATGGGCATTTGGCTTGTTCTATCAACTAGCCTGAAGCAAGGGAAGCTGCCTTCAGGAACGGTCCTTGAGGGCAGACTGTTCTTCAGAGCTCGGATCCTATTGTCTCAAAGGCAGCAGAGGTGCTGATCCTATGTCTCAAAGGCAAGGGAACGCGTGTTCTCCCCCCCCCCCCCGAGTTTCCCAATTGCTTCAGGACCCCCTGGGACCTTCCATGCCAAAGCGATGGTCTCCACTGCCCATTGGGTTAGGCTGGCTCGAGGGCTCAGCAGTCCCGTCCTGTGGAAGCCGATGTGACCTAATAAAGGATAAGATTCCTCAAGGACCTGGTGGGCTGCTTGCAGAATTAGATGCTTTACTTGGGAGAGGGGGAAACTGTGAAAGCTGGAGAGAGCTTTGAGCTGGAAGGGAGAAAACTGCCAGAGCTAGAACAGTTACAAGAAATCATGCAGCCTTTCTGGCATCGACAAACAGGCTGGGATGAAGCTATGGACCAACTCTTGCACCGGAAGTGCAAGAGGAACATCTGGAAACATCTACACCACTTTTGACTGACCTTACCTTTCAACCTTCTTCTACGGCTGTCCGTGCCCATTCATGCCTTCATCACTGAGTTTCCCAGGCTGGTTGGGGGGATCTGGAATGGAAAGAGCAACGTCTGAATGCCTTTGAGGTAGGAGAGCAAAACATCCACGTTTTGGGCAGCCACTGGAAGCAAAGCCAGCTTGCCACGGGCTTCTTGGGGAGACCGGAGACTCGGCCTTGAGAGAGGCAGCCTTGACCGATGTTCAAGTCTAGCCAGTGATCTTAGATTGCAGTCCTTTGTAGTTCTATCCTCCTGGGATTAAATGCTGGTTTCCCAAGCCTGGGTAAGCCAGAGCATCCCCACTTAGAACCCGGGCAAAGCCGGCAGCTTCCCAGGAACACGAGTGTTGGTGGGTGCCCAACTATGTTAGCTCTGCATTTCTGCAAGCAGAGCCCACACACAAATTCCACTGGCTGTGTGTGCTGCGGGGGGGGGGGGGGGGAGTGAAGACAGACTGCTGCAGGAGTGGGGGAATGTTTGGCTTAGTGCATTGGTTGCCTCTCTCGGCACATCTCGCTCCTGTGGGTGGTTTCGTTTGGAGCTGGCCCTGGTGCTCCCGAAAAGGAGCAGATTATTCTTTTCAGCCCCACCAGCTCTCTTGTACTGTACCATTACCCAGCAATCAGTTAAATAATGGTTAGCTTGAGCAGATGGCTTGCCTGACACCATTAGCATGCAAGCCTAATTTCCAGGCTCAGCTCTGGGAGAGAGGGACGGTGGTGATCAAGAGGTGGAAGGAATGTCGGCTCTTTGTCTATCAAGCCCAGCACTATCTCCAGAAACCTTGGACCTTCCCATCCCCTGGCGAGTACCTGACCGTCCTTGGAGTACCAGGCATGGCATGCAATGCAGTTGCTCTCTTACGCTCCAAAGGAAAGATACAGGGACAGTCTTAGCATCATTACCACCTTCATTGATTCATTGATTCATTCACTCACTCACTCATTCATTCAACTTGTATATACCACTGAATCCTGTAGGACTCCTGCTGGTCAATAACGTTGTGCTTGTTTTGTGGTGAGGTTAGGAGATGACCGTTTAAAATGCTACTGCGTATTTAAAATTACTCCATTCCATTTACCTAGTCGCCATAGGTGACAAGAAATTGCATCCAGGTGATTGGAAGGGAAACAAGGGAATGGGCTGGCCGAGAAGAGACAGACCGCTCTGTTCCTCCATGCGTAGTACAGAAACCAGATCTTCAGGTCTCACTAGGACCCACCCTTTACAGCATAGCTTTCCAAACTGTGTGTCGGGACACGTTAGTGTGTCGGCTGCAGTGTCTGGGTGTGTTGCGGCTGCTGCTGCCTCCGAACCCTGCCAGGATTCCACGCAGGTCCTAGTGCCTGCCTTGTGCCCTGCTGCCTCCAAACCTGCTGTGATTCCGTGCAGGTCCTAGTGCCTGCCTTGTGCCTCGCTGCCTCCAAACCTGCTGGGATTCCGTGCAGGTCCTAGTGCCTGCCTTGTGCCCTGCTGCCTCCAAACCTGCTGTGATTCCGTGCAGGTCCTAGTGCCTGCCTTGTGCCCTGCTGCCTCCAAACCTGCTGTGATTCCGTGCAGGTCCTAGTGCCTGCCTTGTGCCTCGCTGCCTCCAAACCTGCTGTGATTCCGTGCAGGTCCTAGTGCCTGCCTTGTGCCCTGCTGCCTCCAAACCTGCTGTGATTCCGTGCAGGTCCTAGTGCCTGCCTTGTGCCTCGCTGCCTCCAAACCTGCTGGGATTCTGCGCAGGTCCTAGTGCCTGCCTTGTGCCTCGCTGCCTCCAAACCTGCTGGGATTCTGCGCAGGTCCTAGTGCCTGCCTTGTGCCTCGCTGCCTCCAAACCTGCTGGGATTCTGCGCAGGTCCTAGTGCCTGCCTTGTGCCTCGCTGCCTCCAAACCTGCTGGGATTCCGCGCAGGTCCTAGTGCCGGCCTTGTGCCTGGCTGCCTCCAAACCTGCCCTGCCAGGATTCCACGCAGGTCCTAGTGCCTGCCTTGTGCCCTGCTGCCTCCAAACCTGCTGTGATTCCGCGCAGGTCCTAGTGCCTGCCTTGTGCCCTGCTGCCTCCAAACCTGCTGTGATTCTGCGCAGGTCCTAGTGCCTGCCTTGTGCCCTGCTGCCTCCAAACCTGCTGTGATTCCGCGCAGGTCCTAGTGCCTGCCTTGTGCCTCGCTGCCTCCAAACCTGCTGGGATTCTGCGCAGGTCCTAGTGCCTGCCTTGTGCCTGGCTGCCTCCAAACCTGCTGGGATTCTGCGCAGGTCCTAGTGCCTGCCTTGTGCCCTGCTGCCTCCAAACCTGCTGTGATTCCGCGCAGGTCCTAGTGCCTGCCTTGTGCCTCGCTGCCTCCAAACCTGCTGGGATTCCGCGTAGGTCCTAGTGCCTGCCTTGTGCCTGGCTGCTTCCAAACCTGCCCTGCCAGGATTCCGCACAGGTCCTAGTGCCTGCCTTGTGCCCTGCTTCCTCCAAACCTGCCCTGCCAGGATTCCGCGCAGGTCCTAGTGCCTGCCTTGTGCCCTGCTGCCTCCAAACCTGCCCTGCCAGGATTCTGCGCAGGTCCTAGTGCCTGCCTTGTGCCTCGCTGCCTCCAAACCTGCTGTGATTCCGCGCAGGTCCTAGTGCCTGCCTTGTGCCTGGCTGCTTCCAAACCTGCTGTGATTCCACGCAGGTCCTAGTGCCTGCCTTGTGCCTCGCTGCCTCCAAACCTGCTATGATTCCACGCAGGTCCTAGTGCCTGCCTTGTGCCTCGCTGCCTCCAAACCTGCTATGATTCTGCGCAGGTCCTAGTGCCTGCCTTGTGCCTGGCTGCTTCCAAACCTGCTGTGATTCTGCGCAGGTCCTAGTGCCTGCCTTGTGCCTGGCTGCCTCCAAACCTGCCCTGTCAGGATTCCGCGCAGGTCCTAGTGCCTGCCTTGTGCCCTGCTGTAAGAGTGTGTCGCAAAATGATGCATGTCTAAAAAGTGTGTCACCGACATGAAAAGTTTGGAAAGCTGTGCTTTACAGAGTTTATTCCCCCTCTGAAATATTTCTGAATACTTCTACAATTTTGGATTTTGTGCATACTATAGAAGGAACTGTTTGGATTTCATAAGCAACAGTATTCAAGCCGAGGGGGGAATGCAGAAGGCGCTGCAAGTAAACTGTTGCAGTGCAGCCTTAATGTATATGTCTGGCTAATCGGTGGAGTGTTCCTGTTCAAGTCCTGGTCACTTGCATAATGCAGGGATGATATTGTGTGTCATATGGAACACAGAGATTATGCTTTTGAAACTATGTTTTCTACAGGCTCTGTGTGCGTGTGTGTGTGTGCGCGTGTGCCTGCCCACTATAGTGGGAAGAGGGAGAATGTGTGAAGAATGTGCTTTGGGTATGTTAGGAATTCCTCCCATAGAAACTCTAGATGCAAGAAGACTGTGCTATGATAAATGAAGGCACTGTACATCATACCAACACAATGCAGTTTCTTTTCACAGCCTGAAAACCTTGGTGTCCTCCCTCCAGAGGCTCTAGCAACCCGCCAGGTCCTTGAGGATTATTATTATTTTATTTATTTGAATTTATAAACTGTCCAATTCCATATCCTTCCCCCAAGGAGTACTTTCTAGAGAGATTGGACTGCAGCTCCCAGATTTCCTTTGGTCAAGTTGGCTGGGAAATTTGAAGGCCGAAATCCAACAGATCTAGAGAGCACCTGGTTGGGAAAGGCGAGGCTGGCCCTTAAGAGGTCGTTACATTACAATTTCCATGCCTCGTTCATCTGTTTGATGCAGGCTTCAGCAAGCCTGCCGACATCCCCACTTTTTCCCTGGTCTTGTTGATATTAAGCCAGCTGGGTTCACTAGGAAAGAGAACTGTTACAATTAGCCAAGAATGGAGAATTTGTGGCCTTCCCGATATTATCCCTATTACCGTGGCTATTTCTCAGAGATTGTGAGGAATTGCTTCCCATATAGATGACACCTCCACACATTTGATCATGTTTAACCAATGGAGCTCAGTTATCGCTATGCCATTCCACAGACTGGGGTACAGAGGTTAAAACAATAGCTTCAAATTGTCCCCAGATTGCCCACCAAGGGAGAACCCTGAGATCTGCATCCAAAGCCCCTACCCCTGTGACTTCTGGACCGATTTTTCCAAATGAATATTCTAAATCCTGCCTATAGCCTCTGAGCAGAAGGGTTCTGCTGTTGACTCACTCAGCGATGTGAGATAGCTGTGTGTTAAGCCAGAGCATCCTTGGAGATCCCCAACTGTGCCGAACCTCTTCGATTCATCCTAGATAGCTATGTTAAGAGAATGGGTGTGTTTTAATTCCAAAGGCTTTTGTACTGAACTCTGAGTCACTGGCATGAATCCTGACTTCCATTTCAACCCCCTGCTGCCTGCAATTTCTACAGCTACTCTGGCACGAGGAAGTCAGGATCTGTTCCTAATTATTACTGTGAATTTACATGAATCTGCACAGCATATGGGGAGCTTGCTTTGACTTCCTCTGAGCAGTAACTCCCTTATGGCTGGACTCATGCGCCATGCACATTGCCATGGCGAGTTTCCCTGTGCCGATTTCACAGCTGAGTAAACAACCGCATGCTCAGGCCTAATCTTCTGCAATGCTCACTGAAGTTTGCAAGGATGTGGGGAGAGATCAGGAGAATGAGGGGAAAATCAACATACAGGTAGTCCTCACTTAATGACCATTCGTTTAGGGACAGTTCAGACTTATGACGGTGCTGAAAAAACCAACTTACAACTGGTGCTCACAGTTACGACCGTTGCAGCGTCCCCGCAGTCATGTGATCATGGTTTGGGCACTTGGCAACCGGTTCACATTTATGACCTTCGCACCATCCTATGGTCACGTGATTGCCATTTTTGATCTTTCCGGCTGGCTTCTGGCAAGCAAAATCGATGGGGAACCGCACGATTCGCTTAACGAACACGGTGATTCACTTAATGACAGCCGCAAAAGTTGTAAAATTGGGTCAGACTCGCTTAATGACCGTTTCACTTAGCAACCAAAAATCCGGTCTCAATTGTGGTTGTTAAGCGATGACTACCTGTAGTTCTATACATGTATAAGAAAAGATACAGTAGGTTCAGGGGGGCAAATTTGCTAAAACAGCATCAAACAGTGGGACCTGGCGTGCATGCAGAAAAGTGCCCCTGATTTTTTTTCCCCACCAGTTTTCACTCAATTTGATGAAAGAGGATTTGCTTTACACTTCCTAACAAAGGGGGAGAGATTTTCTATGAAATTCTGATTGGTGAGCAGAGTGTTTTTGTACTTATTTCATGAGGAGGTGGCCATGAGAGCATCTTGTCTTTCACTGTACCATCTTTTTACCAACAATCTGCAGCCTCCCAGCTTCTTTTTTTTTTTTTTGTAAAATTTTGATGATGCTTCTGATGCTACCATTCAGTCTTCACGGAAGACATAATTAAGGATTTCATCTCAGATAAGTTCAGATTGGACAGTACATTTAAAAAGGTACTAATCAAATTCTCCTACTTTGGACACATTATGCAAAGACCTACAGTAGCTCTCTGAAAAGGCTCTAATGCTGGAAAAGGTGATGAAAAAGACTTGATGGCACATAATCAATCAATCAGTCAGTCAGTCAGTCAGTCAGTCAGTCAGTCAGTCAGTCAATCAACAATTGTCTTCTGTGGGTCTTTGTGAAGCTGGTTTAAGCATCAGCTCTTCATGTAGAAATTTACCATTATTTAGATTCAGGTTCTAACAAGGGTTTTAAATGCTATGGGCCATTCAGCTTCCTGAGAATCTATATTTTAGTTGTGGTCTTAAACTGGATTACAGTGTATTCTTTTAATTGGTTCCTTGATGTAGTCTATTATTTTGTACTGCGCCCAGTTAGAGGCATACAACAAATAAAGCTAATACTATTACTATTGGTACACCAGATCCTATAATTAGCCCTAAACCTATTTAATAGCAATCTGAATTCTCCAACTGGTGGATGTTGCATAGTCCAAGCAGAATTACCTGTATGCAAGAGTAAGGTTTGCAGAGATAGAAACAAATCACTGGGGACATGGTGGGGGGACTGTATGTTGTGTAAAACTAGGCTATGCTAAGTCCAAGCAAACTAGTTTATAGATATAAAGTAGTTTGCTTAGACTTAACATAGCCTAGCTTTAGTTGTATAGATATTATGTGTGAACCTGGCCAACATTTCAAAGAGGTCTTGATTTCTAAAGCCAACACTTAATGGATTATGGATTTAATTAAAGGCTTATTTCCCACTTTTCCCATTGTTTGAGCAGGACGTCATGTTCCATGATGTTCAGGCTAGAGTCTTATTATTATAGTCCATTTAGTAAGAAGCATTTTGTCTGTTTATGACTTGTGACATTGCTGTGATTCATAATAAACTCTCAGGGCATGGAAGGCTATGAACAAGCCAATGAAATTGCATTAAATCTTCCGGTAGGGACAGAATTAGCCTAACATCTCACTCTTACACGGAAGAAGTGTACAGCAAATATTGGAGTATTTACCATGAATTGGTCTGCAGCTTTAATCCCCTGCCTTCCGAGAAGGCAGCGTTTTGAAGTCTGTAGAGTAAAATGCTGTTCTTGATTTCCTAAATTAAGTGAAATAACAAACATTGAGGGAGGGGGGTGAGGACTAAATATTCAAATGAAAATCTATATGCATGGGGCTTGTGAGAATACTAGTTATGCCATTTTGGTACCCCCCCCTTTTCCCTGTTTTTTTTCTCACAAGCATCTTCATTCTGTTTGGTGGGGGAAATTGCTTTCAATTGTAAGAGAAAGAAATAAGGAACTTCTTATAGCCAAAGTGCATGGTTCTTGCATGGCCATGGAGATCTGTATGATGCTGTGTGTCTTATTTTACAACCATCCCTTTAACAGCAGCTTGCAGCATCCCTGGCTTCCTACATTTGCAGAAATTTGCAAGGGAAGACACTATAAGGAGAATTCTCCTGTGGGACTTTTTCAGATCAGGCACCAGGAAGTCAGGGAGGTTTCATTACAATGGAGTAGTGTTTCTCAACCTTAGCAACATTAAGATGTGCGGGAGTTGAAGCCCACTCATCTTAACATCACTTTGGTTGAGAAACACTGAAACGGAGAGACGTGGGCCAAACAGAAAACAAAATGAGAAAACGCCAGCCTCCTTGGCCATCTCAGAATCATAAAGAGGCTTAAAAACACCACCAAAAGATATCTTAGATTAGATTAGATTCCTGGATTATTAGTGCTTGTCATTTCTGTTTGGATTCTAGTACTGTATAGATTAGTGTTTCTCAACCTTGAAGAAATGCTGGCTAGGGAATTCTGGGAGTTGAAGTCCACCCCTCCTAAGGTTGCCAAGGTTGAGAAACACTGGTATAGATGATAGTTTGGATGCTGGGAAAAGAGAGGAGGGTTTTACGCTTGGGGATATGGGGGGAAGATAAACAAATTCACTTCAGCTTCTGCCTTGCAGTAAAATTTGTTAGTCAGAAGAGGCACAACCTGATTCCTGATCTTTTGCTACCATAGCCTAACAGGGCTCTCCTTTTACAATAACTATTAAAAGGGCAGGAACTCGGTTTTCCATTAGGCCTTTCTTCTTTGCCACCAAGGTTCTTAGGATGGAAGCAAGATGAAACAGAACAGAAGCTCAAGATGGAGGGAAGCATCATCTAGTTGTAAATGTATCTTGGATCCTTTTTTTGTTGTTGTTCCTTTTGAGTCATTGTTGACTCCTGGCAACTGCCTGGTCAAGTCCCTGCAGTTCTCTTGGCAAGGTTTTTTCAGAAGTGGGTTGCCATTGCCTTCTTCCTAGGGCTGAGAATGACTGGCCCAAGGTCACCCAGCTGGCTTTGGGCCTAAGGCCGGACTAGAACTCAAAATCTCCCAGTTTCTAGCCTGGTGCCCTAACCACTACACCAACCTGGGTCTCCATCTTGAATCCTACCCTGCCTTTATTTAATAAGAAAACTGATGAAGACATTGACCAATTCTCAGTACCGTCATAGTGGGAGATTAGCTGCTCCAGTTGAACACCGCAGAATTTTTTTGTCAGGACACGAAAGATGCTGCTTCTGTGTTTGTGAGGATGCACAAGCCTGTGTCTGTGGGTGCAAGAACACACTCACGTGTAGCCATTAGTTCTGGCAGCTATTCCTCTTTCTTCCTTCTCTTGTTGGTGTTAACCTCTCTCCTATGGGCAGCAGCTGTGCTCACCTACCCGTGCCAGGAAGCCCAGGGATAGCTCAGCCTGTCTCCTCCAGGGGAAAAGATGGATCTGTTTGCAGGAGACATTCAAAAGTATTTGTACCGCAAATGGTCACAGAGCAGAATTTCATTTGTCAGTGAAGTGAAATTAAATTCTTCTCTAGGCAGTTCATCCCTTGTGTTGAAACATGGTTGGATTTACCTCATTGATTTATTCAAACTACAGTTGACTGGGTTCAAACCTCCTGCTGTGCTGTGACAAAAACTATGGTTTACAAGCCACCATGGTTTCACCCATTATGCTAACCTATCATTCATTTTAACCGCAGTATGCTGAAAAGCTCCAGTGAATCATAAGATACTAAATGGGGGTAGGAAACTAGGGTATAATCCAGCCCCAACACCCAACCTATGGTTTCTACCACACTGTGACTGTCCTCATGAAATTCTCCAGCAAAGCGGCTGAACTTGGGCAGCAGAATTTCAGCCTGTTATTTTGGGTAGTGGTGGTGAATGGATATGGGAGTGGTTTGACTCATGGATCCCTGCATCTGTCCCTGCCTTTAAACTGCTTCCAAAAAGGCCAAAAGATGGGCTGGAAATAATCAACCACAGTCCCTCTGGTGATATTCACCTTCTCACTGAATAGCCCTCTGCAGCTCCAACAGGCTGAGTTGCAGCCCCACACCTTCAAATGTTGACCACCCTTGCAACCTATGGCCGTCTTATTTTGCTGAACTTCAACACTGAATGCATACTCCCTTCATTCAAGGCATGAACCAGACCTCTTTCTTGTATCCTGGTTACATTCTTTCTCATCCACTTTCCTTCTTTCTCTCCTTTTTCCTTCTCACTAGCAGCAGCTGCAGAAGCCAGAACATGCATCCCTGTCTTATCACAACTACCACATCCTCAATTTTATATTCTCCAGCTGATTACAAATAAGAGGCCAACAGACTCGACTTGATTGATTACATGCCATCAGATCATTGTTGACTCTTAGCAACCACATAGATAGATTTTCTCCATGATGACCTGTTCCCAACCTGATCCTTCAGGTCTTCCAACGGTGCATTCATTGCCGCTGTAACTGACTCCCTCCACCTTGCTGCTGGTCATCCTCTTCTTCTCTTTCCTTCCACCTTTCCCAGCATTAGAGCCTTCTCCAGAGAGCTAAGTCTCTGAATTGTCATAATGTGTCTGAACCAGCAGACTCATGCTAGGCTAGATCCTTTCTTGTTCATGCATCCTACTCTTTGTGCATCAAGAATATCCCTTTTCCTCTGGCCTGGTTTGTTTGCTGGATGTCTCTTTGGCTCCAAAAGGAGGACCTCATGTCTTCCTCTCTGCTCCCCAAGGATGTGCATGATTTTCAAAGCAAATGGTGTTCCATGCTGCATTGAAACGGCAGCTCTGGAAACAGCAGTGCCTGGCAGTGCTCCTCAGACAAAGGTCAGAGAAGAACATCGTTTGTCCTAGCTTGGCTCAGGCTGTTCCTTGAGGCGGCTTATTTACACAAACCAGCAGCAAAAGTGTTGCAGGTTAGAAAGAAGTTGGAGCTGCCTACAAGGACTTGTTAAGGCTCCAAGAAGTCAGGGAAGAAAACGTTCCTTTGATCTCTGCTCTCCCTGCTTTCTTCTTGCAATCAACATATTTTTTTTCTCATGTTTTTTGTTCTTGAGGGCAACAGTTCAATTAAAGGGAGGAGGAAGACTCCAAATAATGAAACTATACTTGGGATTTTGATTGAGTGATTAAAAAAAAAGGTAAAGGCTCCCCCCGCACATTTGTGCAGTCGTGTCCGACTCTAGGGGCCGTTTGTTAGCCGAAGAGCCAGCGTTGTCCGAAGACGCTTCCACGGTCATGTGGCTGGCACGACGCACGCGGAATGCTGTTACCTTCCCACCGATGTGGTACTTGCATTTGCATGCTTTCAAATTGCTAGGTTGGCAAGAGCTGGGGCTAGTGCGGGAGCTCACTCCGTCACGCGGGGCTAGGGATTTGAAACTCCGAACTTGCGATCTTCCAGTCAACAAGCCTGGCGTCTTACCCACTGAGCCACCACACCCTGATTGAGTGATTATGTGCCATCAAATTGTTTTTGACTCCCAGTGGCCACATAGATAGATTTTCTGCATGACAATCTGTCCCTAACATGGTTCTTTGGGTCTTCCAACAGTGTACCCATCGCCACTGTAACTAAGTCTATCCCCCTTGCTGCTGTTCATCCTCTTCTTGTCTTTTCTTCCACCTTTCCCAGAATTAGAGCCTTTTCCAGAGAGCTGGGTCTTGCATAATGTGTCCAGAGTAGGATAATTTGTGCCTGGTTATTTGTGCCTGGAGTGAGAACTTGGAGTTTTAACTGAGTATTGTAGTTATTTTAGTTGAAAATTATCAAATACATTTTGAATGGGGTTCCATATGTGGCTCCTGCCAGTGTTTCTCTACCTCAGCCACTTTAAGATGGGTGGACTTCAACTCCCAGAATTCCCCAGCCAGATGCTGGCTGGTGAATTCTGGGAGTTGAAGTCCACCCATTTTAAAGTGGCTGAGGTTGAGAAACACTGCAAAACCGATCCTGAGTGAGCTCCAAGCTGGTTTCATTTTAGAGCTCAATTAAGGATACACAGAGTAAGCCTTTCACATTTCAGTGTCTGCTCTCCAGTTTCACAGTTTCACTCCCAGGCCCTCACCCTGTTAAGAAAAATCAGGGCCAGTTAAGTACATTAACCTGCTTATTGGAAATAACTCTTATGGAAAACCAGTGGTTTTCGCTCCTCGAGAAGGAAGTGCTCTGAATGTCCATAAATTTGCAAAAGCAGTTGATTTGTTTTCAGTTGTTGCAACAGATGCCATCTTGGGAGAAGCATCTTTTATGTGCGAACAAAGAAAGAATGCTCCTAAGAATGGGGCTTGCCATCTGCAGTGTTTACTTATATTAGAATTGTAAACATTTTAAAAGCCCTATAAAGCAGATATTTCTGCTGCCTTTTTAATAAATTCAGTTGCAAATCCTATTCTCATTTTTCTGAAAAGCCCTTAAAGGGAACGTAAATCATCATTCTTTCCCCTTGACTGGAGTAAACATAATCACAGTACAGTTTTTTTTTTGTGCAAAGAAAGATCTCTCTGTGTGATTACAAAGGACTGGAAAACAGCTGTACCTGTTAAGAACATTGCTGCATTGAACAAATACATGGAAGTAAACAGAAGGCTGATATGATTGTACCTAAATGGCTCTCAGCTTGTTAATTCTTGAGAACTTGACATATGGGGAGAAGATTTGTCATGTTTCCACATTGTGATATCACAGTATTTCTCAGTAGGGAAGTTTGAAGAACAATTTGAAGCTCTTAAATTACTCTGAACATCTTTAAATGATCCATTTATCATTATGTTACCAAGTGACACGAATGATGAAGCATTATCTGCAGGAATGACAATTGGGGAAATTATGCAGAAATGGATTCAGGATTATTGCAAATCATATTCTGTAGGTTAAGCAAATTAACCTGCTTATTTGGAAATAAGCTTCAGTGAAACCAGTGGGACAAACTCCTAAACTGGCGGATGCTCTGAATGCCCATAACTTTGCAAATAGGCTGTGGTTGGGGTCATGGGTGTCCATAAAAGCCACAGTGATATCACATGTGACATGACAACATGTGAATTGCATCATTTGTGTCATTTGCATGATGATGTCATAATGCACATGGCATCACTTGCCCCCTTTGCCCCCTCCGTAGATGCCCATGCTAAGTGTCATGGGATGTGCTAAGCCGTGATGTGGTTTGTGACTCACTCCTCAAACCAAGCTCAGCCGTTGTGAACCAAATGGTTTAGCGCTATGTCTCAATCTAGTTGCTGTAATTGGTTCAACAATTGCATTGGTTGTGAATCCAATCTATAGATGGAGATAGCGCAAACTGTATATTTTCAACAAGTCAGCTCTAATGGAGGATCATTGCAGGGCCTCGTAATCAAGTCCCCAAAGGAACAGTAGAGCAGGGGTCCCCAACCTGTGGGCCACGGCCTGTTAGGAAGTAGGCCGCAGGGCTTCCGCCTGCAAACCCCGCCCCCAGTGCGCGCGATTACCCCGCCCCTGGTGTGTGCGATTGGCTCCTGCCTGCAAATCCCACCCCCCCGGTCCGTGGAAAAATTGTCTTCCACGACCGGTCCCTGGTGCCAAAAAGGTTGGGGACCGCTGCGTAGAGGAAATATAATAGCTGTCTTCATATATCCAAGGGGCAAACACTATGTATAAATTGGAGCAGGGCAAATGGTGGCTAACCATGGCAACGAACTTGATTAGTGTTTCTCAACCTTGGCAACTTTAAGACGTGTGGACTTCAACTCCCAGAATTCCCAGAATTGAACAGAAAGTTGAAGTCCACACGTCTTAAAGTTGCCAAGGCTGAGAAACACTGAACTAGATCTTGGCTACACATAAGAACAAACTTCTTCACAATAAACAATCATTTTTAAAGTTGTGATATGCTTATTTTAGGCTTTGTGCTGTACATTCCATCTGTTCTGCACCTCAGAATAGCAGGAAACTCTGCTGCCCATTTTCACCAATCACAGCCACAGTGGTTTCTGCGGCTGCCCGTAGGGGACTCTGAGGGTTGCCTGTGGCCATGGAACTGCTGGTTGGCCATCCCTGCCTTAAGGGATTAAAAAAATTGCCATGCTCATGTTCAATCATTACAAAGACTAATTAGGGCCAGATTAGCAAGACACCTTGGCTGGGTTCACTTATCACGCTAAGCCATAATATGGCTTCTTTGGTTTAGGCCAGTGTTTAAGAGGTGTGGACTTCAACTGGAGGATTCTGGGAGTTGAAGTTCACACATCTTAAATTTGCTGAGGTTGACAAACACTGATTTAGGCTTAGCATGTTTTCTGAACCCAGCACATTGTTCAGCAAACTCTGGTTCAACAAACCCTGATTTAGAATGATCTACTGTATGAATTCTACCACAGAGCAGAATATAATTACATGCTTCCAGGATGCTGGCTGTGGCTGACTGATAGTGCTATAACAGGGGAACAGCAATGCTGCCAAACTGTCTCATCTATGTGGCAATTCCAAGATGAAGCTGCTCCTTGATCAAAACTGTTTTTGGCAAATGCAGATGTCTTGCCGATATCCCTGCTGCCTCCTCCTGGTTAAAATCAAAGCTGCACCCACTTCAAGCAAGATGATTTACTTTTAATGAAGGCTTCATCTAGGTGCCATTTTAAATAAAAGATTGTCCTCTGAGACAGTCAGCCCTTTATTACCGTGAACGGCCATATTCCATTTAGAAAAGCATAAAGCAGGATTTCCGGTGGGGAATATGGCCGACTGAACAGCTGTGTCCGCAAGTTCTGCGGACAGAACTGACAACGCCGTTTTTTTTCGGGCTCGGGCAAGTTTACCTGAAGCCCAGAGCTTTTTCATGAATAAAGAAAAAGCTCGGAATCATTCCATCCGTCCTCCAAAATGTCACCTTGTAGCCTGAGAATCGCAAACAGTGTTCGCGACAATCCGGTAAGAGACAACGGGAGGCTGGGAAGTCATCATTTCCAACCCGCGCTGTAGCCTTAAAGGGACATTAGGTCGAGCTGCCCCATTTCTAAACCACCCAATTTATATTTTTTAAAGTTTTCATACCCTAAGAAAGGCTTTCTACTTGGTGGACTCTCTTGGTGTTTATCGTTATTTCTGGATTAAATTTATTTTTTTAAAAAAAGTATTGGCTTTGTCTCCCGTTTAAATACTAAGGACAATTGAGATAATAGCCTCCCTATTATTATTTTTGTACTGAATTTGAAGGATTTAATTTTTTCCTACACGCTAAATCTACTGTCTCGAATCCTTAGTCTTCTGCTTTCACTTTCCTTTGGAGTTGTCTATTAGCTTGTTAGTACACTTTCTCTTGTGTCAATTTCATTTGGAAGTTTTTCATTAACTTATTAACTCCTATCTACGTGAGTCAAGTATCTAGGGGGCACCATTATCTCCTGCCTTGAAATATGGAGGATGTTAAGGAGACTTTTTCAGAGTCCTGTTGTGAGCCTGAGCAGACCCTCAAAGAGACTCTTTCAAATTTCTGTCAGGCTATTCTGCAGAATATTCGGGACATTGGGGAAGATATGATTTCTAAAGTGTGCCATCTGGCTGAAGACGTTATGGAAAAAGATGAAGATTTTGGCAAGGGTGGAGGGGTTTCTACTGACAGCGAGATTGAAGTAGTGCCAGACGAAGATTATATTTTGGTGCTGAGAGGGTAAACAGTTTGAGTTGCAAATTACAAAGGGAGTTGTTTTTCTGCAGAAATGTTATGGGAAAGAAGAGGTTTGGTTCTGTGGGAATCTGCCTGAATTGCAAATCATAAATAGAGCTGTTTTTTTTTTTTTTTTTGAGGGATTGTTATGGGAAAGAAGAGAATCTGTTTTGTGGGAGTTTTTTTGCTGAGAAGTCTGAGTTTCCAAGGGGGGCAGTTGGGCTGTTTGGTTTTTGTAAGAAAACTGCCTTGTATGTAACAGGGAGATATGTAAATGTCTTGGTATATTTTGAGGTGGGGTAAAAATGTAAGAATGTTTAATTGAATTGACAATGAGGCTTTTATGATTTCATTTCTCTTTAACAATTTGGATTAAGATTTATTGGATTTTTTAAAAGGTTTGTTTGTTTTGTAACATTTATAAGGTATCTATAAGGTATAATAATAACTGCTTGGTTTTTTAGGTTTAATAGGGTTAAGACTGTTGTAGTATTATTAATTATAAAAGTAGACAATTTATATGTTTTTATAATTTGATTTTTATTATAGTGGACAGAAGTATATAGAATAGTGGTAGGAAGGAAATAATTAAATAAATGTTGTTTTTTGGGGGAGGGAAGTTGAGTTAGAGATTTATATATTCCTTTCTTTTTTTATAAGGGGAAGGAACAATTGTATTAATGATTTGTATATGTGCTAATGAAAGGATTTATAGAAATAATGTGATCTTGGTCTGATATAGAGTAAGGAATGAATATGGAAATTGCTGTATATTCTTGTTGTTGAAAGTTGGAAGTCTTTATGTAATGTTCAAAATTCTTTTTTCTTGTTTCTTTTAGTTTTAGAAAAACCTTTTTAGTTTTTCTTTTTTCTTTTTGTAGTTTTTTGCTTTGTTTCAAACTTAATAAAATTCTTATAAAAGAAAAGAGAATCAGAAAGCAGAAAGGTTAATACATACCAGATTAAAAACAAAATTCAAAAATATTATAAAATAAAATTTGGTAAAAACAAAATCATAAAGTAAACAGCCTTGTCTAAATGATCAATGTAATTGATGGTGATGAATTTTACAGTCAATGAAACAAAATTTGGCCATATTTAAAGAAACTGAATCATACTAGTCAGCAAATGACAATTGCACATAAGATAAACCTCTACAACCTGAAAATTTAGTTAATAAAGGGGTTATACTGTAAAATGTAAACTTTATAGAATGAACGATGGAGTAATGCATATGTTGTTAGTTCCATCATCCCTTTACCACAAGGACAAAGTCTGGAAAAAGAAGGGATTTTCCCAAATTTTTAATCAAGTATAGCTGTTAGAGGGGCATTAAAATGAGCTAAGTTAATGCTCTCTGGATTTTTTTTTTTTATCCACTACACCAAACTGACTCTCAAATTTAGGAATAGTGATCTAATTTAGATAACTTGCTGTCTAAAATAAGGAGACACATCTCCAGAAAGAGCCAACAAATTCAATTGCCTTACTACATACAACACACGCTGTTTTAAACTATCCACCAACTTTTTGTAACCCATTATCTGTAATACGTCCTGGGAGAGGCTGTAACTCTAATTTTTGGTGAACTGATCTTCTCCAAGCTAATGTAAATTTATCCACAAGAATTAGGAGTCCCAGGCCCACAGGGAACAACATTAACCAGAATAAAAAATTTACACAGCCATATACTGGTCAAGTAGGAGACATTATGATCCTATGTCTGAGTTCCAATGAACAGGGACTAAACCTATGGCAGTTTTAAAAACAGGGAACATAAGAAACTGGTGTCTTATAACAGGTCCGACTGTGACTTGATGTTGTTGTTAGATTTTGAACCTGCTTTTTCTCCAGGAGCTCAAGGCCATGTACCTAGCACTACCCCCTCTAACTTTTCCCCATAATAACAACTTTGTAAAGTAGCTGAAAGAGAGTAACTGGTCCCTAGGATAGTGTGTGAACTTGGGCAATTGTGGTACATCCAGAGAATCATGTGAACTCCAGTCTCTCTAATCCAGTGTTTCTCAACCTTGGCAACTTGAAGATGTGTGGACTTCAACTCCCAGAATATGTCTATGAAGGTTCTCAGTCATCCAGGTGGAATTGTCTGTAGCTTGAATCATGTCAACTGGATTTCTATTTTCTCAGTGGAAACGTTTTGCTCCTTATCCAAGGAGCTTCTTCAGTCTGAGCAAAGTTGGTAAGGGAATCCTAAATATGTTTCTAGGTAGCTGTGTGACCTTACACCTGGGGCTAGGTCATGGTTATATTGAGATGTTATTTTAAGTCCTTTTATCATCTAAAGGAGGATCGTTAAGATCACCATGCTGCTGTTCAGCTTGTGAAATGGTCTTCTAGCTACCTAGAAACATATTTAGGATTCCCTTACCAACTTTGCTCAGACTGAAGAAGCTCCTTGGATAAGGAGCGAAACGTTTCCACTGAGAAAATAGAAATCCAGTTGACATGATTCAAGCTACATTCAACTCCCAGAATTCCCCAGCCAGCAAGAGTTGAAGTCCACACATCTTCAAGTTGCCAAGGTTGAGAAACACTGCTCTAACCTGATATTGGGTGGAGAACATGCTATATGTTCACACTAAACTCCAATCTTGGTCTTTGCTTCAAGCGTCCTTCATTTCAGCTGCATGATTGAAAAGGGAAAAGACAGACTTTTTGTCTTGCTATTCATTCATTCATTCATTGGCGATCACTCGTAGCCGAGTAAGGTTGTCTTCCAAAGGTAAAATTTTAACGGTGGATCCGTAAGTGGCTATAAAGGCCAATTCTGGATCCGCACAACCTCCTGCTATTGCGAAACAGTTGGAAGGTAGAAACCCATATGCACGTAGCTCCACCACCAAGCCCTTAGAGATCTACCTGAATAGATTTTAACCAGTTTCTTCTCTCCCTTCACTGCCTTAGACTATAAGATTTTTTAACATATGGTCAGGAGAATGCTTTCAATTCATTATGTTATTTTAATATACTATGCACTGGGTATGGCAGAGAACCTGGCTTGGAAAGATATTGCATCAACCAACCATTCACACGGTCCCACTTTCCTATTAGTGCAGAGCTTTCCAAACTTTTCATGTTGGTGACACACTTTTTAGATATGCATCATTTTGCGACACACTCTTACAGCAGGGTACAAGGCAGGCACTAGGACCTGCGCGGAATCACAGCAGGTTTGGAGGCAGCAGGGCACAAGGCAGGCACTAGGACCTGCGTGGAATCCTGGCAGGGTTCGGAGGCAGCAGCAGCCGCAACACACCCAGACACTGCAGCCGACACACTAACGCAGAGCTTTCCAAACTTTTCATGTTGGTGACACACTTTTTAGACATGTATCATTTCGCGACACACTCTTACAGCAGGGCATCATTTCGCGACACACTCTTACAGCAGGGCATCATTTCGCGACACACTCTTACAACAGGGCACGAGGCAGGCACTAGGACCTGTGTGGAATCCTGGCAGGGCTCGGAGGCAGCAACAGCAGCCGCGACACACCCAGACACTGCAGCCGACACACTAATGTGTTGCGACACACAGTTTGGAAAGCTCTGTATTAGTGAATTCTATTCTACAGGGTTGAACAGGTTTTATGCTTAGTTCATGACACACAGCAGAAAAAGTTAAAAGTCTTTTTCACTGTGATTTTCAGTATGCACAATTCAGGGATGAGTAGGTGGGAGTGGGTGGGCAAGGAAAGGGGGAGTATTCTCAAAGAAAATTATAGTAACTCAAATTATACCTGTGCACACATACATTGCAAAGTAGCACACACACAGATACGCACATTCCTACTACATTCCTCTTCGTGGATACCAATAAATTTAGAGGTTTTAGGAATATAAGCTGAATTACTACTAAACCTACTAACCTTTTAAGTTATTGCTCCAAAATTTGTGAGAAAATTTTAAACAGCAAGGGTTCCAAAAGCACCCATCACTCTAGCAACATCAGATTTTAAGTCATCTCCAAATGCCATTATTTCAGATTGCTGAAACAATTCCTTTTCAATTCTGCAGTTATTCTTTTCTGAGTGTTAGAGGACCTTTTAATTGCATAGCTATTGGTCTTTTGCTCTGAGTTTTAGAATGGGGGAAGAAATGATATACCCCCTCCAAAGCTTACAATTAAATTATAGATCCCATCCTTCTCCATCTGAATATGCAGCAAAATGTTGGGGTAGTGTGATACAGGGCAATTCATCACTAGCAGCAGGTACGGTCTACAATTTAACAAGATCCTCTTGTGTAAATATTTTCTCCAAATTATTAATGAAAAACCACAAGACATCGGTGAAAGGTGCTATTCCAGCATTTCCCAATCTACATTATTAGTTTTCTGTTTACGAGTATAGTTTATTTCACAACGGAACATTTCAAAGCGGGATTCTCCCTGCTGAATGAAGTGATGTCGTCCTTAATTCAGGACTCTACATCTAACCTTGTTCTGATGTATGGTGTAAACCATTTCTCTTTCACATATACACACTCACATAACTGAAATACAGTTTTGATTTATTTCCTTTCAGTAAGCAAGCAAGTCTTCCTCCCAATCCATATCTTGATTTAAATATAATAGGGTCACTCAAGAGTCAGTCTGGTCTACCAGTGAAGGTGATAGAATGGGGAAATCGAGTCCTGCCTTAGGGACAAAGCCAGCTGGGTGACTTTGGGCCAGTCCTTCTCTCTCAGCCCTAGGAAGAAGGCAAGGGCAAACCACTTCTGAAAATGCTGCAGAGATAATTGCATGGACTTGGCCATGTAGTCACTGGGAGCCAAGTCTAATTGGAAGGCAAAAAAAAAGAAAAGAAAAAAGAAAAAGTCATTTGGGGGTTGTGTGGCCCAACATGGATCATGACCTAACTCATTACCTTTTACCCTAAAATAGAAAAATCTTGTAGAAGATGACGTTCTCGGTCTGCTTCTCAGGATGGATTCCTATTCTTTCTTGACTCTGGTTGGGCATAGTACGCCATCTGCTGATTTATGGACCATGTCAAATCCCTCACTTGTATTTATGGGTTTCCCCCGAAACACTCATCAAATACTGGTCCTGTCAGGATAGGACTCAGGGAGAAGTTCTGGGCACCCATTAATAGAATTTATTTATTTATTTGATTTCTATAACCGCCCATCTCCCCCCATGGGGAACTCTGGGCAGTTCACAATAAATAAGTTAAAATAAAATCAATCATAGAATCATCTTACCGTGTTTGAAGCAAATTAATCATCTAACGAGAAGGCAACCTCCCACATAAAACCAGCACATCTGGAATCTAATGTAATCTAGTTACAGCAATATTGAATAAATAAATACTCACCCAGAATCCCAGGAAAAGCTTCTTGTGCGCTTCTGGAAACCTTGCTTCTTCTCTAAGAAGTTATGTCCTGGAAAACGAGATGATTCTTCAGACCCAGCTAAGTGTACCAGGATATGTCAGCTCCAACGCCAAGGCAGATCTGCTCACAGGGAGAAACAGCCTCATCAAACAATGGGCTCTTATGTATACTTTGTCATACTGAGCGGCAGTAGCCAGATGTCAGGATAAAGTGATGTGCAGATGTGGAAGATGTCGTGACTGGGCTTACGTATGGATGGCAGGAGGGGAGTGATAGGGAATGGGGGGAGGAAAAAAACACACAGAAAAGAAGCAACCAGGGATTTAGGAATGGGGTTGCTATGGGTAGATGTCTGATGAATTTTAATACAGGAAGATGGATGGAACCAATCGAAGAGAATTGGAGATGAAGAGAATTGAAGAGATGGATGGAATTCAGGAAGACATTATCAACAGGAAGCAATTCCCCAGCACCATTTTGAATGGGGAGCACATCGCAATATCCAGTTCCAGGCCATTTTAGAGATCGTGCCTGCCCTATAAGGCTCCTGGAAGAAAGATGATAATGTTGTTGTTGTTGTTCAGTTATTTAGTCGTGTCCGACTCTTCGTGACCCCATGGACCATAGCACGCCAGGCCTTCCTGTCCTCCACTGTCTCCCGGAGTTTACTCAAATTCATGTTCATTGCATCGGTGATGCTATCTAACCATCTCATCCTCTGCCATCCCCTTCTCCTTTTGCCCTCAGTCTTTCCCAGCATCAGGGTCTTTTCCAGTGAGTCCTCTCTTCGCATTAGGTGGCCAAAGTATTTGAGCTTCAGCTTCAGCATCTGTCCTTCCAATGAGCAGTCGGGGTTCATTTCCTTTAGGATTGACTGATTTGACCTCCTTGCAGTACAGTAGCTAATCCTTCCCATTTTTAAAAGTAGACAACTCAGTGGTTCCCTGAACTGATCTGCATCTTTAGATAACCATAAATGATTCTCGGCTGGTGAAAAGCAGAAATATTTATTTATTTATTTATTTATTTAATTTATTTTCTATCCCGCCTTTATTATTTTTTTAAATAACTCAAGGCGGCGAACATACCTAATACTCCTTCCTCCTCCTATTTTCCCCACAACAACAACCCTGTGAGGTGAGTTGGGCTGAGAGAGAGCGACTGGCCCAAGGTCACCCAGCCAGCTTTGATGCCTAAGGCGGGACTAGAACTCTCTGTCTCCTGGTTTGCCATTGGCTCCTTCCTAGGGCTGAGAGAGAGTGACTGGTCCAAGGTCACCCAGCCGGCTTTGATGCCTAAGGCGGGACTAGAACTCTCAGTCTCCTGGTTTGCCATTGGCTCCTTACTAGGGCTGAGAGAGAGTGACTGGCCCAAGGTCACCCAGCCAGCTTTCATGCCTAAGGCAGGACTAGAACTCACAGTCTCCTTGTTTCTAGCCCAGCACCTTAACCACTAGAATGTTTTCAAAGGTGGGGTAAGTTTAACAGACTTGGTTCCTGCAAGAATCTTCTGTCAGCAATGCTACTACAAGCAACACAGGCCAATTAAATCTCCTTGGGTTGATTAAAAGGAAAAATAGAAATTAAAAAAAAAGCTTAGTTCACCCCCACAATCATTCAAGCATTCAGCAAATTTGGAGGCGAGAGCATATCCTAAACTGAGAACAGAGGTAGTACAAAGGGGCATTTTTGTTTTCATTTGAGAAAATGTTGAAATAAATGTGCTGATAACATTAGCAGAGAAACACACCAGCCTAGCAATTTCACAGCTAATACACACATGGCCGATACATCATAAAATAGCTACCTCCATGCCAACAATGCAGTCTTTTGGAGCATTTTCAGCCCTACAAGGTAGACAGGATTAGGAAGCTGACACAGGAAGACTAGAACTATACTTTATTGAGATGGACTGTAGCGTTTCTCAACCTCAGCAACATTAAGATGTGTGGACTTCAACTCCCAGAATACCCCCAGCCAGCATGCTTGTCCACACATCTTAATGTTGCTGAGGTTGAGAAACATTGGACTATAGTAACAGAATCTTGTAAGTCTGCCTGTTTTCCCTTCTCTCTCTCTTATATCCCAGGGAATCAGGGGGGAGCCAGTCCGAGTCTTTTTGGAATATTTTTCCACATTCCTGGGCTTAACACATGCTTCTTAGAGACCTCTTGTCCTAATGGCTTCTGGATTCTTTCTCCAAGGTCATCTCCCTGGCTCCCTACAGAGACAGATGGGGCTAAAGAAGCACCCCTGTTTGTGAAAGCAGGGCTGTGCTTGCATACTTACAAATTGTGGATAATATCTTCCACAGGGCACGCTTTCAAATTCCCCAGAATTCTTCATTGGGCAGGAATGTTTCAAAAAAGCAGGAGGTGGGGAAGAAGAAAGAAAATCCAACAGCTTGGTCATAAGTTTCAGCCTCGAGGTCTGCAGATCCAAGTCTGTCTCAAAATGGAGATTGCGTGGCTAGAACATAGCGGTTACTAGAAGATGTTGGTGTCAGATGCAGGTAGCATTCAGGGACAAAAAACGGTTTATCCCCTCTACCCTGCCTCTGCTTCCCCCAAGCTCTGAAAACACAACAGATGTCATGGTTTTTTTAGGAATAAATTTCTGATTTCAACAGGCCTCATGTCCATGTTACTGAGTAGCCTTCCCCAAACAGTTGATGGCTTTGTATTGTCGAAGGCTTTCACGGCCAGAGTTCGATGGCTGTTGTGGGTCTTCCGGGCTGTGTGGCCGTGTTCTGGAAGTTGTGGTTCCTAACGTTTAGCCAGCATCTTCAGAGGGCAGGAGCACAGACAGAAGCAAACTCTCTGTGCCCAGGTAGAGTGGCAATGTTTTTCTATTTATAGAGCAAAGTTATAGGAGATTAGGTAGGGTTTTTTGTTGTGTTGAAATGTTAACGAGTGGCTGCTGGGCGTGATTAGCATGTTGATAATCACACCCAGCAGCCACTCGTTAACATTTCAACACAACAAAAAACCCCACCTAATCTCCTATAACTTTGCTCTATAAATAGAAAAACATTGCCACTCTACCTGGGCACAGAGATTTCGCTTCTGTCTGTGCTCCTGCCCTCTGAAGATGCCGGCCACAGATGCTGGCGAAACGTTAGGAACCACAACTTCCAGAACACGGCCACACAGCCCGGAAGACCCACAACAGCCAACAGTTGGTGGCTTGCTAGGTGAGGATGATGGGAGTTGTAGTTTGACGCATCTGGAAGGCCCCAGGTGGAGGAAGGTTGCTGGTGAAGGGGTGCTATGACCCAAAAGCAAAGCTATTCTGCAGATGTGGCTTAGTTGCATGGTGGTAACCATCCAACGGGGCCTTGTGCACACGCCAAGCCCATGTTGACCGGCTTGTCATTTGTGTCCCCAGACTGAGTTCACTAAGCATGATCTATGAGTCCTATTGAGCAGACTGGATACGTTTTTGGATAAGTCTTGAGTTGGTTTAATTCAACCATATGAAGAGTCTGGTGCTATTGTGGGAGTGAAGCTCAGAAGGCCTGGAGCAAAGCTGTGTCTCTTCACTCAGCCTTGCCAATTTGCAATTAGGGACATTAAAATAAAATTTTGGCAGGTCCAAGTGCCTGGCTTCTCCCTGGAAAGATGGGCAAAGGAATTGTTTCCTCGGTGAGAAGATGAAGTGTCCTTGCACCCCTGACCGTTCCTGGCACAGAGAGAGAGAGCCGTGTCAGTCACCCACTGTGTCGTCCTGGGAGTCGGACACAAAGGATGTGGTTGTGATCCAGCATGAGCCAATTGACGACAACCGTGTGCACCGGGTGGGTGATTCAGTGATTCATTGTAAGGACAAAGGCTGCAGAGAAAGTTCACCCTGGCTGCTAAGGCCTTCAGAGCAGAAAATGAGTTTATTGTCCCCTTAGGAGTATAAATGTTTCTGTATGTTGGGAGGGTGGCATTGAATATTTCATTGGCCCTTGGGCATTTTATTGTGAATGATCGCATCCTCCAGCTGCCCAAACCTTTACCTCTAACCCTTATTTGTAAACATGGAGTAACCATAGGAACGGGGGTGCATTGCCCTAAGTCAAGGCTTTTTAGCCACGATTAGCAGAATGAAATGCAATTGTCTGCATCTGTGCAATGCTTTATGTTATAAACCATGATTTGCAAACCCTGCTGGTTGGATTCATATACTACTCTAAATAAAGACCAAGCAACTTGCATTACATCTTCATCCAATGTGTGAACTCATCGAAAGCTAGGATGAGGACAGCCAGTATTTCATTGGATAAACATGGGCCTCATTGGGGGCATAAATTGGGCAGGAGCTGAAATGTTGGCTTATCTGGTACCTTCGGATGGACAGCTAACACCTCTGGTGTGCCAGAGTTACTTCTCTGAATTACATCAAATGCACTAAGATTCTAAGGATGCTATCGGAAAGGGGGCAATTGTAGGAAAAAATGCAGGAGGATATTACTTAAAATATTTTGATCCTGGTTTTCGACCTTAAAAGCAGTCAAAGTAGCTGAATGAAACCATAATGGGTTCACACAGTACACGAAGCTAAACCAAGCAAACCATTTGCCAGCTTCGCCTGATGTACCTATCCCATCTTCTTGACACATACAAAACCGGTACAGATAAAAAGCATCTTTAAAAAGCGGGATTGGATTATTTTTCCAAATGGGATACAACCAATCAGAGCTGTTCAGCTGGAAACAAGTTTTCAGGATCACCTGAAGAGGCAACGGCCACCCGGAAGGAGCTATCTGTATATAAACAGTTCTCATATTCAGAATCTTTTTTGCCTCACAAACCAAATACTGATGCGCATCTTATGCCACAGTGACCTCTAGTGTCACAGTGGTGCACTGTAGCCACCACCCATTGCCCAACGACCTTCACATTGAGCCAGGTTTTTTGAAGTGCATGTTTTAAGGGACCCTGACCTATTTTCTGGAACTGAGAGAGGGCCCAATCCAGCCCAGCCATCCTGATCTGCTATAGATCACTTCGCAGCTCGTTGGCCCTAGAAGGTTCTGTTCGCTGTAAACATCACCTTAGGAGGAAGAGAAGGCATTCATTCATTCAGGCCACCCATCTCAGACTATGTGGGATTATCATTGGCGATCACTCGTAGCCGAGTAAGATTGTCTTCCAAAGGTAAAATTTTAACGGTGGATCCGTAAGTGGCTATAAAGGCCAATTCTGGATCCGCACAACCTCCCACAATGAGGGCATAGGTTTCCGGGTGGGAGACGGTCATGATGAGGGTTTGCCTGACGTGCCTTCCTTTTAGCTCTTTTCTCCCTTTCGCCCTGTACTCGTGTTCGTGTTTCTTCAAAGGATTAAATGACTATGTGGGATCCTATATGTAGCATATAGGATTAAAAGATCAAGCAAAAAACAATGAAAACAACAACGAGTACAATAATACAAGCACAAGCCTAGCTCAAACCATAAAAAAGATGCAGAATCACATTGATGGGCTCACCCAACCTCCCAATTCCATGCCAGAGGGAACATGGAGGTCTTCAGGGAAGTACAAAATGCTAGCAGAGTTGGGGCCCTACATGAATGGCAGGAGATATGTTGTCCTGAGGGCAGGTACTGAGACAGAGCAAATGTGTTTCCGGGGTCTTGCCAAATGACGTTGTTTAACAGATCGGACACAGAGCTTGCCCACCTGGTTGGATCTAGTGAGGAGTGGGCAGAAAAAAATTACAGCAGTGGAAACAGTGGAGGGAGAATTTCTGCAGAAAACTGTTGCACGTTTAATCTGGAGTAGAAATACGGTTATGGATTTGAAACTTTCTATAAAAATTGGCAACATGAAGCACTGTTCTTTAAAAAGGAGATGAAGGATGGAGGGGATGATGTGTAGCCTGCCTCTCATTCTGTCTTAGGAATGCAAACAATGTGGCCTGCCAGCATTTATTTTGGGTCCACCTGGGAGTGGGGGCCCAAATGCAACCCCCATTTTTTGCCCTTCTTGGCATTTTAAGGAGCAAAGTAAGTCATGTAAGCCATTTCATCCCATAAAAGTCTTCAAACTCCTCCCAAAGTGGGCCATGGCCCACCCCTTTTCAAAGCGTGGCTCTTCCGAAATCTTGCCAAGAAAACTGCAGGGACTTGTCCAGGCAGTCGGTAGGAGCCAACAATGACATACATGCTCACACCCTTGATGTGGTCACCAAGTGTGCTGTGGCCCTCAGAGTGATGGAAATTGTGCATTGCTTTCTCTGTGTGATCCGGCATACAGAAGCACTGTATCCTACCCCACTGACCTTAACCCTTTCTTTTATGCAAGGCCCAGGCTGAATCTGAATGTATACCGTAGTCAGTCAATATCTTTATTAATCAGCAATCCATACCCCCTTTCCTAGGCTGTCCACCCAGGTTCACACACCATCTTCTAGACCATGGTAGTTCCTGGTTTCCTCCTGCAGGACTGGATTATGCTGAGAAACATCAGGAACACAAGGAATATGGAGAGGCCCACCACCAATGCCTCAATGATGGAGTAAGTGTGAGCCAGCTCCCTGGGTGGGCTCACAGCACCAGGAGGGGCAACCAAAAACTTGCCCACCAAGTGTCCATTCACGAAACACTGGTAAAAAGTGCTGTGTGAGTCATTCTGGAAGGAGAGATGTAGGATCCCACCACCGGTGGCTTTGTCCAGGCTCTGGGAACTGTTCTTCTGGAGAAGTTGAAGATGTGTCAGCGTTGTGAGACCTACCTGCCAGTAAACAGGGCTGAAGAAGGCAAGAGGCAAGGTCATTCATACAAGATGAAGAATCACACATCAATCCCAAAGGTGTATGAATTAAAGCAAGGGATTGGAAGACAACGCATGCTGTATTTTTTTAGTGGGCAAATGAGCCCAGATTGCTACAGGAATAGCCTGGTTCATCTATCGGGCTAAGTCATAGTTTGTTGACCGAACTGCAACTGACTGGGTTCAAACATCATGCAAAACCAGTGGTTTCCAAGCCATGATATTTTGGTTCATATAGCACTCTTAAATACCAACCAACCAACCAACCAACCAACCAACCAACCAACCAACCAACCAACCACACTGTGGTTGAATGCAATGTGTGAACCCAGCTTCATCTCAGAAGAGGCATTCTGTACAATGTGTGAGAGAAGAGGGAATACCTCCTCAAAGATGCCACTGCTGTCTGCAATTTTTGAAGAGTTTTTATATTAAAATATTCTAAAAAATGAAAGATTCTGCCCGACCAGTCTAGATATCTTTCCAGCAAATCAGAATAGTTAGATTACAGCAACTACTGCAGCAACTGAATGTTGCAATTTTAATGAAACAAGAGGTGGTAGTCTTATACATTTATATCACTTTGATTTTATATCGAAGATCACTGCCTGGGCCACCTCCCCCTCTGTCCTTGAAAGACCTATTTTGCCTATTCAGCAAGATTTGCACAATATGCTAAGTCATAATGGGATTGCTGTGGTATTGGTTCAGTGTGTTGTATAAACCCAGCCAATGTGATTTACAAACAGTGATTTATAGATTCGTTTGATATAACTCTTTGTTCTTCATTCAACACATTATAAAAAGGTTTAGAAGAGGCAAGCAATCTTTTCATGCAAATAGGGTCTTCACTTTTTCTTGCTAAGCCCTTTAAGAACTACACAGATGGAGTGAAAGGGACTGACATTTTCATTTCATTTTTATTTTCGCAGGTGTCCTGGCAGGGGGTGGGGGAAGGTGTTCAGTGTAAAATAGGTATTTTAGCAGATGCTTATTAGCACACTGAATTTCTCCTCAAGAGGAGCAAAACCACAGCACTAAAAATATCAATGGCAATGTGCTCCAGGGGCTGGAAAAATTGTGTTGGGGCCCACAATTTGCAGGTTGCTCATTCTGGCTTAGAACAGCGCATAAACCTTTTCTTCAGTTTACAGATATGCTGTCCTATCCTGTACCATTTCTCTTTTCAAATAATGCTTAATTGCCAATTGGCTTGTCTATTTATTCATTCATCGATCCATCAATCCATCCTGGAAAAGTTGCAACAATTTGGGGGTCCTCCTGGACTGGCAGCTCTTGCTCAAAGAGCAGGTGGCAGCCATGGCCAGGAGGGCCTTTGCACAGCTTTGTGTTGTGCACCAGTTGCGCCTGTTCCTGGACCGGGGGGCCCTGCTCATGGTCACTCATGCCTTAGTCATCCCCTGAGTGGATTACTGCAGTGCACTGTACATGGGGCTGCCCTTGAAGAGAATTTGGAAGCTTCAGCTGGTGCAAAATGCAGCGGCGCAGGCAGTTATGGGTGCTGGTCACTTGGCACGTGTGACACCTCTGCTCTGTGAGCTGCACTGGCTACCAGTATGCTTCCAGTGGCAGTTCAAGGTGCTGGTGGTTACCTTTAAAACCCTTTACGGCTTGGGGCTGGGTTACCTACAGCAGGGGTCCCCAATCATTTTGGCGCCAGAGACCGGTTTCAAAAGACGATTTTTCCACGGACCGGGGGGCGGGGTTTCTGGGATTTCCGCGGACCGGGGGGCGGGGTTTGTGGGCGGGAGCCAACCGCACGGAAGGGGGCGGAGTTTGCGGGCGGGAGCCCCACGGCCCAGTTCCTAACAGGCCGTGGCCCACTAGTGGGATGCAGCCCACAGGTTGGGGACCCCTGGCCTACAGGACAGTCTCTCCCCAATGGGGTCTACCCATCCTGTAAGATCTGGCAGGAGACGCATGTTCCAGGTACTGTCCACAAGACAGCAGGGCCGCAACTGGGGGGGGGACAAGCGGGGCATGTGCCCCAGGCACCGCGGTCGGGGGGTGCCAAAATGATGCCCAGGGGGCGCCAAAATGACAAAATAACACATGGGGGCGCGGAATCCATGTTTGCCCCAGGTGGCACAGACCCTAGTTCCATCCCTGCAAGAGAGTGCCACCTGGCGGGCCCCAGGAAGAGAGCCTTTTCTGCCATGGCACCCACCCTCTGGAACATAATTTCCCCCAGAGATCAGCCATGCCCAGACCCTGCTGGCCTTTTGCAAGGCATTGAAAACCTGAGTTTGCCAGCAAGCCTGGGGCCCTGATAGTATGGGTGAACCCGTTTCTTGGTCTTGGTTGTGTTAACTGAGTGTTCTCGGCTGCTCAGTTATTTTATGTTATCTCGTTTAAAACTTTGTTGTTTTTTATTATGTTTTTAACTGTTAGGGGCCCAGAGTCATGCCTATGAGATGGGCGGCCATGTAAATTTATTAGATAAATAAATAAGTTGGATCCTGGGGAAAAGGAGAGTGACCAAAGATGGTTCCAGGCTTGAAGGACTGCTTACAGATATTTAACAGGATGCCTAACTCAAAGTAAAGATTAAAAAATATAAAATAAAGGCAAAGGGAACTGATTTCCTTCTGTTGAGCTCAAGTCCTCAGGACCTCCCAGGCAAATCTACATGGCTTTTTGGCAACAAGACAGAAATGGTTTCCTGTTGCCTTCTTCTGGTATGTGTTTTTTGATTTCCCAGTTTTAATTTCTGGCCTTCAGCCCTGGAATTCCCTAGAGCAGGGCTTTCCAAACGGTGTGTCGTGACACACAAGTGTGTTGCCTGGGGGCCCCAGGTGTGTTGCGTGAAAACCTGGAAGTGCTGATGGCGCGCCGCCACCGCACGTGGGCCATCAGCGCTTCCGGCGACACACCAGGACGCCGCCGCCATGTGCGGTGGCGGGTGGGGGCAGCGGGCAGGGGCGAGGGCAGAGGCGGCGGCGTTGGGGGAAACCCGGAAGCGCTGCCAGCACTTCTGGGTTTCCCGCGCGCCGCCGCAGTGGTGTCACCAACGACAAAAGTTTGGAAAGCCTGCCCTAGAGGTCGCATCCAAGGACTAACCAAGCCCAACTGCTTATCTATTGAGCCCAGACAAGGATGGTCAGATGTTGACACCTGGAGAATAGTTATAGGTCGGATCCACTGGCCATTGAATGGCTTACCCTGCTAGCAGGGCATTACTGCTCAGAAAACATTAGCTTTGGCTTAACTCAGTCTTTGAGCTTCTGCAACTGTGTCTGCTGTGTGTGTGTTTCATTCAGTTAGTCCTGTTTTTTTTTTTAAATGAATCTTGCTGCAAGTAGCAGAACCCGTCTGGTATCCGAAGGTGAAAGGTTCATGTAACTCGTCAATGATTAACTTGCTTTTTTTTTTTTACAATGTACAGAGACACAAGCAAAACCAGGAGAACTAAATAAAAATTTCTTGTTTTACAGAAGAATCTCCTCCTCATGGTGTTAGGTAGGGCTGGTGGTGACAGACTAAATGGAACTAATTAAGTTAGGATATCCAGAGCTATCATGAGTGCACTAATTTGACAGTAAGTTTGCTTCTGAAAAAAAAACCCACTATATAATTGTGGCAAAAATAATAGCTGTATCAATATGTCTCTAGGTCAGTGCTTTCCAAAGTCCCGCCGTTGGCGACACACCAGCGGTGGTGGTGGCGGCGTGGTGCGCGGTGGCGTGCACAGTGGCGGCACGAGGGTGTGCGCGGTGGCAGTGTGCACGGCGGTGGCGGCCTCGTGTTTCGTGCTAAAACCCGGAAGCACTGATGGTGCACCACTGCCGTCGTTGCCGTTGCCGCACGCACTGCCGCCGTCACCATGTGCACACCACTGCAGGGGTGGCGGCGACCCGCCATCAGCACTTCCGGGTTTTTGACACACTTTAGTGTGTTGCGACACACAGTTTGGAAAGCTATGCTCTAGGTGATTGCAGAAGGCTGGCAGGAATTTGGACTCTCTGGGATTAATAATAGAAACAATATAAGATGGATTTGAGGGAGGCAGCCTTGTGAATGGCTCACAAATACCATACAATTTTTGAAACTTTCCCCTTTCAGCTAAAGATCATGTAGGGTATGTTTGTGGGGAAAAGAAGCAACAGGCACAGCGGTATTAAATCTGGGAACAAGACAGTGATGTTACACATCATATTTAAGTCATGATTTGCTTTACCCATGGCTAGGTTCCTGTCTTCCTACCAACAAGCCATCAACAACAGTTTGAAGACTACAAAGGCTGCGTTCATACAGTACACTAAGCTCAACCACATACTACATTATTACTTAGCAGGATGCGTGGACATGCTCTGGGACAGAGCTTTCCAAACTTTTCATGTTGGTGACACACTTTTTAGACATACATCATTTCGCGACACACTCTTACAGCAGGGCACAAGGCAGGCACTAGGACCTGCGTGGAATCCTGGCAGGGCAGGTTTGGAGGCAGCAAGGCACAAGGCAGGCACTAGGACCTGTGCGGAATCACAGCAGGTTTGGAGGCAGCAAGGCACAAGGCAGGCACTAGGACCTGCGTGGAATCCTGGCAGGGCAGCAGCCGCCGCGACACACTAATGTGTCCCGACACACAGTTTGGAAAGCTCTGCTCTGGGACCAGGTTGAATCAAGTAAACACTTGGTAGACCTACCACGTCATAAACAAACCACAGCGACTACCTTCAAACCCACTAAGCCCAAACCAAAGAAGATCTACTACATCTAGTATGTATGCTAAAGAGAACCAGAGGTCTGCCTGATGGAGGCAGGAAAGCCTTGTCTAACACTGGTACCTGTATATGGAAGACGTTGGGCAGCGAAGGCGAGCAATGGCTTTTTGTTGGGGATGTAAGGTGGAGAAGACCAGGAATGGTACCCAGTGGGGCTTCTCTTGGCCAAGCAAGTATGGTGTGTCACAGGGCACTTGGCAGGTTTCTATTCTCAGCTCTGGTGCCCGCTGTGGCAGCATCAGGTACTTCTGCCTAGCTATCCCACAAGGCAATGGCGTTTCCTCCTCATGGTCCATCGTAGTCAGCTGGGCATAACAAAACCCCACTTGCTTCCGTTCCCCAGAATGGCCACAGCGGTCGCAAGACTGCCAAGGACTCCAGGAGGTGAACAGGGTAGCCCGTGCTCCGTTTTCTAGCTCCACTGTAGCATTGCTCAAGGTGGTCTCCCCCAGGCCCGCGTGTGAAACATGGAGGTGCCCGGCGTCCTGAAAATCAACATCATAATAGCCAATGGTGGCATCTCCTGCACGACAGGTATACAACCCAGAATCTTCTGCGCTGGGACTTGGAATATACAGGTTGCTGGCGATCAGTCGGGATTTGAAACGTAGTCTCCGCAACTTGGCATGGCTGAGCAAGGGCCAAGAAGGCCCCCCTGAGCGTAGGAAGGTGAGTGGTTGCTCATTGGTCCAAGATGGGTCAAGGTATTGCCAAGTGATGTACCCTCTGTAGGAAGAGCGTGGGCAACGTAGGATCACAGGGTTGTCGGAGATAAATGCTAACGAGCAAGGATGGTGAGGGAGACACGGCTGGTCCAGCGAGTGGCCCTCATAATGGCTACCTTCAGCGATGGTTAAGAACAGACCCAGAAACAAAGCCCTCGAGGACATGGCAAGCTGGGTACTGACCTGTTAAGCAAACCAGGAAGGAGAAATCCAGCCGTGACATCACCGCTGATGTCATAATGGCCAGAAGAATTCCACTGTTAGCACTGACCTTGTTCTGGAAGACTGGATCTGACCCAGAGATTGACTTACCATCTCGTCTGAAACGTTTTTTTTAAAATCTAGCTGCGATTTTATTCCCTTTTAAATATTTTGCTATATAAAACGTATATCCTGCCAGGCAGGATAACAAGACCACTTTACATTAGTAATATTTTAAAACCCTCTTTCTACAAAGCCATTCAGATTGTGTATCAAAGGAATGTTTAAAAATCACTTAAAAAAAAAATCTCAACACGTAGAAAACGTTCTTTTTTTTAAAAAAAACATAATAGGAAACATAAAAGTAATAAGAAGGAAAAGAGAGCAAGCAGAGATGCTTTAACTCTTCAGCCTTTCCACAGTTCAAATTACAGCCCGTGTTACAAGTTATCAGTAGCGTAGCCTCCTGGACCAACCGTCCTTTTTAAAAAAAAAACAAAACTCGGAAACTTTCGCCTTTCCTGGTATTTGAAAGTTGTGTTTTTTCCTCTTAGGCAGTACCTGGGCGAGTTCACTTTCCTTGAGAAGGGAAGGAGAGAGGGACTTCGCAAAGTTTCTCTTCACCCTCTCCCCCAATAGTTTGGTTCCCTCTCAATACATTCAAGAACGCCTTGAGGCTTAACCATCGTCCTGAGAGGGGGAAGACCCAAAGCTGATCTTCCCTCGCCTTACTTTTTCCTTTTAATTATTCAGCTCGCCCTTCAAGCGAACCCGAGTTCATGAAACGAGTGAGTCGGTTTCCGCAAAAAACTTCCCCGTGAGTAAGCCTTGGCTGTGGCTCCCCCTTCCCTGAAGGAGTTGGTAGTTTCCGTTCCTTGGGCGAGGCTCCCTCCCTCTCGCCAGGGCAGCACCTGAGGCGCGCACGGAGTGGGACGCGGCGTTCAGGAGCTTCGGAGGCAAAGCGGAGCGGGGTGCGGAGTCCCACTGAAGAACCCCGAGAGCGAGGTGGGATTGGAAACGAACGAGTCCGGGAGCGTTTATTCCAGCCACCTTCCGCCTTTGCCCGCGGAGCGGACCGACTCAGTCCGTACAAAGGTTGGCAAATGGAGACCCGGCGGACGCGTCGGCCGGCCGCACTGCCCCTGCTGTGGTTCTTGGGCACTGCCTATATTTTAGGTAAGCGAGTGAGAGAAATGTGGATTCCCCCCCTCGCCCCCGATGACGAGAACCCACCACCCTTTCGCCCATCCGCCCTTCTTTGAGGGGAGACTCCTGCGGGGACCCCCTGTTTAGGGCGCGCGGGGGGGGGGGGGGAGAGGAAACTCGATAGCTGATTGGGCGATCGCCAGGTGCCCTCCACCAATCGCCTTCTCCACTGCTTCTCCCGCGCGGACTCCGCCGCGGGGGAATCCGAAAGGGTCTTGTTTCCTTTCCACCCCCAGCCCCCCTCTCGCCCCCGGGAATGGTGCAGCGGGATCTTGCTCCAGTCGCCGGTGCGGCTTTCTGGAGACACGGAGGAAGCAGCGCTTTTCTGGACGAAGCAGATCCTCACCTGTTGGCTGTGCGCAGGCAACCCGCTGAAGTCGGTTACTGAATGAACCCACTTTCTGGGGCTAAATATCCCATTGGGCCATACCCGGAAAGGGGCCGGTTTTCACGCAGTGTGCGAAACTACTTAACATGAACCGGATTAAAAGTAACCAAGGATAGCACGTTGTGCGAATGCAACTTTTGGGACTGTTAAGGGACTTGGCTAAGTGGGTTGGGTGAATGTAGGCGTGTAGTAACTTACTCTTATGGGTGTCTGATGCGTGTGATGATGCCATCACTCAAATGGGGTAATGCGCCTGGAGCAGTGACCCAAGGCTGTAACGGTGCTTTGTATGAAAGAGCATTTGCTGTTTCCACGTTCACACCATCACTGTCTTTATTTCTTAGATTTACATCCCACCTTTCCACCAGAAGCATACATAGCACTCCCTCCAATTCCCCCCTAACAACAACCCTGCAAAGTAGACTGGGCTGAGGGACAGTGGCCAGCCCAAAGTCACTCAGTGAGTTTCTGTGGTTGAGGGTGGACTTCAGTCTGGGTTTTCTTAGCCCCTTAATCACTATCATCAACCATACTGGCTGTTATTGGTTATAAAATGTTTTCTTTCCACCCCTCCCCGAGCCCATCTTTTCAGATTGAAACTAGCTTGTTGGCTTCCTCTTCACGTGGGTGGGTGGGTGGATGGGAATGTCCTTGGCTGCTCTTAGTTCAAGGTCTCTCTGCATATAGCATTGCTTGGCTCAGCCCAAAGAAAGGAAGGGAAAGCCTTTTTTTTCCTGCTCCCCCCTCCCCCCACTTTTCCTGTTTGTCATCTGCCTTTGTCTTTTGCCTGCTGGAAGGAACAGACAGTAGGCCCCTGGGGAAGGAAATGGGGTGGTTGGAAGAAACCATGGCTTTCTCCTGGTTCATGCTTGTACCAGTGCTGGAAAGTGAAACGTTATCCAACTCCTCTAAGGACAGAAAGTATGGCTGTGAAGTTCTCCAGCTGGAGCCAAGATACAGCTTCTCCACAACATCCAGCATTTCGGGAATTTGCATAAGTCCCGAGGCTACCGTAAGAGTTTACTGTAGTAGCTATACAGTGAGGGCCTTAAAAGCATTTGAAACACAAGACTTGAAGCCAAAATAATTCCTTTAGTGGACTTTGTTTAGGTCGTTTTTCATATCCCAGTGTTAGACAGGTTGACCAACACATGGCAGGGTGTGTGGTGTGTTGCATATCACCACTTTCTTCCAAGGTAAACATACAGCCCATGGAAGGGAAGGGTTTGATCATTGTAGTTAGCTAGCTATTAACCCTTTTCTGCCGTTCTGGTTTCATGTCCTCTGAACAAGGGGAAGTATTTCTGGAGGAATTGTGGAACTTTTGGTTTCTGTGGCAAGATCTCTTGTGTGTTTGTTTGAAACTTGTAGGTGTGCCCTATTAGACTTTTCTTCCTGGAAGGCTGATGACTGATCCTGATCCAGACTGGAGTGGCAGTTGTGACACACACGCACACACGCACAAGCCGAAACTGCAGGTCCTTTGTGGGAGGAAACTGATCCTAGTACCAACCCCTTTTCAGGCTGGAATGAAACCACAAAAACAAATAAAATGAGTGGGGAAGAATATGAGCATGAGACATGCATAGAGGCTTGCTTTGCATCAGTC
The DNA here is from genome assembly GCA_023362775.1 of Charina bottae. Taxonomy (NCBI): domain Eukaryota; kingdom Metazoa; phylum Chordata; class Lepidosauria; order Squamata; family Charinaidae; genus Charina; species Charina bottae. The sequence continues at coordinate 20,507,813 of JALMGJ010000013.1, forward strand.
AGAACGGAACTTAGAAAGTAGAAAAGTGAAAAGGCTTTTCTTTTTGGACAATTAAAAAAAAAACCAGCATCAAAATAAAACTTGCCATTATTTGCCAAGGTGGAAAATGCCTTGTGGGTGGCTGGTAAATAGAAACAGGGCCCTTTTAGGAGGGGCATTTGATCTTTGGAACACTGTTCCCCAAAGTATAATTCAGAGCATGACTGTCTATCTTTTTAGGCACCAAATAAAAGCTGATTTACTCTTCCAAGCTTGTTCAGTGAATATTGATGGATTTGGAGAGTTTATTGCATCTGGTCTTTTGTGACATTGTTTTGATTTTTGTTGGGTTCACACAACGGACTAAACCAAATCCAGGCAAACTACCTTATGGTTTAGCTAATCAGCCATTGATTTTGCTTGTCGGAAGCTGACTGGGAAGGTTGCAAATGGCGATCACATGACCCCAGGATGCTGCAACCATTGTAAATACATGTTGGTTGCCAACTGCCTGGGTTTTGATCATGTGACCGTGGGGAATGCTACAGTCTTAAGTGCGAGGACTGGTCGTAAGTCACCTTTTTCAGTGCCATTGTAACTTCGAATGGTCGCTAAACAAATGGTCCTAAGTCGAGAACTATCTGTACTTATTTTTGGAATAAGGCCCTCCCAAGGCTTATTGAAATGGTGAAGAAATCCAGTCCTTTCATTCCAAATTCTGCATCTCCATTTGGAGTAGATTCTCCAAAGTGGTGTTTTCTACACGTTAAGTGATGCCTTTCACAATCCTCATGGCTGTAGGCCATATGGGCTGGAGGTGATGACATTTCTAAAGGTTTGTATGGATCATAAATCTTCATCTCTTCATCTAGCCAGGCATGGGCTATGTATAAAATTCAGTGCAAAATAATTATTTTGCCTGTGGAGGAACATCTAAGTTTCCTTCTTTTGGGTAGATCAGAGCTTTCCAAACTGTGTGTCGGGACACGTTAGTGTGTGTGTCGCGTGTCGCGGCTGCTGCTGCCTCCTGGCTCCCGTGCAGGTCCTAGTGCCTGCCTTGTGCCTGACTGCCTCCAAACTGGCTGAGATTCCATGCAGGTCCCAGTGCCTGCCTTGTGCCCTGCTGTAAGAGTGTGTCGCGAAATGATGCATGTCTAAAAAGTGTGTCACCAACATGAAAAGTTTGGAAAGCTCTGGGGTAGATTCTCTTTAGGGCAATTCTCCATTATCAGTAGAAAAAGAGAAACTTTGCTTGATTGAGTACACAGTGGCATTTGTGATGCCAAAAGCTTTCCAGTTCTCTTTAAGACTACAAAGGTGCTTTGGATTCATAGAAAGCCAGGGACTTTTAATATTTCCTGGCTTGTCCATCTCCATTGGATTCTGTTAGCAGACCAAATCACCAGTGTATATTTTCTGAACTTGCAGAAACTGTGGGTGTCCATTGGGCTGTTCAAGGTTCAATTGCTGAATGGTTTCTCTTCTGAAAGAGGAAATAGGGAAGCCCAAGTGGCTTAACTCAATGGCTGGAACTTTGTATGTTCCTGAAGCAACGCTAGATAAGCCAGGTCTGGCTGTCTTGACATCTAATAAACGGTAGGAAGGAATGCTGTAGAAGGGAAGCGCGTGGTATTTAGGCACAATGTTTCTATTCACCATTCCCTTGCTTCTGTCTGCTCCAATCTACAGATTCTGCCACCGCGATGCAGGTCAGTGTGCCGAATCCCTTCAACGTAGTCGTCCTATTTCAACCTGTGACTCTACAATGCAACTATCAGACCACAGCAACCCAGCCAGTGATTGTCTTGTGGAAATACAAATCTTACTGTCGGAGCCGCCTGGCTGATGCTTTTAACCCCAGCAGCCAGGAGAGCCAGCTCAACAACCAGCTGCAAGCGAGCAATCCTGGATACAACCCGTATGTGGAATGTCAAGACAATTCCAGGACGGTGCGAGTTGTGGCCACCAAGCAAGGCGACGCAGTAACCCTGGGGGCATTCTACCAGGGCCGGAGCATCACTATCACTAACGGTATGTACAGGATACCAAAGTACTGGCTCACAGTCTAGGTAAAGGTGAAGGTTTTCCCCTGCACAGTCGCGTCCGACTCTAGGGGCCGGTGCTCATCTCCGTTTCTTAGCCGAAGAGCCAGGGCTGTCCGAAGACGCTTCCGCGATCATGTGGCCGGCATGATGCGCGCGGAACGCTGTTACCTACCCACCGAAGTGGTACCTATTCATCTACTTGCATTTGCATGCTTTCGAATTGCTAGGTTGGCAAGAGCTGGGGCGAGCGCGGGAGCTCACTCCGTCACGTGGCGCTCGGGTCTCGAACCGCCAACCTTCCGATCAACAAGCCTGGCGTCTTAACCACTGAACCATCATACCCCTTGGCTCACAGTCTATAAAATAGTAATTGTGGTTGTTGGTGAGACAGAGAGAATAAACAAGAATTCCAGGTGGCAGATTTACAAAAGTTGTTTTTTTTAAATAAGCCATTACTAATACAGGTGCAGGTAGGCGAGTGAGTGTTTTTGTGAGCTGTGCAGTTGTCTGTGTTTGCCAATCCCAGCTGAACTTAAAGTCGTTATGGCCTCCAGAAGGGTGTGAAGAAAGAAATACATTTGGAGGTTGATGCATTGCTATAATTTGCCTTATGTTACAAATCCCCAAACATCTTTTGAGATGTTAAGGCTTTGCAACCATCAGACTTGTTTTTTATACCATGAACCCAGAATTCTGGTTTATTATGACATGTAAACCAGGTCAGTGTTGTTGGCTGAGGCATGTTATGGTCCTTGTTTTCTTACTCTGATTGTTAGCTACCATTGGGTCTGTTTTTCTAATCTTGGTGTCCCTTCCTCCCCGTTGCCACGTGGATATGATGATGGTATTTGCCTCGTATCACTGTTTTAAGCATTGCTGTGAAATGTTGCAGGAATAACTATAGGATTTTGCTTCAGAGGCTTTTCAAAATGAGGCTGTGACTAAATTGGGATGGAGAGTAAAAGTATTAAAAATTCTAAATTGAAATAACTACTGCCCTGTTAAAAAAAATCAGTAAAACTCGCTTTGTAAGTTGATATAAATCAAATTATAAATAAACAAATAAATAAATAAATGACATTCAACTGATTGGTCCAATTTTCCCTTCTGTTGGGGATATAAACCTTTGCTATTTTATCAGTTTTAGTGCTTTTCAACTTCCTTTTTTTAAAAAAATGTCCAAGCTAGATTGTAGCATCCAGCTGAACTTGGAAAACTAAGCAGTTTCGAACCTGGTTAGTATTTGGGTGGTAGACCGGAAGAGACTCCCAGGACGGTAGGCTAGATTGGGAAGTGAAGCCTAGAGCCTGATTTCTAGAAGAAGGCAATCACAAACCCTCTTCTATATTGCAGCCAGGAAAATTACATGAACATCTCCATGAAGGAGCCTTTAAAAAATAAAATACTGTAAATCCCTTCAGCACAGAATAGAAGGCTGGCAAAGGACCAGAATTCTTCTTTGGTTCCTCTTTAAAGAACAAATAGGTGTGGCCAGATTCCATCACACCCCTGTGCCCTAGTTTCCTTTGGAGAAGGGTAAGTTTACATGTATTGGAATGCAATGAACAATATTAGTTCAACTTTCCCACACAGCATTCTTGCCCTAGCCCTAAAGCACAACCATTATGAACTTTTTCAGAAAACATATTTCTAAATAGCGGAAAGAAGTATTCTGCTTTAAATCTACTCAGCCTCAAGCCACACAATCTGTCTAATGAGTTTAGCTTGTATTCTATGAAAAGATAATTTGGTAACCTCCAGATGTTTTGCACCAGATCTCTGGTCAGCCTTAGTGTGGGCAATAAACAGAGATTGTTCCAGAGATTGTTCTCCTTGTTTTTTCAGTTAATCTGTAGTCTTAAAATCTTGCAGTTCCAAGTATATGGTGGGATGGGTTCTTGGTTAATATATGTGGGATTGTGCTATAAATATTTCACTCTTAGTTTCCTACAGTTGGAACTAAACTTAGCCACTTCGTCATAATCCTTTTGCAATTTCGTCCCATGTGTTGTGTGTCAGAAAACCACTGCCAGATTCTATGAATATTACTGTATTTTTAATTTGGGTGTTGTTTTTCATAACTATAGCAAGGACTTGAAAGGAAGTTCAAAACAAGAATGAACAACTCTGACAAATTTAGCAGGTCAAAAGTCCATGGCAAAACCCCACAGCCTGTGATAACATGTTCTAAAACAAGCACTAATGGTCAGATTTAAAAGTGCTGCATGTTTTTCTCTCGCTTACTGCACAACCCCTGTCCCCAAAATCATAGTGTGATTAACAGGATCTTTTCTTTCAAGGCCTAGCAAGGCTTGACTCATGCTATGAATGTTCCATTTGGACATTTTCTATTTTTGTTGTGTATTTGTTAATGTTGTTGTTTATTCTCCCTGTTTATATTCTTTTTCTACCATTGTAAGAACAGATTCAGGTGTGCAAAACCTGGTGAGTGACTAAAGTGCTATAAGTATCATAACTTAATATCATCCTTGCAGTGCAACTTTCATCCTCACAGAGTTTTCTAACATCCGGTTCACTTCTAACAGGAAACATATAAAATCAGATTAAAGTCTAGGGCATGTGACACTCATATTGTAAAAGCAACCATCTTATGTGCTTCTTTGCTGCTGACCTATCAAGACGCTATCAAGCAGGCATGATGAACCCGTGGTTTCCTCATTAGAAGTTGTTCACCCAGCATTAATCTGGTTTTTGGCTTTGCTACGGAATTTTAATTGTTAGTGTGATTAAAGTCTTGCTCAGAGTTTTATTCTTAGGAAGAAAAAGGGGAATAAGGTTTAAACATGGCAAAAGTGGTAGAGCAAGAATACACAGTGAACACCTTCCTGGGTTTTGACAATAACAACCTATCTATGTTTCTATACATCTTCCATAATTGTATGAGGAGCAGGTAGTGATTGTAGAATGAGAAGTAGTGGAACTGACTGTAACTTTTAGGCTAGAGTTGTGGGAATAATGTTTTGAATGTCTCTCACAGAAAGAGTATTGCACTACAAGTAGTCCTCACTTAATGACCATAACTGGGACTGGAATTTCGGTTGCTAAGCAATATGGTTAGTAAGCGAATCTGACCCGATTTTACGACCTTTTTGTGGTGGTGGTTAAGCGAACCGTGTGGTCATTACATGAATCATGCAGTTCCCCATTGATTTTGCTTGCCAGAAGCTGGCCGTGAAGGTTGAAAATGGCGATCAGGTGAGCACGGGACGCTGCAACAATCATAAATGCAAACCGGTTGACAAGCACCCAAATCGTGATCACGTGACACTGGGGACGCTGCAATGGTTGTAAGTGTGAGGATCGGTTTTTTCAGCACCGTTGTAAGTCTGAACCGCCACTAAACAAATGGTTGTTAAGCGAGGACTACCTGTACTAGAAATCCAGCATGCATATTTTCTGCTTGATGCTAGGTGGTGGCTGCTGCTGCTGCTGCTCCTCCTCCTGCCAACATGGTGTTGCACTAGGAGTGGGGGGGACCCAGGTTTTAGTTCTCTCCAAAGCGTGGAAGACAGCTGGATGACTTTGAGCCAGTCACTCCCTCTCAGCCCCAGACTAGGAGGTCGAAAAACATCTCCCTACAAACCTGCACTGGACTAAAGTGGTAGATCATGGTCCATAACCTTCAATGAAGAGGCCTTTTTCCTGTAATGGATTGATTCAGGCTGATGATAATCATAGTAAGGACAACATTGACTTGGTTTATGCTTCCATGATGACTTTTAAAGCAACATTTCCTCATCTGAAGTGTTATAACCTGTTGACTCAACCTTACTGCTAATGATGTTAGATTTATTTATTTATTTACTTATAATTAGACTATCACCCATGGGAGAGTTTAATTATATAGCAGGGTACTGTCCTGAACCAGAACTGCTGCCTGGGGAAAATAAAGTGGTGTTTGGAAAACTGCAACAAAACCAGTAGATTGAAAGAAAGAAATGATGATTCTGATTTAATCATATGAAGGCCCCTTTCAGACATATAATTTGAGCTGGAAGGCTGAACCTAATTTTCAGGTCTTATTGCCCTGTACTAACAAAATTTGCAGGTATAGCAAGCAGCCCTGCAGATGCCAAACTTGAAAGATCATGAATTGGATGGTTCCGTTCGCTCAATTACAGGTTCACATGTGACCCTTCTAGCAGTTTTGCTGTTGATTTTTATGTCTGTTCTTGAGACTGTGGCACTCTGACATGTTTTGTGGACCACATTCCTTAGTCTCCTTGCTGAAACATTTCACAAGTTGTTCCATAAATTCACTACAGTTGCAAATTCTTCTCGCTCTGCATCAGCCTTCCTGATGGATTTGATTGTAATTCTGAACAACCCCTGCCTGTGTTGCCTGTGTTTACACCCACACACATAGATTTACTTGGGGCCACTCTCTTGAAATGTTTGCATAAAATAGGATTAGTCAGCTCAGCTGCGCATCCTGTAAGCAAGGATAGTTCTCTTGTTCAGACAAACTCTTACTTTTGACTCCTGTGAGAGAAGAGAATCGTATTTCATACAAGCAGCTGCCTAGTAAGCAGTGCTGGTTACTTCTGCATCACTAGTATGTTGTACTGATAATGCTAACAATATTTTCCTCTCCCCTATGCCCCCTTGAATCTTTAGTGGCTATTCTTTTTAAGTCTAAAGCAATGTTTCCCAACCTTGGCAACTTTAAGATGTGTGGACTTCAACTCCCAGAATACCCTAGCCAGCCATGCTGGCTGGGGAATTCTGGGAGTTGAAGTCCACACATCTTAAAGTTGCCATGGTTGGGAAACACTGGTCTAAAGAGATCTGCTCCCTGGAGAGCCACTGACTTGGGCAAATATAACATTGTCATCCTCTCCCTGTATATCTGGCTTCACAGTGTACAAATCAGAAGTCTGTCATTTCATGCTTTTTCTTCCTCACATCTAGAGAAGTCCATGGGTGCCTTTAAGGAGTTTTACTTCCCTTGATGGCACTGAGAATTTAAATGTCTTGTTTGGGGTGAGAAGCTAAGCAGGGTTAGATCTGATTAGAATGTTGGCCAGGAACTTGCAAGGTGAAGGCTAGACTGGGAAATTGAAAAACTTTCTGGAAGAAGGCAAACCACTGTTCTGTGGCCAAGGAGATTAAATATTTATTTATTTATTAACTAGAGTTATAAGGCCACCCAACTCAAACAAGGTGACTCTGGGTGGCATAAATATGTTCATGAAGTCACCAGGAGATGAGATTCACTTGAAGGACAATTTACCTTAGCTTCGCATAGCCTCATGAAGAAAGAACTAGCAGCCCCAACGGTGATACCTTTTAAAGAAGTTAGTAGCACCACACTTCACGACCGCCATAAAAATGGTTGTAAAATCGGGTCCAGTCACATGGCGACTTGACTTATGACCGCAACGACTTATGATGGAAATTCCGGTCCCAACTGTGGTCGTAAGTTGAGGACTACCTGTATTGCAATGGTGTAATCTTGAGCAAAGATGTAGGGAGTTGGTATGAAGAATGAAGAACATACATCTATTTGAGAAACCAATTTTGGCTTCCATTTTGATCAATCCTACTGCCTTCTGTTCTTTCTTCCTGTAGATGCTGACCTCAGCATAGAGCAGACTGCTTGGGGGGACAGTGGTGTTTACTACTGCACCGTGACATCTTCCCAAGACTTGCAAGGCAACAATGAAGCCTACGCTGAACTCATTGTATTGGGTAAGTGAGAACGCTCTTATTGCGTGCAGATAGTAGGAAGGAGAGCAGGACATCTTAATTACATTAGTCCCCCAAAGGTGGGAAGCCACATTGGGTGGCAAACAGGATCTCGCTCAGCAAAACTGGCAACATCACCTCCCACCCATTAAAAGGGTAAAATTTGGTTTTGCCCACAGAAGGAATGAGTTCATAGCATGCAGCTCCTATCATTGGGGAAGAAAAGTGTCTTTATTGCTCATGCACAAATGCACACAGCCTAGGTTCACACATGCACCAAAGCATAGTATGGTTTGTTTGCTTTGGCATAGCATATTGGGCAAACCCAGCCGCTATAGTTTGTAAATCAGGGTTTAAGGCTTTGCATGTTGTATGAACCAATATGTGGCTAAGCATAGCATGACCACAGTAGTGTGAAACACATATATAAGCACCTCAAGGAGAAAGTTAGCTGCAATTTCCCCCCCACCTGTTTTTTGTTTACGGATTTGGCTTTTCTTTCCTTTTTTTTTTTACAATACAAGAGAAATTTCACGATTACCATCTTCCCATTCCCAACCATTTGTGTTCTAAACTGAGGCACTACAATCCACTCAACTTCTTATTTTGTTATTTTTTTGCTGCCTGTATAGGTCTAGCCTGAGACAGCGTGTGTGTGTGTTTCATTGCTGGGATTTCAGCACTGTTTTGTCTCCCTTATTCTGTCTTGGCCTTTCACTGTCTGCTTAATTTCCAGCTGCGTCGGTCCCAATGCCTTGTTGCAATAGCACAAGCTGCTATTTCTCTCTCTGTCACCATCTTTTTCACACCCCAGGTGTGTCTGAGCACACTTACCACTAGGTATGGGCAAATGGCCCTTTTCAGGGATATTTCTGTATTCTTTTGTAGACATTAAAAGAATTCCAATAGAAGACAATATCTGTAGCTCAGGGTTGAACTATGGAATCCTTGGTGCTCTCTGAGCTTGGTTGTTTGCTTGCAGGCATTTCAACCCATGGACAGACTCAACCATAGTTTCAACTGGGAAACTGAGCATCCTAGACCAAGCTAAATCCGAAAACACTAGGGAATTCCTGGAAGCTTGGCATTCAGACAAATCAGCCATCAATAGACACATAGAGATAAACCACATTGGACTTCTGGTGGGGACATGGACTGAACAGCTGTGTTTGCGGGCTCTGCAGCAGAACTGACAACGAGGCGGGAGGCTTATTGTTATTTTTGGGATTAATTTTAAAAAATATATTTTTAAGTTTTGGCTTGTTTTCCATCCAAATATTAAAGAAGATTGGGAGTAAATAATTGTCTCCCTGTTATTATTTTTGTACTAAAATTGAAGAAATTAGCATTTTCCTACACGTTGAATCGGCTGTTTTGAACTTTCACTTTTCTGCTTCTACTTTCCCTGGGGAATTGTCTGCAATCTCACTCTCGCTTAAGGAAACACATTCCTTCATATCTTCGACTAATGTGTCGCGACACACCGTTTGGAAAGCTATGGAGTAAGGGATTGATTATAGATTTGTTGTATATCCTTGCTGTTAAAATTCAGAAGTCACCTCTTTTTGTAACTTAAAGAAAAAATTTCTCTTGTGTTTCCAGACTTTTTTAGTTCTTTTTTTTCTTTGTAGTTTTTTGTTTTTCTGTAGCTTTTATCTCTATTTGAAACTTAATAAAATTCTTATAAAAAAAAAGAGATAAACCACATTTACACACCATTCAGAAGAGACAATAAAAAAGCTAAGAAGAAAACAAAAAGACCAGAACATATCCTCTCCAGCAGCCTATACTCAGATAAGCAGGGATTAATACCAGACAAACAGTCAAGCAGGAATGACATCAGGCTCGGGCGACAAGGCGGTCCGACAAGGCGGTCGGTTAATTCCTGTTGCAACCAACAGATCAACATTCAGTGGATCCGGAAATAAAGCGGATCCTGTACCTGTGGGAAAAGCGCTAGGAAGAAAAAAAACAAGCAGAAAACAATACCCTAATCAAGGAAGTACATGGAGGAAACGACACCCCCACCAACACTGGCAGGGCAAGCTACTGTATATAAACACGGAGCAAACCCCACACTTACTCGTACTGATGATGTTACCTAGATGGGTAATGAAACGTCTGCAAGCAAACAGCCAAGTTCAGAGAGCACCAAGGACTCCGCATTAAAACAATTGCCAGCATGCGAGACAAAGCTGGATTCTCTGAAGCAGGTTAAGCTTGCTTTTATTTTCACACAGGCTCTTTCTTTATAGAGTCTGCTCATGAAACACTAAGCTCGTTGCAGTAGAGCAATGTTTCTCAACCTTGGCAATTTTTAAGATGTGTGGACTTCTACTCCCAGAATTCTCCGGCCAGCATGCTGGCTGGGAACTCGGGGAATTGAAGTCCACACATCTTAAAAGTTGCCGAGGTTGAAAAACACTGCAGTAGAGGAACCAGTTTTGGGTTGGGGTGGGGTGGGGAGTGGTGGAAGGCCAGTATTGTTCTATTTCCCCTTTCCATGAGCAATGCCAATTGGCCTGCTTTATAACAGTCCTGGCTGTGAGAAATTGTGGCATTGGCTGCTTTTTAAAAATGGTGCTCTTCAAATAGTGTGTGATAAGAAAGAGAGCCAGTTTGGTCTAGTGGTTAAGGCAATGGGCTAGAAACCAGGACTCTGAGACTTCTAGTCCCGCCTTAGGTATGAAAGCTGGCTGGGTGACCTTGGGCCAGTCACTCTCTCTCAGCCTTAGGAAGGAGCCAATAGCAAACCAGGAGACTGAGAGTTCTCGTCCCGCCTTAGGCATGAAAGCCGGCTGGGTGACCTTGGGCCAGTCACACACACACAGCCCAACTCACCTCACAGGGTTGTTGTTGTGGGGAAATAGGAGGAGGAAGGTGTATTAGGTATGTTCACCTCCTTGAGTTATTTATAAAAATAAAGGGATAGAAAATAAAGAAATAAGCAAATCTGCATGTATTTTGCTTGTTTTTTATGACTATCTTTATCATTAGAAGCAGGGAAGAGCTATGTAGGGCATCCAAACCTTGAATGCTCCCTGCTAGAGATATTGTTGGAAATGCCAGGGATAAAAAGAGGGGTCTTCAGAATATGAATGTTTGCTCCAGAACCAGGGGCCTTACACACAGAAAGGTTCAGGTCCAGGTCCACTGCATCTGTCTTAAAATTCAGCCAACATGGCAACTGACTGTCATCCAGACACTCCAGATGTTTGCCTGTTATCTATCCAGGAAACACAAAATCAACTGAAATGCTAACAGCTGTCTTTGGCCTCTTCTTCCAATGCCCTCTCTTAAAATTATGCTCTCAACATGGCACTGAAAAATCATTTTTGAAGTTTATGTTCTGCATTATATTTGAATCCCTTGGGTAAAGTATATGAAGCTGAAAGAGTCATTCAAGAATATATTTTAAAATCCACATTACGTATTTTATTCATGTAGCCCACATGAGTAGGCCCCTCTGCTCACAGATGCTGATATATATAAAATATTTGATAGAAAGAAGCTAGAAGCAGGATTGGACAAACTAATGGAGTAGAAAAGGGATATTTATAGCTTCTCACCCGGTTAGCTATATGAAACCTCCATGCCTAAAGGCTGTATACCTGTGTGCTGAAGATATAAAGCAGGGGAGAGCTATTGGCTTTCAAACCTTGCTGGTAAGCTGCTCTGAAACATCTGGCTGGCCAATGTGGGATGTCAGATGCTGGGCTTAATGGACTGTTGGTATGACCCTACGAAGCTTCTGAAGTCCTGGCTGGTGCGACCTGGTTTGCAAGCCACTCATTTTCAGGCTTGTGACCTGATTTTCTTCCCACACATTTGCAATGTTGACATCAACATGAAAGCCGGCTGGATGAGCTTGGGCCAGTCACACACTCTCAGCCCCAGGAAGGAGCCAATGGCAAACCAGGAGACAGAGAGTTCTAGTCCCGCCTTAGGCACGAAAGCCGGCTGGGTGACCTTGGGCCAGTCGCACGCTCTCAGCCCAACTCGCCTCACAGGGTTGTTGTTGGGAAAAGGAGGAGGAAGGAGTATTAGGTATGTTTGCTGCCTTTAGTTATTTATAAAAACAATAAAGGCAGGATAGAAATTAAACAAACAAACAAACATACTACCTGGAGAATTCTGTGAGATCTTCCCACTACAGGGAATAGAGCAAGCAGAGGCCTGGGCGCCTGGGGCAGGCTTGATGCACAGCTCCCTGCAGCATTGTTCTCTTCATGTTAAGGGCAGTAAGGGGACAACCTGTTTTCCTTCAGATAGCAGAATCTATGTGGATTGAATGTCATCTCCTGTTCTCTTTCTGCCAAACACCCTGCTGAGAGCTGCAGTGGATGGTGTGTCTGATTGTGCCAGGATAAATCGCTCTAAAAAAATGTATGGCAATATCTGTGAAGGAAATCTTTCAAACATTCTGCTCTGTAAGGGTGTGTGTGTGTGTGTGTGTGCATGCATGTTGCTTGTCCTGGCTTAGAAGCACTCAGCAATGCTCTATTTAAGCACCCGGTTTGTCACCTTTAAGCTTTCCTTATATCTGGAAGATGAAAGCTGGAAGGTTAGCTAAGGATAAATGGGTATATAAATGCTCATCACTTCTTGGCTGAAAGAATTACAGCTTGCTTGTGTGGAGAACCCATCGCTGCAGGAAGTGTGCATTCTTCTCTGTGCTTTCCTGGGGCCAGTTCATTTATAGGTACAGGTTTGAAACTGGTAGTGAAAAGAACAGAAAACGGTCTTGGGTATAATCATTATAGGCCAGCCAAATTGACTAACTGAATAACTGAGAGGACTGGATTGTGCAACAAAGGTGGGCAGAAGGTTGGTAGGATTACTGAGGATTCTCCAAATGATTTGTACTAGCTTGGCAAGAGCTTCTAACTCTTGGTGTGGAACAGCAGTGACACAGTTTTTCTTACCATTTAAGTTAGGCTGTTGAACTCAAGGAAACTTGTGGGGAGAGAGGAGAACCTGTGCATGAAATGATGTGTGTGCAAACTGTAGATCATCTACCACTGATTAATCCCTGGACTGACCATGTCTCAGAGGTGTAGGTTCAGCAGTTTGGCATTTGCTTTTTCAGCCTCTTTTGCAACAGGTCTCCATGCAGGGTTCCAGTGAAACATCAAGTAGATCTACTAAGCCCAATGTTACGATATCCGCGGTATATAAAAGCAGTTGCTTGTAAAGAAGGATACAGGTAGTCCTCAGTTAACAATGGTAATTGGGACCGGGAACTTTGTCGCTAGCGACACGGTTGTAAAGCGTGATGTCATGTGACAGCACCGACTTAGGATGGCAGTTCCAGTTGCTGTCATTAGGTGAATCCTGTGAGGTTGCAGCATCCCATGGTCATGTGATTGCCATTTGTGACCTCCTGCCAGCTTCCCCATTGACTTTGCTTCTCGGAAGCCATTGGTGAAGGTTGCAAATGGTGATCACATGACCGTGGGATGCTGCAATCTCATAACTGCAAGCTGGTTGCTAAGCAGTTGAATCACGATCACGTGACCTCAGGGATGCTGTGAAGGCCGCAAGTACGACGGCCAATCGTAAGTCTCCTCGTTCAACACCATTGTAACTGCAAATGGTTGCTGAATGAGTGGTTGCTGAACGAGGACTAACTGTATTGGAGTAGTGGCAGGCCAGGCAACTGTCTGGCTTTAAAGGTTTGGGTGGATGTTGAATCTCTTGATTGCAAAAAGTGAACTCCACTCCCAAACCTTCAGTATTTGGGAAGTAATTCAGGTGTTGAGTTGGAGACTTTTGGAGTCTGGGCTGAAACTCTAGTGCAGAGCTTTCCAAACTTTTCATGTTGGTGACACACACTTTAGACATGCATCATTTCGTGACACACTCTTACAGCAGGGCATCATTTCGCAACACACTCTTACAGCAGGGCACAAGGCAGGCACTAGGACCTGCGCAGAATCACAGCAGGTTTGGAGGCAGCCAGGCACAAGGCAGGCACTAGGACCTGCGCGGAATCCTGGCAGGGCTCGGAGGCAGCAGCAGCCGCGACACACCCAGACACTGCAGCCGACACACTAATGTGTCACGACACACAGTTTGGAAAGCTCTGCTCTAGTGTGCTTGTTCCTGTGTCCATCTCTAAAGATCAGAGTGTGCTTATTTTTTATTTATTTATTTATTTAGTTATATTTTATTTATTTAATTTTTATCCCACCTTTATTATTTTTATAAATTACTCAAGGTGGTGAACATACCTAATACTCCTTCCTCCTCCTATTTTCCCCACAACAACAACCCTGTGAGGTGAGTTGGGCTGAGAGAGTGTGACTGGCTCAAGGTCACCCAGCCAGCTTCCATGCCTAAGGCGGGACTAGAACTCACAGATTCCTGGTTTCTAGCCTGTTGCCTTAACCACTAGACCAAACTGGCTCTTTAAGTGTGTTTGGGGTGGAAAGAGTAAAGTCTTGTCCAGTTACATGAGCAGAATCCTGTCCGTCCATCCCTCTGTTGCTCCGTTGTACTTTTAAACTTTGGCTTCTTCCTAAAGAAAGGCTTGCAAAGGAGGAACCTTGTGAGGAAGCAGGCAGGAGCCAGTTCTTAAGTCATCCTTGCAAAAGTGTTTAAAAGCTCCTGATTGGTCCATCTGCCCACATGCACTTTGGTTTGTTACTTGTAATGATATCTCTTTTTTAAAAAAATCTGTTCAATCGTGTCCAATTCTCAGAGACTGCCTGGACAAGTCCCTGCAGTTTTCTTGGCAAGGTTTTTCGGAAGTGGTTTGCCATTGCCTCCTTCCTAGGGCTGAGAGAGAGTGACTGGCCCAAGGTCACCCAGCTGGCTTCATGCCTAAGGCAGGACTAGAACTCGTGGTCTCCCGGTTTCTAGCCTGATGCCTTAACCTCTACACCAAACTGGCTCCCTCTAAAGCTCCTTAAAAAAAAGTTTACAGATAACAAAAAGCTGACAAAGTAATCCCAACATGTCAAATGAAGAGGAAGAATGCATCAGAGAAAAAGAGCAAGTAATAATAAATAGAGTGAAAAATAATCTAGAGGGTATGATAAGGAAGGCAGGGGAATTACAAAGTGGGGATAGCAAATGAAGGAGCCAAGGTGGATATAGTATTGCTCAAAAAAGAAAGGAAATGTGTCAAGCATCCTTGCTGGTTACTCTTCTGTAAATGCCTTGCTAGCTTGTTGTAGTATTTAATCCAACTCTTTATAAGAGTTCCTGGCTGCCTTTACTATACTGGGAAACCATTTAGTTGATGCCTTCCATGAAGACCCCTTCCAGTATACCTCTGGCCCAGAAAGACCTATCTCCGTGTCAGCCAGATATATCCGTAACTCTTTCCTGTTTTTTGCTTTGTTCTGTAGGCAAGTCCTCCGGTGTCTCAGAGCTTTTGCCAGGCTTTCAGATAGGGCATATGGAAGGTACTGCCTTTTTCTTCCATGCTCTCTTTCTAAATGGTTGGGAAAGGGTTGACGACCTATTATTTTAATTTTTCCTGTCCTTGAATTTCTCAAAGTTAGAAGTAGAAGTGCTTGGAATGCAAAGGATTCTGAAATGCTTGCCTGTCTGTCTGTCTTCCTTCCTCTTCCACTGTGACCTTGCTGCTATTGCACAATGCATAGACTTTACTGTTCTCATATGTTGTAAGAAGGTGCCCCTTGGCCCTATTGCAAAAATGTGGGCTTTAGCACAGGGATATTGTATTGTGGAGCTTTTGGCCGAGTTACAAATGCAATCCATAGTCTGCTTCATACCTCTCACTTTCTGTGATGTTTGGTATGCAAGCTAGGATGTGCTGCATCCCTTCCTGTACTGACTGTTCATGACAAGCTGGGTTATGCTGGGGTACCTTGTTTGGACAGACCACTTCTGAGTCCTGGAGTAGTGATCAAACCTATGCCCTTGTTCTCTAGCCCAGGGGTCCCCAACCTGTGAGTGTGGCCTGTTAGGAACTGGGCTGCGGGGCTCTCGCCTGCAAACCCCACCCTGGTGCGCACAATTGGCTCCCGCCTGCAAACCCCGCCCCCCGGTGCACACGATTGGCTCCTGCCTGCAAACCCCACCTCTCATTGCGCATGACTGGCTCCTGCCTGTAAACCCCGCCCCCCAATGCGCGTGATTGGCTCCCGCCTGCAAAACACACACACACCGGTCCATGGAAAAATTGTCTTCCACGACCGGTCCCTGGTGCCAAAAAGGTTGGGGACCCCTGCTCTAGCCCCATTGGATTACACCCATTTCAATTACCTTTCTGCTTAGTGTAAATTGAGGTCAAGAGTCTCCCAGGTTGGGGTTGATAGGTCCTGCTTAGGAAATGCTCTTTCAGATCCCCCAGAGGTAGACATTTTCCACATTGTCATGCAGTATGAATTGTCACTATAGTAAGGTCCATGTCGACACCAATACACTACAAATGGTGAGGGGGAAGGGGGAAATGCTCAGAATCCGTATTATCCATCACAGGGGATAAGTCCAAATTAAACAAAATCAGCATATCAAGAGGAATGCAGAAACTACACCTGAAATGGCATGATGGCCAACTGAACAGATCAGTTTATTCCAGATGTCTGCCTATCCTTTGATAAATAGGGACTGTTATCTTAAAGCCTTCAGGGACTGCCTCATTTTGGGTTTTGCTCCACAGGGCAGATTCAAGTGGAGGACTCTCTGAAGCCTTATCTGTGTTTTTGGAGTCTTCTACTGCATCCTTCCAGAACAGGGCACACAGTGCATAGAGTTAGAACTAAAACTCCTTTCTATACCCGCTAGCAGACTAGTAAGATATCATCCTGGCTGCAAGATAATGCCAAGCCAGGTTGGAGAAGGTTGCTGCATGCTGTAAAGTTGGCAGTTTAAGAGAGCACACAGTCATGCCAACTCCATGACCATTGTTACTCTCTCATAGCAATACTTATGAGCAGAAACACTCGTGCTGAAGTCCTGACGGAGTGCTGTGTTAGTGAGATGCTGGGATTGTTTTGCCCATCTTTGCAGACTCCTGGCAGAAGTTAACAAACCACAGTAGCTGACTCTCTCGATATAATGGGATTCATTGGCTGTGTCTCTAAGGGCTACTTCCCATGGTCTCTTCCTAGATTGGGTCTTTGTGGTCTTGGTTGTGCTGGCCTCCTTTCTCGTCTTCCTGCTCCTTGGAATCTGTTGGTGCCAGTGCTGCCCCCATACCTGCTGCTGCTATGTCCGATGTCCTTGCTGTCCAGAGAGGTGCTGCTGCCCCGAAGCACGTAAGTTTCACTTACAGACCCTGTTCCACCTTTCCCTGGAAGTGGTTAAACAGATCATCTTCTCAAAACCGCTGCAGTTCTTGTGTTTGTCTCAAGGAACAGGTTCTTCTACTTGTAAGTCGGTCCGCAAGTTGTTCATATTTGTTCAGGCAAAATACTCACCGTTTTCCACAGTCCGGTGGCTTCCAGCTGTGTTGGGTTGTGAGTGCTCTAATCCCCTGCCTGCCTAGCTGCTGGGCATTTGGAAGTTGGTCCAGCACATTTAGAGGGGCGTGGTGGCTCAGCGGGTAAGATGCCAGGCTTGTCAATTGGAAGATCGCAAGTTCGGAGGTTCGAATCCCTAGCCCTGCGTGCGGAGTGAGCTCCCGCACTCGCCCCAGCTCTTGCCAACCTAGCAATTCGAAAGCACGCAAATGCAAGTAGATGAATAGGTACCACTTCGGTGGGTAGGTAACAGCGTTCTGCGCGTGTCATGCGGCCACATGACCGTGGAAGCGTCTTCGGACAACGCTGGCTCTTCGGCTAAGAAACGGAGATGAGCACCGGCCCCTAGAGTCGGACACGACTGCACAAATGTGCGGGGGGTACCTTTACCTTTACCAGCACATTTAGAGGGCATTGGGTAGGGGAAGAATGCTTGGCATGGCTGGAGAGAGGTGGGCATGCTGATGCCATCCTTCCTGGAACTATAGTGATAGACAGAATTGCGATTGGCTATCTGGATTCCTAAATTGGGTGTATTCAGGGTGTGTTCAAAGTTACGCTATTTTGGTTCTGATGCTTTAATTTACAATCAAACCTAGAGGAATTCCCAAGAACATTTAAGTATCAATCCTCTGTGATCCTTTACTTGCACCCCTTACCACTATACCCTCCACACCCCCCCCCAACCCAGGGTCATTAAATTGAAAAAGAAGCACTATTATTAATCCTAGAAGACTGTAAAGAACTTGAATTGTGTATGGGATTCTCTTATCAAGGTTAATGGCTGTAACTGTGGGTTGTAATCCCAGACAAGTATCCTGTAGGGCCATACCACCTTGCCACACGCAGTGTTTCTTAAAACAGCAAATGCCAGACCTTTATCTGGAAATCTTGTCTTTCCAGTCTACGTAGCAGGGAAAGCTGCAACATCTGGACTCCCCAGCGTTTACGCACCCAGTATTTATGCCTCCAGCAATCCGTTGAAGCCAGCTCTCCCGCCCACCATGATCCCCATGGGCCCAATGTCTCCAATGTACAATGGCTATGGAGTGGATTATGATCGGGCCAGCTCAGGTAAGTGGCTTCTTTCGACTGAATTTATGCTGTCCCATAACTAGTTCCCAGCTAGCGGAATTAACAGTCTAAAAGACCTTGTTCTAGCTCTGATGGTAACCCTTTGGAGCTGTCTCCTGGGTTACGTTTTGGATTGTCCTCAACGTAACTGGATGCCTCTTCTGGGACTCCTTAATGCTAGGTCTGTTTTGACAATTGGAATCAGTTGATAATTAGTTCAGGGAAGGGAAGGGCTGTCCCTCCTTGGAAATCTTAAAGCAGCAGATTTTTGTGGTTTTGTGATTTTTGTTCCAGCCCTGGATCTCCTCCATTAAGCAGAAAGCTAGACCAAATAGCCTCTAATTTGATGACTTGTCAGGGCTTGTAATGTGCTTAGTGAAAGCATAGCTTACAGCAGTATTTCGCAACCTCAGCAACTTAAGATGTGTGGACTTCAATGCCCAGAATTCCCCAGCCAGCATGGCTGGCTGGGGTATTCTGGGAGTTGAAGTCCACACATCTTCAAGTGGACGAGGTTGAGAAACACTGGCTTACAGTGTTGTATTGCAGGCCACTGCTAGTGAACACTTGCAGGATTCAGAAGTACAGCTGTGGGCAGTTTGTCCTGCCTACTACTGGTTGCATGTCACAGCCCTTTTATGGAAACTTTTTGCTCTTTTTTGATTGCATTGCAGTTGGTGGAAACAGCTCCCAGGTGCCCCTCCTGAGGGATACTGATAGTGTTGCAAATGCTGGTAAGAAACACGGAATGGAGTACCGAGTTAGAAAGTTTGCTTCGATATTGTGCTTCTGTTTGATCAGGCATGCTTGGTTGAGGGGAAACTGCTCACACTGATTATTCAACATTTTCTTCACTAGAGGGATTATAATAACTGATCACGTTGCTCCTCTTGGCTGATCCAGCTGTTTGCAACTGAGGGTGATGCTAATTCTTCTTCCTGCTACACGGAATAGGAAACACTCTTGTAATGCTTGGTGCATGGAGTGGCACTAGCTTTGCATCTGAATTTCCAGATGCGCCCTTCCCATACAGGAGTAGACAAAAAGCTTTTCTCCAGTCGGTGCCATGCAGAGAGGTTGGGATTTCTGCTTGCAGAATTTCCAGCCAGTATGGCCAAGGGGGAAGTCCAAAAGATCTATGCTTTATAAAATTAAGCCAAACCGTTTTTTTAAAAACAAACAAACAAACCCAAACACTTGTCAGAATAGCTGCCTTTTGAAGAGCTGCACCTGAGGCATTTCTTGAGCCAGAGAGGTTCATGCAAGCTTTTGCTAGACATCAGCCAGCTGGAGTCCTAGTGCTGGAGAGATGAACTGTCTGAACTTCCAAAAGCAGTTGAGAGAGTAAAAGAGGCCAGAAGCTGGGTCTTCGAGATAAATCCTCAGTCCAGCAGGAAGATCTTTTCTCTTAACATGGAAAGAGACACGCATACCCTCTTTGCCTTGAGCTTTCTCATTTAACTCTAAATCTGCTATTGAAGCAAGAGATAACTAATCCCCCCCTGTGCTTCATGCCGCCAGCTGTATCTGCTGCAGCCAGCAGCACCTGGTGTATAGCACAAGGGGGATTATAATAGAGAAGGTCCTGCCTCCTCTTTCAATTTTAATGGCAGTCCTAAAGGTGACAGTGGTGGGTGAGTCACACGGTTGCCAACCTGTTTGGCAACCTTCCAAAGGCTGATGGCTCCTTAATAATAAAAAATACCAGCCCTGTGTCCTAAAGCCTGCTCCTGATCTCTCTTCCCCAGCTGTACGCAGTGGGTATCGCATCCAAGCCAACCAGCAGGATGACTCCATGCGGGTGCTCTACTACATGGAGAAGGAGCTGGCCAACTTTGACCCCACCTGCCCAGGGCAGCCCAATGGGAGGCTTGAGAAAGGTACTTTGGTGGGAACCTTCTCTGTGTAGGAGCAAGAATGTGCCTAATTGATCCTCTACTCAATTGTCACGTGTTGGGATGGGAACGGATGATGCTCTGTTTTGCTTTCCAGCCTCTGTGATGAGCGAACTAAGCTCTCTGCATGAAGAGGATCGGCGTTATGAGCTGCGGCAGGGGCTGGGCCGGCTGCGTGGCCAGGCCATGTCTCCCATCAGTGACTTGGAGGAGGAAAGTATACGGAGCAATGAGAACCGGCGCTTGCTGCCCACCACTTGGCGCGACCGTTATGAGGACTCCCCACCGCGAAGCTATGCTCGACGGCCACGTTCCCGCTCGGTGGATGCTCTAGATGACTTCGAACGGGACTCCCACCCTTCTCGGCCCAGAAGTCGGGGTCAGCATGGCTCAGATAATGAATGGCATCGCCGTGATTATTCCCCCGACTCCCGCAATGACTCTGAGCGCTACGGCAGACGCCGAAGTCGAAGTAGGGATGACCTGCGGGACGTGGAGCGAACCCATTACGATAACCGGCTCCTGGAGGAAGCACTACGGAAGAAGCAGCGGGCAGGTAGCCGCGAAGACCTGGATCATGGAAGCGCCTCGAGTGGGAGATCTGGCCACAGGAAAAACCGGGATGAAGATAGCAATGGCTTTCCTCCACCACCTCCACCTCCATACACAGAGACCGAATCCGTGTCTTCCCGTAGCAAGGATGACCGCAAGCTGCGAAGGGTGAGCCCAAGAAATGGGGAGGAGGATGCATGATTGTATTGCCTTATACATGGAGATGCCATGGATCAGGCAACTGCTCATTTGAGCAAAGTATTCGCATTGTTGTTAAGTGTGTATGAATGGGTTCATGCGTCATCCTTACTCGTCATGTGTTTGGCTGGTTTTTACTTAATGCAGTGTAAACCCACCCAGTTGTGCCTTGTTGAATAAGCTGGGACCAGACAAACCACAGCTTAATGCAGTGAAGGTATTTTATGCATGGGATAAAACAGAGCAGATTTCCTAGGATTTAGCCCCAGCCCTTGAGATCAAATTAAGTTGCATAGCTACGGTTGCAATCGAAATTATTCAACCCCCGTTGCGAATCAGGTTTATTGTCAAAATTTACAGACTTTCAGCTGTTTGCAATGAACAAATCAAACAAAAGCAATTGAAATAGCTCAACACAATGAATGCTTCAAGTGGTTTCCCCAAATTCAACTGAAAATGCAACTTATAATGACTTCTCCAGTCTCAAAATTATTCAACCCCTTCATGGCAAACATCTTCAGTACTTAGTAGAGCACCCTTTGCTGTTATGACCTGCTGCAAACGAGATGCATAGCCAGAGACCAGCTTCTGGCAGCATTCCTGAGGAATCTTAGCCCATTCCTCATGAGCAATGGCCTCCAATTCAGTAATATTCTTGGGTTTGCGTGCTGCAACCGCCTTCTTCAAATCCCACCAGAGATTTTCTATGGGGTTCAAGTCACGTGACTGTGATGGCCACTGTAGAATCTTCCAGGACTTCTTCTGCATCCAAGCCTTAGTGGAATTTGAGGTATGCTTGGGATCATTGTCCTGTTGGAAGGTTCGTAGTCGTCATAAGTTGCATTTTCAGCTGAATTTGGGGAAACCACTTGAAGCATTCATTGTGTTGAGCTATTTCAATTGCTTTTGTTTGATTTGTTCATTGCAAACAGCTGAAAGTCTGTAAATTTTGACAATAAACCTGATTTGCAATGGGGGTTGAATAATTTCGATTGCAACTGTATCTCTGCTGCAGCAAAGGTTTTTCCCCCCATATGGGGATGTATCTGTATCTTTTCTTACGTCTCAGTGAGGTCCTGGTTCAAGATGCCGTTTGTACCTTGGGGCCTGTCTGCAAAATGTGTGTGTTTGTGTGTTTATAGCCAGTGTGTTTTTATTATTTTTTTAATCTTGTGCTGTTAATCTTAAATGGTTCTTAAGATATTGGAGGAGATCATCTTTATGGTATCATTAACCTTGGTTTTCTCTTTCCTCTACAGAATCATGCTGTCAGCAGAGAAAGTTTGGTGGTTTAATTCTTTTCACTGTTTCTGGAATATGAGAGACACTGTGTCTTGAATGGCTACAGGAACACTCTTCGTGTGTCAGCATCATTTTATTCAGAAGGACCCAGAGATGAAATGGAGCAGCATTTGTGTTGGATCTATGCATCCGTCAAAAAAGAACAGGTTGACCTAACCTGGTCACCTCTCTGTGTCTTAGCTCATCTTCATCACATGCAGGCTAAGATTCTCCAAGATTCCTTAAGTTTCTTAGTAGTACAGACATTTTTAAATACATTTTGGTACTCCTTTTAAATTTCAGAGGTATATATTTCTGAATGTACTATTTTGGAAAGAGGGTCACTTCAGATGTGGTCCCCTGATACTGCAAACAGAAAGAAATTGCTTCTTTCATTGGACACCACATGGGCATCTCCTTGCCTTTTATTTTTTTCCCCATAATTTTGAAGAGGATTCCAAAGAAGACACATTTATGTGTGTTACCTTTTTCATTCTGATTTTAAAGGAGCTCTTTAAACACATTTGATACGTAAGTGGTATGGCTTTGTGTGTGTATAATTTTAGGGTTTTTTAGAACCTGAGTATAAAACTACTGATGCTGTAAATATTTAAGTGATAAGCAGCCAGGTTTTTTTTTCCATTTCTGTATTTTTTTTTTTTTAAATGTGATTACCTTTTTATAGGAATGAAAATAAAAATGAGTGGAGCAAATGTATTGGCTAGATTGCAAAATTTTCACAGAGTGGACTGAAAGTGCTCCTGTTATCAGTCTTACCATCCCTCATGTCCTCCAGATGTGTTAGACCACATGTTGGGCATCTAAATGTACATTCTGAAAGATATCTACCGTATTGGAGGACATGAAGTTGGAGAAAATGTGGATGATTAGTTCTTCTATTTTCCCTTTTAATAAATACAGGGCACAGCAAAACGTACTTCTCTTGTCTCTCCAGAAAAGCCCTGTATTTTAATTCAGGAGAGATACTTCCTCGATACTCTTTAAAAAATGATGTAGAATTACATTGTGTAAGTTTTATTTGGACTTCTTTATTAGACAGCGTTCAAACAATGTGCTGAAATGTGATGAAGCAATATCTATTCTCTGATTTCCTGCTTGAGGACATATGAAGGTGTAAATTAATTTTAAATTAATCTAATGGGCATGTTCTTAATGGCTGAAGATTTTTATTCTTTAATTGGAGAGTTCATAGACCTGGTTTCTTTACTGGTACCTGTAACGTTGAAGCTGATTTATCAGTGGGAAATCTCTATAATAGAGATGGCTTTTTTTTTAGATTTTTATCCCTTTATTATTTTTATAAATAACTCAAGGTGGGAAGGACAACTTAGTGTCCTTCCTCCTCCTATTTCCCCCACAACTCCTCCTCTGTGAGGTGAGTTGAGCTGAGAGAGAGGGACTGGCCCAAGGTCACCCAGTCAGATTTCATGCCTAAGGCGGGACTAGAACTCTCAGTCTCCTGGTTTGCCATTGGCTCCTTCCTAGGGCTGAGAGACAGGGACTGGCCCAAGGTCACCCAGCCGGCTTTCATGCTTAAGGCGGGACTAGAACTCTCGGTCTCCTGGTTTGTCATTGGCTTCTTCCTAGGGCTGAGAGAGAGGGACTGGCCCAAGGTCACCCAGCCGGCTTTCATGCCTAAGGCGGGACTGGAACTCTCAGTCTCCTGGCTTGCCATTGGCTCCTTCCTAACGCTGAGAGAGAGTGACTGGCCCAAGGTCACCCAGCCGTCTTTGATGCCTAAAGCGGGACTAGAACTCTCTGTCTCCTGGTTTCTAGCCCATTGCCTTAACCACTAGTCCAAACTGGCTCTTTTGCTCTGCCAAAAGGATATTTGAGTTGTAGTCTTCTGTACACAGAAGTAAGTTTAATTAAACTTGATCAGATTTGCTTTGGGGAAGCTAAATTAGACATTACATGGGATGAGTGTGAAAAGTGAGCCCAGAAAAGACGTGAGCAGGGAACAGTGACACTTACGGTTTTTCCTTTGCTTGTTCCTACAGAAAATGTGCCAGTCCTTTCATTCCTCCCAGCTGCTTTTCTCTTATGAGAATAAAGGGGTTGCCTTTGTGTGCGCTGGGAGACAAATTTTGAGTGGGCAACTTCAGGAACAAAATTAATCTCTTTTCTTCCCTTCTTTTTCACTCATGGTTTTAGATTCCTGCAATTGTTCATTTTGAAAACGCTCACATATGCATTGCTGGATGACTTACATTCATCTGTCCTAAAACGTGTAGTTAGGTCCTTCATTCCAGTTTTACAGAGAGAAAAATAAATAGATGGATGATAAACTGTCCAGCAGGAGGCAGATGAACAGCTGTTCTTGTGTAGAAGCAGTTTTAGCACAATGGGACATTCCCTGAGTTGCTAGCACAAAATGCCTGCTGTTTACCAGCCAGCCACAAGAGACAGATAGGTCGGATCAACTATGTTTACATATCTTGTTGAAATGCCATAAAACAAGAAAGGCTATCCTTGCTCATCAATGTTTTCACAATGTAGGGATATGTTTTCTGAATAAAAAGTGAGACTCTTTTTAGTGGTGCCTTGGGTATTAATTCATAGCATAAAAATAGAGGTTCTCAAGTATATGTGGTTATGTATGTCAGCAAACACTCTTTGTTATCCTAGCATTTTATAGGGGTGAAGCCTCATGCAACTAAGCTGCAGTGGGTGGTGGCAAAACTACAGCAAAGTAGGGCTGGTCTTCTGTGTTTAATTCTTGGCAAGCAATAATGCCTGTTTTGGTAACTCAGATTGATTTTCAGGTATCAGACAGTATCAACAGGGATCTATATTGGATCCTATTAGCCCTAAACGCTGCACTCTGTCTGTTTTGTTTACTCTGCGCCTGAAACCCCATAAGCCAGCAATATCCCACAGATCCATGGTGTGTAAATAATATCTGGCCTGCATCACTTGAAAGTTGCTAACTAGTTTTAAAGTAATCACCTTACCACACCAGTTCTCCAACTTAGTGTCCTTCAGGTGTGGTAGATTATCACTGCATCACTTGAAAGATGCTAACTAGTTTTAAAGTAATCACCTTACCACACCAGTTCTCCAACTTAGTGTCCTTCAGGTGTGGTAGATTATAGTTTCTGTCCTTCCTAGACAATATAGGCCATCTGGATTGGGACAATGGGAATTGCAATCCAACCCATCCTAAAGGCTGCTAGATACTCTTTAACCACGTGACCATTTTGGGGAGGAGGAGGAGGTTCAGGCTGTGTCACATTTGGACTGGATGTTAAATGTTTACGCTGTCATATTTGGAAGGCTGGATAAATAACAGGCCTTTTTTTGAAATATAAGGTTTTCAGAACCATCATGGTAAAGCTTGAACATTGAAGCTTTAAGGAAGCAATCCTGGTGAACACAGGAGCAAGATGCATTCCAATAAGGAGGTCTGCATATAACCTCTTTTAATTTTTTTAATTTTTAATTTAATTTTTTTTAGGGATGGAATCCATGGATAGTGTAGTGATGAAGGAACTGGGCTAGAAATGGGGAGCCTGTGAGTTCTAGTCCTCCCTTAGGCATGGAAACTGGCCAGATGTCTTTGGGCCAGTCCCTCTCCTTCAGCCCAACCCACCTCACAGGGTGATGGTTGTGGGAGAAATGAAAGGTGGGACCATTACCTATGCTGCCTCGATTT
Source organism: Charina bottae (assembly GCA_023362775.1). Lineage (NCBI taxonomy): Eukaryota > Metazoa > Chordata > Lepidosauria > Squamata > Charinaidae > Charina > Charina bottae. Next base: position 20,533,659 of record JALMGJ010000013.1, read on the forward strand.
GTACAAAACTAAAGACAGGATATAAATCTAATAACAGTAACAACAACATAGTTCCCTCCTTTTATTTATTTATTGTACTTACAATTAAGAGTCCACTGAGTTGGGTAGCCAATAAATTTAAATAAATAGATGATGATGATGATGATGATGATGATGGTGATAATATGCAGTTTTTTGAGCTTTCTAAACAGTTGGAAATCTGCAGCATCAGATCATTATGTAAACTTCTTTATCTGTTCTGCTGTTTTCTGGCTCTAAATATTCACCTTTTGTCTGTGGATAATTCCTCTGAATCACTCCTTTAGACTTGTACCTTCCATTGGGCCTTGCTTCCCTATTTCTTGACCTGCTTTCATCCCAGAATCCTGAGCCTCCTATTTGTTTATTTTTTATTTGTTCCAGTTTATGAGCTGCCATTCTGTTCTCTTTAATTTCCCTGGCCTAAACTGCCTTTCCCCCTGAAAGATCTATCCAACCTTCTCCAACTCGGCCAACGGTAGGGAAAAAAATATCTGTTTGCCCTCCCAAGAAATACAGGATGCTAATAGTTGCCGAAGGCTTCATCATCACTACTTCACTCAGGAAGCCCTTTAGCACTCTGCAATACTCAAATCATTTTATTGGGCATGAAAATGAATTTTACAAAAGCCTGCCATACTAAATCAAATGAGTTTGCAAAACTGCTTGCTGCTGTCTTGCCAAGGTTTAAAATGGCAGTTTGCAAAATGAAATTCAGTGATTTGCAAAAACGTGTTTTTCAATTGCTAAACTAGATGTCAACTCACAAAATAGGGGCTTTCGGAGAGAGAGAGATGGGACACATTAGCCTATTTCTGGTGTCAAATGGCTAGGGCTAATTATAAATATGACTGCCAGCCCTGTTTGAATTAGTGCTTCCATTCTTTAATTCCTAGTGGCCCAGGTAACCTAGAGAACTTAATTTGAATCCCCACCACCTGATTGCTCTGTGCCTCCGTGTCCTTGCTCATGCAATTCCTTCTTTCTTGGTTGCTGTTGTTCCTCTTGCATGCTTCACTGGAGAGCCTGAGTTAATTTTAGCTGCGCTTCACCACTGCCCTGGGCCTCCAGACCGATCTGCAGTACAATTCTGCAGAGTCAAAACCCATCTTCAAACTCCAGTCCAACGGATCCTTTTCCCAGCTTCACTAGGATGCTTGTGATGTTTCCAAAGATGGACCTCAGGAAAGAAGATGATGATGGCAGGTTAGGATAGAGCATTGAGGGGAGATTATGACCTCGTAGAATGCCTGATGGATGCTTCTACTGATGCTACTGCCATCTTCATCTATTGAGTGAGGGAAGTAGTGTGGCTTTAAGATGTCTGTTTTTTCTTTCCTGCTCAGCTGATCAGATTCCCACACAGGTGCGTTGCAACACAAAACACCTGGTTTTCTCCAGCCTTTCTTGATTCTGATCACCCCAGCCAACACGGTTGGGCAGGTGATGATGGGAACTGTAATCCCCCGCCTTTGCCAGGAGCCTCATCATAAGCGAAAAGGTTCTAACAACGCAAAAGGGCAGAAAAAAAAATAAGACCACAAGGCCCAGCATCCTTTGCGTAGCCTTGAGCCGCGGCAGGTGCCCACAGCCGCAGCTGAGACCTGCGCAAGCGCACCCGGGAGGCCAAAGCGACCGTTGGGGATGCTCCGGGTACCACCGCCTGGCGGTCACGCGCAGTCGGCAGCTCCAAGAGACGGGTCGTGCGCCGGGGGTTCTTCCGCGCACGCTCATTGTGGTTCCTTGAGGTCCCCGCAAGAGCGCGCTTGGAAACAGCGGGGGCGTGTCGTCTGAGGGAAAAAGCCTTCAGCTGCTGGGGGAGGGAGGGGGCTTAGGCGTTGCCTAGCAGCGGCGCGGTGGCTATATAAGCCGCCTCACGGCCGTTACTCTCAGTATTTGACGCCATCGAGGTACTTGTCTCGGTTGGGGAAGCGGACAGGTGAGCGGGAGGGGAGGCGGCGGCCGTGGGGAAGCAGGGGGCTCCTAAGCAGCTATCCCTCCATGCCCCTGCTGTTCTACGGGCGTGTTGGAGGACACCTTCCATCACCCTGAGCATAGGGGCTATGGCTCAAGCTGGTGGGGGATGATGGGAGTGGCAGATGAGTCATTGGAGGGCCCCCAAGCAGGATGGGGGGTTGTCTATAAACCAGCCTGGATTGTGCAGATGAAGGAGGAGGTCGGGGTGACTTGAACAGAGATGCTAGAGAAAAGAAGGGAAATGTAAAGGTTGGAAATGGCCCCTAAAAGGTGGTGGTGGTGGCAGTAAATTGATTTACTGATTTAATTTTTATCCTGCCTTTATTATTTTTGTAAATAACTCAAGGAGGCGAACATACTTAATACTCCTTTCTCCTCCTATTTTCCCCACAACAACAACCTTGTGAGGTGAGTTGGGCTGAGAGAGAGGGACTGGCCCAAGGTCACCCAGCTGGCTTTCATGCCTAAGGTGGGACTAGAACTCTCAGGCTCCTGGTTTCTAGCCCGTTGCCTTAACCACTAGACCAAACTGGCTATTGAAGGGGTCCCCAGTATGCTAGTTTGTAGGAGATGGAGGAGGGTCCCTTAAAAAGCCAGTTAACTCTGGAAAGGCATAAAAGATTATCTGGAAGGGCAGAGTTGAGTTTGTGGGTTGGAGGAAGGTGACTGCAGGATGGGGCAGAGGTGGCCTTACCTGGGGAGAAAAGGTGATGGGTTTGCATCCCCAAGGTGGAGCGTTTCGAGGGATTAGAGGAGCGATGTGACTCCTTGGCACGCAATATCTTCCTTCTGCAGTGCCTTCAGGGAAAATGAGGGTTGGCTTATGCTCAAGCCTCAGGGCGCAGGCTTTGATGTGTTTTGACAACCCCTTGGCAATGTCTGGAGGGGCTTTCTAGATTTGGCATGGAAGAGTATCTTTCTAGATGCTGGAGGCATGGGACGGGGCTGGTTGGGAAGCAGACAGGAAAAGGGAGGCCCTTGTCCTTGAGCGAGAGGATGCCTGTGATAGGCTTGAGGATTACAAGCAGCTGGCAAAGCTTTCAATCTTTGTGAGATGCAGCAGAAAGGATTAGCTGCCGTCCTTGCTAGAGAAGAGATGGAGAGTGGGAAGATGGGAGTGCAGAGTCATCTGCTTGTGCTCTTGCTCTGTGCAGTGGCTCCCTCTAAAAATGCAACTGCGTCAGAAATGCCAGGAGAATCGATAATCCTGATTTAGCAGGCTGTTAGATGGGGAGCTTCAACCCTTGGCCTTCACTTAGGAAAGGGAACATTTCTTTTTCTGTTGGTTGCAGAAATCTAATGCAAAATAGATGTCTGTGTATATGTTTTTTCCTAGCCCATTTAAGCCTAGCTACCAGGCTTCCTCATCTCACTCCCTGCTCCTGTGTGAGAGAAGAGGGTTGCTGAAGAATGCTACATTGATTTACCCCTCTCCTCCAAATAAATCATATGTATAAAAATGTAAAGGTACTCTGATGTATCCACAAGTAGGTGAGAAAAGTTGCAGAGTGACTTTATATGTTCATCAGCTGGCTGGGCCAATTCATTTAACACCTGCAGATCTATTTTGCGGTGGAGGGAGTAAAAAAGACCCCTCTAACTTACTTGCTTCTAGATTCAGCTGTGATTATGCAGATCTGCCCTGTTCATGTGACTTTCTCAGTGACATTAAGAATCCATAAGAGTTAGGATAACCTGTCTCCATTTGCCAGCAGGGTCCTAGGCAGCATTACTGCATGCTTAACTGTATTGTAAGGATAAGATTCCTCCATGGTGTTGTGAATAAAACCACCACTACCCCCCACTGTGAAGGAAACTTTGCATATAACAAATTTGTTTCTTCCTATATTGCACAGCTTTGGGCTCAAATATTTTGCCTGAAGTTTTTCAAAAGCCCTTAAATCCTGGAGTGATGGTTCTAAATCTAGGCATCCAGAACATTGTGCCAAAATGTTTTTTTTAATCTTAATTGTAACTAGTTAATTAGGCCAGAGTGGCCTGATTTATGCACAGTGCTAAGCCATGATGGGTGGTTTAAGCCCTGAACAAACCACATTAAGCTTGGTGTTACAGGAAAATGCAGCTGGTGTCTGGCTAGCTTGTCTGCATTGGAGGCTGCAGCAGATGGGTAGGTGGATTTATGGGAGAAATGATCCCTGGATGCTGACCTTTCTCTAAAAGGGAGGCAAAAGTCTTCACTTCTGCCTAAATCTCTGTAGCTACAGTTGTGTGTCTGACCACTGAAAGCAGTGTACTTAGCCCAAATTGTGTAGGATTGGGATTCGGGGAAACTTGGGATGTCATTCTATACCAGTGACTCTTTCAAGGTCACAGCTGCTGCAATGAAGATGTGAGTTAAAAAACATTCAGACTCTACATACAGAGGCTGCACTGGGCTGGTATCTCCTTGATATGTTTTTGGGTAGGCTTGGCGCTCTGTTCCTGGCCACAGAGTAGCACTGCAGCAATTGAAAGCCTGCAATGAGATGAGAGTGCATTATTTTTTAATGATAGGTGAATGTTTCCACTGTATGTATGGAGGGTTGGAGCATCGGAAGAAACAGCACAATCAATTTTAAGTCAGGATGGAATAAATATTTCCTGGACTGAATGGAATAAATATTTCTTCTGTAGCTGTCATAAAATCCCAAGCCATTGCCAAATATGTTTATAATGATAGATGCTAAATATACCAGCTTATATGCATTTGTTAAATATACGAGAAGATCCTGGAACTGCAAGAAGAAAGCTTATATTCTCTAATTTTTTATTCTTATAATAACAGTTTTCATAGCTGAACTGTCAGCTGGTGCTGTATTTCAGGAAAAAGGTTTCTTTTTCCCTTTTTGCTTTGCATTTAAGGTTTATACTCCAGAGTTTCCTTTTTGACAGTACAATGTTACGCAGAAAGGTTTATAAATCCACAAATGATAGCTAAACAAACAGATTCTGCCATGAATCTGTAAAGTGTTTTAGTAAAGTAGCTTAAATGTGTGGAGTACTGTGGAGTTGAATTGACAAGGATGAAATTAAAATGGCTTCTGTTCCTCCTGTAGTGGCTGTCAAAAAGTTGTGTATGATGGAATAATAAGGAAATTAGTGATTCCAAATATGAAACACTTGACAAAGTCCAAGGGGATGTTTTTGTTGGGACAAAATGTGTCTCTCATTTGATTACTTGACTTAGTTTGATTTAATACAGGCGTCCCCAAAGTCTTCAGCTCATCAACAACTCATCAACCCCTTCATGAAGTTTCAGATTGTTCATCAACCCCCAAATATTTATTACATGAAATAATAAATACTTTAACAATACGATGAATGATAATGGATAATGACTTCATAAAAATAGGTAATATTTAAAATATAAGGTTTAACATACCTTTCTTACTGAAACTGTTGATATAATTAATGGGAAGGATGCATCTGATGAGTGTCAAAAAGGGCACTGATATTTGGTTGGAGATTGGGTGGGACTTCTGGTGGGGACATGGTGGACTGAACAGCTGTGCCTGCGGGCTTAGCGGGCAGAACTAACAATGCGGTGGTTTTTTCGGGCTCAGGCAGGTTTTTCCTGAAGCCCAGGAGTATTTTTACGGAAAAAGAAAAACACTTGGAATCAATCCATCTGATGGTTGCTTACAGCCAGAAGATCACAAACAGCGTTCGCACTCAACTGGTAAGAGCAGCCGGGAGGCTGGGGCGTCACCATTTTCCAAGCTGTGCTGTAGCCTTAAAGGGACACTAAGACTGACCACCCCATTTCTAAATCACCCAATATATATATATTTATATATATATTTATATATATATATATTTATATATATATATATTTATATATATATATTTTTATATATATATATTTTTATATATATTTATATATATATTTATATATATATATATTTATATATATATATATATATATATATATATATATATATATATATATATGCTTATATATATATGCTTATATATATATATATATATATATATATATATATATATATATATGCTTATATATATATGCTTATATGTATATGCTTATATATATATATATATATATATAAATATAAGTGTGCATACCCTAAGAGTGGCCTTCTATAGCAAGGAGAAGCCGGTTCTCTTGGTGCTTATCGTTATTTTTGGGATTAATTTTTTTTAAAACAATTCTTTTTACGTTTTCGACTTTGCTTCCCATCCAAATATTAAGGAGGATTGAAAGTAAATAATTGTCTCCCTGTTATTTTCGTACTAAATCTGAAGATATTAGCATTTTCCTACACGTTGAATCGGCTGTTTTGAATTTTCAGTTTTCTGCTTCTACTTTCCCTGGGGAACTGTCTGCATATCTCACTTTCGCTTATGTAAACACATTTCGGAATTCTTTCATATCTTCGACTTTTGCTGATTACGCTCCTAGGAGGCACCATAATCTACTGTTTGAGACATGGAGGATTTTAAATGGACTTTCTCTGACTTCCACTGAGATTTTAAACAGATTCTTTCTGATTCCTACCAAGTTTTTATGCAAGGCATTCAGGATATTGTGGAAAATATGAGGTCTAGAATGTGCCATCTGGTTGGGGATGTTATGGATGAAACAGGAATATAACAGTCACAGAAATGTCTCTTCTACGAGTGAGATCGGGATTTCTGTTGAAATGCTGGATGAAGATTGGATAGTCGAGTTGAAGAAATTAAAGGGAGAGATTGAGTTGCAAGCCATAAGTGAAATTGATCTTCTGATGGAACGCCATGGAAAAGAAGGGGTTGTTATGTATGGGAGGTCTTCTGAAGAGAAGTTGGAGTTTTTTTTCTTCTTTTAATATAAGTGGAGGGAGCAACTGTATTTAGTGATTTTTATAATGTGCCAATGGAATGATTTATAGAAATAATGTGATCTTGGTCTAATATTGAGTAAGGGATTGATTATGGAAAATTGTTGTATATCCTTGCTGTTAAAAGTTGGAAGTCATCTCTTTTTGTAATCTTAAAAAATTTTCTCTTGTGTTTCCACATTTTTTTAGTTTTTTCTTTTTTTCCTCTTTGTAGTTTTTTGTTTTTCTGTAGCTTTTATCTTTATTTGAAACTTAATAAAATTCTCATTTAAAAAAAAGATATTTGGTTGGAGATTGGTGAATTTTAGTCATAAGTCACCATGCTATGCTCTTCCAGGTTCAGTCTGTTTCTATGGACTCCCAGACATTTACTGACCCCCTTTTGACCCCCAGTCATTTATTGACACCTTGGATAGTCCCATTGACCCTTGGGGGTTGATATTGACCATTTTAGGGAACCCTGATTTAATAGATCTTTGATGGGAGTGACACAGTGCACTTTGGTTAGATTTATTTTATATTTTTTTTTGCAGAATTACTTGAATTCAGATCCTTACTTCTATGTATCTAATACTTTGCTATGCCCTCCAGGGCCCAAAGTTCTAGCAGCTTAAGGCATGTGGGTTATATATATGTTCCTGCAGCACAGAGTAGATTAAAAAAAAGATAAATTGCTATAATAGCCTCTGCACTGAATATGCTGCAATATTAACATCAGTATAGATTTCATGCCCATTTTAAAGTCTGTAGATCCTAATTTTTTTTGGGTGGCTGCAAGGCATTATACAGCTGATATTTTTAATCTCTGCAGAGATGCTATAGAAAACATCATCTGCTTAGAGTGGACTTGGATAATTATCCAATTGAAGATGATTCTGAAATATGTAATTTCATTTTGATCCAGGGTGTTTACTGGTGTCAATGGAACTAGTTTGCTTTGATGCTGACCCTTATCTCATACTTCCAGCTCAGCAAGACACAAAGTCTTTGAAGATACACATTTTAGGATAGCTAGATGAAACTAAGTATTCCACCCTGTCCCAAGCTGTTTAAGACATTACCTTTGTCAATCTGTGAATCAAAGCATAACAGGAAAATGAAGGAAATACTATCAAAAAGGATTTGTGAATGGAGGAACAGTAAAATGTTATCTGATAATGGTTAAAGCATGCTCAGCTGAGAAAATTAACTTTCTTGAAATCCTGTTTCAGTATTTCTAGGTAGAGAAGCAGTAGATAGGTCAGCCAGTATATGAGATCAACACAATAGTTCATCGAAAATGGAGCAGGGTAGCACATCAGTTAGTGTCAAAGTTTTCAGGTAAGAAAATCTCTTGAAGGACTTCGGTTGGAACTTTAAAGGTAACTGCTGCCTTCTCCATGACGTTTATGGAGTCAATATAACCAATTGTAAGATACTTTGATTAATGCCCTGAAACAGGGATGGGGAACTTGTGACCCTCCAAATGTTGCTGAACTACATATCTCAGCCGCTTCAGCTAACCTGGCAAGTGGTGAGGATAGTAGGAATTGTAGCCCTGCAGTGTTGGGGAACCACATGTTATCCAACACTTCATTAAAGGATAATGGTATGCCTGCCAATATAGAATAGCATACTCAAAGAAATCACGTTCACGTATATTCACAAACTAAGATCAGTGAAGGGTAGGCCTTGGAGCAGAAATGATAACAGCATTTCCAAAATGTCCTTTTAGAAGCCTGCCCAGCCAGAACTAAATTATTTAGCGGCTTCCTGTTGTATAAAGTGAGTTCTTGCTGAAACTAAATTAGTATGTTTCAACTATATATGGAAGAAAATATTTTCCCTGTTCAGAGGCATCCAATAACCTTGTGGTTATTCCTCCCAAATGGCTATCTTGAATATTCTTTACATAAAGGAGGAATACTGGGATGTCTGGGCATTCATTTTTGCTTGTTTGTTTCAACTTAACAAATCTCACATCCATGAAGAAGAGCCTTGAAAGAATTTATAGAAAAAAAATTATAGAAAAAATTGAGGATCTTGTAGTGATTGTATAATGGAGGAGACATGTATATAGTAAGATGTACCATTCTCTTTCTCTTGGAGTTTAAAGTAGCACCTTCACCAAATTGTAGTTCTCCAGATCCTTGAAGGAGATCTAATAATTTTTGGTATAAAGCAGATAGTAGGTAAAATGTACCCATTACATTAGATCAGAAACCATGGCTTACATGCCATAATGTCTGGGTTTATATATCACATTAAGCCAAATGCAAACAAATGCCAGGATGGCTTAGAGTGATGTGAGAAACCAGTTCAACATCTGAATTAGCCATAACCACACTGGTTCAAGAGAAAAATAATTTGAAATCCACAGTTGAATCATTTTGATTGATCCCAATAAAGGTAAGCATGCTAACAGTTGAATTCTCAGAACTTTTTTTTATCAAGCAAGGAAGTTACAAAAAAGCAGTAGCAAAGAAGGAAGTTTGCAGTTAAAAATCATTCTCAAGATGGAGATGTAAACTGAATGCATCTGATAGTTGTAGTGCCCACTACATAGTGTTCAGAAGGATGACATAGCTAACAGTATGTGCACTGATTTCAGGGAAATCCTTGAGAAAAATATATGTGAGATCTTGCTCCAATACAGGTGTCTTAAAGATATTTATAGGGAGGACCTTCCAGTGAAGTTAATGGGGATTTAAATTACTGAGTTAGGAAAACTACACATGCAAATGCACTAGCTTTTTAATAATTGAGATTCAGCTACACAAAAACAAAATGGAGTACATCTCAAAGTCCTGAGAATCAGTCTTGTTCTAGGTATCTAGTACCTTGAAGCCCCTCCTCCTTTGTCTAAGAGCTACTTCATCAAGTCCTGGTTTTTAAGTACTTTTTGGATGTGCTACAGACTCTTGGTGTTGTACTCTTGACTGTCCCTCGAAGTTGTCCTCTTGGAACTCTTTTAGGGTGTGATGTTTATTGATTATTTCTATCTATCTATCTATCTATCTATCTATCTATCTATCTATCTATCTATCTATCTATAAACATCACACCATATATATATAGAGGCACTTTTCAAGGCTATGCCTGAAGAACACCACAAACATCAATTTAAATCTGTGGATTACGTTTGCTCTTTTAATGATGTTTGCCCATGTTAGTGTGCTTATTGCTTTCATATTCCTCCAGGCTCGAGATCAGTGAAGGGTCTCCCCCAAAGATCTCTCCTGAGCCAGTGAAAGCTACCCCTGAGTCAGAGCCGGAGACCCAGCCACCCACCCCAGAGCCAGAGCCAGAGCCAGAAGCTCCACCCCCTCCACCGCCGCCGCCGCCACCTAAAAGACATATGGCTGAGTTTGCTGTGGGAATCAATGGGTAAGCATTTTTCTTCAGTGCTGAGCTGAGATTTATGTATCTGCAAGGCGATGCAATATATAAGGAAGCATCTTCAAAGGAACTTGTAGTTCAGTGTTTCCCAGCCATGGCAGCTTTAAGATGTGGCTGGGGGATTCTGGGAGTTGATGTTCACACATCTTAAAGTTGCCATGGTTGGGAAACAGTGCTCTAGTTTCTTATTGAAAATGTCGTCCTAATGATAGAAAATAAAATGGCTATTTTTTTCTTGGTCTTTTGCAACATAAATGTTCATGGGAAGAAAGGCTTTAAAACAAACCAACAAAGCCCTTGTGGTTGACTGAAACACTGTTTTAATGCCAAAGTGATTCTGCAACCAGAACTTTCAGGTTGCGCTGTGTGATTGTTTATGTTAAGGTAGAAACTTGCAGTGAACTTAGGTGGCAGTACAACATGGAACAGAGTGGCAAGCCCCTGATTTCCAAACCTTCTGGTTTCTGGAAATCTTCCTGCTGTCTTGTCTACCTGAAGGTCATAGCAGTTTGCAGAGGTTTCTGAGACCAGTTTGAAAGTAGATATGGGCAGAGGTCGTACCTATGGAACCCAACTTTACTTTTACCCAACTGTGGACTGAGGACTCTTATGATGTTACATATAGTGAAAGTTAATTCTAGTTTAGATTGAAGGGATGAGGTTATCAGTGTGGGATGGGTGGAGGTATAGGAGAAATGAACTGGGACATTTTGCCTCTGAATTCAGAGTTGATTGCTTCAGCGTTCATGGGAAGTTACTACCTGTGGACTTTCAGCTCACTTTTGACCTTAGTTGTCAGTGCTACACGTCCTGGCAAGAGCTATGAATCTTGGTGGGAAAAGCAGAGGAGATTTCAAAGCCACTAGAGGGAGTCTCTTTAAGTAATCCCTTCTGCTCACCTTAATTGTACCAAAGGGTTGAGGGGATGTGCTCTAATGGATGGGCTTCTTTTTTCCTGCAGATTTGGACGTATTGGACGCTTGGTCCTTCGGGCCTGCGTGGAGAAGGGGATCAAGGTTGTGGCTGTCAATGACCCTTTCATCGATCTGAACTACATGGTAATGGCTTTCTTATGCAACAGTTCACTTCCCTTATGGGGCAGAAAAGGAAAGCCTGATATGGAAAGTGTCAGAGTTCATTGAAACTCTGGTAAGAAGGTGCTTTCTACATGTAGCCCAGCTGCTACGGTTGCTTGATTTGCCAGTGTGGAATGGGAGAGAAGGGAGAGAAAAGGGGCGTGGTGGCTCAGCGGGTAAGACGCCAGGCTTGTCGATCGGAAGATCACAAGTCGGAGGTTCAAATCCCTAGCCCTGCGTGCGGAGTGAGCTCCCGCACTAGCTCCAGCTCTTGCCAACCTAGCAATTTGAAAGCATGCAAATGCAAGTAGATGAATAGGTACCACTTCGCTGGGTAGGTAACAGCGTTCCACGCGCGTCATGCGGCCACATGACCGTGGAAGCGTCTTCGGACAACGCTGGCTCTTTGGCTAACAAACGGAGATGAGCACCGGCCCCTAGAGTCAGACACGACTTGTGGGGTGTTGCTGGCTTTTGGGGTTCCAGGCGCAGATTAATCCAAACAACGTGTTTTAAGGCTAACAATATCTTTATTGGTAGCATAAGGCAATAATGGATGTATAGCACATTATTGCAAAAAGGAAAAAACAAAGCATACGCAGAGTTCCATCAACAGATGTGAGGAAAGAAAAATCATGGTCTATGCAAAGACCAGGCGTAGTTACAGTACAGATAGCAGTCAAACAGAAGCATAGAATTGAATGAGTGAGATGAGTACCCATAGTTCATAGCTGAATTATACCCATGGTTCAACATTCTGATTGGCTAATGTGGGCTAGGCCATTTTTCAGCTTAACATTGTAGTAACAGTTGTACTTACTATAAACCGCCATGAGATGGCGGTGTTGCATATTGGCTTTTCTCCCGGGGAACTTTTCTCATGGGACAAGACTGTTATCACCACATTGTTTTGACTAGAGAAATTCACATCTGGTGTTTACTTACTTTTTATTATGGGAAACTGCTTACAGCAGAGGGACTTGGAAAATTCCATTTTACAGGCATTCACAGTGAAGGAATCCATTTGCTTGAATCCTACATAGAATAACTGCACAAATGTGCGGGGGGAACCTTTACCTTTACCTTTTAATGGGAGAGAGCTGGGACTCCAACAATAGAGTGTGAGCAGAGATTAGGACTCTTCTAACACAAAACTTAATCTGATGCTTAGTTGTTCTTGGGAAACAGGAATGCTCTGATCTTTGCTTATTGGATTGGGCACCTAACACTGCCTCACTACACAGCTATCAGATGCATAGAGGAATGGGGATTGGTACCATCGCCATGCTGTCTCTTTATAGATCTCTGTCAAGCTAGACAGGTGGCACAATTCCAGTTCTCCTGGCATGATATAGTTTAAGCTTCCTTCCTCCTCAGGTCTACATGTTCAAATATGACTCTACTCATGGACGCTTCAAGGGAGAGGTCATGGCGGATGGTGGCAAGATGGTAGTGAATGGTTCAAAAATCTCAGTATTCCAATGGTAAGTGGGGATAAGAGGCAGCACAATGCATTCATTCTATTTCATTGTTTTACTGATTTAAAATGTTTTAGCATTTTAATGTTCTCAGTACTGTAATGTAGTCTGCCCAGAGAACTTTGGTAGTTGGGCAGCTTAGAAAGACAATTATGATAATATACATACCCCCCCTTTTTTTGGTGCCTTCAAACCATTGTTGACTCCTGGTGACTGCCTGGATTGTCCCTGCAGTTTTTTTGGCAAGGTTTTTCAGAAGTAGTTTGCCATTGCCTGCTTCCTAGGGCTGAGAAAGAGGGACTGGCCCAAGGTCACCCAGCTAGTTTTGTGCCTAAGGTGGGACTAGAACTCACGGCCTCCTGGTTTCTAGCCGGATGCCTTAACCACTGCACCAAACTGGCTCTCTTATCTACCCTTACGAGGTGTCTCTTTAAAGATGTTGAGATTTTTCATTGGGGCTGTGTAAATACTCAGCCGACTAGAAGAGTGAATAACACCTGTTTGATAGGGATTGCACTAGTGTGGCCTGTGTGTAAGAAAAATAAAATGAAAAACATTTATTTATTTATTTATTTATTATTTATCTATCAATCAATCAATCAATCAAATAAATTTATATAGCTGCCCCTCTCTTGAATGCGACTCTGGAGATGGAGTTCCTACAATGGTCTTGGTTTTCTGATGCCTTCCTGGGGCATCATAAGTGTACATGCAAAGAGGGAGACTAGTGACATTAGAGTAAAACCACTGCTTTCGGCTCTTTGGGGAAGGGGAGGGTAGTACTATGTTATCAACTCTCTTCTGTTTATACCATCTCCTTACTATCATAATACAGATTATGAGCTATAACGAAGCTGGTTTGCTTGTCCAGGTTCAGCATGTGTGAACTTAGCCAATTATCATTTATTGAACAAGCAATTGCTTCTCACAGTATGTGAATCTAGGTGGGGAGCTACTGCAGAAGGGTAAACATTTGGTGGGAGTTGCACATGTTAAGCAAGAAAGTGCATGTGAATATCAGGGACGTTATATTATGTGTTTCTAAAGGCCAGAGAGGAGAATGGGCTGCATGACACGTTCATACAACTACCTTGCTGAACCCTAGAGACCCTGGAAGTAGTTCCTGCTTGAGCAGAAGTCCAGGTGGGCAGGTGTGAATAAAAGGTTTGTCCTCTTGTATTTCACAGTAATAAACCAAATGAGATCCCTTGGGGAGATGCAGGTGCCTTGTATGTAGTAGAATCCACCGGAGTCTTCCTCAGTGTTGACAAAGCTACGGTAAGTATCTTGAGGTAGGTCCCTTCTCTGAGATAAGAGAACCAGCGTCATTCCCTTTCATGATATTTGCTGGATTTGGGAAGATTTCACTTAGATGCTTGGTTTTTATAATGGGCCACCACAGATTTCTGCCGTACTGGAACAGAGCATGAAGTCTTCTAGTTACTCCCTAGTGCAGGCTGTTTGTCCTATTGTCTGTGGGCAGGCAGAATCTGATGCTTCATAACTGATGGCCTGAAATCAGCCACTTTTTACAGGCTCATCTCCATGGAGGAGCCAAGCGGGTGGTGGTGACTGCCCCATCGCCTGATGCGCCCATGTTTGTTATGGGAGTCAATCATGAGAAGTACGACCCATCTCACATGAACGTTGTAAGGTAAGACTGATCTTGGCCAATTGGAAAAAAAGCTTGTGGGTTGACAGGTAGAGAAGCAGTGGGCTGGGGTGCTTTCAAAGGTCCAATTCTGCAGACTTTTCAGTTGAAAGGAAATTAGGCACATGTGTCTGGAGGCAGAGGAGTTAATATCGGATAGGATATAATGGGAGGACAAAGTGCTGGTGATGGAAATACAATAGATTCAAAGCATATTCCTAAATGGTTAAGTTGGTTAGGACCTCAGAGCTAAGCTGGAATCCATCTAGCACTTTTCTTCAGCAGTTTGTGACATACTGGATGTTTTCATACATTTAACCAGGCCAGTTACAAACAACAACTCCTCCTCCTCCTCCTCTGCCTTTATTAGATTTATCTACCCATCTTGCAAAGCAACCCTGGGCAGCTAACACAATGAAGACATTGATATAATTAACAAATAGCAAGAAACACTGAAGACACAAAAAATAGATGTACCCTCAGTTGCCATTCTTTGCTTTTCTATCAAGAAGACATTCATGCATCTCCCAACCTCAGCTACTTCTTGACCTCGTGCCTGGCAAAAGAGCCAGGTCTTAGGGAAGACCAGCAGGGTCTTATTTATTCATTTAGAAAATTTATATAGCTGCCCAGGGGGCAGTGATCAACCTATACAAAAATAATGCAACCCCCTCCTCCCTATAAGCAATTAAAATAATCCAGTACAAAGAAGAAAACCAAGGCACAAAAACAGACGCATGCATGTTGGGCTCCCCTAACATCCTGGGCTTGAAGCCTGGGGAAAAAGCCAGGATGGAAGGCCAAGAGTATTGGAATTGTAGGGGGGAGGCTGTTCCATAGGGCAGGCACTGTGACAGAGAAGGCAAGTCTTAGTGGCTTTATTCACACCATTTAAGAAGCTTAGTTGATTAAGATTTCTTTGCAATTTCATTCTGTTGGGTTAGTTTATGGGCCATCATATTAGGCAAACCCCAGCTGCTAGGAAAGATTGGGTGTAATAATCAAAGCTTGCAGCACCCTTTAGACCTTCCCCAAAGTCCTGTAAGTGATGCTGTCTTGGCATGAGTCATTAGAAAGTTGGTAGTCTTGGATTCATCTTTGCTGGATTTGGAGATGGAGCTAAAACCTTAAGAGAACCTAAGAATATAGATCTGTGCTGAGATGTAACTTAATGTGCAGGTTGGTTGGGTGCTGAACAAAAAAAAATCAGGGTAATGTGTAACTCTTGCTTTCCAGCAATGCTTCCTGCACCACCAACTGCCTGGCACCTTTGGCCAAGGTCATCCATGACAACTTTGGCATTGTGGAGGGCCTGATGGTGAGAGCTATGTCAAATTCCTTCCAACATGCTTATTTATTGATTGATTTATGACGTTTTTATAATGCCAAATTCATACAGGAGAGCCAGTCTGGTATAGCAGTTAAGGCACCAGGCTAGAAACTGGGAAACGATGTGGCCTTAGGCACAAAACCAGTTGGGTGATCTTGGGCCAGTCACTCTCTTTCGTTCCTAGGAAGAAGGCAGGGGCAAACCACTTCCAAAACCTTGCCAAGAAAACTGCAGGGACTTGTCCAGGCAGTTGCCAGGAGTCAATACTGACCTGAAGGCGCGCGTGCGCACACACACACACACACACACAAATAGACTCCCTACAGTTAAGGACATATACAGTCTGCAGAGCTATAAAAGCAATTCAACTCACATTCCTGTGTCTCCTATAGCTATGAAGGCCTGGGAATAATGGAGCTCCTGATGGGTGTCTGTGTGTTTTGATTAATTCCACATAGCAAATTGCAACACGTTTAGTTTTCCAAGTTACATAGTTATAAATGTCCTTCAGTCCTTAAATACCAGGCTTCCTAATCAAGTTATTGGGGAGTAAAATTCTGGCTATGGTTGGCTAACAGCCTTATACTCTATTTGCTTATAACAAAACCATTCGTAAATCACTTCTGCTAGCTTTAATTGATTTTTTGGATTTACTAGGAGAGGTTAACCCCCCTCCACTAGTTTTTGCATGCAGCTCTGTCTCAGCATTTGTATACCAGTCAAGATAAAATCATATTTCCGAATGATTGCAAATGCACCATGAAATATGTATCAGTTCCATTTTTACATACAAGAATAATCCTTTTAGGAAACCTAAGTGGCTTGTTAGATCAAATCTACTGTTAAAAATGCCTTGTACGTCTTTTCCTATACCAACTGGCATCTCTGGTCTGCAGACCACCGTTCATGCTTACACTGCCACTCAGAAAACAGTGGATGGACCTTCTGCCAAGGCATGGCGTGATGGGAGGGGTGCTCACCAGAACATTATTCCTGCTTCTACTGGTGCT
This sequence comes from Charina bottae, assembly GCA_023362775.1. NCBI lineage: Eukaryota > Metazoa > Chordata > Lepidosauria > Squamata > Charinaidae > Charina > Charina bottae. The sequence goes on from JALMGJ010000013.1 coordinate 20,550,415, forward strand.
GCCAAAGCCGTGGGCAAGGTCATTCCTGAACTTAATGGGTATGGAGAACAATTTTATCTTTCAAAAGGGGGGTTTTTTACCTGTGCGTTTGGGCCCATCCTAAAGATTCGACCATCTGACAAACGATGTATTTCTAATTACTGATTTGTGACCATGAGGCAGAGTGAAAACCATAGAACTGCCCAGGATTTTACTCTTGAGAACAGCTGCTTCTTAGGCAACCAGATGTTTTAAACTATTTATCCCATAATCCTTGATCATTGGCCATGCTTGCTTTGAAGAATGAGCGCTAGACTAAAACATGTCCTTACTTATATTCAGTTTGCTATATATACTGCTGTCAAGATTGATCAATCTACCCCAATGTGGGTAATGCTGCTGCTGCTGCTGCTATTAAGGAAATTTCAATAAAGCCATTAAAAAGCAGAGAAAACAAAACAGCGCAGATTCTGCCATACAGTATTTATTACAGTTGGGAATAGTTAATCGGGATCTTAGCCAAACTGTCAGTTCTTACCCTCATTCTTGGGGGGAGGGGGGGGGAGGGAGAGGTAAGAAGACATTTCAAATCTAGACTGCCATGGGAATTGTTTCTTTCTCCTCTTAATGACCAAACCTCCCTCTGACAGGAAGCTGACTGGCATGGCATTTCGTGTGCCAGTGTGCGATGTGTCTGTCGTTGACCTGACCTGCCGCCTCTCTAGGGCAGCCACCTATGCTCAGATTAAAGAAGCCGTCAAGAAGGCAGCTAAAGGACCCATGAAAGGGATCCTGGGATATACAGAAGACGAGGTAAGCGTGCAGTGTATGTTTCCATTGGCAAGCTGTGGAAATGGAGTAGTTTAAGGTGCTCTGATGAGCTAGCTTAAGGATACAGTCAGCAGGTTTAATGCAAGGCAACGTCAAACTATGCTGGCATAGTGTGCTCTGTCCAACAGCTGGTTGTTGTCTGCCTTTGTAACCATGCTGGCGAATGGAGGCCTGACAGTTGTCATATGGGACAGACTAGGGCAGCCTTTCTCAACCCTTTGACCCTGAGGAACCCTTGAAATATTTTTCAGGCCTTGGGGAACCCCTGCACATTCAGGCTCAAATATAGGCCACAACTTACAAAATTATTATATTCGTTTCATGGCTAGGCCTGTATATATGCACTAACAGTGTTCTTCAACTGAAAATAAAGAATGAAACTTATCTCTTTAATGTGAAGTTGCCTGAATTTGAAATAATTTTTTAAGTAAATCGTGATCTCCCAGGGAACCCCTAGTGACCTCTCGCGGAACCCTGGTTGAGAAACCCTGGACTAGGGAAAGTGATTGGTGGACTTCTTGCTGGTGGGGAAACTATCCTCCTTGCAGGAGGGGGTGTTTCCGGTGGCCTTCAAGGAGGCGCTGGTGCGCCCCCTCCTCAAGAAACCATCGCTGGACCCTGTTGTACTGGACAATTTTCATCCCGTCTCCCACCTCCCCTTTATGGGGAAGGTGGTTGAGAAAGTGGTGGCGTTGCAGCTCCAGAGGATTCTTGATGAAACGGATTATCTAGACCCCTTTCAGTCAGGTTTCAGGCCGGGATATGGGACGGAAACAGCATTGGTCGCACTTATGGATGATCTCTGGCGGGAGCAGGATGGGGGCAGTGCATCCATCCTGGCTCTCCTTGACCCCTCAGCGACTTTCAATACCATCGTCCATGGTATCCTTTTGGGACGACTCAGGGAGTTGGGGGTGGGCAGCGTGGTTTTGCGTTGGTTCACTTCCTTCCTCCAGGGCCGGTCCCAATCGGTGTTGATAGGGGAGGAGAGATCGGGTCCACGGCCCCTCCTTTGTGGGGTGCCGTAGGGCTCAGTGCTCTCTCCTCTCCTATTTAACATCTACATGAAACCACTGGGCGAGATCATCTGTCTCCACGGGATAAGGTATCATCAATATGCTGATGATACGCAGTTATACATCTCTATCCCAGGGGAAGTAAGTGATGCTGTGACTACCCTGTCCAAGTGCCTGGGGGCTGTGCGGATCTGGATGGGGAACAACAGGCTTCAACTGCACCCTGGTAAGACGGAGTGGCTGTGGGTTAATGGCCCCTCAGTGTCTAGGAATTTATTATCCTTAGTTCTGGATGGGGTTCCACTACCCGAGACAGAACCGGTGCGTAACTTGGGGGTCCTCTTGGACTCACGACTCCTGCTCGAAGAGCAGGTGGCAATCATGGCCAGAAGGGCCTTTGCACAACTTTGTGTTGTGCGCCAATTATGCCCTTTCCTGGAGCAAGAGGCCCTTCGGTCACTCATGCCCTAGTCATCTCCCATATAGACTATTGTAATGTGCTCTACATGGGGCTACCCTTGAAGAGCATCCGGAGGCTTTAGCTGGTTCAGAATGCAGCCGCGCAGGCAATTTTAGGTGCCTCAAGATCAGCACATATAACACCTTTGCTCCGCGAGCTGCATTGGGTTCCAGTTTGCTTCCAGATTCAATTCAAGGTGTTGGTTATCACCTTTAAAGCCCTACATGGCATGGGTCCAGGTTACCTGAGGGACCGTCTCATCCCTGTCACATCAACCCGTCCCACCCGGTCCTGCAGAGAGGGCATGCTACGAGCCACGTCTGTAAGAGAGTTCCATCTGACGGGGTCCAGGAGGCGTGCCTTCTCTGCAGTAGCCCCCGCCCTCTGGAATATCCTTCCCCCTGAAATAAGATCGGCCCCCTCTCTCCTGGACTTTAGAAAAAACCTAAAGACCTGGTTTTGCCACCATGCTTGGGGAGGGGAGAACAGCCAGTCTTGGGGTTGGCTGGTCTCTTAGATCTGCCTTGACCAGCCTTTCCGACCTATGGGATAAGTAAGATCTACCATTACTTGGATCAAATTGTATTAGATATTTTTATTGACTTTTAGTGGTATTTATGTTTTTTACTGATTTTAAACTCTTGTTGTGAGCCGCCCAGGGTCCCTCCTTGTGGGGGAGATGGGCGGGATATAAATATGACTAAAATAATAATAATAATAATAATAATAATATAAACAGCAGCAAACCCCACATTCCCTCACACTGATGGCGTTACCTAGTTGGGTAAGGAAACGTCTGCAGCCAACAGCCAAGCTCAGAGAGCACCAAGGACTGCACACCACTGAAGTGCCACAGATTGTGCATATAGCAAAGCTGTGTGGGGAGAAGATAGAAAGCACAGTTTTAACCTTGGATCAGATAAATATGGTTAGGCAGCCTCAGCTACGGGCTGGGGATGAGACGAAGTTATGTCATGAGGAGACATCCTTAAAGAATAGTTAATGAGATGTCTTTGAGGCACAGGGGGATCTGCGGAGGAACCTATGGGCCAAGTACAGTTTGTAACGATTTAAAAAAAGTGCAACGTTAGCCAGACAGGGTTTTTGATAAAGGGCATGTTCTGTTTTATGATGTGCCTGGAGGGTCTGTCCAAAATGGTGAACCCCTTAGCCAGACAGCTTAATCCCTTGGCATTTATAGAGGTGTGTAAAATAGTTTGAATTGGAAGCACTCCCTTTCAAGTGTGAAGCTGTTTCGATCCTTTTGGAAGTGTTTGAGACTCAAAATCTTGGGCTTGAGCCCAGGATGCTGGTTTGCCATCTATTGCAGAACCTCCTTCCATCTTCTTTGTATACTGTAACTTTCTCTCCTTTGTTTGCAGATTGTTTCTACTGATTTCATTGGTGACAGTCGTTCCTCTATTTTTGATGCCGGAGCAGGAATCTCCCTTAATGATAACTTTGTGAAGCTCATCTCCTGGTAAGCTGAACCCTCTGTTTCGTCTCCCAGTCGAGCTTTCCAAGATCACATCTTTCGTAGAGGAATACGGCCAGGGCATTATCTCATGATCCTTTTCCACAACGAGAATTGCCCATTCATATTGCTCTTTTGTCTGAGTTGCTTTCCTTGACAGCTGATCCCACATGGAAAATTTTTGACTGAGAAGGATGTAGTTAGATGCCTTAAGACTGTCAAAACACCAGACCATCACTTGCAGAGTAATTTTATCAGCTAATGCCAGTGTTCAAATACTGGAGATACATTGAACTACAGTATGGAAGATACACCCAATCCACAAAGTATACACTGCATTCACACATTAAGCTCCTCTTAGCATTAACCAGAGCTTAGAGACTAATCTGCTGATCATCCCACATCCCATTCAGCTTGGCCAAAGCCAAAGATCCCTGCAACTTTTGCCTAGGACATTACTGCTTGGCACATTGTTATTGGTGTAAGTTTTATTGCTGTTACTTGCAAGCAAGCCAAAAAACCCCAAACCCACCACCCACTGCTGTAAAAAACAAAATAAAGTCTGTGAATGGCCAATCCAGACTGGATCCTGGTGGGAGAATCCTTTCCCAGCCTTTCTATTTTCAAAACAAAGTTCCTTTCTACCATGCAGCTCATCTTTGTGGCTGATGCTGCATCTAAGTTTGTTTCCTGGGAGGGCTAATGTCTGCTTACTTCTAAGTTAGCCAATAGTCTTCATTTTGACACCATACCAGACTACACCCTCTCCTTGTTTATCAACCGCAATCCATTCCTTAAATCGGAGGTGAAATGGTTGCTAAGTGAACACCTGACAGAGAGAGAAAGAAACTTGTGAAGATCGTTGGTTGTTGCCGCCTCATTTATCTTCCTGAGCTGCTTTTCTCCACTGTGTGCTTCCCTAGAAAAGTGCTAACCAAAAGTTAACAAGCTCAGCTCTGTGGCCTTAATTAGTGGATTAGAACCCTCCCTGCTGCCTGAAACTGACCAGACCTTAATTAGTTTCACAGTGAAGCCTTTTGTTGTCAGGTGCAAGAAATTTGGTCGTAAATCCGCACATTGGTCGGAAAATGATTTTTTAAAAATTACTGTCGTATTTACGAATGGTTGGTAAATGAGGTGGTTGTTAAAAAAGGAGTGGCTATACAACTAAAGTTGACCCACAAGTTATATTTATTGATTATAGTTAATGCATTTTTCCTTAACCAAGCATTGTTCCAGAGAATGGATTTAGGAGTTGGAAAACCAAAGTATGGAATAACTTCAGAAAGACATTGTGTATTGAGGCTGCTCCAACCTTTTGACTTGTGTACATTGTCATTCTTGGATATAAAGATTTGCTTCTGGTTTTTTTTTTTGGCAGGTATGATAATGAATATGGGTACAGCTGCCGTGTAGCAGATCTCCTGAAGCATATGTACAGCAAGGAGGAGATGTGAATCCTGAGTTCGCATTGCATTCCAGGCTATTCAATAGAGGGCCTCACCACTTTTAGTCAATTGGTTCTTTGCTGCAACCGCAGAATCCCAAACACTGCACTTTGTGTCTTTCTTTGTGTGTACGTGTGTGTGTATCCGTGAGCGTGAATCCTGCTTTCCACAGCAGCTTATATAGTGAAGACAAATTGCACCAAATTCCTCCCTGGAAAAGGAGTTTAGCCTCGGGGGTTATGCATTGGTTTGTGTGGCTGTAGCGTCTTTGAGATCTTGCAAGTGTTGAAATAAAAACCATTGGAGTTAACATGACCTTGATTGTATCCATGTGATCCTGATGTCTTAGGGCAGAGCTTTCCAAACTGTGTGTCGCGACACACAGCGTGGTGTGTCGCCACACCACCCGGAAGCGGCGGCGCGCCCCCCGTGCCGCTGCACGCCCCCCCGCACCGCCACCGTGCGCACGTGCGCCGCCGCACGCCCCCGCGCGCTGCCGCACGCCCCCCCGTGCCATCGCCGTGCGCGCGCGTCGCTGCCGCTGGATGTGTCGCCAGCGGCAGCACTTTGGAAAGCTCTGTCTTAGGGATTTGGAATTCTTGTTCTTGATTGTGCCAAATGATTGTACTTTGTGTGTTTGAGCATTGAAAAGGGCCACTTCTCTGGGAACTTCTCTTGAACTTCGATTTATGTTCATGGATGATTTTCTCGTAAGAAGAATTCATGCCGTGATTTATACAAACGCACCATGAATATAGTAATTGATGTTTCAAACTTATTGGAGGTCAAGGTGGGTTACAAAGGCTAAGCTTTCTTAGCCATTCTTTTCAGTGGTGTGAAATGGATTTCTCCTGACCCTAATAGGTCATTTTTCTGAATGGACCCATTCAGTGCATGCATAAGAAAGAAGTGTTTGGAAGTACAGAAATGACCACTCATTTTTTTTAAAGAAAAACATTGTTTACTCAAAGCATTTGGTATAATGGTTAGTGTCTGATGGAGAAATTATTTATTTATTTATTTATTTATTTATTATTTGGATTTATCCCCGCTCATCTCTACCGTGGTAGAAATTATCTTCCAATCGGCATCTGTCTTTATAGTGGGAATCAAAAGGGACCCTAGAAATAATTTAGCCCAGATGTCATTGAGATGTAGCTCCCAGCATTCAGTTTTCACACCTCCCAAGTTCTGCAAGACGCTTGATAGGAGACTTCTACACTCCAAGCTTCTTCAAAACTTGCTCAACACTCCAAGAATGCTAAGCTATTTTACTTAAGAGAATGGGAATTCTGCTTCTAGATTTGCCTTATATATAGGTAGTCCTTCGGGTTTGAAGAAGACTGTTGTCTTTGTTCATTTGTGGACACAGAGGTGGTTCTGCAGTCCCAGTCTGGAAGTGCAGAGTCTAGCACAATGGGGGCACTGGAAATCCATTGTTATAATAATAGTGTACTGGTTTCCTGGACTGCAGGCTAATTCTACCACACACAAACAACTTTGGTTTACAATAGGAAGAGAAGGGTGTTGCCTTAACTATTGTTAAGGAAAAGGAGGTTGGAAATATCCAATGTAATTATGGGTATAAGAGGAATCAACAAAGCCATTCGCCAGTCCAAAATGCCTTTCTGGAATAAATGCATCCCTTATTCGAAAGCATGCAAATGCAAGTATATTAATAGGTACCGCTTCGGTGGGTAGGTAACAGCATTCCGCATGCGTCATGCTGGCCACATGACCGCGGAAGCGTCTTTGGACAACGCTAGCTCTTCGACTAAGAAACGGAGATGAGCACCAGCCCCTAGAGTCGGACACGACTGCACAAATGTGCGGGGGGAACCTTTACCTTTTTTAACCTATGGAAGTGTTGGGAAATGCTTCTCATTACCCACAGCTAGCAAGGATGCCTGTTGGAGAAATCTGGTTGGTCTGTGAGTTTTCATCAATCACAACATCCCCTGTATACTTTATAAAAACTTTCCTTGAAATGTTGAGAGAAGCAAGAAGCAATAGAAATAACATCTGCTTTTTGGATGTTGGAAAGAAGAATGGATGGTCTTCCTTGGCACAAAGAACTGAACCAGAATTTTGGAAGCTGCCTTATACTGGCAGTGTTTGCATGACACACTTAATCTTGTTACTGAATTAAGCCTTTTTTTGGTTATACATAATATATTGAGCCATAAAGTAATGGGCTGGGGTCACCCACATATAATATTTACAAGCCATTCTTCAACATCAGAAATGAGTTAGGAGGCTCCAAAGTGTGGCTTGATTTGTTTCAACCAAGACTAGCAAAAAGGCTCCACGGAGAAGGATCGATTTCATTTCCAGACTACTGAATTTCGCTATTCCCACTGGCTTAGGTTAACAAAACATTAAAACTAAGAATACAATTAGACCATCCTGAAAATGACAACAGAACCAAAATTGCAATCGAGAACAGCAATAATCCTAACCCGAACCCTCTGGTCCTGCAAGGTCTCCTTAATCAAAGGGTCAGAGATAATCTCTTTTTATGCAACGGGATTACACCTAAGGAAAATGAATATCCTGTAGAGCTCCCAGCGTTTTCAGAGAACATCTGGTGCCTTGAGCTTTGGAAAGGCTTATCACAGTGGAAAGGAACAAATAAAGCTGCTGCCTTTGTAACTGTAATATTACGGGCTCAGTGACTCCTTGCAGATTCCAGAAAGGGTTAGGGAAGGGAGTGAGAAGATGAGAGCAGCAGCCAGTTTGCAGAGTCCTAGGACTGATAGAATTAGCAGCCTTCTCTTTCGTTCATCAGATGACTGGGGCAATGACTATTGCTGAAGCCAAAACACTATAGCGGTGTTTCTCAACCTCGGCCACTTTAAGATGTGTGGACTTCAACTCCCAGAGTTCTGGGAGTTGAAGTCCACACATCTTAAAGTGGCTAAGGTTGAGAAACATTGTACTACAGTGATGTTAAAGGAGTGGGACTTGCTTTAACATTACTAGTCTGGCTGGTTTGGATGTCGATGGGTTTGTCCAGGCTGAGTTTGCTCAACAGCAGGTTCCCAAATGAGGCAGGGGGCTGGATTCTGCTGTTTTAAAGTACATGGCCATCTCAGCCCCATCTTTGCAAGTCCACAGAGAGGGGAAAAAAAGGCATAGAAAGAAAAACAAGTCCTCACACACAGCTTTTATGCTGCTGCTGAGTAAAAATTGAAGAGGTAGCACGAAATAAATGGATCAAAGATTGCAGCTTCCTTGTGATACGCCTTTGCATGGAAGAAATGCAGCAAATGAGATTTCTGGACTCTTTCTGCAAAACGTCCAGGCTCCAGAAGAACCATCTGCAAAACGAACTGGCGAAAAGCATTCTCTATAGGATGAGATGGTTAGATAGCATCACCGATGTAATGAACATGAATTTGAGTAAACTCCGGGAGACAGTGGAGGACAGGAAGGCCTGGCGTGCTATGATCCATGAGGTCACGAAGAGTCGGACACGACTGAACGACAACAAATACCTTCACTTAACTTCCAAACTAGATTCGAGAACTACAACTCCCATCAACGTGGGGAACCTGCGGCCTCTCGCCTTCGGACAGCTATTTCCAGAGTGCACCGCTCTGCAGGCGCACCGCCTCTTCTCCTCCCCTTCGCTCAAGTAGTCCTCCATGACGCCCTTCGTACTAAGGCCAACGTGATTTAAATGAAGGACTACGAGTCCCGCCATGCACCGGCCCCTAGGTCGCTAGGCATTATGGGGATTGTATTGCACCCCGTCCTCTGGGTCCTACGGAAAAAGAAGCGGGAAGCCACGAGAAAGAACTACAGTACCCACCATCAACCGAGGGCCGTCGGAGAAGGGCGGTGCCGTGGGCGCACGCGCAGATGCCGTTGAGGCGGCGGCGGCGGCGGCGGCGGCGGAAGACGTGTATGTTAAGCGAGTACGTACTGGAAGGAACGGGGAGTTGACGAGGGGGGAAAAGGGGTTTAGGGGCGCGCGGGCAGGCGGACTCCCTCAGCGGAGAGAAACGTAGAGGGACGTGGGGTGCTTTTCGGGGAGCGCTTCTCGAGTGGCGGGCGCGGTGCTCGGGCGCTGTTACAAGCAAAGGATGGGGGGCCCTGCCCCGAGGCGCCTCCAGTCGGGAGCAAGTGCAGCCCAGCCGGCCTCCGCGCGTGGGAATACTGCAGGCCCAACCTCTCCCCCCTCCAATCCGTCTCCCTGGCCACGCCGGCTGAGGTTGATGGGGGTTGTAGTCTGGAAGGCGGGTCGTTGGGAAGAGTTAAGGCACCAGGCTAGAAATCAGGAGAGACTGAGTTCTCCCGCCTTAGGCATGGGCCAGTCACTCACTCTCAGCCCAACAGGGTTGTGGTTGTGGGGAAAATAGGAGGAAGGAGTGTTAGGTATGTTCCCCACCTTGAGTTATTTATAAAAATAATAAAGGCGGGATAAAAAATCTAAAAAATAACGAACGAATGAATGAATGTGGGGAAGAAAGAAGGGATGTGGCTGGGCATGTGTGCGCGAAGGCTCTGGCTACCTTTTTAAAAATCTGTTCAATCGTGACCGATTCTCGGAGATTGCCTGGACAAGTCCCTGCAGTTTCCTTGGCAAGGTTTTTCAGAAGTGGTTTGCCATTGGCTCCTTCCTAGGGCTGAGAGAGAGTGACTGGCCCAAGTTCACCCAGCTGGCTTTGTGCCTAAGGCGGGACTAGAACTCACCGTCTCCCGGTTTCTAGCCTGATGCCTTAACCACTACACTAACTGGCGTTCTCTGGGTACTTTACTATTTATTAATTTATTTTCCCTCTCTCTCTCTCTCCAAAGGACCATCTCCACCGTGTTAGGTGGCAAAAGCCACCCTGCCCGGCCCACCTGTGTGCTAAGATGACTCTTTTCCACTTTGGGAATTGTTTTGCCCTGGCCTATTTCCCCTATTTTATCACTTACAAGTGCAGCGGTCTGTGAGTATCTTTCTTACTTGGAAGAGGGATGTGTTGTGTGTGCACATTATGTGCTAGAGATTGCGAGGGAGCATTTGTGGCTATTTACAATCTCTGGGGCTGCACTGCATTTCAGACAATCTCTAAAACGGTGTCTCTCAAACTTGGCAGCTTTAAGCTGTGTGGACTTCAACTTCTAGAATTCCCCAGAATGCTGACTGAGGAATTCTGGGAGTTGAAGTCCACATAACTTTAAATTACCAAAAACACTGCATTAAAGCCCCTTTAGCCCCTTTTATGGTATTTTCTGGCTGAGTTCAACAGTCCAATGGTCTAATCTAATCAACTTTTATTTACTGTCTCATGGCTGGCTGAGGAATTCTGGGAGTTGAAGTCCACAAGTCTTAAAACTTGCTAAGTTTGAGAAACACCGCTCTAAACCAGCGGTCCCCAACCTTTTTGGCACCAGGGACTGGTCGTGGAATTTTTTTTTTTCCACGGACCCGGGGCGGGGTTTGCAGGCGGGAGCCAATCGCACACACCAGGGGCGGGGTAATCGCGCGCACTGGGGGCGGGGTTTGTAGGTGGGAGCCCCACGGCCCACTTCCTAACAGGCCGCGGCCCACAGGTTGGGGACCCCTGCTCTAAACAATGCTTTGAGAGCCTGGGTGTTTGCACTGATTTGCAGCCTCTGAAAGCCCTGGGGTGTTTTGCAGGATGGTGAAGCAGTCTTTTGATTCATTGGTGGATCAGTTTATGGTGTAATCGCCAGCATGCTGTGCAAAAATAGAGATTTTATCCAAGGCATGGTTGTGCTGTCTCTCTCATGCAGGTCAGAATATAATGCCTTCTGGAGATGTGTGCAAGCAGGAGCTACCTACCTCTTTGTCCAGCTGTGCAAGGTATGGGCTGACACACTTTGCTGAAGGAGGGATACAGGGGTGAATGTGAATCTGGGTGCAAAAATGTAAGGCCTGTCATAGCAAAAAGCTCTTTTGGTGGATTATTCTCTTTCTCTCTTTTACAGATGCTGTTTTTAGCTACGTTCTTTCCAACTTGGGAGGGTGGTGCAGGAGCTTATGATTTCGTTGGAGTAAGTTTGGGAGTTGGCAAGCAAGGGAGAGTCTAAAGCTGGCATTTTGTGTACTGCCAAGTGCTCAAGAGGCTGGTGTGTTTATAAAACAAAGATCTAAAGGACTGTGATTATTCTCCTGGTGGATTTTTCTGTGTGTTTCTATCAGGGCTTGACAATATGTGCCCGTGTTGCTTCAGTGAATTTCCCAATTAAGTAATTTTGTTTTAAAAAACCGGGTAAAATCTCAAGAAGTTGCCAATTCCTGCAAGATTTTCTTGCTGCTGCTGAGATCTTACGACCATTTTGGGTGCTACGGGCATTGTGTGAGATCTCGAGAGTGCAATCACCAATATTTTATGAAATTTGGCGATCCTGTGGGGATTGCAGCCATTTTTAAAAGTGAAATTTCATGTTTGCCTTTAGAGGCCTATGCCTGAAAAGTTTAGCATCCTCTTCTTCGCTATGTAAAATGCTCAAGGCGGCAGAAAGTTTTGTTAAACAGCCATCTACCTCCCTAAGTAAGACCATCTTGCTGAGAGCGATACCTTTTGAGTGCAGAGTACTTTGGGGTTCGACATGTTGCATGGACAGTGGTGGGTGAGTACATTTTGTGAAACTGCAGTAATCGAGCTTCCATTAGCAAATAATAGTGTAAGTTGGTGGAGCGTAACTGAATACTGGCTGCTGCTACTGTAGTTCATGTTCAGGGATCCCTGCTGAATGCTTTTTGGGAAAAACACTACAGCAGTGCTGTTGGGTTAGAGCAGAGTTTCTCAACCAGGATTCCGTGGCACTCTAGGGTTCCGCGAGAGGTCCCTAGGGGTTCCCTGGGAGATCACGATTTATTTTAAAAACTATTTCAAATTCAGGCAACTCCACATTAAAGAGGTAAGTTTCATTCTTTATTTTCAGTTTAAGAACACTGTTAAGGCATACAGACAGGCCTAGCCATGAAACGAGTATAATACTTTTGTAACTTCTGGCCTCTCTTTGAGCCTGAATGTGCAGGGGTTCCCCGAGGCCTGAGAAATATTTCAAGGGTTCCTCCAGGGTCCAAAAGTTGAGAAAGGCTGAGTTAGAGGTTTTAGGGGAGGGGAACCTTTGGGGTGGAAACAACCCACCACGGAGTTTGCTTGTCTGCTGCTGAGCTTTTTCTCGTGCTTCAGGAATTCATGAAAGCCACCGTAGACCTGGCTGACTTGGTGGGCTTGCACCTGGTGATGTCCCGGAACGCGGGGAAAGGGGAATACAAGATCATGGTAGCTGCCCTGGGCTGGGCCACGGCCGAGCTCATTATGTCTCGGTGAGTTGGGCTTACAGAAATGGGGGTGGAGCTCAGAAGGGGGGTGGAGCCAGACTCTCATTTGCTTGCCCACGTTTTTGACGCTGGCTCAGCGATGTAGCCTGTGTAGCTGCCGTGCAGTCTCGTGTCCTCCTCTCTGTGAGGCGTCCCATCCTAACCGCCTCCACGCTTCCAACAGGTGCATCCCGCTGTGGGTGGGAGCTCGTGGCATTGAGTTTGATTGGAAATACATTCAGATGAGTATAGACTCCAACATCAGCCTGGTAAGTGCTAATTTTCTCCCTCTTTCGGTTGAGCTTCTCTAAGACAATGCCTCATATGACAGGATGTAATTGCTGAGGACTAGGAACTTGCAATGTGTTTTTTTGGTTAATGGGGTTTTTTGATCATGTATGAGGCCTGCCTCCCCGCTTATATACATTTGGATTGGCAATCCAGTTAAAAAGGTCATAGTCAATCAATTGATTAAATCTGTTGAACTTTGCAGGTAAAAGAGTAAAATAATATTTCCCAGACAGGATGACCATGTTTTCATGCATTGACTAGATTTAGTTTTAAAACACTACTTCATTAATATAGTTTTTTAAAAAAATTAGATACTCCGTGTGGCTTCTGTAGTAGGTAGCTGCGAAGTAAGTGAGATCATTCTGTGAATGTGGAGCTTTCTGTAACCAAACGTGACTCCCAATAAGTATTTCCCCAAACTGTGTTTTGGGTGGAAGAAAAGCTCTCAGGAACAGAGCTTCCCCCAAGAGCCAAAATGGAGACTGAGCGAGCTCAGGGGCCAGGAAAGCACGCAGGGGGAGCCTGAGCATAGGGGGCAATGAAAGGGAGGATATTGGATAAGGGCAGAGCTGGCTGGCTGGACAGCATTGGAAGAAACAGGTAGTCCTTGACTTACAACTGTTCGTTTAACGACGGTCCACAGTTACAACAGACTTGGAATGGGTGTTTTACAGCCTGTAAAGCACTTCCGAGCGTCGCAAAACGTCGCACCACCCCCTTGCAGTCACATGATTGCGTTTCAGGCATTTGGCAACCGGCTCTGATTTATGACCGGTTGCAGCATCTCGCAGTCACATGATTATGTTTTGCGAAGGTTTTTGCCATTTTCCAGCAAAAAACGCCCACTGGGGAAGCTGGATTCGCTTAACGGCTGGTGATTTGCTTAACAACCCGTGATTTGCTTAACAACCGCCATAAAAAAGTCGTAAAATCGGGTCCGGTCACATGGTGACTCGACTTACGACCACAACGACATATGATGGAAATTCCAATCCCAGTTGTGATTGTAAGTCGAGGACTACCTGTATTGGAATTTTATGTTGCAACGTTTTATAAGTCCCAGTTGAGTTGAATGTAAGGTGCACTGCTTGATAGTTAGGATTCGGAAAGCATTTGGGAATCTTTCCTCCTCCCTTCTTTTGTGTCCCTTCAGGTTCATTATATCGCCACTGCTGCCCTGGTGTGGATGTTCACCCGCTATGATTTACCGAAACATTACCGACTGCCCCTTACTTTCCTCCTGGGTGTCAGTGTCTACAAAGCCTTCTTTATGGAGTGAGTGTTCTTGGTGGAACTAATGGGGCAGAGGGAGTTGGGGGTGGGATATTATTTGAAGCTCATTGAGGAGGGAAAGACATTGGGGACTTGCAGGTCTTCTGTTCAAATCCGTGTATCCCCTTTCATTTATTTTCTGTATAAAAAATCCTTTCCTCAAGCAGCTTGAGTCATTAAGTGACCTTTATGTGGTGAGTGAGGAATTGAAGCCGGGCTTCCTGCCTCCTCACCATGGCCCCTTTTAAAATTCCTCTTGCATGGTGGAACCAGAATCAAGACTTTCCTTTGCTCAAATGGTTGGAGAACTTTCCCACCTCAGTGTTTGTGGTGGGTCAAAAAAGTAAAGATGGGGGGCTGCTGTGATCAAAACCAGCATCTGGACTGTTTTTTGACTCCCCCCCCCCCCCAGCGGACACCCCTCTCTGTGGTTGCATTTGGTTTTATTCACCCAACACAGTAAGCCATTGCGTGGTTCGTTGGGTCTTGTCTTTGTGTTACAAACTCAACAGTTGTGTTTTGTAAAGGAGGGTCGGTAGCTGACCATGTGTGTGAGTTCAGCTAAAGGCAGTTAGTTCATTAAATGCTGATTCACTGTACCGTGATTCAGCTTGATGTGCAAATCAAATGTGGATATTGATGCCCCGGTGATTTCCTTGCCAGGCTCAAAATCTCAGGCCTCACCCACTTCTCTCTGCTTTCCTAGATCGTTTGTGCACGTCTTTCTCCTGGGTAGCTGGACCGCGCTTTTGGTTAAAGCCGTGATCACCGGCCTCCTGTCCTTCAGCTCCTTGACTCTCTTTGTCACCCTGGTACACAGTAACTGAGGTCCCCCTGACTGTCACTCCGACTTGGGGAACCTCCTTGTTTGCGCATCCTAAGATCGTTCAGCTGTGGATTCCGTTTGCAAGGCTGCGCGAGACTTGATCCTTCCTGCTGTGAGATCAGTTCCAGTCATGGTCTCTGCGCCATTCTGATATACGATGCTAATTTAAAAAGTATTATTTGTGTTTTGCCCAGTTTGAATTCCTTTGGCTGTTGTCTAAACATGCTTCCTACACTATGATGGTGTTTATACAACCCACTAAACCAGGGTTTCTCAACCTTAGCGACTTTAAGCTGGCTGGGGGATTCTGGGAGTTGAAGTCCACACAGCTTAAAGTTGCCAAGGTTGAGAAACACCACCCTAAACGAAACAAGTACACACAATCATTTCATATCCCTACCCTGTTTAGTCTTGGAGTTGTTGTGTTGCATTGGCATCGGTAACCAACCACGATGATGTCAAATGACAACATGTCATAAAGTCATCGTACAAAAGATTCCACTTATTACTTGTGTTACGGCCTCGGATACAAGCACATGAACCGTATGGTAGGTTCCACCGTCTGCATCATGATGTACCTGTCCTCCTCCTCCTCTCGTGGATACTGTTGCCATATTATCTACCCTAAAACTGGTTGCAATTTGGGGTTTGGAGAAGGTGGAAGGTAAAGCCACAATGGATTTTAGTAGTAACGTTTGAATTACATCTGAAGCTGAGGTTAGTTATGGTTTGCTCAACATGGAAGGATTGCAGTGAAAGCCATATGTAGCTGGGGATAAAATGGCAAAATCAAAACCAGGTTTTTTGGTTTGGCTTGCCATGGGGATAACAATAAAGTGGGTCTTGATTTTTCTCCTAGCATGTGGCAACAGTGAATGGATGCTGCTTTTGCCAGGGGCCGTCATGATGGAGGATGCTCTGATGTAGACATCACCATCTTGAGAGAGCCCTCTCGTCTGCATGACTCTTGGCAGCAGAGTGTTCTCCCACTCTGCAAACCACATGTGTTTTGTTCAGGGAATATGAACAGTTACTAGCTTGATTTAGGGAGCATTATGGTGACCCTCTGAAAATCTAGAATGTTTTTCAAGTCCATGTGCATATGTATCTATTTGTCCTTCCTACTTGTAAAGCAACAGAAGCTGAGAGAGACATTTTTGCCCCAAGGCATATATAATTCCTCTATTTAGCTCTTTTGGATAGAAATGATTGACAAACATCAGCAAATACAGTTACATGAAGTGGGTAAGTGTGACTCTTGGGGTGTGTTCAAATTCTTCTGCAGGGACTGAGTTCTTAAAAGCCATTAAGAGAGACCTTGTGGGTATGATGACCCTTTCCTTTTATTCAATCTCAGAGTTAGCAACTGGTGACTGGAAAATCCATTATGTGAATGGACTGGAGAAAGAGGGAAGGATCATTCTCTTTATTCATAGTGTCACGGAAGAAGGGAAGTACTGTATCTCACAAGTACAGGAGGTGGTTTGGTGGTGGTGTTGATCTGTGCATTTGATAACTCGCATCCATTACAATGATGTCAAAACGTGTTATGTCATAAACAACACAATTATTTACTTGGATCATAAAGTTTGGTGCAAGTGTGTAAGTCAGAGCTTTCCAAACTTTTCCTGTTGGTGACACACACCAATGTCGGTGGCGCAGCGGCGTGCAGGTGTGTCGTGCGAAACCCGGAAGCGCTGATGGTGCGCCATTGCGGCGTGCCATCAGCTCTTCCAGGTTTTTGCGCGACACACCTGCACACTGCAGGCAACACAGTATTGTGTTGCGACGCACAGTTTGGAAAGCTATGATGTAAGTCATGTCGTTCGCATGATGCCATCGTGATGCATATATCGTCTTAATCTTCCTCCTCATTGCAGCTCATTGCACTTCAGGATAATCGGGACTTGGAAGAATGGAAAATAGGTTTTGATAGCTTCATTGTCTGTTATCTTGAACTGAGGCTGCTTGCCTGTGTATGTGTTGCTCTGCTTTCCTTTCATCTACTATGCAAACGTTCTGTGTAATCTTTGTGCTTCAGGAACTACTAATCCAAGGAGACGGAAAGTCCAAATCATGCAGAAGTTGAAAGCGATGCCAGTGCACAATTGCCTATTTCATACAAGTTTAGTTAAATTCAGCTTTTCATACGGAGAGGGCAGACCTAAACAAACCATTTACTCAACTTGTCCTTATTTCTTCCTTGAGATTATACTGCCTTGTTTACACACTGTTGAGATTTATTTTTGCAGGCTTTGGGGTTTGAAACTTGCTATTTTTTTAAAAAAAGCATTGTGCAGTTCCTAGAATGTAGTGTTTTATGCCAGCACCAATCTCTATACTCGGCTGCCATCTCAAGCACAGCCCCATTTCCCCTAGCACGTCAGCATCCCCAAATATTTTCTTGATGACAGGTCGATTCTTGTCCCGGAGTAGCTAGAGCGGGATGTGTGGGATATGGAACCTCATCACAGGAAGGGTAAAGAATGCAGCAAGCTTGGTTGAAGGTAGAGCCAATGAAGAAAGCAGATCCCAGGTTCCTTCTTACTGTAGTATTTTGCACCCGCAGGGAGCAGCCCAGGGAGCACAAACGGTGTCAGTGGGGGGGACACTGTCCCCAGAGTTCCACCTTTAATAGTAAAGTTCTTTGTCCCACCAACCTGGGGGAAAGAAACGACATTGGGATCAAGTTAAGGACGATGATACAATTGATGCCCGTAGCAGTTTGTCAGATGATGGAAAAACGAACTGGGTCGCCTTGAGCTTTTCTAGTAGCGCAAGACCACCCGAGCGTTCCAAGATTGGGAATCCCAGTAGAAGATGTCTGAATAAACCCTGCCATGAACCTTGTGTCAACTGGCCTCCTTCCTCTCCTTCCCCATTCTTGTAACTTACTTCCAGGGTGTCTCCGCACTCCCAATTTTCGGATTTCATCATACACAAAGATGAGAAGGCCGTACGGTAGAGGCACCAGCCACCACTGGAATCTAGAAGGGACGGGGGACGAGAGAATGGAAAAAGTTAAGCTTGACATAACTTTGCTAAAGTCAGTCTGCTGAGCTGAATTGCCTTGTGGCTGGAGACAGGCAAGGAGCATCGTTCTGTGAAACAAATATGGCCCCAACGCGTTGCTATTTTTAGTCTTCGATCTCTGTTTTCCTGCTAGGCTCCTGGGAGAAAAGGGGCAGCTGTAATGTACATAGGACAGTCATGGCTGCTGTCCATGGTGCTGTGATGAACTGATGGAAGTTGCTCTCGTGAGAGGATTTGCTTTCTCCCTTTCAAAACTAGAGGGGAGAATTCGATCAGGAGGGCTAAGCGGTAGCCTTGTGCCTCTTTGAGTCCTCATTGTCTTTGTGTGTGTGTGTGTACTTGCTGCTGTTAAAAGGCGACATGCAGAGTGTAAAGGGGCCACTCCAGCTTTGCTGAATTTAAAATTAAAAATTTGATGGCAAGGGATAGGAGAAATGATAGGCAATGGAAGTGTGGCTAGAGCGTGGCCAGGAGGAGATAGAATACCAATGTGTACAAGTTCTTACCGGATGGGCATAAAATTGAAGATATTGGGCATCCCAGGGCAGTAGCAGAGGAAGCAGCCCAGACAGAGCTGGAACACAATAGCGATCACCAAGACCTTGTTTCTGAAAGAGAGAGATGAGCGGGGCTGGATGGAATGGTGGTCGGCTGTTCTTGATTTCTGTTTTGAATGGCGCAGAACTGGGTGATGGTCAATTGATTGTTGCCAGTACCCAGTCATTCAGTGGAAAGAAGCCAGTTCCAGGGTAGGAAAGCAAATATTCCTGCCCTGTTGAACTCCCAAAATCATCAAGTGCAGTGGGGACTCAAATTTGAGCTTGGGCTGGGGAAAGGTGCAGACGCTTTGCCAACTTTTCTGGGAAAGGAGCATGATTTCCTGAACTCCTGCTTGATTCAAATCTGCCCATCGTTAGCCTGTTCAGCATCATTTGGGCAGGGGAAAACACACACTCCCCAACCAACCAACACAAATTCAAAGACTAAGACAGAACAGGAGGTCGAGTAACAGGTTGAATTTGTTGGGTTGGAAGAGTTGCTGAGAAAGAGTCCGGCTGTGGAACTTAACAGCAAAGTTTAATTTCCTGCCATTTGCCCACCAAAAACCTTATTTCTAGTAAGATCCTGCTTAGAGACCTAGGATATCTGAAATCCTCTCTCTCATGCTGTAAATAGCACCTTTGCAATATGATTGCTCCAAAGCAAGTTCCAGTTGCTCAGTGAGCCAAGTGGGTTCAAGGTTACAGCCTAATTCGACTTTTCTTTGGATAGCTACCACTGGATTGTTGTTCAATCCTGAAGGTTCCTTCATATAAATATTTTGTTCTCAATGATCACAGTGCTGTCAACATCTCAAAGAAAGCAATCATTGGCTACTACCCCTTTGTTTTGTTTTATACTATAATAATATAAACAACATGAATTTGAAAAACAATGTCCCTAGTTGCACCAGACTAGGAAGATGTCCCAGTTGGAGCTGCTGGGGTGCCATCTACCTGAAGAACCCTTGCTGGAAGACAGAAAGTCGTCGTGTCTTGCGGATAAGCACATCTGAAATCTGGCACATCTCAATGCTGATGAAGAAGACAGTGTAGCAGGTGTACTCTTGATAAAGACGCTGTCCGAACGTCTGGGAGTAGAAAGGGTGGTGGCATGGAGGCAAATTCAGTAGTGATCACCAGATGACCCTGAGAACTGCTTAAATATTTCGGAGGTTCTAAGGCAATGCAGAGTTATTTACCTTTTGCCCATTTCAGCAGCCTACCATTCACCATAGTGTATAGAAGTACCCCCCCCCAAAAAAAAACACCCCACCCCAAACCCACAACAAGCGCTTCCCCCTTTTGCTGAGTTTTTGTGTCAAGAGGACAGAATGGAATCTGCTGACCACGTTTTGCCCATATACGGTGACAGCTTGAGCTTTTCCTCCATGATATCTATTCCAAAAATCACCTGTATTTTTTTACATGGGGACATGGAAAGGGCAGGTAACTGCCTGCAATTCTCACCTGCTCTTGGGCTAAAAGTGGCTTGATGGGGAGAAGGAAAGGAAAGAATTTAAATGGCCATCTCGCCCTCATCAGTCTCTTAGGAGCTTTGTGCAGAAAAAGTCAATGGTGGGTGGAATCGGAGAGACTTCATTGCTTATGTTCACACAACATCAGTTTAAGATCTAGGAGTTGCATTTGCACAACATGCAAAGCCTAGCTCGTTTTAACTGGTTAGTTTCTTTGGGGCTTAGTGGATTGTGTGAACCCAGCTTATTTTGGTTAGTTTCTGGTTCAGTGTATCAGAAACCCAGACAATGGATTAATTCAGTAGTTTGGGTAAACATGGCCAGTGACTAAGTCTGAGTTGCAACAGTTAGAAAATCAGTCTGGGAGTCAGATTGGTCTCTCCTCTACTCACCCACTCTTGGCCATAGCTGTCCTGGACATCCTGGAGATGATCATTCTCCCAGTCAGCCCGAAGCCCTACGCACTTCAGTGGGAACCAGCCCTCTTGCGCCATGGCGGTGAAGTAGTCGGTGAAGCCTGCAAGTGACTGAATGATTCCTGCAGGGTAAAACAGATTGCGTTGGATCTCTGGTCCACCTGAGCCTTGACATCAGACTTTAAGCCAGGGGTTTCAGGGTTTTGGGGCTGGTGGGCACATTTTGACAGTATACTGCAGGCACTTTCACCAAATGAGGTAGACGGCCTGTCCCGAGACATCTGTTTATCAAAAGGTAAAGTAAGGAGGTTGCTCCTTACCATCTCTTCGAGCTCACAAGGATGGTCCTTACCACCATCCTGGCTTCTAGGCAGGAAGGCATATTTATAAACAATCCCCTGGCTTGTCCTCCATCAGTTTTTATTTTGTAACATTACCTATGAGTCTTATGCTGTCCATTGAAGTGATACTACAAATGGCACTTTACAGCATTTAAACCAGAGCTTTCCAAACTTTTCATGTTGGTGACACACTTTTTAGACATGCATCATTTCGTGACACACTCTTACAGCAGGGCATCATTTTGCGACACACTCTTACAGCAGGGTACAAGGCAGGCACTAGGACCTGCGCGGAATCACAGCTGGTTTGGAGGCAGCCAGGCACCAGGCAGGCAATAGGACCTACGTGGAATCCTGGCAGGGTTCGGAGGCAGCAGCAGCCACGACACACCCAGACACTGCAGCCGACACACTAACGTGTCCCGGCACACAGTTTGGAAAGCTCTGATTTAAACATAATTCTTTTTAAGAAGTCAGGTAGGGCAGAAACCTGGTGCTCCCCACAGCTACCATATTGGGAATTATAGATCTAAGCTCAGCCCTGATGCCATATGTGGCCAGGCCAGCCTTTCCCGACCCAGCATCCTCCAGCAATTTTGGGACTCCAATTCCTAGAATTCCCCACTGACATAGGAGATGCAGTCCCTGATACATCTGGAGGGGCCTCTGTTGGGTAAGGCTGATCAAAGCCAATTCTAGCGAGCTATCTAGAAAAAGACTCAACTTGGGGTGGTTATCTTAAAGTTGAAAAGCATGTTGCTCTCTCAACCCTGAGGACAAGTTCTAGCAAATGCGCTCTCTTTCTTTCACTAGCTCTAACCACTAGACTTCACCACCTCGCATGCATACGAACCGATCTGGAAATAGGAGTAGACAGCTAGCGCTTCATTGACTAGGCGGTCCCGTCGCGGGTTTCGGGGTTTCAGATGCATGATGTCGCTCTCGGCCTTTTCATAGGCCAGCGAAACTGAGGGGAACTAGGGGAGAGGACAGAATATCCAAGGTAAGCGTTTGGTGCACAAGAAGAGCTTTAATTTTACCCCAGACTTGCTATGATAGTCCTTGAAATGTTGGGAACTTGGTGTGGTGGATGGAAATCTTCTGGGGCAAGCGTGGGCTTTAGACCTGCAGTTCGTATTCATACAACACACTTAACCTGTTGATGAATTAGTTCATATCACAGGGTTTATTTATTTATTTATCAAATTTGTTTGGCCGCCCATCTCACAAAAAAGTGACTCCGGATGGCGTACAACACTTAATTAAAAAATAAAAATAAATATATAAAAATTTTGCTAATCTATTGCACCTTGACCTACCCAAGCCGGCTAGATTTGTGTAACCTGGTAAGCCACCTCAAAATTAAACAATGTTAAAAAAGAACCCACCGTATATGCAGCCATTGGCTTAGTGGGGCTTAGTGTGTTGTGTGAATGCAACAATGATATTGCCTTAGACAGGCTGGGCTAACACTTCAGGCTAAGCCAGGATGAGGTTGGTTTCAAAAGAAGTTGCTTGTACGTCCACAAAGTGGGTCACACAAAATTAGGGATGTTTTAGAGGTGGGTCTCTTATTCTGCTTCCTGCAAACTTTAGCTCAGCCCTTGAGGACTCACAATGTCTGTGCACAGCTCGATAAAGAGGATGGTGATGCAGCCAAGAGGAAGAGGGACGCTAACGGTGATGTAGATCAGGTAGGGGGTCAACTCTGGGATGTTCTTGGTCAAGGTATAAGCAATGGACTTCTTGAGATTGTCGAAGATCAGGCGCCCTAGGGGGGAAAAAAGAGGGAAAAATGCAGAACAGGAGTTCAATAAATAAATTCCTCCTCCTCTCCATTAGTTTCCTTCTACGTGTTGACCCCTAGGTGTGCAAGGACAACCCATTCCAGAATCTCCCAGGCACAAGGGATTCTCCCAGGAACAGACCCTGCTCAACGCCGGTGACGATGGAGGCAAAATTGTCATCCAACAAGATCATATCGGCAGCGTTCTTGGCTGCATCAGATCCGGCAATGCCCATCGCAACCCCGATATCAGCTTTCTTCAGTGCTGGGGAGTCATTCACCCCATCTCCTGTAACAGCCACAATTGCACCCTGCGGACAAGAGTGAGAAGAGAGACTTGGGTTCTATGAATGGGGCTTAGAACAAAGCTCATCTGAGCAATTCATTAAATCATCAATCAATCAAATGGTCTGGGTTTATACATTAAAACCATAAGAAAAATCTAACGAAGGGGAGAATTACCCAAGCTTGGTGTTTTGTGTAAATGCTGTCACTAGGTTTGTAAATGGTCTGGTTAAGCCTAGTAAAAGGTGGGTGATTGAATATATCCACCTCTGCAGCTTTTCATAAGACATTGCGGTCCTTACCAGTTTCTGACAGCTTTCTACAATGATGAGCTTCTGTTGTGGAGAGGTGCGAGCAAAGACCATCTCTGGATGTATCTTGAGGATCTCAACCAACTCTTCACTCTCCATATCTTTCAGCTGACCTCCATTGACCACACACGCCCTGGCATCTCTAGAAGCAAGAGAGAAAAACTCTTCAAGATCAGGAAACCTCCCAATAGCCGCCTGGCTCCTCCTCTTGCACAGAACGTGTTCCTTGTCTGGCGCCAGGGTCACTCGAAGTAGCTCTTTAACACAGCTGGGCGTTAAGATGCTCACCGCTTGTTGACCTGCTCCACGGGGATGCGGAGGCGGGTGGCGATATCTTCAACGGTTTCACTGCCCTCTGAGATGATGCCAACACTGGCAGCAATGGCCCTGGCAGTGATTGGATGGTCTCCTGTTACCATGATCACCTGGGAAAAAATGGGGGGGGGGAGAGGGGATTGCAGCAGTTGTTTCTAAACTTATTTGTCACACTACCTGAGGATCATGGGAGTTGAAGTCCAACATACCTAGAAGCCTCAGATTAGGAAAGAACCATCCTAGGATCTTAAGATTTGAACGTGTCCATGACTTGCTTTTATGGCGTTATTATGAATTCTTTCCCAACCACTGAAATCACCAGAACATCTGAGGAACCTACCCGGATACCTGCAGTGCGGCATTTCATGACAGCATCAGGCACAGTGGCTCTGGGTGGGTCAATCATAGAGATGAGGCCTGCAAAGCATAGCCCACTGGTGGGGAAGTTTGTTTCATCGCTGTCAAAGTGGTAGCCGTGGGGGAATTCATTCTGGGGAAGGTAGAGGTGACAGAAACCTATGGACAAGAGAGAAACATTGTGAGGCCTATACCCTGGCCTGTAAATCAAGCTACTGATCAAATTCACCACAGTTCCATGTTCACTCAAGTCCACGAAGCTCAAATGGGCCTTCCGTGCTTCACTTGATATTTCAGGTTTCTCTCAATCCAATGCCATCTTAGTAGTCGACACTTTTGAGGATGATGGTTGATACCTTGTTTGTTTATTTATTTATTTTCTATCCTGCCTTTATTATTTTTATAAATAACTCAAGGTGGCGAACATACTGTACCTAATACTCCTTCCTCCTCCTATTTTCCCCACAACAACCACCCTGTGAGGTGAGTTGGGCTGAGAGAGAGGGACTGGCCCCAGGTCACCCAGCCGGCTTTCATGCCTAAGGCGGGACTAGAACTCTCAGTCTCCTGGTTTCCCATTGGCTCCTTCCTAGGGCTGAGAGACAGGGACTGGCCCAAGGTCACCCAGCTGGCTTCGTGCCTAAGGCAGGACTAGAACTCTCAGTCTCCTGGTTTCCCATTGGCTCCTTCCTAGGGCTGAGAGACAGGGACTGGCCCAGGGTCTCCCAGCCGGCTTTCATGCCTCAGGCGGGACTAGAACTCTCAGTCTCCTGGTTTCTAGCCTGGTGCCTTAACACAGGATGAAGATCAAGCAGCTTGGAGACATTACTTAAATTTCTTCTATGCTCCTGATGTAATATAGCTCTGAAAAACTGTAGGAAAGTTCCATAGTGGCTCCATGCTGCTCATGAGAGCATTATTGCTACCTGGAAGGGCTCAGCAGGTCAGTGAAGGAGAAGATCCAGAAAGAGGGCATTTTGTTGAGGTTCTTCTCAGAGTTAGAGCTGGGCCTACCAATAGGGAGTTGCAGAGATTTTTAAAATTTTATTTAGTTACTGATACCATTCTTTCTTACCCAGCACACGCTCGCCCAGCCCACCAAGGTCCATATAGGCTGTTTGGAAAGCTTCCTTCCATTGCTCATCAAGTGGCAACTCCTGGCCCTTAATCATGATGCTGGAGCAGCGTTCCAGGATCCTCTCAGGAGCACCTTTCATCACCAGCAGATGGCGTTGGTCTCGGGGATCTTCAAGCTCATGGATAGATAGCTGAAAGCAGGGGAAGCAATAGGATTCATGAGATTTGTTCATACCTAATGTGCAACTTTCTAGCTTCCTTGCTTTTGGCAATGAACTGAGCAGGACGGAACTGAGTCCAGATTTAAATGACAGCAGATTAATTCAGAACTATTTGAACCAGAGTTCTTTTTGTGGCCCTTGCTGAACTTCTTGGAACCAAGGGACAGAAAGTCAGCTGCCAACCTGGAATTTGTTGGTGGAGTTGAAGGGAATCTCACAGACTTTTTTGTAGCGCTCCCGGTACTCCCTGACGTTGCCGAGGGTGATTTCAGAGAATTTCAGTAAGGCTGTCTCTGAGGCATCTCCAATCACAATCCGCTGGGATTGAAAAGAGAGAGAAACATAGAAACAGAATTAGCACATGGAAGCAGTATTAGAGGTAAACAACATTTACATACCATTCATAAGAGACAATAGAAAAGCCAGAAGACTAGAACACCTCCTTGCCAGCAACCAACACCCAGATATGCAAAGATTAACACCAGGATTAGCACCAGAGGAACAATCTAACAGCACAATATACCCTAATCAAGGAACTACTAACTCAGTCAATCAACCAAGCAGCAAACAACAGCCCAATCAAGGAACTACCAAGGTGAGAACAACACCCCCACCAACACAAGCAGGACAAGCCATGGGATATAAACAGAGAGCAAGTCCCACTCCCTTTTCGCACTGAAGATGTTGCCTAGCCTGGCAATGAAATATCTGCAAGAAAACAACAAGGCTCAGAGAGCACCAAGGACTCCACAGGATTAGCACTGTTGAAGGGCTGGCTGGATTTGCATTTATATTAAATAGTTAAAATGAGACTGGGTAGTTTGTGGTGAAGCCTGTTTTGGGAAATTGGAACCAGGTGTGTGAACCAGAATATGTGTGAACCAGGCAATCACATTAAGCCATAGGGTCTTTGACCATAATTTGTTATGTGAACCCAGTAGGGGTGTTTGGTTAATCCAGTTTGGGGCTAAGTCTATTCTATGATCCTGCTTCTGAATTGCAACTCCATTGAGGGACAAGACATAGGTCTGTGGTGGATGAAGGGGAGACCCCACCTCCAAGAGAGGAACTGGCAAGGCTCTGAACAAAAGAAGCATGAACGTCTCCCCTGCTGTCTAAAGTCCCATACAACTGGCACTGGTGGGCAAACTATAACTTTCTTATCCTTTATTTTTGACACAGCAATGCCAAATAAATAAAATGTGGATTGAGGTCAGTTTCTTTAGGAAACCTGCTGACTCTGTGGTTCCCAAACTGTGCTGCGGTGCCTTGGGCCGCTGCAGCGAATTCATAGGGGCACCATGAGATATGGACACTATGCAAACTACCGGCTCACGTGCACAGTTTTGGCCTAGGAGTGCTGTGAAAAAATTAGAGACACTAAGGGCACCATGAAGTGAGAAAAGTTTGGGAATTCTGCTCATGTTCCTCCCAAAGACAGATGTCTGGCACGGAACCTAAGGCACTACCCTTCATGTTCTCCTCCACTTTAGCTCATAACAACCCTGAGCAGGAAGTGGTGAACACCCCAAACTCACCTAGTGTGTTTTCTAGGATTTTGACACTCCTTCACTTGGGTCTGAGTTTCACCTTTACCCAACCTGCTGCTCCTCCAGATGTGTTTCATGATAAACCCCATCTTCCTTGGCTGGTTTAGTTGAGGATGCTAGGATTGGAACTGGGTGCCTATTGTGGGCAAAAACTTGGGGAAATTTTCTCTAGCCATTGCGCTACGCTGGGCAGTGTTTCTCAAACTTGGCAACTTTAAGACATGTGGACTTCAACTCCCAGAATTCCCCAGCCAGCATGCTGGCTAGGGAATTCTGGGAGTTGAAGTCCACATGTCTTAAAGTTGCCAAGTTTGAGAAACACTGGGTTAAAGCCTTTCCCTCACATCTTTTTGTTTCTAAAACATATCTTAGCACTGTGGTTTTTATAACACGGTTTGCAAGGTTTTGTTACGTCTGTTGTAAAGATTCCTAGCATGTTAGCAAGCTTATGAAACTCAAGGTGGTCTGTGCATTGCAAATGTCACTCTCACATCCAAGAACTGACCTGGGCAATGTGCTTCATATCAGCAAAAAAACTACCTGTTGTGCTTTTCAAACCATGCTTTTAATAATGGTAATGGCAGCTGATCATTCGTATGAATTTTTCTTACCCGTGGCACTGGTACATTATCCTGGCCTGATTTGAAAGAAGCCCGGTTGCAGAGGCTCACCACTTTACACAGAGCTCTCCATGTCTCTGAGGACTGATCAAAACTTTGCCCTGTAAAGTAGAACAAGGACGTGCAGCAATGTGACAGGTTTTCCGCATTGTAGCTTAGGATGGGCAACATGGTGCCCATCATTATCAATGTGCCAATAAAGGGCCCATTGGCACCAATTTGCCTGCAGACTCGCTACCCCACTTGACTCAATGTTTTAAATTACAGTGCTTTGTATTTTGGGGGGAGAGCAGAGAGAGTGGAGCAGGCTTGTTGCAAAGCAAAGAGCTTGTCTCTAGCATTATTTTTTGTTCCAAAAGTACCTCTGTGTCAGGAATGCTGGAGAGCATTCCTAGAAAATTAAAATGGCAGGTGACTGGTACCCAGTATTTGTTTGGAAAGTATTGGCCTGTGTGCCCAAACACAGAGAGAATGCCAATTGTTTGGTGTGAACTGAGCCATTCTTATGGTGAACAAGGACTGGAAAAGCCTGTTTCAAGGTCAGAACACTTGCATTAAGGTGCAGACAGTCTGCTTTGATGTTGAGATAATTCCAGTGAGGTAGGCTGACCATATTACCTTGAGACAAAAACGGGACATTGGGATGGCAAAATGGGACGGGGTCTTATGCAATATTCCATATTCATGGAAAAGACAGGGGTAACCCGCCCCCCGGTCCACACAATTGGCTCCCGTCTGCAAACCCCGTCCCCGGTCCACGCGATTGGCTCCCGCCTGCAAACCCCACCCCCGGTCCATGCAATTGGCTCCCACCTGCAAACCCCGCCCCTTGGTCCCTCCTTTGCTGTGCGCTGATAGGCGGGAGGGCTTCCTCTTCCGGGCTGCCTCCAATTGGCAGCTCCGGCTCGGATCCTCCTCCTGTGCCATTCCCGCCGGGTTTAAAAAACGGGACAAATTTGAGATTTTTATCAAAACGATGGGACGGTTGAAAAATGCTAAAAAAATCGGGACTGTCCCATTCAAAACAGGACGTATGGTCAGCCTACAGTGAGGGGAAGTTCTGGCCTCGAAGTGGCTGTTTCCAAGATCAGTCCAGGAGTTGGACTGTCAGTCCTGAAATGTTTTGCATATCTCTGGTATACACTCACAGGAACACCTTGTTTAAACTGATCCCTTGGATCCTAAGAACAGCTTTGTCTAACCGTCTCCCTGCTGCTGCTGCTGCTAAGTGCAAATACCTGACTGGTCTTCTGTAGTGTCAGCTGTGTGAATTTGGTTGTCAAACCAAAGGTGGGAGACCGTCATTCGATTCTGGGTGAGTGTCCCAGTTTTATCAGAGCAGATGACAGATGTAGAGCCCAGCGTCTCAACAGCTTCCAGATTCTTGACCACACAGTTCTTCCTGGCCAGTCGCTTGGCTGTGAGAGAAAGACAAACCTACCCAAGGAAAATGAGAGGGAGGTGGGGTGGGGAGAGGGAGATAGGAAATGAGGGAGATCCAATATTTGAAACTTGGGATAACTAAGGTCAACTTGGGTTGAGTGCATTAGGCACTTTGTTCATCAAAACTGACCCCCCCCTCCACCCAATCTCATGCCCTCTGGCTGGCTGGAGGATATGAAACACAGTGCAGAATATCTGAAGGATACCATGTTGGGGAAGGATAATTTAGTTCACTGTTGTCTATTCTAATGGGTGGTAACTCTTTGAACTGTGGAAGATGTTTTGTTACTTGAGATGCTTCCTAGTGGAGATGCCAGGGACTGATCACAGGACTTCCTTCATGCAATGCAACATGTGAGGATATTATTGGAAAGGATAGGGGAAAACACTCATTTTCAGAAAGAGCCCAAACTGCTGGTGTGAGGTACTTACAGTGACAGTTGCTAGAAGACCCTCAGGGACATAAGCCACCACAATTGCCATGAAAAAGACCATGGCCTTGAGGAAGGGATAGCCAATCACCATTGCAACAACAAAGAAGGTGGCACCAAAGAAAATGGCCAAGCCAGCTATGATGTCAACAAAATGCTCAATCTCAATAGCAATGGGGGTCTTCTCATTCTCCACTCCTGAAGCCAGGGTGGCGATGCGCCCAATGATGGTGCGGTCTCCGGTGTTAATGATAATACCAGTGGCAGTTCCTGATAAGGAAGAAGGGCAGAGCTGGAGCTGATACGGATACATTTCCGGGTGAAGCTTCTGTGATGCAACCACTCTGCCTCTTTCATGGACATTTGCAGTGGTCCAGATCATGCCTCCTATTTGGAACTATCCAAATGTACCCACTGCTTCTATTTTTGTTTTTGTCTTTGTTTTTTCCAAAAGGAATGGTGGTAAGAGAGGAAAAGCAGAAGAGCTGCACAATATATTTTGGCCGATAACACCATCTGAAAGCACCTGGTGATATTCCACTATTTGAACTTGCTCCTCAGCATTGATTCACCCCAAGCTTGCAGTATTTATGCTCTCCAGAATCCCTTGCCAACATGGCCTTTAGCTAGGAATTCTGGAAGTTGTGGTCCCAACACCTCTACGTGCTGCCAAGGACAATCAATGTCTCCCTCCCAAAAATCAGTCCTTCTTACCTTCTAAGCACATGGTTGAGAAGAAGGCGATGTTCCTTGTTTCTAGGGGGCTCTCATGGGTACATTCTGGGGCACGCGTTTGAGGTTCTGATTCCCCTGTCAAAGAGGAATTATCCACCTAGAATGAAGAAAATAAAAGAAAGGAAAGGAAAGGAAGAAAGAAATAAAGAAAAAGAAAGAAAGAGAGAAAGAGAAAGAGAAAGAGAGAGAGAGAGAGAGAGAGAAAGAAAAAGAAAAAACGAACGAACGTACAGTAGGTTTCCCATGTGCACTGTGCCATAATTCCATGGAACTCTGTAGGCATAACTCTTTATATGGAGCTGCTGCCCACAGCTGGACACTTTTCAGCTCTGAAATTTTCACAGTGCATTTTCTTTCTTGTATCATTAAAAGGTGTGTATGTGTGGGAGATGGGAACATGCTTTTCTCCCCATAGAGAGTTTTCCAGATTGGAATCATTTCCGAGTTTTGCATTGGTCTGAATAATTCAGGCAGTGTTTTTCAACCTTGGGGACTTCCAAGTATGTAGACTTCAACTCCCAGATTTCTCATCAATAGCCATGCTGGCTGTGGAACTCAGGGATTTAAAGTCCACTCACCTGGAAATGTCCAAGGTTGGGAAACACTGAAGTAAGTATTTACCTAGAAAGCAGTATGTTTTAGAACTGCTATATATTGCAGAACAGAATGGCTAGTGTGACCTTAGCTGGTATGTTTCATAACAGAGTGGTGACTTGAACACGGATCTACCCAGTCTTAAGGTACTGCTATAGCCACTAGGTTACTTAGGCCAAACCTACATGTTACACAGTCACTTAGAGGCAGGATGAAGCACTTTCTCCCTCTACTTGAGATGCAGAAGTTCATCCACTTCTGCTTTTGGACTGCAACTATACCGTTGAAACAGTAATGCTATGACAGGGACTGTAACACAGAGAATGTGCAAGTAACCGACTAGTTTCCTTTCTCTCTTCCAATGAGAGAAATGGACCAAGCTTTATAATCTTTCTCCAGCAGAGGGTGAGAAAAGCACACTTTCTGGAGTGGAGAGAAGGCGATGTCATATTTATTTGGAACATCCTTTCTTTTTTAGGTACCTTGCATCCTTGCCCAGTGATGATCCTGATGTCTGCTGGGACTCGGTCTCCCCCTTTGATCTCTACCAAGTCACCCACTACCAGCTGGTTAGCATTGATTTGGAACTTGTCGCCATCTCGAATCACTGTGGCTTGCTGTGGTTAGGAAGAAGAGAAGACAATAACTTGGATTTAGACTTCCAATATTCTTTTTCTTCCCAATTTCAGTTTGAGAGGAAGGTAAATTTTAGAGAAAAGTTCACAGGTAAAGGTAAAGGATGGGGGCATGGTGGCTCAGCGGGTAAGACGCAAGGCTTGGATCTGAAGATCACAAGTTTGGAGGTTCGAATCCCTAGCCCTGCGTGCGGAGTGAGCTCCCGCACTAGCCCCAGCTCTTGCCAACCTAGCAATTCGAAAGCATGCAAATGCAAGTAGATTAATAGGTACCACTTCGGTGGGTAGGTAACAGCGTTCCACGCGTGTCATGCGGCCACATGACCGTGGAAGCGTCTTCGGACAACGCTGGCTCTTCGGCTAACAAACGGAGATGAGCACCGGCCCCTAGAGTCGGACACGACTGCACAAATGTGCGGGGGGAACCTTTACCTTTACCGGATGTTGAGGAATGTGGACTATGAACTGAGTTTTAGACCAGTATTTATCAACCTTGGCCACTTTCAGATATTTATTTATTATTTATTTTATTAGATTTATATTACCGCCCATCTCCCCCAACGGGGACCCTGGGCGGTGCACAATAAAATAGAGTTAAAAATATATAAAATTACATCAATACAAAATATGAATTCCAAGGAAGAATATTAAAATAAGTCACTGGGAGGCTTCAAGGGGCCAGCCATCCCCAAGAGGAACTGTTGACGTTTCCCTCCCAGGCAAGACGGCAGAACCAGGTCTTTAAGCCTTTCCGGAAGGCTGGGAGCGAGGACATCAGCCTCAGCTCCGGGGGTAGGATATTCCAAAGGGAATTCTGGGAGTTGAAGTCCACATATCTTAAAGTGGCCAAGGTTGAGAAACACTTATTTAGACCTTCAGATGTTGCTAAACTCCAAAGCCCATCAGCACCTCCTAGTATGGCCAATGGTGAGGGGAGGTGGGTGCTGAAGTGAAATAAAGATCAGACTTCGTTCATCCTTGCTTATTGGGGCAAACACAAAATCTTTAGCTGCAAACAGGGGTAACTTTCTCATGAGGCTGCATGATTGACCAGGAGAATGGCAGATTGGGGCAGAAACAGTGGGGAAAAGAGGTATTTTAATTCTTGCCTTGCCAGTCATTTCCCCACCCAAATTTCCAATTATTCCCTCCTCAGTTTTTTTTCCTCACAGTACAGAGGGCTTTTTAAAAAAATTATTTGGGGGAAGTCAAGATACTTGTATGCTCAGATGGGTTGAGGATATTTCAGCAGAAAAGCAGCCAAGGTCTTAAAAGTCTATGAAGGTTCTCAGTCATCCAGGTGGAATTGTCTGTAGCTTGAATCATGTCAACTGGATTTCTATTATATTATATTATTATATTATTTTATATTATTTTATATTATTTTATATTATTTTATATTATTTTATTATACTATACTATACTATACTATACTATACTATACTATACTATACTATACTATACTATATATTATAATATTAATAGAAATCCAGTTGACATGATTCAAGCTACAGACAAAGGTCTTAAAAGGTTAAGTGTACCTTCTCAGGACTTTATACTCACAAGGTGGGGAGGAGACTTTTGTGCTTAGTGTTAAAAATTGGACCCAACAGGCTTTTTGTTAAAAAACAACAACACGCAGTCTAAGAATTTGTTATCTTGAGATGCATGGAGATACTAGGAGTCATTTCTTACCTGCGGCACAAGATTCTTAAAACTTGCAATGATGTTTGTGCTTTTAAATTCCTGATAGTAGCCAAAGCAGCCAGTCACAACCACTACAGCAATAAGGGCAACGGCCAAGTACAGCTGAAAAGAAGAAGAAAAAAATGCTGGTATTTCTGTGTTGTCGCAGCTGCACTGGTTCAATAAATCTTGGCAGACATCACATTTATTGTACAGCCATTCCTTGTTTAGTGACAACCTCATTTAGTGACCATTTGCAAATACAACCATAATAAACAATAATAAATATTCATTTTTTGACCGATGTGCGTACTTACAACCAAATTTCTTGTGCCTGCCCACAAAAGCCTTCTCTGTGAAACTAATTAAGGTCTGGTCAGTTTCAGGGCAGCAGCTGTGCCAGGGGAGAGAGTTCTAATCAACTAATTAAGGTCACAGAGCTGAGCTTGTTAACTTGCCCTTAGCAATTTTTAGGGAAGCCCTGTGCTGCGGAGAAGAGCAGCTCAGGAAGAGATGGCTTGTTTAAGTAATCTCTCCGCCCTGTGAGGGGGCAAAAAAAAAAAAGGGGGGGGGGAATGGATCAGGCATGGGACACTGTATAGGAGAACTTTATCTGAATGAGGCAGCAGCAACCAGCAATTTTTGCAATCTCTCTTGTGCTCTCTCTCTCAGTCACGTGTTTGCTTAGGAACCATTTTGTTTAAGGACAAAGTAGCTGGAACGGATTGCAGTTGCTAAACGAGGAGAGGGTATACTAGAAAATAGCCCTAAGTCTATGAGGTTTAGTCTGCAAAAATCTAGATGGCCATTAGATGGCATTCTGGGAGTTGAAGTCCACACATCTTAAAGTTCCCAGGGTTGAGAAACACTGACTAGATATCTGAATTTTTCCAGCCCAGATCTGGTAGCCATACAGTAACCCTACCTTGCCCTGCTAAGTTCATCTATTGCTAGTGATCCAGCATCCTTCAAAGTACATAATTAAATCATTAAAAAAACCTCTCTGCCCCCCAAGCCTAGGGCAGAAACAGAAAATTCTGGCCCTGCCCACATGAGGCTTAGCTCCACCCACTTTGCATCATCATTCCATCTCCCATTGTAGTTCTCATCCCTGTGACCACCAAATGGTCGTCTGCTTCTGCAGTAGGCGCTTACATTGTCTGCACTTGTAAGGTCATCTTGGCTGCTCTGGATGCCAAAGGCGATGAGGCAGATGGCAGCCGCCACCCACATGAGGCACTGCAGCCCCCCAGCCAGCTGACGCGCAAACTTCACGTACTCCGGAGTGCCTTTGGGGGGCTTCAACTCATTGGGGCCATCACGAAGGAGAATCTCTCCGGCCACAGTGCTGGTCAGACCCTGGAAGCAGATGGACAAGTAGGCCAGAAGGTCAGAAAAAAACCACCACACATTCTAACCATGGAGGAATGGATGGTGAAAATGTCAGAACTTGCTGAGATGGCAAAGCTGACCTGTTTGGTCAGAGAAAAAACAAAACTTTTCTGAAAGACTAGAAACCTTATATGGACTTTTTGCTGAAAGAAGAAGAAAAAGGATGGTTTATAGGTTTGAGGATATGGATTAAGTGAGGGGTTGAAGGGATTTGTATAACATCTAAGAGCAAGGGAGGATTATAAGAATGTAATTATCTGTTGAAGAGAAGATCGGAAGTCATAGTTCATAACTTTAGTTTCTTTTTTTTAATCTTTTCTTGCATCTTTTTCTTTCCTCCTCCTCCTCCTCCTCCTCCTCCTCCTCCTCCATCCATCCATCCATCCATCCTTTCTATTTTTTCTTTTAGATTTGACTTTTACTGTATGTAAAATTCTCAATAAATATAAATTTTTTAAGAAAGAAAAAAGCACCGCACACTTTTCTGGCAGGGCTGACCCTGCTGTTTGGCAGAGCAAAAGCCTCAGGCAGCAGATACTAGGTGCTGAGGAGCAGTGGCTGGAGAAGCAGCTGTAATGACCTGGGGTGTGATAGAAGAACCTGTCCAATCACAAGTGTAGATAGGAGCAAACACTGACTGTCAGCCTAGCTGGCTTTTTTTGTAATGCATATCAGGAAGCCCATAACTTTCTGGTCACATGCAGCCTCTGAACCCCATTTTTGGATTCTCCAGGGCCCACTGGCCAAAACTCAGTTTTGCTGCTGAAATAGAAAGCCACGATTTCCTGTTGAAAAACACATTCAAATCATATATCATATATCATATATCATATATCAATCATATCAAATTATCCATTCAGTCGTATCCGACCCTTGGCGATTCCATAAGCCAGCTCTCTCCATCATATCATATATATCATATCATATTTATCATATTTCTTTACCGCCCAACTCGTATTGCAACGACTCTGGGCGGTTTACAAGCAAATTAAAATAAAAAATAAATATTGTTAAAAACAGATACAGTATAAAATATAAATACACATACTGTAAACATAAGGATATAAAATATGAGATATAAAATCCAAGATGGTGGAATAACGGTGTCATCAACATGTCAGCTGCTGGAAAGCCTATCCCACTTAACCTCCCCAATGGGACCTCACCACACCAGCTAAACTCACTCAGCTCCACCAGAAATCCAAGCCCCTGCTTCTGGTACGATGTCATGCCTTGCCCAGTGTACCATTCAGCCACTTCGAGAAAGAATCTAGAGACCCAGGATGGTGTCGTGGTTAAGGTGTTGGACTAGGAGCAGGAAGACCGAGGTTCAAATCCATCCTCGCCCCTTGTAATGGTCTGTGGGAATGACCTTGGGAGACCGGGCAAAGAGACGCTGCCTAGGGAACGATCAGATAAGAGAGGGCACAGCCCGCAGCTGCATAATGGGGGGAGAAAGAGGCTCAGAAGGGTCCCTCCCTAGTTTTTCAGGCTGTAAAGGTGACAGCGGGAGAATTGTACTTTCCGACAATTGCAAGATTCTGTTAATGCAGCCTTACAATAAAGTAGAATTAGCTCATCTGGTTGTGTTTCCTGTCTGGTCTACCTGGGAAGGCCGACACCCCTGGAAGCTTCTCTACACTGCCTTGAGCAGGGATATCCGGATTCTCATCACCCCTTAGCCATGAAAGCTCCTTGGTTGACTTTGCCTCTCTTTCAGCCCAACGTACCTCACAGGGTTGTAGCTGTGAGGAAAAATAGGAGGAAAGAGCGTGTTCCATACCTGCCTTGAGTTCCTATCCAAAAGGCAGGATATAAATATAATAATAAACCAGCAATGCCTTTGACTTCTAGAGATTTGCCTACCATTGGTGCAATGAGAGTGGCGATAAATTTAGGCCAGCCTTATTCCCTGTGTGAGAGCCAGTTTGGTGTAGGGGTTAAGGTGTAGTGGAACCGGGAGACTGTGAGTTCTAATCCTGCCTTAGGCACAAAGCCAGCTGGGTGACCTTGGGTCAATCCCTCTCTCTCAGCCCTAGGAAGGAGGCAATGGTAAACCACTTCCGTAATCTTGCCAAGAAAAGTACAGGGTCTAGTCCAGGCAGTCTCCGAGAATCAGACACGATTGAATGGATTAAAAAAAAAATCTTTGTGTACCATTTCCTTTCAACGCTAGATGGCGACCATCTTTTCAAGGCTGCAGAAGGAGTTAGGATAAAGCAGTGTTTCTGAACCTTGGCAACTTTAAGACATGTGGACTTCAACTCCCAGAATTCCCCAGCTGGCTGGGGAATTCTGGGAGTTGAAGTCCACACGTCTTAAGGTTGAGAAAAGAACTTTGGGAGTTGAAGTCCACATGTCTTAAAGTTGCCAAGGTTGAGAAAGGAATTCTGGGAGTTGAAGTCCACACGTCTTAAAGTTGCCAAGGTTGAGAAACACTGGGATCAAGTAGGACAATATGTGTTCCTCTCAGATAACACTCTTTTTCTCAAAGGGCTTCACCTTGTTGATGTTGGTCCGATGTTTCATCTCCAACTCTTCTATGGACAGCTGGTGATCATCCTAAAAGGGAGGAGATAAGATAAGACTGTGATTTCAGTGGATGGAGGGCTGTTCTCTTTCCAGCTCGGCTCCTCCTCACACCATTTTCTATTCTGCTCTTTTGCGTAAACTGAGTAAATGAACATAGATTAACCAGGTCAATAAAGACTTAACAGATGCATTTGCCACAACATGCTAATCTTTATTTATTTATATTTCAAATTTAGTCACCGCCCATCTCATTCAGAGGGTGAATTGATGAATGTTAATCTTGGCTGGGGTTAACGTTGGTTGGCTTTTTCTTTGTGGTTTGGTATGTTGTGTACACTTATCCCAGTTGGTTAATTTATGGTTCACAGTACTGTGCAAACCTGAGGAAGAGGTCAATTTGGTAACCAGGTTAAAGTGTGTTGCTTGCATGCAACCACTGGGTACTACCGACATACCTAATAGAGTGGTCTGATAGGATTCTTTGGAATTACTCAGGAATACCTGGTCTTCTCTGCAGGACTGAGTTAAAAGGAAAAAAAAATTGTGCTGCTTGTGGTTGGTTTTGCACGTTACAGATTGGCCAACACTTGCATCATGAAGAAGCCACACCACGTTCTTTGGATCGGTGGTTTTTGAAATATCGACAAGGATTCCTCCCCACCCCAAGAAAATAGTCAAGAAATATTTCTTCAGATAAATGAGATAAACTCATAAAATGAAAGCATGGAATGATTTAAAAATTCCAGATAAGTGGGAATTAATTCTGGATGCCATTCCAGACACACAGAGTGTAACAGGAATGAAAGAGGAGAGAAGCAAAGAATATATTGCAGCTGGAAAAAGTAGCAGCAATTCTGTTTGTATATGTAGTCCTAGGCACCCAACATTAAACAGTAATATAATTTAATTTATTACATTGTCTCAGAAAATCCAGGATGTACAGTATCAAACAGAATTTGTGGCAAAAATGTTTGCATACCAAAATGTTTAGGAAACAAAATAATTTATTTCAAATGCCCCTGAAATGAGGCAATCTCTGTCTTTCAATCCAAAAACGGGTTGAAAGGGAGGTTAAATTATAAATTATGAAATGGATTAGACCAACTTCAAATCACTGATATCTGATGGAATTAACATTGCTTTTGTTCATGTAAGCAAGGCCATTAATTATTATTTGCTGAAATTTGCTAGAGACTCTCACGCTTTTAGAGAATGCAGTTGTCTCCAACAAGTTACTGGAAAAAACAACAACATTCCTTTCTCGAGGTTCAGAGAGAAAGTTACATTTTGTTTTGCAGAAGAGAAGTTTCTTCCCTTGAATCTGATATGATTACATTAAATGTACTCTGTAGTTTCAAGGAGTTTGCAAACTAAGAAACAAAAGAATGTTGCAATTGTTCTTATTTGTGATCTTCCTTAATCTTGTGGGCCTAATTCTCTACACAGCTCTCATGAATAGAGCTCTGAATGCAACTTTCCCTAAATGTCTCCTTGGTTATTAATTATTTTTTTTTAATGTTTCCTCTCAGGTTCCACTTTTTCTGATGTTAGATCAATTACAACTTTGTGAGGTCACTAAGCTGAATCTCTTATTGGTCATAGGAAAGTAAGAGTAATACCATAATGTACTTGGGTTCACAGATTAAGACTAGGTTTTATTGATTAAGAATGTATTTCTCTTAGGATGAATATTCATGTTCATAGCTGTAGCTTTTAAATCAATACAGCCAGCGTGCATTGTTGCCACAAATGTCTGTCTCGTTGAGTATATCAACTTTCAGCAAAAATAAATAAGTTTAGCCTGGCGTGATGTGAGAGGCCAGCCGATGGGGTTAGTTTTATGTTTAGGCAAACTGGGTTAACAATGGGTTAATTGAACAATCCATTGTTAAATTTATCATGGGCAAGTTGCCTATCTCAACTGCGGAAATGACAATGTCTAAATCAGCAGAGAAATCTCTTTTGCCATTCCTTTCCTGGGGCTTACCACATCCATCTCTTTCTTCATATTCTCCAACTTCTCTTTTTTCTTTAACCCTTTGTTTTTCTTCTTCTCGATCTTCACATCCATTTCTCCACCAGAGTGTTTCTCCATCTCCACTGAGTACATCTCGTACTTCTCCTGCCAGGGCAAAACGCAAAAGCCAAAAGGAAGGATGCTTGTAAGCTCAAATAGCTTCATTAATTATTATTAATTAAGGTGTTACCATATTATTTTGAGGGTTTCAAGACCCATCTTTGGCAAGCAGAACATATTTTAGGTTCTGGGACTAAAATTACACCAAGCTATTAGTAATGGCATTGCAAATCGATTGTTTCAAAGACCATTTTCCTTAGCAGAAAGCAAGATTCTGTGTTTATTTTTCCTGTGGAAGTGGCTGAAGGGAATAGGAGAATCGTGTCCACAGTGGGAGAGGGGGGTCAAAAGAGTCAAGATAGCAGCCTCAATTTGTAAGGCACCAAAACTTACCACGCGCCTTTCGAGAAAGCCAAATACACGAAGGAGACTTTGTAAAAAGGAACAGCAGCAAGGTTTATTTGGTCAAGCAAAGGTTGCCGGGTGGCAGCCAGACAGTTGTCACGTGCAAGTGACCTCTGAATGAAACCACCACCCTGAGCATAAGGGTGCACAAACTTTTATACAGGGAATACAAGCAGGAAGTGAGGATGAGGATGGTATGCCCATATGTGGGTGAGGTGTCTGATGACCCATTCCCTGGGATTGGCTAGTTCTTGGGGATCAGGGTCCCTCCCAGAGCTGAAGGATTCTGGGATTCACCAGGTCAAGGGGTGAGGTGGGTCATCAACATAGTTACAAAGGATAGAATTGGGAACATTCACACCAATTGTTCTATTGGCTCTGTCTGGAGGCCAGAGATTAACACTTGCATCTTACAGAGACAACAGTAATATTTACAGAGACATTGGGTTATACAAGCAGGCTGAATCACAAAGGGTCAGAACCATAAAATCACAGTTTAACATATTTACATCTCAGGAGAGGGGAAGCAAGGTATTTATTACAAGAAGGTTAGATAAACATGTTAGCTTGTCTTAGGAAGAAGATGCTGACCAGATAGATGGTCCCAGGCTGTTATGCATTCCCGAGAGAGGTAGAATTGGTTTCAGAGCTTTACACTTAACATTTCTTATGCAGTATTTGTTGGGGCTTGTTGAGGCCTATCTCAAGGGTCATCCTTGGGTGACAATTCTTTGGTTCAGGCACAATCTTTGGTTCAGTTATGTTGTATCATGGGGAAATATTATAGCATGGTGTTTTCCAGGCCAAGGTTTGTGAGCCGGGTTTCCCCATATCCCTTCAAATTGTTGGTTGCAACTGCCATCTTGACTATTTTGACCCCCTCACAAGTCTGGGGACTGCCTTAGAACCCAGGTCTTTGGCAAGTTTGCTTAAACAAAATTCTCTTTATCAAATATAATCAACAATCAGATTTCTACTCAGATGTTCACTTGATCTACCTTTTGGCACAAAAGGAATGGAATTAATTGAAAGTTGAGGCTGTCACCTCTACCAAGAAATCTGTGTTGATTACACAAAACCACACTTGTTGAGTAACTGCACACAATTGTGCTATAGAATAAGACTAATAATTAAAGAGGAATTTTACAAAGGGCTCCACTCTGCAGTCTCACTTCGCTAGTAGCAGATCCAAACCTGAGTGTCCCACGAGTCATCCACCACATGTGGAGAATAGATTTGGTATTTTTCTTGTTTCACGTTTTTTTAAACAGAAGTGAGACTGAACAGAATGGTATTTTTGGTGTTTTCCTGTTGGTTAGATGGATGATGGGGGAAGTTGGCTAAAGACAATTAAGCATGTTCCCTGAATTTTGAGGCTTTCTGGTATCAAGATGATCACATGACTGATATCAACACAGTTTTGATGAATTGGGATTTGAACCACTTCCATATGGAAGTGTTATTTCTGTTTTGAAGTGATTTATATTTCTATAAATATATATATAAATATATAAAAATATATATATTTATAAATATAAATATAGAAATATATTTATATTTCTGTCCTAGTAGGCCTAGTAGTGCAAAAGCTGGCTTGAAACTCAACATTAAAAAAACTCAGATCATGGCATCTGGTCCCATCACTTCCTGGCAAATAGAAGGGGAAGAAATGGAAGCAGTGACAGATTTTATTTTCTTGGGCTCCAAGATCACCGCAGACGGTGACTACAGCCATGAAATTAAAAGACACTTGCTCCTTGGGAGGAAAGCTATGGCAAACCTAGACAGCATATTAAAAAGCAGAGACATCACCTTGCTGACAAAGGTCCGTATAATTAAAGCTATGGTTTTCCCAGTAGTAATGTATGGCTGTGAGAGTTGGACCATAAGGAAGGCTGAGTGGCGAAGAATTGATGCTTTCGAACTGTGGTGCTGGAGAGGACTCTTAAGAGTCCCTTGGACTGCAAGGAGGTCAAATCAGTCAATCCTAAAGGAAATCAACCCTGACTACTCATTGGAAGGACAGATACTGAAGCTGAAGCTCAAATACTTTGGCCACCTAATGCGAAGAGAGGACTCACTGGAAAAGACCCTGATGCTGGGAAAGACTGAGGGCAAAAGGAGAAGGGGACGGCTGAGGATGAGATGGTTAGATAGCATCACCGATGTAACAAACATGAATTTGAGTCAACTCCGGGAGACAGTGGAGGACAGGAAGGCCTGGCGTGCTATGGTCCATGGGGTCACGAACAGTCGGACACGACCAAACGACTGAACAACACAAGCCTTTTATGTTCTGCTAGTGCACAGTTTAAAATTACTTACGTTAATTAAAACAATACCCTGCAATTTGATAACATCCACTTACTGTTAGCATAAGCAAAGCCTCACGGCCTTTACTCCACTTCACCCCCTTAGATGTTCCTGGATGCATTGCTCCCACCTGAGGCCTTGAGGGAGAAAACCCAATACTGGGAAATGCTGTTACAAATCTCAAATGCAACTCTATAATTCTGCCAGGGCCAGAGAAAGTAGTGGGGAGGAAATACACCTATTTTTTTTTCTAAAAGCAGTTTCCTTATACTGAATCTGAATCTCCCTCATAAAAAGGTTCAAAGCTATGCCCAGGGCATTTCATATCTTAGAAGATCTATTCACACAAAGCTGATGAAAAGCTCATAACCTTGAGTTTCAGGATTGAATGAGGAGACTTTATGGATTTGTTTATAGATAAGAGATGAGACATGGGAAGAAGAGATCATTTGTTGTATTTTAAGAGAAGGTGATAAGTTACTAAAATCGTTTATACTTGTGATGAAGGGGGAAGTCATTTCTTTATATCTTTCCTTTCCTTTCCTTTCCTTTCCTATATTCTTATAAAAAGATAATAGCCATGACTGGCAATGCTGTAACCCAGGGTTTCTCAACCAGGGTTCCGTGGCACTCTAGGGTTCCGCGAGAGGTCACTAGGGGTTCCTTGGGAGATCACAATTTATTTAAAAAATTATTTCAAATTCGGGCAACTCCACATTAAAGAAGTAAGTTTTATTCTTTATTTTCAGTTTAACACTGTTAATCCATATATACAGGCCTCCTCCTTCACTCCCCCTCCCTAGTTCAGCTTCAAAATGTTTCTTTCTACATATGGCTTCACCTTGGTTCAGAGAACAATTAATTCTCTCAAATTCCTTCCCCTGTATTTCCCCTTCACACCTCCCTTCTCCCTTTCATCCTTTCCCAGATAAGCCCCAGTTCCCTTTCCTGCTTTTAGGGAGATAGATGACCCTGAAGCTATGCCAATACTCCCTTCGGGTGACTTCCCTTATCTCTTTGTACTTCAAAAGAAAACATTCACACATTCCTTACAATGGGGCTCCTTCCTTAATGAGACGTTACTTTCTAAACAAGTAGAATTGTGTGAAAGGAAGAAGCTGGTTATAGATGCTGGAGGTGTGTTATAT
Organism: Charina bottae; assembly: GCA_023362775.1. NCBI lineage: Eukaryota > Metazoa > Chordata > Lepidosauria > Squamata > Charinaidae > Charina > Charina bottae. The sequence goes on from JALMGJ010000013.1 coordinate 20,593,023, forward strand.
ATATATATATATATATATATATATATATATATATATATATATATATATATATTATGTATATATAATACATATATAACATATGATATATATATATATATATATATATATATATATATATATGAAATGTGAAAAGCTATATATGTTTACTAACACTACAAATGTTTATTACACTATTTTCTTTTGGGCCATCTGCTTCCCTATCTCCCTAGGATGACTGGTGGGTAATTAAGGTGTTATTTACAGCCTCCTGTAATCCTGTATCTACTGAGCTAGGAATGTTGAACTCAGAATGCCCTCTGGCTGATGCAGTTGGTTAGCAAAATGGAGTCACTTATGTAAAAGAATAACTCTACTTAGTTTCACTTCTGACAATTTGAGCCTGAATGTGCAGGGGTTCCCCGAGGCCTGAAAAATATTCCTAGGACTGTTATTGGCTTGGCATAAAGCATTTTGTTGTCTCTCGACATAGTCAACAAATGTCAAGAGTTTGACATTTGTTGACCATTTGTTGATGGAATATTTTCCGTTCACCTCTCCAAGGTATATAATTTATTTATTTATTTATTTATTTATTTACAATTCAATTTATATCACTGCCCCATCTCCCCCAAAGGGGACTCTGGGCGGTGTACAAAAAAATCAAACAATTAAAATAACATATAATACAATCATCATAAATATAATTAATTAAAATAAATACAAAATCCAAGAGGCCACGAACTTGTGTTTAAAAGGGCTCTATGGCACCAGCCATCCCCAGGAGGAACTGTTACCCCTCCCTTCCCAGGCGAGGAGGCAGAACCAGGTCATTAAAACATTTGTCCCTTCCTCCTCCATAATGATGAGATAACACTAAAGTAAATATGAAACCATATGCTGTTCTCCCAAGATCTGTAAACCAAAGGCCTGTGTGTGTGTGTGTGTGAGTGTGTGTGAGTGTGTGTGTGTGTGCGCGCGCACGCCTTTTAGTCCAGCCAGCAGCCTTGGAATCAGTGTAGAATGTGCTTTCTGGAAGAGATGGGAGGAGGAGGAAGTCTGGCTGCTCCTTCTGCAGATTGATTTACTGTATTTAGCACAATTTATAACCCTACCCAACCCTAATGGACTTTGGGTAGCACACCACAGAAAAATAAAATGACATAAACAAAATAAAACTAGAATGTCAGCTATCTATCTATCTATCTATCTATCATCTATCTATCTATCTATCATCTATCTATCTATCTATCTATCTATCTATCTATCTATCTATCTATCTATCTATCTATCTTCTTCTATGTTGTTTTCCTTTCCTTTCCTATCTGTTCTCCTCTTCTCTACATGCGTGTGCGCATGCACACACACACACTGATTTAAATGTACACATTCCTCTCTTGATCATCTCAACCCGCAGCTGAAGGTACCTGATGAGACCTGTCACTTGAGTGGGGCAGCTGATTTGCCACTTCCTCCCTGCGCATTTCTTGCTATGCTTCTCTTCCCCAGCAATTGCAGTGCAACCATCCACACCCTGGCTGGCCATATACCCAGCCAGCCACCTTAATAAATCCCATCCTGAGCATGATCCTGGAGGAAAGTTTTCAGAGCAAATAATTGAGCTGGCAAGCCACTCCAGAAAACCATATAGTGAAGCAGCTGCTCCAGCTGACAGATGATGGCTTGTATCCTGGTCAGCCGCTCAAAGGAGTGACTTCATTTTGCCCATCCCTGACTTTGCATGTATAGGTTGTGATATAGCATCCCATCAACAACATCGCTATTATTCCTCTCATCACTTCAAGTGAAATGGCTTTCTGTAGTGTCTGTTCGTACATCCAGCTATAGTCATCAAGTGAATAGTTATAAACAGTAATGAAAACAATCTGCCCTTACATTTTTGTGTGAACTATGCCATAATTTAGCAATCATCTGAACTACATAAAGAGCAGAACAGGATTTGGAGAAAAAAGGAAGATATTATTTGGGTGTTTGGCTTGATTGAAGAAGCATTTAAGAAACAAAATGAGCAACCAAAGAATTCATATAAAACTAATTAACAACTAATTAATTAACCAATTAATCTTTGGAGGTTTGCAAGAACTGACGATGGGACCCATATTTTAAATTCAGCTATACATTCTACATCACCTAGAATACGTCAACTCTGGCTCCAATGTTTCATATCCCGCATCCACACACAGAGAAGCCTGTTGGGAAGTGTTTGAACAGGGCCCTGAAATATATTGCTTTGCCCAGATTTGTAATGCCAGTCTAAATCTTGCTTGACTGAAATGTTTGTTAGATGAAAGAACTGTTCCTCTCTATTTAATAGCATTGATAATTCAGTCCCAGAAATAGATCAGGAGGATCTCCAGGATTTCCCAAACCTTCTTTGTCTTTCTGTAGGAGTGCTGTCATTCTTGTTTACACCCATATCAACTCCACAGAATCTAGCTTGGTTAGAAGATTCATTCCAGATGTCTTCGATGGTTTACCCCATGTTAATCCCGTTCACGGGTGGAGTGAGCAGCTCACTGATACGTTATATAGAAAAAAAAATCTTTTTAAAAACCACTTGCCTCTCTAGAGTTACTGACTGGCCAGGAAAAACACAACCCCACCCCCGTGATCTTCCATGCCTTTAATAGAAATTCATCCCTGGTTTTTATCATTGGAGTGAAACATATTCTACTGCTAAAGGATGCAGATCCATCTGTTGATTAAATGGGAGATCCTGGGCGAAGTTGAAACCCAGAGCCTAAATGAAAACAGAGGCTTCCTTACCGCCTTCCCCATCGTGAGTCCTTGAGTCTGGTCCCCCTTGAGGTCAACAAGATGGGCTTAAGTGGAACTTGGTACTGAAGGCTGCAGGAGATGCCAGACCCTGCAGCTGAGTAAACGGATGACCCCGCTAAGGCAACTCCCTTTTATAAATTCTTGTGGTTGCCAACCTGCCCCGAGTGTGAGGGGTGGTTCCATGTACCGTACAGCCAGGTCTCGTTTGCGTGGCTTTGAAGTCACACACCAAGAGGAGACAGCTCTGCAAGAGAGGAAAGAAAGCACATACGCATGCACGCGCGCACACCCAACCACCCAGCTGAAAACCACCTTGAAATGCCCCTTCTACAATATCTCCTTCTGTACCAAACACATGTAGGCATCTATGAACCTGAAGGTGAGGCGGTATGAAGGAACACCTTGTTCTTCTTTTAACCGAAAGCCACTGAATAAACAAGTCATATCAAATTTTACATTTTCAAACCAGTACCCAAACTAAAACTTAGCCATCAACGAACATTCATGCTTTTCCAAATAGTGTGTGTGTGGGGGGGGGACTCTTTTTTTTCCTTCCTCCCAAAAAAGAATATTATAGAAAATTCTGTACCAAACTGCCTCTAGGCATGAAAACTATGTATTAATGCACTTTATTAAGGGGAAATTGTTTGGAAATACTGTGTACATTCGGCAAAATGGTTGTCCGTATGCCATCTGGGAGAAGTAGGTACCCAAAGCAGAAGATCTATAAACTGAGACATATACATATACATATACATATGGATATACATATACATATAGGAATTTGAAGGTGGAAAGGTTTGGCACTACCCACGATGGAAGAAAGGTTGGTGAAGATGATGGATTTAAATGATGGTTTTATATGATTTATATGATGGATTTATATGATTTATAGTTTTGATGATTAGAAAAGATAGATTATAGATTATTTAATATTTAATATTTAAATATAGATTATAGATTATAGATTATTAGAAAAGATAGATTATAGAAAAAAGAGGGTTTTTTTGTAACTATAGATTAAGAAATAATGTATTTGTACTTATAATTGCTGTAAAGAAAATCAGAAGCTGCTTCCTTCTATTTCTTTTCATTCTTTCTTTTTGCCCTTTTGCCCTTTTCTTTGTTTTCTTTACTTTATATTAGTTCTTGTTAGTTTTTATCTCCTTTTAAAAAATATTAAAAAATATTTTATACATATTTAAACATTTAATTTAAATATATATAAAAATAATTTGATACTAGTATATTTGTCCATCCCTTCTATACTGGCCAATAAGGTCTCTATAGGCTGGCAGCCTAGAAATAGACTTTGAAGGCAATTTTTTGTTGTTGTTGCTCAGTCGTTTAGTCGTGTCCGACTCTTCGTGACCTCATGGACCATAGCACGCCAGGCCTTCCTGTCCTCCAGCCCTCACTAAAGTTGCTACTTTATAAATGAGATGGTGGCTTGGAAAACTAAGAGATCACATGCTGTATTTTTAAAAAAATCCAGTTTGAAAAAACTCCTTTCATATAATGTGATGAGGATGTCATTTTGAAGTCCCATACATTCACGGGGCAACAGAACCTGGCCACCCCAAACAAAACATCTAGCATGGAAGGCCCTTTAGAAAACCAACAATATTTTCCCAATGGCAATATAATGGAGCTTTTGTACACTCTGATCCAAGATTGTTCCAGAAAAGGTGTTGCACAGCCATTGCAACAGCCCAAACCACAAGCAGAAACAAATCTGCTCAGCGGATGCTGTTGTCAAATCATAGCACATGCTTTAAAATCTGTTGCAAGGGCCATGCGCAATTGGGCTGTATGTCTTCACTTCCCATTTAGTAGAATGAAATTTAGACCTTGGCAAGATGGTTATGGATTTTTTTGATGAAGTATTTGGTGCCACGAGGCAGGCCATTCTCTTTGGGCTGTTCACTAATGTTATAGGACCACAGCACCTGTGGTGTCCATGGGGTATGCCCGTGTCAAAATCCTCAAGAGGGCGGGTACAGCATTGTGATAGAAGCCCTGCCCATTTTGTATGTGCAGTGACCCTGCATTCCTGTACAAAAGGGGCACAATAGAAAAGAATATACAGTATGTAGCTCAGGGTTGAACTGTGGAGTCCTTGGTGCTCTCTGAGCTTTGGCTGTTTGCTTGCAGACGTTTCATTACCTGACTAGGTAACATCATCAGTGCACTCCAAAAGCGGCACAACTTGGATCACAATGGCATGCCTGCCATCTTACAGATTTTTATTTCTATTTCTGAGTCTATTGCAGAGTCTCAGGCACATTATAAACATGGCACATTTTTTCCTCCCAGGTCCTCAAGACATTGTCTTCATCTCATCCAGATCATGAGTGAGACAGACTTCAGTTGTCTTTAACGGTAGCGGTGTTCAAGCAGAATTCTCCTCTTATTTCATCCCACGGCAACCTCAAAGTATGTAAAATCTATTTTGTCACCCAATTCCTTTGGATGAAGCCAGATGGCTGCAGTGAGGGAACAGAAGCAATAGAGGCCCAGTAGGGAACTGTGATGCAGACAGCCAATATCATGATGGTACGGTTTTCTGCTGACTCAAGGATCGGTGGAGGGCAGTTGGGAAGCCCCCCCCCCCTTTTTGAGCTCTATCTTGTTCTCCACATGTATAGAAGCCTACTCTGATTACCACATTGCTGGACGAAAGCCTTGGAGCAACCTGAAGCAAAGCAACATTGATGATTTGTTTCATGACAGGAGACGTCTGCACTGTTTCAGATGCTTTGCATGAAGCTTTGTTGAAGCAAACTGTCTCTTTGAAGCTTGGCACAGGCTCAGCTGTAATAAATATGTCTCTCTAATTCAAAGCTTTAGTTGCAAGCTGTTGAGTGAAAACGCGGCTTAGAGGTATACATGCTGCAGGGCAAGCTTCCAATATTTGAAGATAAAGACTTAGTATCTTCGTTTCCCCCCCCTCTTAAGTAATTCTCCATGGACTTCCCATGGACCTTTTCATCTCAGCCACCCTTCTCTGGAGGACCTTGAGAAGGCCTTGCACTAAAACTCCCTGGGGGCTCCTGCATGTCTGCAGATCTCCACATATCAGAGCCAAGATTCATTGGTAAATGCCGCCTGCCCCTATAGCTATCAGCTGGTGACCTTGCAAGCAAGGAAGGAGAGATAGGAAAGGAGCAGGCTTAGCGTGCGCAGGAAAACAGACACATGTGCCAACTTGCTTTTGGACTGCAGCTCAACACGTACAGTTCAAACTGTACCAGAGTCATACGCTGAAGGCTGGGAAGCTGCTGTAACCTTGCCGAGAAGGCCGTCTACTTCTCTGGATGTTGCAACCACAGCAATGACTCTGCTTTAAACACACAAGCACGTCTGTGATGTTAAATGTGCAAAGAGCGACTTGGATAAGAAACTCCAATCGGACTCCATTTCTTGTCTCAGAAGCTTTGTCTCTTTGGTGGGGAAGTTCTCAAGCATATCAAGCTGACATAAAATTGCAAACCTTAAAATATCTGTGACTTGAAGTCAAGGAACAGAAGAAATGATCATGCAGCTCAGGCAAGGTCGCTGTGTCATGAGATGCAGTTCTGAAATGACTACTGAACTCTAACAGGTTACAGGTAGTCCTCGCTTAACAACCCCAATTGAGACTGGAATTTCGGTTGCTAAGCGAAGCGATCATTAAGCAAATCCGATTTGATTTTATGACCTTTTTTGCAGCAGTCGTTAAGTGCATCACCGTGGGTGTTAAGCGAACCACATGGTTGTTAAGTGAATCATGTGGTTCCCATTGATTTTGCTTGCCAGAAGCTGTATGGGAAGGTTAAAAATGGTGATCATGTGACCACGGGATGCTGCAACGGTCATAAATGTGAACTGACTGCCAAGTGCCAAAATCGTGATCACATGACTGTGGAGATGCTGTGGCGGTCATAAGTGTGAGGACAGATCATAAATTGGTTTTTTCAGCACCGTCATAAGTCTGAACCATCACTAAACGAATGGTTGTTAAGCGAGGACTACCTGTATAGTAATGGGTAAACAAGTTAAATATGTAGGCAGGAATTGAAATGAGCACCAAAGTAGATGGGGAAGCTGTTTGTTGGAGCCAGGAGGATCTGGATTGCATTTGGATCAAACCTAACTGGTTTTAAACTATGTTTCAGCTAATTTACTAATCCTTAAGCCAGCAAAAAAGGCATAGTGGCATAATATTCTTTATCCTAATTGCTGAACCCTTTCTGATTTAGAATCATGGCTGGCAAGTGATGCTGTCCTGAAGGTTTTAATGTGGGACACGTTAAGGAAAGTAATTGGTAGATTCCCCCCAGCTTTGTTTGTTGTTGTTGTTCAGTCATTAAGTTGTGTCCGACTCTTCGTGACCCCATGGACCATAGCACGCCAGGCCTTCCTGTCCTCCACTGTCTCCCGGAGTTTACTCAAATTCATGTTCATTGCATCGGTGATGCTATCTAACCATCTCATCCTCGGCCGTCCCCTTCTCCTTTTGCCCTCAGTCTTTCCCAGCATCAGGGTCTTTTCCAGTGAGTCCTCTCTTCGCATTAGGTGGCCAAAGTATTTGAGCTTCAGCTTCAGTATCTGTCCTTCCAATGAGCAGTCAGGGTTGATTTCCTTTAGGATTGACTGATTTGACCTCCTTGAAGTCCAAGGGACTCTTAAGAGTCTTCTCCAGCACCACAGTTCGAAAGCATCAATTCTTGGGCACTCAGCCTTCCTTATGGTCCAACTCTCACAGCCATACATTACTACTGGAAACAAACCAGCTTTGTTTCCCCTCCTCTAAATCTCTCTCTCTCTTTTTTTTTTTTGCGTCTTCAAATCAGTTTTTGAATCCTGGTGACTGCCTGGAGAAGTCCCTGCAGTCTTCTTGGCAAGATTGAACTCTTACTGGAGGAAGGAAATATGATACCATAAATTTGAAAATGGGTGGGATGATTCTCATGATGGGAATGCACGAGAAAAAAAATACAGCATGTTCAAAAGGAACAGAAGGAATTGCGCTGGATGTCAAAATTGTCAACATGTATGCAAAGGTCCCGAAGAACAACTCCAGCAGGAGAGGATATGAGAGTGCCAGATCTGTACTCTCACGAAATCTCAGCTGGGTTTTCCAGAGCCTTTTCAAAAGTTGCCACTGAATGGTAATTTTTAAGGGGGAAGAAGGGGTAAAAATAAATACACCAGGAGAAATCCCATTCATTGTATTTCATATTTTGAACTGCGTTTGACTAACATTTCTATTGATAAGCAGTAACATCAATTTGAGTTTTGGCCCTGGATCCCCCCCTCCCCCCCAGTTTTTGGAGCAGCAACCCAGCACTGAACACATCACATGATGTGCTGGGCTTGATGAATCCAAGGCTGGAGTTAAAATCGCTGGAAGAAACATTAACAATCTCAGATATGCAGATGATACCACTTTGATGGCTGAAAGCAAGGAGGAGCTGAGGAGCCTTATGACCAAGGTGAAAGAAGAAAGTGCAAGGGTTGCAGTTAAACCTCATAAAAACCAAGATTACGGCAAACAGCTTGATTGATAACTGGCAAATAGAGGGAGAAAAAGTGGAGGCAGTGACAGACTTTGTATTTCTAGGTGCAAAGATTATTTATTATTTATTTATTTATTACACTTACTGTATATCCCGCCCATCTCCCCCACAAGGAGGGACCCAAGGATTACTGCAGATGCTGACTGAAGCCAGGAAATCAGAAGATGTTTACTTCTTGGGAGGAGAGCAATGACAAATCTCGATAAAATAGTTAAGAGCAGAGACATCACACTGACAACAAAGGTCCGCATAGTTAAAGCAATGGTATTCCCTGCAGTAACCTATGGCTGCGAGAGCTGGACCATAAGGAAGGCTGAGCGAAGGAAGATAGATGCTTTTGAACCGTGGTGTTGGAGGAAAATTCTGAGAGTGCCTTGGACTGCAAGAAGATCAAACCAGTCCATACTCCAGGAAATAAAGCCAGACTGCTCACTTGAGGGAATGATATTAAAGGCAAAACTGAAGTACTTTGGCCACATAATGAGAAGACAGGATACCCTGGAGAAGATGCTGATGCTAGGGAAAGTGGAAGGCAAAAGGAAGAGGGGCCGACCAAAGGCAAGATGGATGGATGATATTCTGGAGGTGACGGACTCGACCGTGGGGGAGCTGGGGGTGGTGACGGCTGAGAGGAAGCTCTGGCGTGGGCTGGTCCATGAAGTCATGAAGAGTCGGAAGCGACTGAATGAATAAACAAAAACCCAGCACTCCCTTCAAAAGAACTAATGCAGCCTTCTTCCTGAAAAATATATGTACTGTATATCCCTGGTTAGCACCTAGCCTAGAGAAAATTGTGCCCTAGCCTCTTTCTTCCTAACCCCCATCACCCCTGATTTGTTTTCAGTTGCTTTTTGACTTTTCCCGTATTTGTGCAAATACTGTATTTACTCTAAAGCAGCAGTCTCCAAAGTGGTCAGTATCGACCCCCAAGGGTTGATGGGACTATCCAAGAGGTGGTGGTGGTGGTGGTTATTATTATTACAAGGTAGTCCTTGGGTTAGAATGGCAGTTGGGACCGGAATTTCCTTCCCTAAATGATGTGGTTGTAAAACACAACATCACGTGACCACATCGCTTAGCAACGCCAATCCTGGCAGCCCCTGTTGCCATGGTAACCCAGAGGCCGTGAGGGTCTTTAAATGGGAGGAGGCGGGAGTCCCAGGCAAGCAGGCCAGTGGGTGTGCGGGTGCCGCGGGGAGCAGGGGGTGCTGCGGGCAGGTGCTCCAGAGCACGGGTGGGCAAAAAAGTGGTGGGAGCGGGAGTGACTTCTGACTGGCTTCCCCGTTGACTTTGCTTGTGGAAAGCCGGCAGGGAATGTCGGAAATCGTGATCACGTGACTGTGGGGCACTGCGATGGCCAGAACTTCGAGAACCAGTCGTAAGTACAAATTGTTCAGTGCTGTTGTAACTTTGAACAGTCGCTGAACATGTGGTCATAACCCGAGGACTACCTGTATTATTATTATTAGATAGTATTTATTAAATTGTTTTGATATAATAAATGTTTGGCAGTGTATGAATAATCTGAAACTTCATGAAGGGGTTGATGAGCTGAAGAGTTTGGAGACCCTTGCCCTACAGGAAGATGCCCCTGACACCCCACAGGAAGTTTCAACAGAAACAGCCCCCCTCATTTGCTTCCCTTACAATATTCTCATTGAGTTTAAGGCATCAGGCTAGAAACTGGGAGGCTGTGAGTTCTAGTCCCACCTTGGGCACAAAGCCAGCTGGGTGACCTTGGGCCAGTCCCTCTCTCTCAGCCCTAGGAAGGAGGCAATGGCAAACCACTTCCGAAATCTTGCCAAGAAAACTGCAGGGACTTTGCCAGGAGCCAAAAAACTAACTTGAAGGCACCAAAAAAAAAAAAAAAAAGTAATGAGGGGGGACTTTTCTTTTCAGGGAAATGAAGTAATTGGACTAATCTCCCCATATTCCAGATGGAAGACTGAAACTGCGGGAGAGTAACTGACACAATTCCCCTTTCAGAGAGTAGGTGTGCCAAGAAGGAAGGGTGGGTAAATTTTAAAACACGGTCCTTGGCCACAAACGAAGAAAGGAAATGCCAACAGTTTAATTTATAGAAGCCTATTTCTGGGAAAATCTCTGAGTAAGGCTCCCTGCGTACAAAGCAGTGTAGGAACAGTTGTGGCTTCCTTCCACACCCTGAGTCGGGTGTGGGAATGCAAACACAGAGCTTGTCTGCAACACCTTAAAGCAGGTGCATCTTTTCCCAGATACCCTAAGCAGCAGCTCCTGAGGAATCTGGAAAAAGACGCAGCTGCTTTAAGGCACTCTGATCAAATCTTTATTACGGTCATAGACCAGCATAAGGAGGGTGGGGTACAGTCAATTAAAAAGCATAGAGTCTAAAAACAATTATGAAAAGCTAGAAGATATAAAAGATATATGTATTAAAACAAAGTATATATAAAAAACAAAGTCAAAAAGAATCTAACAGAATAGGAGCATTAGATGGGTGCTCATTTTATGGCACAGGTCATTATCCAATGAATTTTGAGTGCTGTTGTGCAGAACATTTAAGGCATTTGAATCTTTGCTCTTCATTGCAGTAAAAAAAGGGACTTTTCTTTCCTTTCTATTACATATACAGGTAGTTCTCACTTAATGACCATAATTGAGACCGGAATTTTGGTTGCTAAGCGAATCCGACCTGATTTTACGACCTTTTTGCAGCAGTTGTTAAGTGAATCACCGTGGGTGTTAAGCGAACCACATGGTTGTTAAGCGAATCATGCGGTTCCCATTGATTTTGCTTGTCAGAAGCCGGCTGGGAAGGTCAGAAATGGCAATCATGTGACTGCAGGGTGCTGCAACAGTCATAAATACAAACCGGTTGCCAAGTGCCCAAATCATGATCACGTGACTGTGGGGACGCTGCAATGGTCATAAGTGTGAGCACCAGTTGTAAGTTGGTTTTTTTTAGCACTGTCATAAGTCTGCACCATCACTAAATGAATGGTCATTAAGCAAGGACTACCTGTAAAAAAATTATCCTACTCTCTTTTTTTGTAATATGGAGAATCCAAGCAACTCATTGAAATTGTACCAGGAAATATACATTAAAAATCACCACAATTTTACAGCATTGATTTATTTAGTGCCAAGAAGTGCTCAAAGAGGTTGATGGAGGCCTCTTGCAGAATCATCACATTCAAGCGCAGGTTCAGATCTCACTCGTTTGCATGAATGTTAAGGGGCCAAGCCGTGTACAAGTCAGGGTAGGAGAATAATGGTAGTTCAGGCCAACCCCTGTTTTCATCTGTGAAACACTGGAGAGAATGGGCAGTTGAATAAGAGAAGCTGGGGGGGGGGGGCTAGAAAGGAGGACTAGACAGCAGATAGGGAGCCTGGAGCTTCCCAGATATTTGTATGGCTAAGGATTGCGCAAGCTGTGCTCCCAAACATCTGCAGGAAACCTAATTTCCTCTCTGGGTTGAATCCTTGAAGATAGCTCCGAAAACCTCTGGGAAAGTTAGTGCTGAAATATTATAGGACAAGAGGGGAAATGCTCAAATATATAGGAGAGATTTAATTAATCTAATTGTAAATAAATTTACATTTAAATTAATTCAAATGTAATTTTGAAGCCCGGCATTTAAAGGCCAACTCTAGAATAAAATTAAAAAACAGACTGGTGAATGAACAAGTATTCCATTACTGGCTGAAACTCACATGAAGGCAATGTACCATGCCATTTTTTTCATTGACAATATGAAGGCAATTAGATCAGTTCACTGAACCAAAGACCCAGTTTGGTGTAGAAGTTAAGATGTTGGACTTGGGTAGGGAAGACCCAAGTTCAGTTTCCCATTTGACTATGGAGCTCATTGGGTGATTTTTCTCACAGCATTGTTGTTTTGGTGATTGCAAGTTACACATGCAACAGAAACAAGCAAATAACCCTGGCTAATGCGATGGATGTTGTCCAGGCATTCAATGGACCTCCTGTGACCTTAGATGGCCATCCTGGGATCTTTTGATATCATAGAGTTGCATCACACATGTGACTTGTCACTTGATGTGGATGGGCTACTGCTAGGGAGAACCTTCAGAACGTTAAAGGTTGACTCAGGTGCAGGGCTTTGAAGTTCTCGTACTCTGCTGGTCATCACGTCAGCTCAAGCTCATAGGAATGGAACGATGCAAAGAACATTACCTCCAGCTAGGGCTTTTGGGTAAAGCTGGATGGTAAGAACATCATATAGTGCCTGATGTTTTGATGGACTTCACTTTGATGTCTAAGGGTCGGGATATCTAATATCTAACGCTGATTACAGTTAAGGTGATGTACAAAGTCCAGATAATGAGCCCAGCGACGGCTCCAGCAAAGCCAAAGAAGCATGCCACCCTGGAATGCTTTCGAGCAGCTGTGTAGTTTCCTGTTAGGTTGGATTCTCGAGTCTGAGGAGAAAGAGAGATAAGTGACAGATTGGTGAGCAGCTGAAACTGAGAAACACGTACAGAAATAAGGTGGTCTGCTGTAGTTGTGGAATGAACAGCTGACTTGGGAAGTCAACCCATCTTGTCTTGTTTGTCAGGTATTGTTATGTGACTATTATGTGACAGATTGGCAGAAACCTTGCAGGATATCATGAAACTCACTTAGATTTCATGCTTGGCCTGGGAGAACTTTTAAGCTTATAGGATCTAATTTTTGCCCAGAACTAGAATCCTGAGATCCCCTGATTGGATCCAGTATCAAAATCTGGCTCAGAAGGTTAGCATATCTTAAAATTAAAGAACTGAGTGCCTTTGAGCATATGTAGACTTAGAAATTTATGACTATCACCCGGGCTAATCTCACAAGTTCTTTTAGTAGAGAAGAAAACAGGAGAATATAAACCATGGGTTTTTTAAATAGCTCCAGGTTAGGAATATTGGATCACTTCTGATTTGTAAACATGATGTAACCTAAAGGAGGCAAATGATCTGATAAAACACCAGCTGATATGACATTATACAAGAAACATTGGGAAACCCTGACCAATCGCAGGATGAAATAGGAAAAAAGAATTGGGTGACATCATTGCCAGCGATGAATTGTGTGGAGGCATAATGCAAACAGTTTATTAATTTCTTTCTTCAGGATGACATAAACTACAGGTTAAGTAGTGCCTAGATCAGAGCTTTCCAAACTTTTCATGTTGGTGACACACTTTTTAGACATGCATCATTTCGCAACACACTCTTACAGCAGGGCACAAGGCAGGCACTAGGACCTGCGTGGAATCCTGGCAGGGCAGGTTTGGAGGCAGCCAGGCACAAGGCAGGCACTAGGACCTGTGCAGAATCCTGGCAGGGCAGGTTTGGAGGCAGCCGGGCACAAGGCAGGCACTAGGACCTGCGTGGAATCCTGGCAGGGCAGGTTTGGAGGCAGCCGGGCACAAGGCAGGCACTAGGACCTGCGCGGAATCCTGGCAGGGCAGGTTTGGAGGCAGCAGGGCACAAGGCAGGGACTAGGACCTGCGTGGAATCCTGGCAGGGCTCAGAGGCAGCAGCAGCCATGACACACCCAGACACTGCAGCCGACACACTAACATGTCCCCTGACACACAGTTTGGAAAGCTCTGGCCTAGATGCATGGTAGCTTGTATTTTTTAAAGCTGTCTTCAGAACAATGTATGATAATTCTGCCAAATAATATTTTGTGATTAATATCTAGAGATGGTACAGTGCTTTTCTGGAAAAATATACTTTGGTGACAGTAGAGATTGTATTGGGGCATTAGGATATTAGGGTATTTATTAGGGTATTAGGTATTAGGAATTAGGGCATTAGGGTATTCCTTGATTAGGGTATTGATGAGATATATGCAGTTTAAGTAGCAAAACAGAGAGCCAGTTTGGTGTAGTGGTTAAGGCACTGGGCTAGAAACTGGGAGACCATGAGTTCTAGTCCCACCTTAGGCATAAAGCCAGCTGGGTGACTTTGAGCCAGTCTCTCTCTCTCAGCCCTAGGAAGGAGGCAATGGCAAACCACTTCCAAAAAGCCTTGCCAAGAAAACTGCAGGGACTTGTCCAGGCAGTCTCTGAGAATTGGACAAGATTGAATGGATTAAAAAAAAAGTAGCCAAACAGCAATCATGAACCTAGAAATTTACTGATGTAAATTTCTAATTTGATAAATTAGATTTATTCTCCAGGGAGATCACTGTACTTACAAAATATGGAATCTAAGGAAAAATGGGCATCTGTGTCCAAACTTTTAAAATCATCTACATTCAATGCACCACAGTGAAATTATGCATCATTTCTCTAATTAACATCCCAACTCTTATGAGCAGGAATATGTATTCCATCTGAAAAAGGTAGGCTATTTTGCTACAGACTCTTTTTGAAATGACTGATCTGTTTTTTCTGTATGTTTACAAGACATAAAGGGTGGATTTGCTCTTTTCAAAATGGCTGCAGCTGCAACTTCTATGGTTTTTGGAGTAAACTTTACCACTTCTGAATCTCTTCCAAACTGATTTCAATCTACCAAGACTGCCTTGTCATCTCTACATGAGTGTACATTGTACATTGTACATTTTGTACATTGGGTGTACAAAAAGGACCTGCTACCTGAAGAGCAATCTGGTTTCAGACCTGGACGCTCTACCATTGATAATTGTTTTATCTTATGCCACTTAATAGACAAATACACAGCCAATGGGAACCAACTGTATACAACTTTCATTGACCTTAGTGCAGCATTTGATTCAATAAATAGGGAACTCCTTTGGAAGAAACTAACAGATATGAATATGGAACCCAGACTCCTCTCTTTAATCAAGGCATTGTATTCAAATTCCTGCTTAAGGGTACGTACTGGAGCAAATAGATCCTTAACAGGGACTATTAATACCCACAAAGGGGTCAGACAAGGATGCATACTGGCCCCTATTTTGTTTAATTTATATATAAGTGACATCCCAAATTTTTTATATTCAGTTGACACACACATGCCTAAAATTAAAAACAAACACGTAAACATACTGCTTTACGCTGATGACATGGTATTGATGTCACATACCCAAGTAGGAATGAGAAGACTGCTACGCAGTATTAGTATGTATTGTACATGTAACTACCTGTCCATCAACAAATCCAAGACTAAGGTAGTTGTTTTTGGGAAGAGGAGGATCAGGTATAACTGGACTCTGGACAGGGAACATATAGACCAGGTTAAGTCCTATTTATATCTAGGGATTGTTTTTACCGAAACAGGATCATGGCTCCCTCATTTCAAGAGGAGTTCCCTAAAGGCTACAGCCTGTGCCAATGCCATAAAGCAGCTTATCAACCATAGCTACCCAGGATCGTTAACCCCAATAATAAAGGTATATAACTGTAAAATAGTCCCAATGATCACATATGGTGCAGAATTGTGGGGTCACGTAAATGTCCCTTTGTTTGAACAGATACAGTCCTCTTTTCTGAAATGCATCTTGGGGGTGGACAAGTCAACTCCAACTCGAGCAGTAAGAGCAGAGTTAGGTATACCCCCCATACAAAGCCACTCGGTAACTAAAGTATTTAATTACTGGCTGAAGATCCTATCCATGGACTCAGACAGATTACCCAAGCTTTGTCTTGAAGAGCAGATGCAGAATATGCCTCCTCGTGCTTGGGCGGCCCGACTTACCAATACCATCTCACAATATGGATTTTCAGTTCATTTTCCAGCCCAATTAGATTTGAAGGCTAAGAAAAATTTCAAACAAAGGGTTTTGGATGTGGCTGCACAAGAGGATATAGCAGCCCTTAAACATGCTAAGTCCCTGAAGTGGCTGGCCCAACACAAATCAGTCTTTCAACTAGAAAAGTATTTAACAACTTCCTTCCCCCAACATCTCAGAAGAGCTTTTACTAGAGCTCGTTTCGATCAATTAGACTCCATGGTAAGATATGGGAGGTTCCAAGGAGTTCCTTATGAAGACAGATTATGTATTTGTGGTGCCCCAGCTGTTGAAGATACTGCACATATCTTATTTGATTGCAAATTATATTCTGTAGAAAGGACTGTCCACTTAGATTTATATTTAAAAAATAAAAAATACTGGAGCAGCCAGCAGAAACTTTCTTATTTTTTACAGGGTAAGAACCAGCTCATTACTAGCAAGACTGCACTCTTCATATCAAAGGCAATCCTAAAGAGGACAGATTACATAGACCAGATTGGAGTTGACTGTAGGGGAGATGGTTTGATATGAATCTGTATTATAGTTTTATTTGTATTTACTCATATTCACTTGTATGTTTAAAATGGCTTTTTATTTTAACTTTTTTTTTTTTACTTGATATGGTCAAAAGACTAAATCAATAAAGTATCTATCTATCTATCTATCTCTACATGAAGAGTTAAATTGCATTCCAGAAGCCTCTTGATCTAGATCTGTTACACCAGTTGAGCAGTCAGCTGCTTCTCCTATTTACCAGCAAACTCGACTTGCTTACACAAGGTCCTCACAAATGCATCTAAACATGTATCTTAAGTCATAGTAGTCTATTTGGAAAGATATATTTCCGTTGTTAATGGAAAAAGTCTTCTTTTGGAGGGCTGCCTGAACCAAATCCGACTGAAAGAGAAATCACGGTAAGATAGTGAATAAGAACTGAGGTTCAAATTCCCCCCTTGACTAAGAGTTCATTGGATAAATTTGTGCCAGTCATTCTTTCAACTCAAGCTACTTCAAAAGGGGTGCGTGGTGTGGATGAAAGCTGGGGACCCTACCCATGCCTACCATGAGCTCCTAAAGGAAAAGCAGTATATAAATGAGTCACAAGATTTGATACAAATGGGATGGATGGATGGATGGATGGATGGATGGATGGATGAATGGATGAATGGATGAATGGATGAATGGATGAATGAATGAATGAATGGATGGATGGATGGATGGATGGATGGATGGATGAATGGATGAATGGATGAATGAATGAATGAATGAATGAATGAATGAATGGATGGATGGATGGATGGATGGATGGATGGATGGATGAATGGATGAATGGATGAATGGATGAATGAATGAATGGATGGATGGATGGATGGATGAATGGATGAATGGATGAATGAATGAATGAATGGATGAATGGATGGATGGATGGATGGATGAATGGATGAATGAATGAATGAATGAATGAATGGATGGATGGATGGATGGATGGATGGATGAATGGATGAATGGATGAATGAATGAATGAATGGATGGATGGATGGATGGATGGATGAATGAATGAATGGATGGATGGATGGATGGATGGATGGATGGATGGATGAATGGTTACAGTAATAATACAAATACCATAAGAAGGAAAGCAGGCAACTAATACTAAGTGGAGATGTCATGATACCACATATTCTGTTCCTCTACAAATGCCATCTACTTTATATTCTCTTATTTGTCCCCTTTACTAATCACCTTCCCCGTAGCAGTGCAGCCCCTGTGGAACATGCCACAGTACTGGAACTACGAAAGGGGCTCTTGATGACTCCAGAAGCTGGAGCCCACCTACTTTTAAGTTATTGGAAAAAATGAAGAGCCTAAGTTCCCTGCCACCTGCAGCACCTATTCCCAGAGAAACTCACCTTTATGGAATAAATCACGGCCACAATTCCAAAGGGTAGGAAGCAGCAGAACAAGGTGAAGATGGAGTAGGGCAGGTAGTCAGGCTCACTGGGGGCCTGGACAGGTAAAATAAAGATATCCTGCTGAGGCTGAACAAATGTACCTTGATGAGGCTTTGCAGAAGGTGGACCCTGATACAGCTGATACTCTGGTGGCTTACAAGGAGCTGCCCCATAGCCCAGAGAGGGTGCCGGCCCAACAGGGATTTTCAGTGAATCAGACTCTTCATAAGGTATTTCTTCAGGATAAGGAGGTGGATTGGGGGGGGCAGGCATATGGGTCTCATAACTTGGGTTGCTCATCATGCAGAACTGCTCTTTTTTCTTCTGTTTCTGCCAGCGGAGTCCTGTCTGGACTTCTGATTTTCTTCCTCTTCAACTGCCCGGGTGCGTTGCTGGTTGGTTAGGTTTTCTCCTTGGTAGTACCTAAAGTCTGTTTTCCAACTCTTGCTTCTGTTCTCCTCTTGTACCCGGCAAGCCTCTCTGAATCTCTCTTGGGCTTGATTTGTGCCTTATAATGCAGTTTGCTTCTATCTTTATCTCATTAAAAGACTGCTATGGATTGCTCTGGCTCTCTGACAGGATGACCTCACTGCATCTTGCGGATCAGGAGACAGAGTGGGTGGAATAAAGAATTAGGCAGTGAACAGCCAGGACAAACAGACTGATGGGTAGTGGACATGAGTCCTATGGAAAGGAGTGCCATGCTGGATAGAGTGCAGAACGTCTGTTAGTCCAAAGGCTGCCACCAGGTTTATTTGGGCATGTTCAGAATTGCACTACGAAACTGGTGGGGCCAATTTTGGATGGGCGGGATGCTGGAAGGGAGGATGCTTGGGTGGGGGGATGCTGGAAGGGGCAGGGGAGGCAATTTACAGAAGAAGGCCATGCTTCAGGTGAGAAGACCAAGAGGTGGCTGGGGCTGGTGGAGGACGTCTGGGCTCAGGGGTTTTAAGGAATAAAATTGCATTTACCTTCCCATCTGGAATTCCCAAAAATGCAAGAAAGAAAGATCTTTTTGCTCTGAGGGCTATAGAACATATGTTGGTAGGCCACAGATGACCCCTGGCCACTGTTTTTGTGCCCCTCCTGTTATAGGTGGACAGACTTTCACACATGCACACCCAAATGCACAAACATTATGTCTTGCACTACTTCATAACTGAAGAATAACTATTCTGGAGATGTTCTGAGGACCCATCATTGACTTTGTTGAACCCATATGCTCAGTGTCCTAAAATCTGGGCTAGAACAATCCCAACAGATGAACAATCAATCTCCCCTTGAAATCTCCATCAAGAGAAAGACTGTTCACTCTGTTAGATTGTTTTCATGTTCAAGAGTCAGTTGAAATCTGCAAACATAATAATAATAATAATAATAATAATAATAATAATAATTTATTCGTCCGTCTCATCTAAGCGACTCTGGGCCACTCTACTGTAGACTACAGTTCAGTGATGCAATCCCATTAGATTTTACACTGCTGTCCAGGGGAGTAGATTACGGAATCCCACCACCTATAGCTCCATTTTCTATGTTCTTAATTATCTCTTACAATGGACTCAGTCATTTTGCCTACAACATTCTTCGAGAGGGACAGAAGAGAAGATCTGAAAAATGCTGTATAAAGGAGAAATATTTCTTTTTGTGACTTGGAGGTTCTGCTTCCGTTACCACTATCAGTAATTACACTGCACCATTTTGTTTTGAAGTAGCCTCACACTGCTGACTCAATCAACTTATTTGAATTATGCTTTGCCTGGAATATTATGCCAGTGGATTTTCTGTTTCTGCCCAGCTTTCTGTTCTATTGAGTTACTGAGAGTTTATATTCTTTCCAGGCTGTTAGCTCTTTCCCTACCTTTTGTCATTTACAGATCTGATTTCTTCTAATCCTTCATCTTGATAAGGCACCACACTCTAAGCCAGTTTAAAGAGAAGCCACTGACAAGCATTTTTGTGGTACAGTGTTCTAACAAGATGTCATCCCAGCTGTATCATTCTGTTGTTGTTGTTCAGTCATTTAGTCGTGTCCGACTCTTCGTGGCCCCATGGACCATAGCACGCCAGGCCTTCCTGTCCTCCACTGTCTCCCGGAGTTTACGCAAATTCATGTACATTACATCGGTGATGCTATCTAACCATCTCATCCTCTGCCATCCCCTTCTCCTTTTGCCTTCAGTCTTTCCCAGCATCAGGGTCTTTTCCAGTGAGTCCTCTCTTCGCATTAGGTGGCCAAAGTATTTGAGCTTCAGCTTCAGCATCTGTCCTTCCAATGAGCAGTCAGGGTTGATTTCCTTTAGGATTGACTGGTTTGACCTCCTTGCAGTCCAAGGGACTCTCAAGAGTCTTCTCCAGCACCACAGTTCAAAAGCATCAATTCTTCGGCGCTCAGCCTTCCTTATGGCATTTAACCAATTGTCTAGCCAAATATTATTGGGGTATTTGTCAAAGACATGAATGTAATTGCAAATTATATCCTTAGCATTTTAACTATCTATGGCAGTGTTTCTCAACCTCAGCAACTTTAAGCTGTGTGGACTTCAACATTCAGAATTCTGGGAGTTGAAGTCCACACAGCTTAAAGTTGCTGAGGTTGAGAAACACTGATCTATGGTATGCAGCAAACTCAGATAATTGTTGACTGCTGAAATGGAGAAAGAAAAGGGAGGGATGAGGTCCATACGAGGAAAGTATATTTGAGCACTTGTGTGTGAGAAAAAAGCGTGTTGTGCAGATATGGAATCTCTAACCCCCCTGAATTGGCATTTGATATAGCCTCAGAGTCAAAAAAATGCCTATGTCCTGAGCCTTTCCTGATGTTGCTCTTCGGAGCAATGTTTGCTACTATTTATATATTTATCTATTGCAGAAATGGAGCACTTCCAGAAGGGCATGGAAGCATCTGATGACTTGTCAACATCTGCAGAGACAGGGCTTACCTTTTGTGGCACACTTTTTCCTCCTTTAGTTTCTTCAAGGTTTTAAGAGTGAGAATGGGAGGAGAGCAGAGAACTACCATTCTGTCAGCCTTGTGAGGTAGTCCAGACAAGAAGCACAACAATGAGTACTAACTCTAACTTTATTGTAAGGTTACATTAACAGAATCTTGAAAGTCTGAAATTAATCTCTCCCCCCTCGCCTTTACAGTCCAAGAAACTAGGGAAGGTCCCTTCTGAGATATTTGCCATGCTTCCATTCCTTCTGTGGGCTCAGCTGCCTCTTATCTGATCATTGTTTAAAAAGGTAAAGGTTCCCCCCACACATTTGTGCAGTCGTGTCCGACTCTAGGGGCCAGTGCTCATCTCCGTTTGTTAGCCAAAGAGCCAGCGTTGTCCGAAGACGCTTCCACAGTCATGTGGCCGCATGACACGCGCGGAACGCTGTTACCTACCCACCGAAGTGGTACCTATTCATCTACTTGCATTTGCATGCTTTCGAATTGCTAGGTTGGCAAGAGCTGGAGCTAGTGCGGGAGCTCACTCCGCACGCAGGGCTAGGGATTCGAACCTCCGAACTTGTGATCTTCCAATCGACAAGCCTGGCGTCTTACCCACTGAGCCACCACACCCTGCGTGATGCAGCAATTCCTCCTGTCTCCCAAGGTCATTCCCACATACCATTACATATACCAACCATTAAAGTTCCCCAAACTGGTTCAAAACCCACAGTTTTGGAGGCCATTGGGGGGATGTCTGGGAAGATTGGGTGAGTTAAGGGCAGGGAAAGCAATGGGCAGCAAGCCTCCCATTCTTAATTTTTTTGGAGGAAAAAAAGGGGAAGAAAATCACACTGCTGAAATTGGGCTATTTTGCTGTCAAATTTCAGTGGTGTGATCTTTATATTTATTTATTTATTTATTTATTTATTTATTTATTTATTTATTTATTTAAAACATTTATATAGCCACCCATCTTGTACCAAACTCTGGGTGGCTCAAAACCAAAAAATAAAACAACATCTATTTAGAATAAAAAGATTAAAACCAAACATATTAAAACCAAAAGACCTGGCACCCTAGCTAAACTTTCCCAGGTAGCCCACAACTTCATCTCACCAATCTCACCCTGTCCCAGCACTTGGGGGAAAAGACAGGTCTTGAGTACTTTTCAGAAGATTAAAAGGGTGGGGGCCTGCCAAACTTCGGGGGGATGGGAGTTCCATAGGGCAGGGGCTGCCACAGAAAAGGCACGCTTCCTAGGTCCCATAAGACGGCAACATTTAAGGGAGGGGACTATCTGATCTGGTAGGATGGGCAGAGGTCCTTAGGGAAAGGTGGTCCCACAAATAACCTGGTCCTTCCCGGGCTGCTGATTGGAAACAAGTGGGCTTATGTAACCTGTGGTCTTTGTGTTGCCCCCTCCCTGGTCTGTGGTATTTAGATCTAGCCTTGCCTTCAAAAATGGTACTCACAATGGCTCTATGAGGCAGCGGGACCCATAGAAGACCTCCAAGAGAAGGCAATGGGCCTATGCAGCTGGCCTTGGCTGCCACAGATGCTGGGCTGTAGCTCCCCCCTTGAATTCTGTGGCTGAGCCTTGGAGCTGGCTGAGGACCCTTGGTGCCAAGTTAAAAAGGAAAGGAAAATGAAGCTGGAATGGTTGGTAATATTTGTAGAGGAACTTTCACGAGCAGAAAGTTCTCAGAGGCTTCCGTTCAATGGAAATGATGGAATGACAGCATTTTAGTAAAGGCAGAGTACTTGTCTGTGTAGATTTCCCACTCTTATGGAGATGTAAGAAAGTTCTTTACCCTTTCTTTGCTCTGTGAGGCCTCTACTGCCTTATAGATCAATCTCTCCTTGGAAACTCATGTCCTCTAGACCTGCCTTCAAGGGCAGACCTGCTCCCATCATGCAATTCTTCCCTTCAGATAGAAATTCAAGCCAGCCAGGGCAAAAAAAAAGGATGTGTTGAAAGGAGTCAAAATGTTTTGCACATCGCAAAATGTGTGCTTCAAGCCAAAGTAAGCATTACAATAATTATGGGGCTGGGAGCCATGTCAGTTTTTATTTTATTTTATGTTTTTCTTAAATACCAAATCACCATTTCAATTAGGGATCATGGTGTTCAGCGAGGAGTGCTTTAACTCTTCCCTCCCCAGCCATTTTTATGAAAATCATTCTTCCTCCACTGCAGTTAGTATCAGAACAAACAGGAGTAGGCATGGTTCCCTAGACCGTTTAGATCCTTACTCCCATAAGCCTCAGGCAGCCCGGTCAAGGAATTTCCTGGCCATGGCATCAGCTTGACTATCCCAGGGAAAAATAGCTCTCATTGGCAAGATACTGATTTATTTTAGAACATTTTTATGCCACTTCCCATTAAACAAAATGTTACCATGCTTTGCAATTGTTTTAACATTCAAATATTTTCTGCAGGGTGTGTGTGTGTGTGTGTGTGTGTGTGTGTGTGTGTAGATGTGTAAATATCTACACATGTAGATATTTTGAACTGGTGAAGGAAGAGTTACACCAATAGTACATGGCCCAATGAAAACTGTACTGGTATCAGACAAACAAAGAAATATGAGCCATGCATAAAAAAAATTAAACAAATCAGACATGAGCCATGCAGTTAAGGTATTATAATATTATAATTATAATTATAATATTATAATATTATAATTATTTTATAATTATATAATTATTTTATATATATAATATATATATATATATAATTTATTTATATATATATAATTATATTATAATAATAATATAATATAATAATAATATAATATAATATATTATATCTTAATATAAGTTAAGATATTAATAATAACTCATTCAACTCGTTCAAGGTCCATTATACGTTCCTGTTTTAGCTCACTAAAACAAATTCATTGTTCTGTGCCACCTTTCATGTTGACATTTCTGATTTCCATTTATTTCCATGGCTGGTTGGGTTGAATTTCACACATCCAATTCGGTCTGGTAGGTTGGGCATGCTACGGGTCCCGTCAGCCAAGGAATGTCAGTTGGCGGGGACTAGAAGGCATGCCTTCTCTGCCGTAGCGCCTGCCCTCTGGAATATTCTCCCTTCAGAGATCAGGATGTATTGTAACCTTTTCTCATTTACAGGTCCTGTTGGCCTTCTGTGAGGCCGTGAAGACCTGGTTATGTGCCCGGGCCTGGGGCCCCGAGCGTGTTAATGGCCCCACGTCTTGGCTATATTAACATCCATGCATTGCTTACTTGGTGGCCATATATATTTATTTTGTATTTTTGTTTTAATTATTTCAGCTGTTTTAAAATTTTTATGATTGTAAGCTGCCCAGAGTCACTTGTTGAGATGGGCAGCTATAGAAAATGAATGAATGAATGAATGAATCTTAAAGTTGCCAAGTTTGAGAAACACTCCACTAGAGGCGGCTCATGGTCGCCTCCTCAATTTAGTGTTACCACCAAGCCCACCCATCCCTAACTGGTGCTTTCTAAAACTGACCTTGCTGGGTGGGCATTCTGGGTGTTGTAATTAGGATAGACAATTGTCTATTTTCCCCCTTTGTTTGAAAAACATTTATAAACTTGCATTGCTCACTGAAGGTTTCAGTTAAACTCATGGGCCTTGGTGAAACCATTAAACTAGGCTGACCATACATCCCGTTTTGAACGGGACAGTCCCGTTTTTTTACCTTTTCCGTACCGTACCGCCTTTTCCTTAAAAAAACTCAATTTTGTCCCGTTTTTAAAGGGATGGAGTACATGGGCGTGCACGGGCCTGCATGCATGCCTGCGTGTGTGCCTGCGTGCGCGTGTGCTGGTGTGCCGGCGCATGCACGTGCGCTCGTTAGGGTCCTGTTTCCGTCTCAGGGAAATATGGTCAGCCTACATTAAACTGATAATGAAAAATAAAAGGGACTTAATAGAGCAGGCACAGCAAAATACCCCTGTAGCCATGGAGAGATGCCGTGTAGCCCCTGGCTCCCCGCCTTCCCAGATACCCCCAATGTATGAAGATACCTCCTGTTGGTTTAAAATTTGATTTGAGTGGTCAACAGCCACAGAGAGTTAAATGATGCTGAAATGGAAACACTCTGTTCATTTATGACGAGGATGCATAACTTTTTGCGGTCAAGAGCTACACGTGGTGGACTTTTAGTAGTGTGCTGAGAACAGGGACATCTGCATTGGGGGTTAAAAAGTCAAGATGGCAACCACACCCATATAATTGAAACTGCTCCTTTCTAACATGTGTTGCTCACGTGACCCACATCAAAAGTGATGCGGCTTCGATCCTGCAAGCCTGGCCACCATATTGACTTTTCTGACACCCCCATGGATGACCCTGTTTGGGAGCCATACTTCAGAAAAATAAGGGCCAGACACAAATTACATTTATTTCATTTATATTTGATTAAATTTACATAATATTAAACAAAAATGTTCATAGATTACCTTCATACATTTAATAAACTTCCTAATTTTATTACATCAGTGTAGTACACAGAATAATGTAAAGTTACAGGAGGGCAGATTCTGGTTGAATAATATGTAATAATTTCTAACAATAAGAGCAATGTGACAATGATATTAATTATACAGACAGGTGAGACGGGTATTCCTATGATCACATTGAATTTTACAATTTGGGGTCAAATTTGTCAGGGTTTGGAAGGCTACATGAAACCCTGAGGTACCAGGTTGTTCACTTCTGATTTATGACAACACTAGGTCTTATATCTAATGATAATGTCTTATGGAAGATTGCTCCAGTGAAAATATGAGGAATACATCTATCACCATTATTAAAACTTTAAAAAAAGAAGATAAAAACTAATACAAACTAATATAAAGTAAAGAAGAAAAGAAAAGAGAAAGAGAAAGAAATCAAAGAGAAAGCAAAAAGTGCAAGAAAAGAAAAAAAGTTAAAGAAAAATAGAAAAGAAAGAAAAAAGATACAAAGCAGTGGCTTCTGATATTCTTCATAGCAGTTATCAGTACAAATATATTTTAACCTTTCTCTCTAAAGTTACATTAGAATACCCTTTTTTCTATAATCTATCCTGTCTAATCATCAAAACCATACATCACAAGTTCATTTTTTTCAGTTTTACACAAAAAGTCCATAAAAGATTTCCAGTCACCAATAAATGTAGATTGTGTCTTTTCTCTATATTCAGTAGAATTTTCAGACCGCCCAATGTTGTCTCCAGTGCAATATGGGACAGTTCCTAGGTCCTGTTGCTGGTCCACAAAGCCTGTGTGAACTAGTCTACAACATGGGAGGTCTGAAGGACAGGCCTATGGTTGGATTCTGCACCAAGTGTTTTACTTTACAAGATTGACATTAATTCAAAGAATATGACTTTAGTTTGGATAGCGTTGATTTCTGACTTCTCTTCCGTGTATTAAGGAGAGAAGTCATTTAGGATATTACAGTATCTTCAGGGGTTGAATGGAACGTTGCCAAACGAATTAGTCTGTGTTGTAGTAGTGTAAACTGTAGTGGTAAAAACAATGATCAAAATAATAGACAGAACAATGCTTGCAATTCCAAATCCAAGTGCTGAGTGATCGAAGATGAGTGCCAGCCTGGAATTTTTCCGAGCATCTGTGATGTCTCCCCGATGATTGGCATTTTGAGTCTGGGGGGAAAGAGGTAAGGAAAAGATTATTGAAACCCATATAATGAGATGATCACGGGCATGTCGGGGAACAAGGAGACGACAAATGACAAAACATGCATGAGAACATAATCATTCAAATGCCATAATTTTTTATAAAGATAGCAAGAGTGAAGGGAAAAGGAGAGAGGGAAAAAGAGCAAGAAAAGAAGAAAATATGTAAGGGAGAAACAAAGGGAGAAAAAGACAAAGAGAAATGAACTATACACAGAGTGAAACAAAAGATCGATGAACATAGCATTTATTATATATGTGTGTGCAAACACTGATCATGTTGCAGAAGGACAAGATCAGCCTGGGTCTCAAAACTATTCAGTTGAATCCCTCTGAACCAAATCACGAAATGAATATGTTGCATTAAACTGAATTGGATGCCTTCAAGCTGATTTATACATTTGGTGCCCTTGCACACATGCCTTTTTTTTCAAATCAAAGTCTTTGATAACTACTCCAATCGATTTAGCTCATCAGATTGAATGGAGGGTTCCCATGGGACTTTGGGCGATGTGAGGCTTTTCCAGGCAAGTTGGACTGGAAACAGATAAACAGCAACTACCGATAAGTAGATTTAGTACAGAAAAAGACTCCATTACAGAAGGAATCCAGCAACTGCTGTGTATTAAACGCGAGACCTATTTATGGTGAAATCAAGTTCAAATTCTTGCACATCTTTCTCCCACATGTCCAAGGCAACAGGCCAGAAATCACTGCCGATCTCTGTGAGCCATGAAGGATAGTTTCCAGCTGTCTCTTGTTCCAGTAACAGACTGATCTGGCATCAGGATGTTTGCTTTGATATTTGAAGAAGGAGTTATTTGCACACCCTTACTAATCATGGCACCAAATGGAAAGATTCGGCATTGCCCACCATGGACGAACGGTTGGTGAAATTGACAGAACTGAGATGGACAAATTGACTTCTTCGATTAGAGAAAGGTCATTCCTGACATTCATCAGTGACTGGAAACCCCTTATGGGCTTTTTGCGTGAGAAAGAAAATGATTTTGCGATTTATGGTTTTGATGGTTAGAAAGAATAGGTTATAGAAAGAAGGGAATTATGATGAAACTGGAGAGAGTGGTTTGATTAGAACTGTCTGTATAACTGCTGAGAGGGATATCGGAAGCCATTTCTTTATTTTCCCCACCTCACATGAAGGGAAAGGAGTGGGGGCCTTTTTACCGGCAGCCCTGATCCTATGGCACACCTTATCCTAACTGGGCCTCCTCCCTTGCGTGCATTTTACAATTTTCCATTTGAACTTGGAGCAGATGTCGGACCTGGACAGTCTCGGTGTTTGAATTTTGTGGGGTTTGGCTACATTGATGGTTTTCACTGCATTTTATTTTTCTCTTGTCATCTTGTAAACCGCCCTGAGAGGGTGGTATATGACAAAAGAAAGAAAGAAATGAACAGACAAGTAAAAGGTGATAATTAGGTTATTGGAGAAGCACCATGAAAGCCCAGGTGGAGTCCATAATCATCAGTGGAAGCTGACCAGGATACCACGGTTAAGTCTCTAGGAGGTACAGTTTGACATCTCTTTATTATGATGCTATTATGAGAAAAAAATCTTGTTCGAGTTCCCTCCCTTGAGTTGCAATTATATAGGAAGGGCAATCCTGTAAACCGCCCAGAGTCCCCTGTTCGGGGAGATGGGCGGGGATAAATAAAATAAAATAAATAAAATAAAATAAAATAAAATAAAATAAAATAAAATAAAATAATAAAATAAAATAAAATAAAATAAAATAAAATAAAATAAAATAAAATAAAATAATAAAATAAAATAAATAAAATAAAATAATAAAATAATAAAATAAAATCCATCAATTGTACTGCAGGCTCTGGCACTTTCTTGGTGGCCTTCCAACCCCCAGTCATTCAATAGCAGAATGCAAAATTAGTGTTATGATTGTTTTTACTAGTTTTCCAGTTAACATCCATATTGGCAAACTAAGTTTCTGGGAGATTTAATGCACCTCTCTGATATATCCCCTTCCCTTAAAAAAAATCACAATGGTTTGGTATCTGAAAGAGAAATATCATCCAGGTGGAATTGTCTGTAGGTTGAGTCATGGCGACTGGATTTCTTTCTTTTGGTTGAAACTTTTTGGTGCTTGTCCAAGTAGCTTCTTCAGTCTGCAGAAGCTACTTGGATAAGCAGTGAAACGTTTCAACCAAAAGAAAGAAATCCAGTCGCCATGACTCAACCTACAGACAATTCCACCTGGATGACTGAGAATCTTCATCGACATATTGAAAGAGAAATACTTAAAAAAATATATGATGTGGCCCATAACAACAACCTGCTTGCTAGAAGGGGTCATATTCTATTAAAGGTAAAGGTAAAGGTACCCCCCGCACATTTGTGCAGTCGTGTCCGACTCTAGGGGCCGGTGCTCATCTCCGTTTGTTAGCCAAAGAGCCAGTGTTGTCCGAAGACACTTCCACGGTCATGTGGCCACATGACACGCGCTGAACGCTGTTACCTACCCACCGAAGTGGTACCTATTAATCTACTTGCATTTGCATGCTTTCAAATTGCTAGGTTGGCAAGAGCTGGAGCTAGTGCGGGAGATCACTCCGCACGCAGGGCTAGGGATTTGAACCTCCAAACTTGCAATCTTCCGATCAACAAGCCTGGCATCTTACCCGCTGAGCCACCACGCCCCCTTTGAGCCTATTCTATTACACTACATTCTATTACATATTCTATTACACTTCACCAAATTCATCCACACTTCTGGTTGTAATAAATAATTCTATAGCATGGCTGTTGTGGGTCTTCCAGGCTGTGTGGCCATGTTCTGGAAGTTGTGGTTCCTAACGTTTCGCCAGCATCTGTGGCCGGCATCTTCAGAGGGCAGGAGCACAGACAGAAGCGAACTCTCTATAGCACTTGGGCAATAACATCAAATAATCAGGGAGTTCAGTTAAGGCAATCAGTAGACCTGATAGCTCATTGAAAGGAGCCCTTATCTCTGCTATGCTATTTTTCCAACATTTGACTTTTGATCTATGAGTAAGGACTTGTGTTAACAAACTTTGTAAACTTTATTACCTTTCTCCTTTTCTCACTCTCTTCCCGTTTACTCCCTCTCCTTGTACAGTGCTGTCCCTGCTTCACACTTGACTGCAACATGTGCTGGCTACTATACCTCTTACCAAGACTAATCCAGCATTGACCACCCTCGTAATCATCTAAACAAAGTTACTAATGGTGCCCTCTCCCTCTCCCTCTCCCTCTACCTCTCCCTCCCTCTCTCCCTCTCCCTCTCCCTCTCATTGAAGCTCACCTTTATAGAGAAAATCAAGGCCACAATACCCAAGGGGAGGCAGCAGCAAAGGAGGGTGAAGATAGAGTAACCCAGATAATCTGGTTCTCTGACGGATTGGACATTTGCGATGATGATGGCTTGTTGAGGCTGGACTGGTATGACTCCAGGAGGTCCAGCGTAAGCTTGGTACTGGTTCAGCATAGGGGGAGGTGCCCCGTAGCCCATTGGGGGGGGTGGATTAGCAGGTGGGTTCATCGGATATCCTGGGTAAGCGGCTTGATTCAAATGAGCTGTCTTCTCATCCTCTGGGTTGCTCATATTGCAGATTCACCAAAGTCCTGCTGATTTTTCTCTTTCCTTGGTTGCACCTTCAGTCCAGAGACCACTGCTTTGCTAGCTTCCTTCTCCCGTGGACTGAAACTTCTTTTGTCTGGAGGTTTGCTTCAAATAGGTAGTTATTCTGTGGTAGAATTAGAAATAACAGTTCCTTGGTGTCTTAGAGTAAGATATGTGTAGTATGGGGAAATGTGGCAATAGATAAGGTTAAGGGATGGATCTCTACTGGGTGGGGCTATGCTGGTAAGGGAAGGACTTTTTCCCAGCAGCAGATAATGTAATTTCAGTTCCTCAATGTTTTTTTTCCTGATAAAGGTAGATACAGATGCCCCTCCTACCAAGCTTGCCTACCATTCCACAATTGAAAATAGGAACAAGTTCTGAACACCCCATACGTTTATTTCACTCCGCCATATTTATTTTTACTTACTGTTGAAGTTTTTCACACTGGCTGGATTTATTGATTTGCAGTTATCCTTGCCTCCCACTAACGGGGGAAAAAAAAACTATCACCAAACCTATAAGGATGTCATTGAACAAAATTTCCGCTAGGCAATGGATGTGTATCTCCTGCACTTGTCCTACAAGGTAGGCCAGACTATAAATAAGGTAAAGGTTCCCCCCACACATTTGTGCAGTCGTGTCCAACTCTAGGGGCTGGTGCTCATCTCCGTTTGTTAGCCGAAGAGCCAGCGTTGTCCGAAGACGCTTCCGCGGTCATCTGGCCGGCATGACGCACGCAGAACGCTGTTACCTACCCACCGAAGTAGTACCTATTAATCTACTGGTATTTGCATGCTTTCGAATTGCTAGGTTGGCAAGAGCTGGGGCGAGTGCGGGAGCTCACTCCGTCATGCGGGGCTAGGGATTCGAACCTCCGAACTTGCGATCTTCTGATCGACAAGCCTGGCGTCTTACCCGCTGAGCCATCACGCCCCTTAGGCTATAAATATAGGTGTACAACATGAGTCTGAAGGGCTGATGTAGCCCTGA
This sequence comes from Charina bottae, assembly GCA_023362775.1. Classification (NCBI taxonomy): domain Eukaryota; kingdom Metazoa; phylum Chordata; class Lepidosauria; order Squamata; family Charinaidae; genus Charina; species Charina bottae. The sequence goes on from JALMGJ010000013.1 coordinate 20,624,230, forward strand.
AGATCTTGAGTGCAGCCCCAGCAGCTCAAAAGTTTCCTATGAATTGCAGTTCTTTTTTTTTATTATTATAAAAGTATCTTTATTATTTACAATACATTATATAAAAAAACAGACAAACAATACATAACAGAATATAATATGACATAACATAAACACAGCGTTACGTAACATAGCATTCTATAACCTTACATACATAGATTTAACTTAATCTAATCTAACCTAATCTAACCTGACAAGGACAAAACAAAACATAACAAAATAACCAAAAAAAAAAAATAAAAGAAAAAAAAGAAAGGAAATCAGTTAAACTGATTTGTTTAAAACCCTATCTAACTAAACAATCTTCCCTCTTTCCTCTAACCGTCTTCCCTCTTTCTTCTTCTCATTCTTTCTTTCTCTCCTTCCTTCCTCTTCCCTCTCTGCCCTTCTTTTAACTCCACTTCCTTACTCCCTCTATTCTACTTTACTTTACCTCCTCACCCCTTACCACCAAAACTTAAAAAAAAAAAAAAAACACCACAAAAAGGACTTCTTACTTCCCGTCTAATTTTCCATTACATATTTATATACTAATTTGATTCTATTATTTTACTTACATTTATAATGTTAATTTTCTAATTGAATATTTTGCGTTTTTTGAATAAATTTATAAAAAGGACTCCAAACTATATTAAATTCATCCGTGTTTCTATCGTTGATTTGGTCAGTCAATTTAGCCATTTGCATCAAGTCCATTATTTTTATAATCCATTCTTCAGTCGTAGGTATATATTTTTCTTTCCTATGAATTGCAGTTCTAAAGTCAACCAGGTCTCCCCTGCAAACATCTGGACAGCCAGTGGAGATCAACAGAAAGGCAAGCTCTTTGCTGCCCTCTAGTGTCAATTGGAATATTGCAGCCCATATATGTTAACTCTGTTGTTGTTGTTCAGTCATTTAGTTGCGTCCAACTCTTCGTGACCTCATGGACCATAGCACGCCAGGCCTTCCTGTCCTCCACTGTCTCCTGGAGTTTACTTAAATGCACAACACACTAGATAATGCAAAAAATGGGACTTGCTAGTTTGCAATTCAGAGAGTTATGGGAAAGCCAGCTATTGCTTTAGCATGTTAGGTGAACCTGGGCATCACATTAAACCATAATATACTTTGTTAGGGCCCTGTGAATTCAGAAACTATGTTTTGTTAATCTAATCTGAAATAATTACCATTGCCCTTGTGTGTTGAATAAATCAGGACTTCACATTAATTCACACTATATTTTATTTGTTTGGACACAGCATATTATGTGAACACAGCAATAGACTTTTGTTAATCCATGTTTAGCAAATTGAAGGTTTAGCATCTGCCTTTGGAATCTCCCCCCCCCCCCGATTTGTATGGTCCCCAATTGCCCACCTATAAGCAATCTTCAAAAACTTGTTTTTTCCCCCAGACCTTGGGTTAGTATATTGGGAGGGCCTCCTTGAGTTGAGGGTGATGTGGTTGGAGATTATGTTGGCCCTCAGATTTTTTTTAAAATATACAGTATTGTTCTTTTAACTTGTGAAGCCACCCAGAGTCATTCTGAAGTTGGGCAGCCTAGAAATTTAACAAATAAATGAATGAGCAAATAAACTAACTCAGCTTTAACAGGACAGAAGAGGGGAAAATGACTAAATACACGAGGATTGTTTATATTAACAGCATTTACTTAATTATACTATAATTTATATACATGTCAATGAAATTAAAGCATATTTTAAAAATAAATATTTAAATATACAATAACATAAAAGCCTTGTTCTCACGCTACTCTAGTATAGCCGTCCTACCTTAATGGCTGCACTCAACTCCCTGGATCCTGAAGAAGGAGAACTTTTTGTGGATATTTTACCTGGGAACCAGCAAAACCTTTGGCAGAGTATGTTTTCCTTCATAAAATGGTAAAAAGATGGGTTAGATGATACTACTGTTGGATGGACTCAGAGTTGGCTGAATGACGGCACTCTAAGAGTGGTCATTAATGGCTTCACTTCAACGTGGTGGGAAGGGTTGAGTGGAGGACCATCAGCTCTGTCCTGGGCCCCATGTAGTTCACCATTATTATCCTTGGATGAAAGGAATTGAGGGGACATTTATCAGGTCTGCAGATGACACAAAGCTGGGAGGCTAATGCTTTAGATCAGAGCTCTCCAAACTTTTCATGTTGGTGACACACTTCTTAGACATGCATCATTTAGCGACACACTCTTACAGCAGGGCACGAGGCAGGCACTAGGACCTGCATGGAATCATGGCAGGTTTGGAGGCAGCAAGGCACCAGGCAGGCACTAGGACCTGTGCGGAATCCTGGCAGGGCTCGGAGGCAGCAGCAGCCGCGACACACCAGACACTGCAGCCGACACACTAACGTGTCCCGACACACAGTTTGGAAAGCTCTGCTTTAGATGAAAGGGAGAAGATTCAAAAAGATCTAGACAGGCTTGAGCAGCGGGCCCAAAAAGAATAGGATGGCACTTAACAGGGAGAAATATCAAGTTCTGAATCTGGGTAGGAAAACTGTAAGGGACAAGCATAGTATGGAGGAGACCTGGTTTGGCAGGAGATCATGTGAAAGGGATCTGAGTGTCCTTGTCAACCCAAGTTAAATATGAACCAGCAGTGTGATGCTATCTTGGAGTGCATTAAAAGGAAGGCAGACTCCAGTTCTTTGGGAATATAGTCCTCCCTGGTTAGACCTCCTCGGGCACCTGTGCCCAGTCCTGGGCATCCCGGTTCAAAAACGTGTGGTAATTTTCAGTTATCTTGACTATCAGGAGGCACTATCAGACTTGCTAGTTTCAACTTCTTGGGACTCATCAGACATGGGCTGGCAGATGTTATTCTATGGTCTGAAACCTTCTATCAGGAATTGAACCCACAGCTCTTTTGACTTTAGATGACTATAGGTGGGGCGTTGGCAGCTACCCAGGTCCTGGTGCTCAGAAGGTGTGGGAAAGGTTACAGGGAGATACAGGAAGATACGGGAAGAGTTCCCAATATCTGAAAAGCTGTCACAGAAGAGGAAGTGGATTTCTTCTCTATTATCCCAGGGGGCAGGACCAGAACCAGTGAGCTAAAACTGCAAGGAAGGAAGTTCAGATTAGTCATCTGGAGGAACTTCTGAGCTGTATGAACTGTTGGTCAGTGGAACAAGCTGCCCACATGATGTCGTGAGTTCTCCTTTGCTAGGGATTTTCCAGCAGAAGCTGGATGACCCTCTGTCAAAAACGCTGCAGTGAATCCTGCAGGGAACATGGGGTAGGACTAGACCTCTGGGGTGACTTGCAACGTTATGATTTTATGATTCTGGGGTTGTATGAACTACTGAAAAGATGCTGTGATAATGGAAGATGAGAGTCACGTAGGTATGGACTCAATTAGCCATTTCCTGTGTTTGCACAATAAACTGAATCGTATGTCCTGGGCTTGCAATTCACTAAGGTACACACACATTGACTAAGACTATAATGACTCAATCTTGGTATGTGGTGTGAATGCAGCTCCTAGGGTCTGCAACTGACCCAGTTCAGCCTGTTGTGAGAATTCAGCTATGTAGATGGGGGTTATCTTATTTAATCTAATGAAAACTGGCCCAAGTTCACAAACTGAACATGAGGTAACTGTATGATTCAGCTGCAAAAAGAGCAAATGCAATCCTCGGCTAGATCAAGCGAAACAGCTTGAGACAAGTTATTCTTCCTCTCTGTTTTGGACTGGTCAGATCAGGCCTAGAATATTGCATCCAATTCTGAGCACCTGATTTTAGGAAGGACGTTGACCGACTGGCACATGTCTGGAAAAGGGCAACCAACAGTGACCCAACTTTTTTGAAATGGTGCTTTCTTTTTCATCCAGCTTGTATTTGAGATCTGAGTCATGCAGGAGAACATTAAAATGCTAAGCCAGGTCATCAGCATGTCATGAAATAGTTTAGAAGTGAGGGATGTTCTTCTTCTTTAGTAATGCAGTCTCTCACTGCTTTATAAGTGGCAGCAGAGCAGGACAGGGGAACTGCCATAATAAAATTCTCAATGAAATGATAGCCAGTGCTATGTAATATTTGCTTTACTGTTCTAGGACAATTCAGTTATATTATATACCTCTCCCAAAGCAAACTGCAAATTGCAACGTAATTCCCACATTCCCCCTCCCCCAAGAGTGGGGGAGGGAGGACTCATGGTTTTTTTCCCCATAGGAGTAGAAGATGCTAGGGGGCGTGGTGGCTCAGTGGGTAAGTCTGTTGATCGGAAGATTGCAAGTTTGAAGGTTCGAATCCCTAGCCCCGCGTGACGGAGTGAGCTCCCGCACCAGCCCCAGCTCTTGACAACCTAGCAATTAGAAAGCATGCAAATGCAAGTAGATTAATAGGTACCACTTCGGTGGGTAGGTAACAGCGTTCCGCGCGTGTCATGCTGCCACATGACCGTCTTCGGACAACGCTGGCTCTTTGGCTAACAAACGGAGATGAGCACCGGCCCCTAGAGTCGGACACGACTGCACAAATGTGCAGGGGGGGGGAGTACCTTTACCTTTTAACCTAGAAGATGCTAACAGAATATACTGTACACACTCATTGAGGTGTTGAAATTAACATTAATTCCATCCAGTATCCTGCCTGGAGCAAAGATGGGAATTTCACCTCCAGCAGACCCCCAGATGGATGGTTGCTAGCCAGAACAAATTCCTGCTGATGTATTGCCGGGGGGGGGGGGGGGGATTAATGGCCATAGAATCAAAATATGTAGTGGGTATTCCATAGCAGTATGGAATACTGTTCTTCAGTCAATCTCCATCTAAATGGTTGGACAGTGCTATTCTTTAATTTCTACTGTAATAATAAAAATAAAAGTGGGGGGGGGGAAGAGGGCTTATGTGAGCCATTTCTTTATTTTCATCACACAGGATTTATTTCGGCCACCCACTGTTCTGTTCCAAAGAGGAAAGCAAAAACTGTTTCCAGAAAACATGGACCAGACGTGACAATCACCCCTGTCAGATTTATTTCTATTGCATACAGGACTCTGAAAGAGGGCATTCAAATGCTTTCTGGATTTTGAAAACAGACGGGAGGGGGTTGCCAGTGAGCAGAGGAAAGCAGCTGTGTAATTATCATTGGGTGGGATGGGGCTTGATCAGCAATTTGTGGCATCAGAATTGGAGTGCTCTCAGTGACCCATATTAGATGAAGGGATAAAAAAAAAGTGGGTCTTAGGAAGCACTGACCCAGAAGTTAAAGCTTAGATAATTTGAACATACAATGCAAAGGCAAGAATCACTGGGGAAGATCCCGGTGCTTGGAAAAATCAAAGGCTATTAAAAAAAAAACCAGGGCAATGGAAAGCATTGTATCTAAGGTAGGTAGGTACCACCTCTGATGACATGGGCAGGTGCTTACAAGGGCTCAGAAAGGTGCTTCCTTGCAGACAACCCTGGCAAAGGAATGTCCACCGAGGTCATGGAAGTTTCAGAAGCAACTGAGTGACTGAACAACTCCAGTCACCCGTAAAGGCACTGTTGCCTTTACTACTGAAGTGTACGAAGGAGTAGTCTAAAGGAAGAGGAGATGAGAAGGATGGTGGGCTGATGGGAGGAGGAACTGTTGAAAGGAGGTGATCTAAGCCCATTGTCTGATTTCAAGCAGATGGATAGTTCAACCCTGATGATACCAGGGCAATTTATAGGCATGTTGTATCCCATTTGATCCTTGCCACCCGACACCCCCTTTCCTTTGCTTCAGTAGGCTCATTGCACAGATGGAGCATATTTGATGTTTATCGGTGGGCACCAAAATCTCATCACAAACCCATGTATAGCTGGTGGAACCTCAACATCTCATTCTAGAGCTGGTGTTGGGGGAGACAAGCAAGGGAATCTTGTGTTTTCCACGCACGTGTAAATGAACTGCTGTATCTTTTGATGGAATGACTCAGTGCAGATGACTCCAAGCCTTTGACCTCTGCTTTGTATATCGGGAAAGAGAAGACACAGCCCTTCAGGATCAGTCTTGAGGTTTCCACAGAATCGCCATTAAGATGATATACACAATCAAGAAGATGATGCCAACACCCAGTGCTGCATGGGCCAAGTTGCGTGCCAACTTGGAATTTCGCTGCGCAGCTACGCTGTTTCCAGAATGATTGGCATCTCGGGTCTAGGAAGAGTGAGAATGATACAATGGATTAGTGAAGAAAGCCCTATCTAGCTGGATATTATCTTCTCTTTATAAGAATAGATAGTTCTGAATGGTTTCACAACAGATGTCCTTGCACTGGATGGCCAAGAACTCTTTTAACTCAGTCAACAAGTATTTATCAGCAACCCAACTACGTAGGCTGTGATTGGAAAGACTCAACCCTTCACCATACATTCTGGCCAAGGCTCAGAAGGAGCATTTTTCACAATTCATGCTTACTATATTTGTTTGCAGACACAGGTTTATTGACAGTCATGGTTAACTATTAGCATTTTAGTTCCCTGCTCATTCCAGACATTAGTGTCAGCTTCAGATTTTTATTTCAGCATGGGAATGGATAGGAGAATCAACAGCCTTTCATTGATCTTTGTTGCTGATTTTGGCCACCTCCTGCTGCTGCTTTCTCTTGTTCTTTCCTTAGACCTACAGTATATGACTGACCCAAAGAAGTGGGACAGCAAACACAGATACTAGTTGTTTCCTTTAGTTCTTGTTACACCCAGAGTGAGGGTAAGCTGCTTAATGGTTTCCATATACTAGCTACCATTGTAAACCTGCCTCTTACGTATTAAAGTCTTAAAAATCCATTTCCTTGTTGATCAATCTTTAGTTCTTAACTGTTTTGATGCATGATCCAAATCCTGGATGATGAGAATGGTACAACCCAAATATTGAGTATTAAAATACCAAGAAAAATGTTAAGCAAAAAAGAGAAAGAAAGAAAGAAAGAAAGAAAGAAAGAAGAGAGAGAGAGAGAGAGAGAGAGAGAGAGAGAGAGAGAGAGAAAGAGAGAGAGAGAAAGAGAAAGAAAGAAAGAAAGAAAGAAAGAAAGAAAGAAAGAAAGAAAGAAAGAAAGAAAGAAAGAAAGAAAGAACAGAGAGAGAGAATGAGAGAGAGAACGAGCTTGGGTATGAGACAGAAAGGCAGCAAGAGAAAAATAGATTATACACAGAAAGTGAGGATAACATAAATAAGATATCCATGAAATTACAAAGACCCAGGTTGGAGTTCGGAGTCAGCTATGGAAGGCCACTACATTTTGGGGCCAGTCACTCTCTCCCAGCCCAACCTATCTCAAGGATTGCTATGGTTGGAAAGAAGAGGAAGAGGAATTAGTGCTATGTAAGTTCCCTTGAGTTCCTGCATGAAAGGCAGGCTAAAAATGATAAAATGAGTGTTGTGATACCATGGTACAAGCTTCCCCCCTTACATACATACCTGTGACATCATGAGGCACATACAAAAGGTGCAGAGCAAAGTTGTATTTCTTGATTTATCCCTTGCCTGTCCCCCCCTCCACCCCAAGGTTACAGGAAGTACAAGTACTAGAAACAGATATAAAGCTGCAGGCTGCCAAAGAGTTGTGAAACTGCTTTTTCACAGCTACAGGTTTTGCTGCTCATGCTGCATAAAAGGAAAACCAACTTTTGCATTTTGCTCTGTCTGCAACCATTGCCTGTACAGGTAGTCCTCGCTTAACGACCACAATTGAGACCAGAATTCATGATCACATAACCGCGGGGACGCTACAATGGTCATATGTGTGAGCACTGGTTGTAAGTCGGTTTTTTCAGCACCGTTGTAAGTCTGAACCATCACTAAGCAAATGGTTGTTAAGTGAGGACTACCTGTATGAATTCTCTCTGTTTTTCTTTGCTCTAGGCTCTGTGGCAGTGCTGTGCTTTCTCCCCCTTGAACATGTACCTGAAGTGTAAAGGGTGAGTTGGAGGAAGCCCTTTGTTAAAATCTTAATGCTTTGACTCCTCCTGACTTGAGCTAGTTTGGGGTAGTGGTTAAATGTGCTGAGCTAGAAACTGGGAGACTGTGAGTTCTAGTCCTGCCTTAGGCCCAAGCTGAGTGATTTTGGGCCAGTCGCTCTCTCTCAGCCCTAGGAAGGAGGCCATGGCAAGCCACTTCCAAACATTTCCCCCCCAAAACTGCAGGGACTTGAGCCAACTCAAGTCAGAGTCTACTATGGTAGAGATGGGCGGGGATAAATCCAAATAATAAATAAATAAACGAATTGCCTGCCTTGAAGTCTTGGAAGAAGAGAAAGAAGACGAAATTGCTCAAAGTAGCTTCTAGGGGAAAAAACATATCAAAGGGCCAGGTCTTGCCCCACCCCTAATTCAATCTACTATTGCATCACACTCACCCCATCCTCTCAAATCCTTACCTGTACCGAGAAAACCAAGGCAGCAATTCCCAGAGGTACGAAGCAACAAAGCATGGTGAAGATGGAGTAGGCCAGGTAATCCGGTGCATTGGAGGGGTAGACCGGGGTGAGGATGACCGTCTGCTGAGGCTGAAGGATCGGTGGTTGGTAGGCCAGGCCAGGTGAGCCGTACGAAGGAGGTAGAGGGGCGGCGGCCCCTTGGCCCATGGGAAGTGCTGATCCAGCAGGGCCAGACTCTTTGCAGGGATCTTTCTCTGAGTAGGTGGGTGGATTCAGAGAGATAGGTGGTTCATCGTTGAAGGTTTGGTAGTTACTCATGTTGCTTGCTCTTCAGTTGTTTTGCTGTTTTGCAGGCTGCAGATGAAGTCACCCCACTTTTTTCAGTTCTTGTTTCCTCTTTATGGCTGTTCTGATGAATTTCAGGCAGAGTCCCGTCTCCCCCTCTGCCCCCCTCCAATTGCACCTTCTCCACCTTTCTTTGCCCCCTCCTCCTGTCCCCTCTTCTGGTGGATTTTATTGCTAGCTATCTCGATTCTGGCATCAACCAAGGCACTCTTTCTGCTTCTCGGTATGTGACTCCAGAGCAGCAGAACTTTTCACTCTCCAAGCCCAACAGATGACTGAACAATAAGTAACCAAAATATACCTTTTGATCCTAAAAGGGGAAAGTCCAGAAGTTTCACCTTTTCCTGTGTTACAGCATTTTAGAGTGCCTGCCCACCCCTCTGCCTATCTATACAATCTAGATTAGGTCATTGTCACAATAGCTTTCCAGGGTGATGTATAAATATTTAAGTCAATCAATGCAAATGTTTACCCCAGGGAACAATCATGCACGTACATGTGCACATACTTGCTCACTCCCTCCATATCCTTCACATAGCACAGTTGCAAATGGAGAGTCTGTATTTAAGTAGTTATCATGCTGGAAGTTTGGAAGGGGAGATTGTGTGGATCCAGAAATTCTGCTGGCAATAGTACTGAGCACATTTGCATTGGGTGGGTGGGTGGAATAGATCCAGAATGTATACCTGAGCCCACCATAAGGGTTCTGAACAAGTTAACCACAGCTTTCTTTCTTTTAAGATTAGTTACTCTTCTGAAGATACAACCATTATCAGAGTTATTTACTCAGATATACACAGTTAACCCAATTGCCTAGGTGCCCACAACACCCTAAACCAGAGCTTTCCAAACTTTTCATGTTGGTGACACACTTTTTAGACATGCATCATTTCGCAACACACTCTTACAGCAGGGCACAAGCCAGGCACTAGGACCTGCGTGGAATCACAGCAGGTTTGGAGGCAGCCAGGCACAAGGCAGGCACTAGGACCTGCGTGGAATCACAGCACTTTTGGAGGCAGCAGGGCACAAGGCAGGCACTAGGACCTGCGTGGAATCACAGCAGGTTTGGAGGCAGCAGGGCACAAGGCAGGCACTAGGACCTGCGTGGAATCACAGCAGGTTTGGAGGCAGCAAGGCACAAGGCAGGCACTAGGACCTGCGTGGAATCACAGCAGGTTTGGAGGCAGCAAGGCACAAGGCAGGCACTAGGACCTGCGTGGAATCCTGGCAGGGCAGGTTTGGAGGCAGCAAGGCACAAGGCAGGCACTAGGACCTGCGTGGAATCACAGCAGGTTTGGAGGCAGCAAGGCACAAGGCAGGCACTAGGACCTGCGTGGAATCCTGGCAGGGCAGGTTTGGAGGCAGCAAGGCACAAGGCAGGCACTAGGACCTGCGTGGAATCACAGCAGGTTTGGAGGCAGCAAGGCACAAGGCAGGCACTAGGACCTGCGTGGAAGCCAGGAGGCAGCAGCAGCTGCGACACACCCAGACACTGCAGCCGACACACTAACGTGTCCCAACACACAGTTTGGAAAGCTCTGCCCTAAACCATGAACAGTTCCTAAGGACTGGTTACATATGATGCAGTCAGCTAAAAAGCACTTGGCTAATTTATAGATCAATGTGGTGTTAGGACATTACACCGATTCCTTCAATTTCCTTCAAAAGTCAGTTTGAAAGTACTGAAGAAGCTTTTCATTACTGCAATTTAATATTCTACCATCAGCAATCCTTAAAGACATATTTAAGAAGATCCCCTATCAGGGGTGTCCATGGGGGTGGGGTAAAAAAGAGGGCAGCTATCACCACCCAATGCAGATAAAAAAGGGGGCAGACTTTGATTGTATTGTGGCAAACACTATCTTGACCTTTGACTCTCCCTGCAGATGCCCATCTCTATGCAGAACAGGCATGCCTATATTGTTCAGGACCCATTGAATTTCTGGCTTCCCCCAACTTTGGTAGAGATCTTAGAAAGTCTCTATTGGAACCTCTAGTTACGATGTTCCGTGGGCATACTGATGACTTTTAAGTTCAAGGACCCTTGAATAATATGCACGGTGGCTAAATTTGCATTATGACTGTGCAAAACTTGCAAGCAATTAGTTAAGTTGTATTCTACCTGGGGCAGCTATGTTTTACTGCTGCAACACTATAATTTCCTTCATTTTAAAAAGGGTACTATTTTATAGTTGGTTTTGGTCTGAGACTGTAAATAAAAGTTGATTAGATTAGATCAATGTTTCTCAACCTCAGCAACTTTAAGATGTGTGGATTTCAACCCCCAGAATTCCAGAATTCAACTTCTCCTCTCGTATCTGTGATTTTGTAAGCTCTACCTCTTTGTTTATGAAGACATTTGAACTTTTGGGCATGCCGAACTTTTATCAGTTTGTATCACTAAAGCAGTGTTTTTCAACCTTGGCAACTTTAAGATGTATGGACTTCAACTACCAGAGTTCTGCGAGTTGAAGTCCATATAGCTTAAAGTTACTGAGGTTGAGAAACATTGATCTAATCTAATCAACTTTTACTTACAGTCTCAGACCAAAACCAACTAAAGTTGAGAAACACTGGATTAGACCATAGGTAAAGGTTCCCCCTGCACATGTGTGCAGTCGTGTCCAACTCTAGGGGCCGGTGCTCATCTCTGTTTGTTAGCCGAAGAGCCAGCATTGTCCGAAGACACTTCCACGGTCATGTGGCCGCATGATGCGCGCGGAACGCTGTTACCTACCCACCAAAGTGGTACCTATTCATCTACTTGCATTTGCATGCTTTCAAATTGCTAGGTTGGCAAGAGCTGGAGCTAGTGTGGGAGCTCACTCCGCACGCAGGGCTAGGGATTCGAACTTGCGATCTTCCGATCGACAAGCCTGGCGTCTTACTCGCTGAGCCACCATGCCCCTTGTAATTTTACATCTTACCAAAATTCACAGGTCAGGCACCACTGAATACAGTCCATTAGCATCTAACTTTCTCTGGTTAAAAATCCCACTTTGTTTATGAGGCATGGATCAGAAAAAAAAAAATAAGGCGTTAATTGTAAAAAAGGAGATAACGTGGAGAAAGATTTGATGGCCAGAAGAAGAAATTACAAAGTAAAAAACTCATTATGTGTTTACTTATAGCAGCCTAAAGCAGTGCTTTCCAAAGTGCTGCTGTTGGCGACACACCAACAGCGGCAGTGGCGGCGACGCGGGGGCGCACGCGGGGACAGGGGCGTGCACAGCGGCAGCACAGGGGGGCACATGGCGGCGGCAGCGTGCATGGCGGCAGCAGCAGCAGCGGCGGCCTCCGCTAAAACGCGGAAGCGCTGATGGCGCCGCTGTGCACGCCCCTGCCGCCGCTTCCAGGTTGTGTTGCGACACACCAAACTGTGTGTCGCGACACACTAAAGTGTCGCGACACACAGTTTGGAAAGCTATGGCCTAAAGAGTTATTAGTTAACAGTGAAATACCTGCATGGTAATTCCATGGATAACTGGCATGATAGGATCTGGTCTATAGGTTTACATGAAAGAACCTTTGATTAAATTGTATGATCACCCAAAGCAGTGAATCATTGTTTTACAGGGAGTGGTGGAATGTAATTGTTTATATAAGAGATTAACATCCTGGAAAAGTTTGTATTAACCATTCTGAGCATGTTAAACGTACCAGCACTAGGTCACTTTTGTAAATTCAGATAACATAAAAAAAACAAAAGAACGTCAGGGAAATTTACATTTAACAATGGCTTGTTAGAGGATTTATAGCTTTGTATTGTAGTTGGGTGCATAGACTAAAGGAATAGCAATCTTTAATTATATAAAGAAACAAAACTTGGCTGAGGATCAGAACAGCATTGTATTAATGCAGAGAGTAAAGTAGATTAGACAGATGATTCTTAGTTATTTATCAGAGCAATGAGTGGAGTTAACTATATTCATTTCTTTCTTTTATATCTAAAGTGTGTATCTTGTTTTCCTCTTCCCAAAGTTGGGCCTACAGATGTTCATAAAACCCCCCCCACATGTGCAGTCGTGTCCGATTCTAGGGGCCGGTGCTCATCTCCGTTTGTTAGCCAAAGAGCCAGTGTTGTCCGAAGATGCTTCCACGGTCATGTGGCCGGCATGACCCACGCGGAATGCTGTTACCTTCCCACTGAAGTGGTACCTATTCATCTACTTGCATTTGCATGCTTTTGAATTGCTAGGTTGGCAAGAGCTGGGGCGAGTGCAGGAGCTCACTCTGTCACGCGGGGCTAGGGATTCAAACCTCCGAACTTGCGATCTTCCGATTGACAAGCCTGGCGTCTTACCTGCTGAGCCACCACGCCCCCTATAGCCAACTTAGATGGGAGCTATTTGTCTCTCTGCACATTCATTTACTTTCCAGACTATCCCTCCCCATGTCTCTCCCCATGTATTACAGGCCTTTTGCTAGCTGAAGGAGCAGCATTTGGAGCATTACAGCCAGCTTTAAATATGACATGTGGCTTCTAGAGGAATATCTCCAATCCAGATGTCAAGTTAAATGTGCATAACTCATAGCTGTTGAATCATCTTATTATTAGACTGTGCATTTGACATTGTCAGTTATACAGTATAACTATAATCTCCTCTCTGTTGACTGCTGGAACCCAGTGCAAATATAATTATCCTTCCCTTGTTTTACAATTCATGCCAGTTGTGAAAAATGAAGCTAAATGGGATCACCATGGGAGGGGGCAGTCAAACATTCATTTCATTCTGGTAGTGGAATTAGAATTTTCTGTTCAGCGACAGTAAGGCTATGGAAGATGATAATCAAGATCTATTGGAAGAACAGGCTGTTTTTGAACTTGACTCTTTACATTTATAGAAAAAATAATATCAACTAAAAGCCCCCCCCCCCCCGCCAGCAAATATGTATTTACTAAGAAGAAAGCTCCAACATATTCCATGAAACCTACTCCAAGATAACTTTGCATAGGAAAGTTATCTCGCTGAAAATAAGATGTTCTGGTAGGAAACCAGAGTTGATTTTTGAGTGCGAAGTCTCTAAGCTCAATTCTGGTACTTACTCCTAAATTCCTAGGCTGAAAATGTGCTCAGAGGCACCGTTGCTCCATTATTCTCAGATTCATTTGAGCCATTATTTTGCTCTGAGTTTTGTTTCTTAAAATATGAGATTTTGATTGAAAACAAAACAAGCAGAACCCATAAACATGGAGCTGGGGGAACAAGTGATCTTGTGTATGTTATGTCATCATGCAAATAAGATTGGTGTCCTTTGTGTGACCACATCAATAATGCACACAACATTATTTTGATGACGTTGTGGCAGGGTGGTAGTGTCAGATATGAGTCAAGTCAAAAGGCAAATAGAAACAAAAGGTTTTTTATTTTAAAAGCAGTTTGCAAAAAGCTGGTGAACTCCACCATGCTGGGAAACAAGTCGCACTAGGGAGGAGTCATACTAGCCACAATTAGAGCTCATCTTTTATAGCCCTTTGCCCGGACGCTTTAGCCCTCCTCCTTTTACCCATAGGCTGGGTAGTCAGGAGTGAACAGCCTATACCGTCTGCCTCAATTGTCCCGCCTCTGTTTACATCTCCCACTACCCACTTTTATCTCCCCTTCCCATTTTATTTATTCTTTCCTTGTATGGAAGTTGTCCTACCTTAAGCATTGTTCATTAATTTCATTTCTACCCACAAGAAGCTTCCTGTAGCATAGGTCTTGCTAGAAGCTCTGCTCTCTAACCTCAAAGCTGGGGTGTTACATTTTAGCTTGCTTAACATTTCCTGCATGCGGTTTTTAGTAGAAGGTCTGCTAGTTTGCCCTCTAACCTCAAAGTTGAGGTGTCGCATTCAACCTGCTTATGAATTTTGCTAGCTAGCATCAGAAAGTCCCCATAAGCTCTATTTAGCCTTATGAGTAATTAAGATTAGCTATTAATTCTTTGTTAATAATAACAAATTTTATATTTTTCTCAGTAGTCTAGTATGTGAAGTTAAAAAAATGATAGAAGAAGAAACATGGTTTCAAAATCACGATGGGTATCATTTATTGATTGATTTAGCTGACAGAATAAATCAAAACATGCTGGAGAGTCTGGTATATGTGGAAGAAATGCAGCTAATACAACTGAATGGTCATTATTAAAGGGGCAGGACATGGAGGTTGATGATCTATACAAGTTAGGAGTGTATAAAAAATATGTTTTTTTAAAATCCGTTCAATTGTGTCTGATTCTCAGAGACTGCCTGGACAAGTCCCTGCAGTTTTCTTGGCAAGGTTTTTTGGAAGTGGTTTGCCATTGCCTCCTTCCTAGGGCTGAGAGAGAGTGACTGGCCCAAGGTCACCCAGCTGGCTTTGTGCCTCAGGCGTGACTAGAACACACAGCCTCCCGGTTTCTAACCTGGTGCCTTAACCACTACACCAAACTGGTTAAGTGAGCCCAAACATCTATGGGAATAGCCAGGTCTTTAATGCCTTGTGAAAGGCCAACAGGGTGGGGGGTAAACTGGATGTTTGGGGGATGCTGTTCCATAGAGCAGGTGCTGCAGTTGAGAAGGTGTGGCTCCTGGATTCCAGAGGAGGCACTGCCTAATAGAAGGGACTCGGAGAATGCCAACCTGCTGGTCCTGGTAGGGCGAGCAGAAACAATCAGAGACAGGGGGTCTTGCAGATGACCTGGCCCTGTGCAACCAATGTAGGGCTTTATACAGTAGGTGATAATCAGCATCTTGGACTGCCTCCAGAAGCCGCCTGGAAATCAGTGCAGCTCACCCAACAGAGGTTTTACATGAAGATATTGTGAAATGCCCCAAACTGCCTGTGCTGTTGCATTTCGGAACAGTTGCAGCTTCTGAATGTTCTTGAAGGGCAGCCCCATGTACAGCACATTACATAACCCAGCTGGGAGATGACTAAGGCATGGATTATCATGAGAACAGCCTCTCGATCCAGGAACTGGTGCACAAGGCAAACCTGTGCAAAGGCTTTCCTAGCCACTGCTGCCATCTGCTCTTTCAGCAGGAGCCTTGAGTCCAACCCCCCCCCCCCCAATTTGAGTCAGCTCTTTCTGGGGGAGTACAACTAGGCAGATTCATATAGGAAGGTCAATTGAATAAACAGAAATGGATCCAGGAAAACACCATTTCTTGATTCTCTCTCATAGCGGTGTATGTCCCATAGTTTTTGATTTATCACTCGCCTGTGGGCGGGGCAGTGTCACTTTTTAAGGACACATCATGCCCTCCAAGGAGTCATATAGGGACTGAGAGCTGTTCAGCTAAATACAAATAACGTAAGTAAAATGAAGGTGCCATATAAGACGAGGATGCCGATCCCCACCCCAAGCGCTACATGGGCCAAAATCCGTGCCATCCTGGAATTGTGTTGCGCAGAGCTGCTGTTTCCTTCACGGTTGGCTTCTCGGGTCTGGAGGGAGAAAAAGAGAATATGCGAGAGTTGCAATGCATGTAAAAATAACATTCTGGAGAACATTCAAGGTATGAAGAAGTGGGTGGTTCTATACCAGTGTAAACTTGTTGCATGTACAGGTAGTCCTCGCTTAACGACCACAATTGGGACTGGAATTTTGGTTGCTAAGTGAAGCAGACATTAAGTGAATCTGACCTGATTTTACAACCTTTTTTGCAGCAGTCATTAAATGAATCACCGTGGGCATTAAGCAAACAATATGGCTGTTAAGTGGATCACGCCATTCCCCATTGTTTTTGCTTGCCAGAAGTCGGCCAGGAAGGTCGACAATGGTGATCATGTGACCATGTGACTCTGCGACAGTTGTAAGTGTGAGGACCGGTCGTAAGTCATTTTTTCCAGCACCGTTGTAAGTCCGAACCATCACTAAACAAATGGTTCTTAAGCGAGGACTACCTGTACTGTATGTTGGTTGAGTGCCTTCATCTCTGGCTTTTGGTTGCAGTAACCACATAATCTGGAACAGGAATTTAGTGGGGTATAACAAATCTCAAATCCTGGCTAAAGCTCAAAACTATCTGTGTGGACCATTTTTGGGGTTCCTATGGACAGAGATCTTGCAACTCAGGAGATCTCATTAACAATGTTTACGTTCTGTAATCCATGCATGTGGAACCGAGTACACTCAAAGGTAAATAGGTGTTTGTCACTCCCTGCAGTGACAAAGAAATGGTTAAATGTACGGTGTGATGTCACAGTGCCAAACTAACCCTGCCCTTTTATACTTGGGTCCGAGGTCATGATCCCGTCTCGTTTCGTGTCAGAAATGCAGGAAATAAAAAAGGGAAAAATATTAATTAAAATTTAAAAAGTTAAAACATTTAATAAAAATATAAAATTTATATAACTCTAGCCCAATGCCGGGCCACATCGATGGCAGAGGTGTTTCTGGCCAATAAGTCACTCTGGGTGCATGTCAGTCCCAAAGGACACTGTGAAAGATGGGTGGTTGTTTGAACATTGCCACATTCGCAGCAAGTATCCTCGCCCTCAGGGAGAAACCCCCATTTTTCCATATTATCTTTAGTTCTGGCCAGACCAGTGCGCAATCTGTTTAAACATCTCCAAACCGTCCACTCCTTCCCCGAACCTCCGGGCAGCTCCTCAAGCGGTTCTATCCAATTATGAAGATGTTTTGCTTGAGATTTCCATCTTTTTAATTGTTCTGTTTGAGGTGTAATAGCAATCTCCTCAGCGCAGTCTAAGAAGCTCCTGCCTCTACTCACAGAGTAGATCACACGTTCAAAATCCCCAGCTATACACACTTCCCCAGGTCAGTTACAAACTAGTTCCTGCAGTTTTCTTGGCAACATTTTCAGAAGTGGTTTGCCATTGCCTCCTTCCTAGGAATGAGAGGGAGTGACTGGCCCCAAATTACCCATTGGCTTTGTGCCTAAGGCAGGACCACAACTTACAGTTTCCAGGGTTCTAGCCTGATTTTGTGGTATATTTTTTCTTTCTTTGGTCTGGCTTAAAGGATGGTGTGAACTTGGCCCACTGCAGTGTATGATGCAAAGCCAGAAAATGAGTCCGTTCAAAATGGAAGTTAAACGTATCCTTTGACCACAGAGCACACCCTGATAATTGCCTCTATATTCCATTGCCTGAACACGGATGTCTCTTGATTGCACATGAAAACACTCATCACTGACAGAGAGCTTGTTTACAATCCATATTTGCATAAAAGAAAGTCAAAGTCCCTCTTCAAAGATGGGATTCTAGGAAAAAAGAAAATCCAATACATATGCTGATGGAAATAGAACAATACACCATTCAAATGTTAATCTTTGACTGGTGAGTGGTTATAAACAGCTGGATCATGTCCTCATACATGATGCTGCACACCCTAGTGGTTCTGCTACCTTCTCATTCTTTGCTTTTGTTACTGCTTTATTAAGCCGGAAAAGATCAGAGTGTCATTTTAAGAGCGGAGGAGGGAGGAGGGCGGAGGAGGACAGAGCAAATAAACATGCCCAGAAGGAAAAGATAAAATGGAGTAGCCAGTAAAGCTGTACCGATTTGAAAATGATTTGGAAGAACAAGTTTGGGCCTCATGTAGGCACAGTACTTCCCTGCTATTCATTAAAAAAGTCCAACTTTTTTCAGGCTTCCTTTTTAATGGAAAATTGCCCCCTCGCTCCTGGATTTCAGAAAAAAGTTAAAAACCTGGCTCTGTGATCTCGCCTGGGGCAAAAAGGAAAGCAGTCAAGCCTGGGGATGGCTGATCCCCTAGTACCACCTTAAATATCTAAAATATTAACCGCCCAGAGTCCCCCTCGGGGGAGATGGAGCGGTAATACAAGTTAACATATAAATAAATAAAATAAATATATTCAACGTCACTTTAGAACCACCTGCCTCTTGGATTTTACTGTATTTTTATTGTAATTGTATTGTATTGTATTTTCATTACTGTTTTTATTGTATTTTGTTGATATTGTGTTGTGAACTGCCCAGAGTCCCTCCTTGAGGGGGAGATGGGCGGTTATAGAAATTCAACAAACAAACAAACAAACAAACAAACAAAATTGGATTGGAGAAACCAGCCACATGATCTGAATTGTACTCATTCATTTTTGGAGGTGTAGACTATATGCATGTGTTTAGGAAGCCCAGCAACTCAACTAGGCCTGACCTGGGGAAGATGTCTCCTCCATTCCTTTCCAAATGAGTAGTTGCATTAAAGTTATTAGGATCAAAGACCCAGAATACAACAATACAAAATATAAACAATGCATGCTGTGTTACAGTAGAAGTAGAAAAGCATATAAACCATAAATTATTCATCAATCATCAACTAGCCAAAGAACTGGTAACATGACTCAACCATTCCTATTTAATTTTCTACGTTTGTCATTAATTTGATAGCCAATGCCAAGAACTGAGAGCTATTGCAAGGATCACCTTATAATTTCTATCCAGCAGTATAAACACCCTGGCACAGTCAAAATTAGTTGATAGGCCAAATTAAATACTGATGGGTCCCATGTTCTCCTCTGCCTCTACTTTCTGCTGTTGCAAGATGGAAGTATTTGTATAGTAGGAATCTTCTCAGATCTGCATTTCAGCATATGTAAAGATGGACATTTCATCTAGCCTTGGCGAAAGCTCTCTGGCATTTACTGTAGTTAAGATGGTTTAAAGAAGGAGTCAATGGGAAGGCATAGTTCTAGTTATTGCTAGGGAAAGGAAACCTTCTAGATGCATAGCATTCAATGGGTGAAAAGTGTTAATTGCATAAAATGTGCCTGGAATCCCTCCCACTCTCTTTGTTGCCTGCCTAGCATATAAGACAAATTAGAATGCTAGAAGATGTCCCTCATCCCCGTCTCCCCCCAACAGTTCAAGAGATTCCAAGATCACAATCCCTGCTAAATCAGAGGAAAAGAAACAGTTTTATTGGGTGTTATTTTATGCATCAATCTGCAAGGGAGGACCCACATTACCTTCTGATGGGGGTTGTTCTTGGGCAAGGTACATATAGAGCCCTTGGGTGACTCCCATGTCCCATACATCAAAGTAGGATTGTATAGGCTAATCATACAAGGTGTGCATGACCCCAAACCATGTTTCTTGCTTACAATCACTATTTCTGAGACATAAGAATCCATTCTAACACATGCAGATTCTATGAAGGCCATGCATTGTGAGTGCAGAAATAGCTTGCTTCCAATCAACCTTGAAGCTCTTGCTTCCCCCTCTCAGATTCAGGTTGACTTGTAGGTGAATTTTTAATCCTAAATGATACAATCAAAATCGTTAGCAGATTTTGGTGAGAAAATATATTTCGGGGAATTCCCTCACAATACATTCCATTGTGAACAAGGTGACTCCGCTTTAGCTATTAGCTGCTGCCCAGCCGGGGCCACAATCTGTGCTAAACTCTCCAAATTAGGGTCTTGGTCAGATTCCTGACATATTGTGGCAAGTAGAAAGCTCTGCCTCAATCCTGAGAAGACAGGGTAGAACAAGGAAAGGAACGCAATTTGATTTTTCTAACCAGACCATCATGTGCTCAGTTACCGCATGAGATTTGGAAAGTGTCCTTACCAAAGAAGAACTTTCTTACACTCTGAAATTTTTAATGGAGTTTTAAATGGATTGTTTGTATTTCTCAATCACAGCAGTTTGGGCAACAACTTCAAAAAACCATAATATGCATTCAGAAGTCCCATGCTAAAATCCAAGTCTAAGCTTTCCCTGGGAGTAAATCCGTTTTCCCAGCCAGTCTAATCAGGATCTAAGGCAAAAACATTCAGAAGGACCCAAAAGCCAAAGCAGCTTCTATAAAAGCATTGACAGGACTGAACCGTTCATATAAAACTTGGATGAGATTCCATAATGCTACAAGATGTTCAAAGGCCTGGGAAGCGGGTGGGTGGGTAAAACCTCTGAAAGCAAAGCCCATAGAAATCCTGATCTTGGGTGAGACACAGGGCAGCTTGTGAAAGTGCTAAACCGGTTTGCTTCAGAACTTCCACCAGATTCTCTTTTTCCCCCTCCTGTTTCTGGAGAGAGATGACTGCAGAAAAGGCAAGAGGTCTGTGGCAACATTCAGATCCCCCTTCCTTCACAGACACTATTTGTATTATGCTTCCCCCTTCAATGGTCTCTTTCCCTGTAACTCTTCAAAGTTCTCTCTCCCCCCCCCCACAGCCCCTGGCATGAATGCTTGAAGTCATGCAAAATGCAAAGCTCAGATCATTCCACCCAGATTTACCAAAATAATGCTTTGTCAAAAGAACCAGGAAGGGTCTTCAGAAGGAAAGCAAATAAGGATCCTTTTGTTTTGATGCTATCTGAGCGCACCCTTTCTCCCCCCCCCACTACCCCCTGCACCCCACCTTCATCCAGCTTACCAGTATAGAGAAAACTAAGGCGGCAACACCCAGGGGTAGACAACAGCAAAGCATAGTGAAGATGGAGTAGGCCAGGTAGTCAGGCTCATTGGTGCGTTGGACAGGTTGAACAATTGGCTCTTCCTTGGGGTCTTGAACAGCCGTGCCATAATAAAGCTGGTTTGGCATAGGAGGATACGCCCCATAATCCGTGGGAGCTGATGGTTGAACGTGTGGCTGCACTGGATCAGAGTAAGGGGGTGGCGGATCCTGGGGGTTAGGCACGCTGCCTGTGATCTTTTCATAACCTGCGTTACTCATTGTGCGAGTAGGTGGTCTTTCTCTTCTCCTGGGGCAGTGGTGCCAAGGCTGTTTCTGCTCCTGTCTTAGCTCTCCAAAATCGGTCCTTTCTTTCCAACCCCTGTGGCTCTCCTGCTCCTCCAACAGGAACTAGGTGTCTTGCAGTTCTAGCTGTTCGGTTCCACCTCTCTGCTTAGTGATTCAACTGTTGCTCTGACTTAGGATAGGATGGTTTGACTGACCCCCACAGTCCAGGAAGTAAGTGGGTGAAATATGAAGCCAAGCAAGAATAACAAGAATTTGTCCAGGGTGTGGCAAGCCTTTTGTAGGGCAGAAGACGTTTCTTGGTGGCAGAGCTCCCAGTTAACTTTTTGTTCCTCTTGTCACATGTACAAACACGCTCAGCAAATCTCTTCCCTACTTTCAAGCTGCAAGTGGGGAGACAGTTCCCAGAAGATTTCTTTTCAAAGTTTACTACCTCGGGGTGCCATGCCATGGAAAACTCTTCAGTGTCCATTTGCAGTCAGGACTCAGAATAATATTTTAGACCCTGCAAAGTGTGCTAATGGGAAGTGGTGCCATCCTGGGTTGGAAGCAACTTGGTGTAGTGGTTAGGGCATGGGTGTTGTTGTTGTTCAGTCGTTTACTCGTGTCCAACTCTTCGTGACCTCATGGACCATAGCACGCCAGGCCTTCCTGTCCTCCACTGTCACCCGGAGTTTACTCAAATTCATGTTCATTACATCGGTGATGCTATCTAACCATCTCATCCTCTGCCGTCCCCTTCTCCTTTTGCCTTCAGTCTTTCCCAGCATCAGGGTCTTTTCCAGTGAGTCCTCTCTTCGCATTAGGTGGCCAAAGTATTTGAGCTTTAGCTTCAGCATCTGTCCTTCCAATGAGCAGTTAGGGCTGATTTCCTTTAGGATTGACTGATTTGACCTCCTTGCAGTCCAAGGGACTTTTTCTTTTGAGGGTCATAGTTGACCTTTAGATTTTGGGCTAGGGGTTGCATGCACTAAAGGTGGCAAAAGTATATTCAATTTCATTGAAATATCATTGCAGTGGCATTATGTTAAGTCAATGCAGTTAAAAGGATTATTCCCATGGATTTAACTATTCCCTCCTCTTCTATAGCATCGAACGCTACAGTTTTATGACAATTTGAAAAGTAGCTCTAAAGTTTGCATGTTAGCTTTATATTGTACATTTTTGAGTTAGAGCCAGGTTCAAAATATAATTTGCCTCAAAACTTACTGGGTGACCTTCGGCTGGATGCAACCCACTTTACCCCTCAGGGTTGTTGTGAGGAGAAAATGGGACCGTCTGCTACCACGTTTGTTATCTTGAGCAAGGAGGAGGAGGAGGAGGAGGAAAAGAAGAGGAAGAGGAAGAGGAAGAGGAAGAGGAAGAGGAAGAGGAAGAGGAAGAAGAAGAAGAAGAAGAAGAAGAAGAAGACTAGTTGTCTGTAGCTTGAATCATGTCAACTGGATTTCTATTTTCTCAGTGGAAACGTTTCGCACCTTATCCAAGGAGCTTCTTCAGTCTGACGATGAAGGTTCTCAGTCATCCAGGTGGAACAGTCTGTGGCTTGAATCATGTCAACTGGATTTCTATTTTCTCAGTAGAAACGTTTCACTCCTTATCCAAGGAGCTTCTTCAGTCTGAGTAAAGTTAGTAAGGGAATCCTTAAATATGTTTCTAGGGTGGCTGTGTGACCTTGCACCTGGGGCTAGGTCATGGTTATTTTGAGATGTTTATTTCTAAGTCCCTTTATCATCTAAAGGAGGATCGTTAAGTTTACCCTGCTGCTGTTGAGCTTGCGAAATGGTCTTAATCTTCCTAGGCACAGAAGACAAAGCATGAAGGAAGATAGGGGAAAGGTTATGCCTGAGGCCCCCACCTCTATTCAAGGAAGGATTTTATGCCAACTTGGAAAATCCTTCCTTGAATAGAGGTGGGGGCCTCAGGCATAACCTTTCCCCTATCTTCCTTCCTGCTTTGTCTTCTGTGCCTAGGAAGATTAAGACCATTTCGCAAGCTCAACAGCAGGAGGGTAATCTTAACGATCCTCCTTTAGATGCTAAAGGGACTTAGAAATAAACATCTCAAAATAACCATGACCTAGCCCCAGGTGCAAGGTCACACAGCCACCCTAGAAACATATTTAAGGATTCCCTTACTAACTTTACTCAGACTGAAGAAGCTCCTTGGATAAGGAGTGAAACGTTTCTACTGAGAAAATAGAAATCCAGTTGACATGATTCAAGCCACAGATTCTTCAGTCTGAGCAAAGTTGGTAAGGGAATCCTAAATATGTTCTAGGTAGCTGTGTGACCTTACACCTGGGGCTAGGTCATGGTTATATCGAGATGTTATTTTTAAGTCCTTTTATCATCTAAAGGAGGATCGTTAAGATCACCATGCTGCTGTTGAGCTTGTGAAATGGTCTAAATCTTCCTAGGCACAGAAGACAAAGCAGGGAGGAAGATGGGGGAAAGATTATGCCTGAGGCCCCCACCTCTATTCAAGGAAGGATTTTCCAAGTTGGCATAAATGGATTCCTTCACCCCTCTCTCAAACCACCTATCTTCTCTGTCTAAAATGTGAACATTAATGTCCTCAAATGAGTGTCCTTTTTCCTTTAGATGAAGATAAACTGCTGACTCTGGTCCTGTGGCGTTACTTCTCCTGTGTTGGGCCATCCTCCTGTACAAAAGTTGTTTGGTTTCTCCAATGTAGAGTTCAGAGCACTCCTCACTGCACTGGATTGCATAAACTACATTGCTTTTCTTGTGTTTTGGAGTTTGATCTTTGGGGTGTACAAGCCTCTGTCTCAGTGTGTTGAGACAGATATATTTGGCAAACACCAAATTTGGTGCTGGAGAAGACTCTTGAGAGTCCCTTGGACTGCAAGGAGGTCAAACCAGTCAATCCTAAAGGAAATCAACCCTGACTGCTCATTGGAAGGACAGATGCTGAAGCTGAAGCTCAAATACTTTGGCCACCTAATGCGAAGAGAGGACTCACTGGAAAAGACCCTGATGCTGGGAAAGACTGAAGGCAAAAGGAGAAGGGGACGGCAGAGGATGAGATGGTTAGATAGCATCACCGATGTAATGAACATGAATTTGAGTAAACTCCGAGAGACAGTGGAGGACAGGAAGGCCTGGTGTGCTATGGTCCATGAGGTCACGAAGAGTCGGACACAACTAAACGACTGAACAACAACAACAACAACAGCAACTTCATCTCTGAAAAGCAATTAGTCAAAACCAAACTTTTAGATTTCTGTGGCAGAGATTTAACTGCAATAATGATTTGCTGAACTGACTTGTTGAAGAAAGAGGATTTTAGCAGAGTTGCTCTGATCCCAGATGGGAGGACATGTGGAGAGTCCATAAAGACGAGAAGGTAGAAGATCAAAGAGGTATCCTCCAAAGCTCTCTGTTGATCACCACTTCATTCTGGTTCTAGTTCAAACAGTGCCCTTATTTTGGTTTGCAGAGCATCTAGTATCATCTAGATGTGTTTGGCTTCATCTCCTATAATTACCACTCCACATAAATTATGGAATTTGTTATCCAACATATCTGGAGGGCAGAAGGTTAGAGAAGCTTATTATATGAAATGTCCTCTCAAAATTTTGATCTGCTGTCACTACCATTCTTCAGTTCTAGGGATGAAATCTCTGAGCAAGTGTCTTTTGTTTAAAGATCTTGCCATAACACACACACACACACACACACACACACACACACAAGCACTTAGGGTTCCAGTCTATCATTTAGCATGTTGCAGTGAGACTCAGTTGGAACCATTGATCATGGAAAGTAGGGCTTAGGTAGGACTTTGGATGATGGACAGAGTTTAGAAGAAAAGGAGTTGGTTGGAGGAAGGAAGGTAGCTTTGAAAGGGCAAGCATGTCTGGGCGTTTTCATCTTGGCTAGATATAACATGCTACCATCAGCACTTTAGAAGGATGATTCAACAGCATTCCTCTGCAAGAACATGTTTGCTCTTGCCCATTGAGGGAAGTCAGTTGCATCATATTCTTTTACCTTCCCTTTTTATTCTCTATGGCACGAAGACCTAATCTCCTCTTCCTTGCCAGTTTATCATGGAAACTTAAAAGACAGCAACCTTGATATCTGCCTTTTAGTAGTTAACAACATATTCTAGGTTTATCTGATTTTCTGTCTAGTACTGGAGATGTAACAGATAAACAAATTAGGTACAATCAAGGTAAATTGCCCCAAGAGTTTTTTGAGCTTACAAAAAATTTAGAATTGGTGAATGCTTGGAGATATAAAATGGGAAGCACAAAAGAATACACCTTTTTCTCAGATAGATATAAATCTTACTCAAGGATTGATATGATCTGGTTAGCTAAAAAATTAGCAAACAAAATAAAAGATACGGCAATACTACCAAAAACATTCTCTGATCATAATGCAGTCCAACTAAAATTAAAAATATTGCCAAAGTCATATAGATGGAGGCTAAATGAAACTTTACTGAGAAATAAGGTTTACTTAGAAGATACTAAAAACAAATTAAAGGAATTTTTCAAACTGAATATGAATGAAGAAGTAAACATTGCAACGATTTGGGATGCAAGTAAAGCTTTCATTAGGGGACATTTTTTATCTCTAAGCAAACATCAAAAAACAGTAAAACAACAAAAATTTTCTACAATTTGTGACCAAATTAAAGCGAAAGAAATTGAACTTCAAAAGAGGCCTATAGATGAAAATATTAGAAACCAAATTATAATATTACAAAAACAATTAGAGGTTCTTACAACCAATGAAATTGAGAGAAATTTGGGATACACTAAACAAAGATATTTTCAATATGCAAATAAAGCAGGGAAATGGCTTGCTTTCAAACTAAGAAAAGAGAATAAGAAAAAAATCATTACTAAAATAAGAGAAAATGGAGATGAGTTAACAGACAATGAAAGCATTAAAAAGCTTTCTATGATTTTTATATTGTTATTATTTTTAGATGCGGAGAAAGCATTTGATAATTTGAATTGGGATTTTATGATCAAAATGTTAAAAATTATGGAATATGGGGAAAATTTTATTAATGCAGTACAAGCAATTTATACAAATCAGACAGCCAAGATAGTGATAAATGATGAAATAACTCAAAATTGTTCTATAGAAAAAGGTACTAGACAGGGTTGTCCAGTATCTCCACTTTTGTTTATCTTAGTGCTGGAAGTATTACTTGAAAATATTAGAAATGATAACCAAATTGAAGGAGTAAGAATAAAACAAGAAAGGCACAAATTAAGGGCATTTGCGGATGATATTGTTATTACAACTCAAAATCCTCAAAACTCAATTGAATATTTGCAAAAAAAATACAGGATTATGGAGAATTAGCCGGATTTAAAATAAATAAACAAAAAACAAAGATGATTAATTTAAATATGACTCAAAATAATTTAGAAATTATGGAACAAATTACGGGTTTTAAGAATGTTAAGAAAATAAGATACTTAGGGATAGAGATCACTTCAAAAAACTTGGATCTATTTCAAAACAATTATACAAAAATTTGGAATGAAATAAATCAAGACCTACAAAATTGGGCAAAGCTCCAGATATCCTTTTTAGGGAGAATCTCTACAATTAAAATGAACATACTTCTCAGAATACTATTTTTATTCCAAACATTACCAATTAATATCACAGAAAAAACCTTTCATAATTGGCAAAGAGACTTATCTAAATTTATTTGGCAGGGGAAAAAACCTAGAATTAAATATAAATTTTTACAGGACACTAAAGAAAATGGAGGTTTTGGACTACCTGATCTCAAATTATATTATGAAACATGTGTGCTTGTTTGGCTGAGGGATTGGATTAAATTGGAAAATAGTAAATTATTAAATTTAGAAGGCCATGACCTTAAATTTGGGTGGCATGGGTACCTCTGGTATAACAAAAGTAAAGTAGATTCAGTATTCAACAATCACCCAATTAGAAAATCCATTTTAAAAACATGGGATAAATATAACAATTCATTAATACCAAATTTACCATTGTGGACCTCATCCCAAGAGGCCTTTGCCTGTCAAGAAAACGTGGGCCCATACAAATGGTTAAAATATAAAGATTTATTAACATTTGAAGGCACAAACTATAAACTTAAGACAAGAGAAGACCTAGAAAAGGAAGGGTATATTTGTAATTGGTATACTTTTTTTACAAATAAAAGAACAATTTAAGATAGATTCTAAAAAATTTAATTTTAGAAAACATTCGGTAAATTGGGACAATGTATTATGGATGGAATGTGACCATCTTATAGCAAAAATTTATAAAAAATTAATACAAAATAAAATGTCCAACTTACCAAAAAAAATTGTATAATTAAATGGGAAGAAAATTTGGGGCATGACATTCAAATAGAAATCTGGGAGAAAATGTGGTTAAAGGATTTAAAATTCACTCTTAATTATAATATGAAGGAAAATTTCTTTAAAATGATGCATAGATGGTACATCACGCCAAATACATTGTCCAAAATGAAAAATACTATGTCAAATCGATGCTGGAAATGTAAAAGAGAAATTGGCATCTTTTTCCATATGTGGTGGACTTGTCAGAAAGCAAAAGGTTTCTGGGATACAATACACAAAATTATATGTAAAATAATACAAGAAGACATCAACAAAGAACCGGAATTTTATTTATTAGGATTTATTGGAAAAGATCTACATAAGAAATATGGAAAACTGTTATTATATTTAATCACCGCTGCAAGAACTATTTATGCCAGACATTGGAAAGAAGATTATATACCTACAACGGAAGAATGGATTATAAAAGTGATGGATTTAGCACAAATGGCTAGATTGACGGACCAATTAAATGATAAAAATTTGAAGAGTTTGATTTTTGTTGGAGACCTTTTTATAAATTTATAGAACAGACACAAAAGATTCATCTGGAAACTTAATGTAAATAATAGAAAATAATAGAAATAATACAATAATAATAATACTAGGATTAAAGTAAATAATAGAAATAATAAGATAATATGATAGATATAATGATTTGTCTATAACATGTAAAATATTTGTAAAATATTTTTGGTTGGGAATGTAGGAAGTCACACTTTTTGTTTTTTGTTTGTTTCTTGTTTTGTATGTATATAAGTATGTGTGTATATATATATATATATATGTATGTATGTATGTATGTATGTATGTATGTATGTATATATATATAATCAAAGTCACGCCCAACTCTTGCATTGAAATCGCCCAGGAGGATAATTTTATCCTCCTTTGGTATCTCTGATAAGATGGTGTCCAGCTGGGTATAAATTTTTTCCTTGATATCCTCATCTGCATCTAGTGTTGGTGCGTAAGCACTTAGGATAGTTGTCTGTTGGTTTTTGGCAAGTTTTATCCGGAGAATTGAGAGTTGTTCGTTAATCCCAGTGGGAAATTCTGACAAGAGTTTCACAAGGTCATTTTTGATAGTTTTTGATCTTCTTGAAAGATTCCATCAACGCTGCCTCCGAAAAATTCTGCAAATTACTTGGGAAGATAGGCGGACTAATGTTAGCATATTTGAAGAAGCGAAAACCACCAGCATTGAAACAATGATCATCCAACATCAACTTCGCTGGACCGGCCATGTTGTTCGAATGCCTGACCATCGTCTTCCAAAGCAGCTACTTTACTCCCAACTTAAGAATGGAAAACGGAATATCAGTGGACAGCAAAAGAGATTCAAAGATACTCTAATATCAGCATTGAGAACTGGGAAGCCCTAACTCATGAGCGTTTCAATTGGAGGTCAGCCTTTATTAAAGGCGCTATGGACTTTGAAGAAACACGAGTACAGGGCGAAAGGGAGAAACGAGCTAAAAGGAAGGCACCTCATCATGACCGTCTCCCACCCGGAAACCTATGCCCTCATTGTGGGAGGTTGTGCGGATCCAGAATTGGCCTTTACAGCCACTTACGGATCCACTGTTAAGATTTTACCCTTGGAAGACAATCTTATTCGGCTACGAGTGATCGCCAAGATGTATGTATGTATGTATGTATGTATGTATGTATGTATGTATGTATGTATATATGTTTGGTATGAGCCCGAGATGGAGATGGAGATGGTAGAGAAGGAGGAGGAAGGAGGTAGAGTTGGAGAATGTTCTAGAGGCGGAAGAGGACTTAGAGGTGGAGAAAAAGGGAGAGTGGGAGATGAGGGAAGATTTGGAAGTGAAGGTGGAAGTGGACGTGGAGGTAGAGTTTTGTTAATTGGCGGGAGTTACAATTATATAGGTACTATATGTTAACCCTAACAACAACAACATATTCTAGGAACGTCACAACACTTTCTGCAATTGCTATTGCAGTTTGTGCAAGGACTGTGCAATCACATTGTAGCACGGCTTCCCGTATTTGCAATACTTCAGGCAGAATCTTAACCACTCTAATATGTCACCTCACATGTTATTATACTTATCTAGAATTATTTCTAAATTATTTTGGCATTTTAGTATTTAGCATTAAACCAGTGCTTTAGTACCTCAGCAGCTTACCAGTCAGCAACATATGATTGTACTCATATAATGATTAAGCAATTTTGTTAGTTGTTTGGACTATCTTAGAACGTCTCCGATACTCTAGTATTTTTACCCTTACAATTATGGTGATATAGTATAGGGACTGTGTATCAGCTCAGAGGCTTTTTGATTATATATGAATACAAGGAAGATGACATATATAGCTATGGCCCCAAGCCCCACTCCAAGTGCTGTATGGGCCAAGTTGCGTGCCAGCTTGGAATTTCGTCGAGCAGATATTGCATCTCCATTGCGATTGGCTTCTTGGGTCTGAGAATAAAGAAAGATAAGGGATATATTAGTGAAGAAATACATCAGAGAACAGGAAAGAGCATCTCCAGCCTGTAGGTATGGATGGTTACCGCACACATAGGTAGGTAATCTTTTGGTCTGAGGATGGAACCCAATACAACAGAGCTTTCCAAACTGTGTGTCGTGACACGTTAGTGTGTCGGCTGCAGTGTCTGGGTGTGTTGGGGCTGCTGCTGCCTCCAAGCCCTGCCAGGATTCCGCACAGGTCCTAGTACCTGCCTTGTGCCCTGCTGCCTCCAAACCAGCTGTGATTCCATGCAGGTCCTAGTGCCTGCCTTGTGCCTTGCTGCCTCCAAACCTGCCCTGCCAGGATTCCACGCAGGTTCTAGTGCTTGCCTTGTGCCCTGCTGCCTCCAAACCTACTGTGATTCCATGCAGGTCCTAGTGCCTGCCTTGTGCCCTGCTGCCTCCAAACCTGCTGTGATTCCGTGCAGGTCCTAGTGCCTGCCTTGTGCCTTGCTGCCTCCAAACCTGCCCTGCCAGGATTCCACGCAGGTTCTAGTGCTTGCCTTGTGCCCTGCTGCCTCCAAACCTGCTGTGATTCCATGCAGGTCCTAGTGCCTGCCTTGTGCCTTGCTGCCTCCAAACCTGCCCTGCCAGGATTCCACGCAGGTTCTAGTGCTTGCCTTGTGCCCTGCTGCCTCCAAACCTGCTGTGATTCCATGCAGGTCCTAGTGCCTGCCTTGTGCCCTGCTGCCTCCAAACCTGCTGTGATTCCATGCAGGTCCTAGTGCCTGCCTTGTGCCCTGCTGCCTCCAAACCTCCTGTGATTCCATGCAGGTCCTAGTGCCTGCCTTGTGCCTTGCTGCCTCCAAACTTGCCCTGTCAGGATTCTGCGCAGGTCCTAGTGCCTGCCTTGTGCCCTGCTGCCTCCAAACCTGCCCTGTCAGGATTCCGCGCAGGTCCTAGTGCCTGCCTTGTGCCCTGCTGCCTCCAAACCTGCTGTGATTCCGCGCAGGTCCTAGTGTCTGCCTTGTGCCCTGCTGTAAGAGTGTGTCGCAAAACGAGGCATGTCTAAAATGTGTGTCACCAACATGAAAAGTTTGGAAAGCTCTGCAATAGAACATAGATTAGATGAGACTCAGGCTGACAATTTGGATTTTTGCAGCAATAAGATCATGGATGAAATCTTCCCCTTAGTAATTGGAAAATAGTTTTCACATCCATCCCAGTCATAGAGAGTGAGGACGGTTCATGGAGTATGTCACACTTTCAGACTTCACCAAGTGATGGTGGAGTGGTTGTTTCCCAGACTGATAGATTCAGGAGAATTGTCTTGGCGACTTGTACAGAGCTTTTGACTGATCTTTTCCAAGAGCTGCTGACCTATTCTGCAGCCAGGGCTGCAACTACAGGGGGGCCAAGCAGGACATGTGCCCAGGTGCCGTGCTGGGTGTGTGTGCCAAAATGACGCCTGGAGGGCACCAAAATGACAAAATAACCCATGGGGGGGGGGCGGAATCCATGTTTGCCCCGGGTGACACAGACCCTAGTTCCATCCCTGTCTGCAGCTGCTGGCTTCAGTAATATGGGGAGTACTAAGGATTACATTGTAGGGAGGCAAATTCTGAGCCTGAGGACTAGCAAAGGTAGATTACCCAGATCTACACAACACATTTCATGAGGTGACCCATCATGCTATGCCAGATTACTCTTAATCTTGGTTAAGTTTGGCTTAATTTTAGGAAGGTTCTGTGAACCCACTCTCCTTGGTTAATTCATATCTCAGTGTGTAGTGCAGAGCTTTCCAAACTGTGTGTGGCGACACAAAAGTGTGTCGCCACACACAGTCTGGTGTGTCGCCACACAACCCGGAAGCGCTGATCATCATCAGCGCTTCCGGGTTTTCCCGCGGCGACACACCAACGGCGGCGCGCAAAAACTTGAAAGCGGCAGCAGCGCTTCCGGGTTTTTGCACGCTGCCGCAACGGCGGCACTTCCGGGTTTTCCCGCGGCGACACACCAACGGTGGTTGGTGTGTCGCCGCGGGAAAACTTTGGAAAGCCCTGGTGTAGTGTGAACCAGAAAATAGCTTAATTCAATAAGTAATAACGTGGTGTGGATGTAATCATTCTTGTATAGTCCAGGACTAGCAGACGGGACTTAACTGCTGATGGATTAAAGGGAGAGATTATGACAGCTAGAATGTTTGAGCTGGACCCTGCATGTAGAAAGAGCAGAGCTGGATAGTTTGCAGGATCACCCAATTTTTGCCAACACTCAGTGGATTTTGCCCATGTAGGCTGAAATGTTATAGCAGCATAGGGCTATATGGGGATCAGGAGTGTGGAAATAAATTTTCATATTCACAGGGGTGAATATGTCTAATCTATCCTCTCCCCCGACTTAGCTCGATTTAAGTTGAATGCACACTTTCATGTATGAGGTAGTCACTTATCACTGCTACCTGTATAAACTGATCATGGTAGATGAGCAAGCATTCCTTGATCCCAAAATGAAAATAAAGGGTGCAACACTCTTTCCTCTTGGCAGGATACACAAAAATTGTGCAACATATTTGATTTCCCAGAATTGAAATGACTGTTTGAGTCATTTGCCCTCCCAGTTCCAGTAAATGAAGCTGTAGCAAATTCAGACAAAACAGTTCCAAAGTTCAATGGTAGCACGTCCTCACTGAGATAGAACACTGTATTCTGTGAAAACAGAGGCTAAAATACGTGATGAAATTGTTTTATTTTTGCTGTAATAGATTAGTAGGCTGACCATACGTCCTGTTTGGACAGTCCCGTTTTTTTAACATTTCCGGACCGTCCCGACGTTTTAATATAAAAGTCAATTTTGTCCCATTTTTTAAAAAACCTGTCAGGAACTAGCCTGTTCCTGCCGCCAGCTGGAACCGAGAGCCGGAAGTAGCTGGAGCGGCGCGAAAGAGCCAGAGCAGCTGATTGGAGGGAACCCGGAAGAGGAATCGCCTCTGCCTATCAGCGTGCGGCAAAGGAGGTGGGAGAGGCGGGCCAAGCAGCACGATAGGTGGAGGTGATTCCTCTTCCGGGTTCCCTCCAATCAGCTGCTCTGGCTCTTTTGCGCCGCTCCAGCTACTTCCAGCTTCCGGCTCCTCTTGTCCCGTTTTTGTCTCAAGGAAATATGGTCATCCTATCTACGTAGTTTCCCCCCCAAAGAAATGGTATAAGAGTTAGCTACTGGCATACTGTCTTTCTTCACCTGCACCTACCCATAATACAAACATATCCCAACAACATCCCTTCTCTGTCATGTCCCCATGGCATTACCTTTAACTCATTCCCCAACCCATGATTGAGACAGACTCAAGTCATTTTCTATGTTAAAAATGAGTTTTCCTCTTTATTCCAACACCATCCAAGGTCAGCCTCAACAAATGCAGGATAAGAACTGGCAGTGGGGACAGCCAACTTCATGCTGGTATAGTTTTCTGCTGACTCAAGGATGGGTGGAGAGCAATTAAACTCAGCAGTGGAGAAGAACTTGTAGTTACCCATGTAGCTTTGCTTTATGGCCACCCACTCTGCATAGTAGTATTATTACTTGATGTCCTCCTCTGGCTCTTTGCAGTTCCCTTCCCTGACCATTAGCATGTCATATCAACTCTTGATGTGGAGGGAGGGGAAGTCCTTAATTAAATCCAATTGTTTTAATTTCCACCATTCAATATAGCCACATCATTGTCCACGATCTAGTCTTCCAAAAAACAATTTTAGATATTTAGATTTCCTTTCTGCTTCCCATTCTCTACTTTAATTTCATCCTGTTTTTGTATCGGTTGTCAATGTCTTTAAAAAAAATCCCCACAAAAAATATGGATGTCTGTTTCTGTGCATCTCCCCCCAGTGCAAAATTCTGAACAATGCAAATATTAAAGGACAATTATTTAATCACAGTTTTGTTGATTTGGAAAGTCTGAATTTGGTATCTTCCTACAGAACCATGTTTCACCACCCAGCAGGACTTTGTGAATGTCTTTTTAACTTTTTGCAGCATATGGAAGATTGCAATTTGGAAAGTAAGTGGAATAAATATGTTGAGGTGCTTCATTCTGTAGAGAGAAAGAGTAAAGATCATACTGCAGAACAAATATGGGAAGGAAGGGTAAATGGGCTGAGAGGAAAAGGAAGACAGAAAGATGTGGTGAAAGACAAAAGTCAATATATGAAGTGGTGGATGGATGTGGTGGAAGCAGGGGTGGTTTGCAAGGATAGAAAGATATGGAGAAGTGTAATGAATGGGTGTTGGTATCAACTAGAATTTGCTATATTTCCTTTTCTTTTTTTCACCTCCTGCCTTTAATTTCTTTGGCTTACTACTTCTTACTCCTTTTATATACTCTGCATAATGTTGCTTACCCTGAAATAGAATAGTGTGATTGATATGTATATTTTCGCACTGAAGATGTTGCCTAGCCTGGCAATGAAGCGTCTGCAAGAAAACAACCAGGCTCAGAGAGCACCAAGGACTCCACAGTTCAACCCTGAGCTACAAATATTCTCTTCGATTGATATGTATATATTTACACACACTTTGCCTTACCAAAACTTACTTCATCCTCAGACTAACTCCCTAAGTCCATCCAGGGGTGTTCTGAAATCTGCCTTAAAGTTCCTCAGATGTTCTCTTCACATATAAAAGAGCCTTCTATTTGTTCTGTCAGGAGGCTTGAGAATTTCTTTGAAATGTCTCTTGGGGCTGACATTGTGATTGGAAGTGGCAGAGGAGCTACTGCTGTTGAGGTTGTTTTCTATTGCCCACCTCCACTGCTCTGGACCCTCCCTGGCTGCCTAAACATTCAGATCTGAAAGAGGTTGGAAGGATTTGATGTCTTCTCTTGAGATCGATCGATCTATCTATCTATCTATCTATCTATCTATCTATCTATCTATCTATCTATCTATCTATCATCTATCTATCTATCTATCTATCATCTATCTATCTATCTATCTATCTATCTATCTATCTATCTATCATCTATCTATCTATCTATCTATTTTCTATCCCGCCTTTATTATTTTTATAAATAACTCAAGGCGGCGAACATACCTAATACCCCCTCCTCCTATTTTCCCCACAACAACAACCCTGTGAGGTGGGTTGGGCTGAGAGAGAGTGACTGGCCCAAGGTCACCCAGCCAGCTTTCATGCTTAAGGCGGGACTAGAACTCTCAGACTCCTGGTTTGCTATTGGCTCCTTCCTAGGGCTGAGAGAGAGTGACTTGCCCAAGTTCACCCAGCCGGCTTTCATGCCTAAGGCGGGACTAGAACTCTCAGACTCCTGGTTTGCTATTGGCTCCTTCCTAGGGCTGAGAGAGAGTGACTTGCCCAAGTTCACCCAGCCGGCTTTCATGCCTAAGGCGGGACTAGAACTCTCAGACTCCTGGTTTGCTATTGGCTCCTTCCTAAGGCTGAGTGAGAGTGACTGGCCCAAGGTCACCCAGCCGGCTTTCATGCCTAAGGCGGGACTAGAACTCTCAGTCTCCTGTCTGTGGCTTGAATCATGTCAACTGGATTTCTATTTTCTCAGTAGAAACGTTTCACTCCTTATCCAAGGAGCTTCTTCAGTCAGTTCCTTGGATAAGGAGTGAAACGTTTCTACTGAGAAAATAGAAATCCAGTTGACATGATTCAAGCCACAGACTGTTCCACCTGGATGACTGAGAACCTTCATCGACATATCTCAGTCTCCTGGTTTGCTATTGGCTCCTTCCTAAGGCTGAGTGAGAGTGACTGGCCCAAGGTCACCCAGATGGCTTTCATGCCTAAGGCGGGACTAGAACTCTCAGTCTCCTGGTTTGCTATTGGCTCCTTCCTAAGGCTGAGAGAGAGTGACTGGCCCAAGGTCACCCAGCCGGCTTTCATGCCTAAGGCGGGACTAGAACTCACGGTCTCTGGGTTTCTAGCCCTGTTGCCCTAACCACTAGATCAAATGGCAGATGCTGACCATGAATGAACATTGAAATACAGGATATTTACATACAATATGTAGTCATTTCATTGTTAAATAAGTGATAAGAGTGCCATTTACAACCATGGGCAATTTCACAGAAAGCCACTTCTGTTAAAAAAAAATTAAAACCCAATTCTCTTCATCAGATGGAATGAGGATAATTGAAATAAGTACAGAAGACATTTTAAGCATGGCACTCGGCCGTATCATGGACATATGAAACTTCTGTGAGAAGATTGCAGGCTCTGAGCATATCTGGTGCTTAAATTCCTGCCCAGCTGCAGGGCCATTTGAGAAGACTTGCACCATGCTCCCTGGTTAATATTTTTTTGTTAAGAGCAGCATTTTTCATTACAGGAAAAAAACCCATTTCATTAACTCAGAAATACTAATGACAAAAATGCAACTACTGTATATTTTCTGTTGGCCAGATGATCACACCAATCATCTGATGGATGTTCAAAGTAAACAAATATCTATAGGGCTGTGATGGAGTCAAAAAAATATTTAGAAGCCGGATACCATAGACTGCTGATTATGTGTGCCTACAATATATTGAAACTGCAGTTGAGGTTAATTGTCTCTTTGGTTCCTCAAAACAATATTATAAACCCTAAGTAAGTGAATTTTTTTCAGTCCTAGACCAGTGTATCAAACTAATGTTTGCATTGCATAGTCTAATAAAAAATAGTTTTGTTTTCCATTAGCCTGAAAAAGGAGTTGGTTGCAGTAAGACAAAACATATACTGTTCCAAACGTTTTGGAGTAGTACATAGATAAACATTTTGCAGCAGGCTGGCCAAGAAGCTGTTAAAGATGAGGAGCATGTAAGTGAGAAACAAAGAATGGTTATCTTAATTCATAATCACAAACTTATTCAGTACCCAGAGTTTTAAGAGTTGAACATATAAAGCTCTTTAGTTTGGAGTGTCAGTCGGAATGCCTCCGATATCAATACGTTTGCAACTTGTAATCCCTCTGGTTCCCTTTATGGGGACATTGACACATGATGAAAACTTTTTCTTAAACAAGGCAATAAAGCAGTCCTATCTTTATGAGAGTATTGAAGCCAAGCCCACCTCCCTTTATAATACTGTATCACTGTCTCCCCTCCCTCACACACAATTCTCTCGTTTGAGCTCACAAGCTTACCTGTGAGGAGTAAATCAGGGCAGCAATTCCCAGAGGTAGGCAACAACAAAGCATGGTGAAGATGGAGTAGACCATGTAATCAGGTTCCTTGGTGGGTTGGAAACGTGTGAAGTTCATGGTCTGGGTTGATTGAATGACCAGAGCTTGGTTGAATCCTGCCGGAGCTGGATCATAAGAAGGTCCGTACCTGGGGGGCACCAGGAGACCACTACCAGAAGATGCTGGTTGATTTTCCACATAGGGGGGTGGATCCTGGCCTTCAGGTGCATTTTCTTCCAACTTCTTGTATGGGGTTTTGCTCATCTTGTCCATCTGCTCTCCTCTTACTGCCCTTCTTCAAACACAGCACTGTCTTAGTTATTTCTGGGTTTGTTCACAGTCCTTTTGAATAGTTTTGGTGAGCTGTCAGACTCACTGGATTGCTCCCCTTGGTTGCACCTTCAAGCCTACCCAAGCCTTTGTTCCCCTCCTCCACTGATGCACAGCCCAGCTCTTTTGCTCGTCCTTTCTTTAGAGCAGGCTCTTATCTCCTTTTGCTTAAGGAGTTCTCAGTGACTACTTTTCTGACTCAGTACAGATTGACAGGTCCGGCCCGAAGTGGGCTGAATGAGAAGTTAGCCAATGAATAACCACAGAAAGAAGATTTCTGCTGCTGGGAAAAGGCAGCGGAGGTTTCACTCCATTATCTGTAACACCCAGACAAACACCTGAAAAATAAGAGCAGGCTTCTTCTAGTCCCGCCCTAGGCACAAAGCCAGCTGGATGACTTTGGGCCGGTCAGTCTCTCTCAGCCCTAGGAAGAAGGAAATAGCAAGCCACTTCCGAAAATGTTGCCAAAAACCCCAGCAGGAACTTGTTTAGGCTGTCATCAGGAATCAAGACAGAATGGAAGGCACAAGTTCCTTTTTTTTATAAAACCATGTACTCCTCAGACTGTTTTTGCAAAAGAGCCAGTATGCTATAGTGGTGAAAGTGTTGGGCTAGGACCTCAGAGACCCACGTTCAAGTCCCCTCTCAGCCATGGAAGCCTACTGGGTGACCTTGGGCCAGTCTCTCTCTGTCTGTCAGCCCAATCTACCTCACAAGGTTGCTGCTGTAGGGATAGAATGAAAGGAGACATTGAATGGATAAATAAACAAATAAACAAATAAAACTTATGAGCAGTTCCTGGGCAGAAAGAAGAGTAATTCAACTACATGGAGTCTGAAATACAGATAGTGAGAATGGGTGAAGGCTTTCTCTGTACTTCTCAAATAGTGCCTGCAAATGTGATTTGGAACACTGGAGAGCTGAGGTGATGTACTGGACTAGGACCTGGTAGACCTGGTTCAGGTCTACCCTCAGCCACAGAAGCTCCCTGGGTTCCGCTCTCTCTCTCTCTCTCTCTCTCTCTCTCTCTCTCTCTCTCTCTCTCCCTCCCTCCCTCCCTCCCTCCCTCCCTCCCTCCCTCCCTCCCTCCCTCCCCTACCTCCAGGAGCTATTGTAGAGAAAACTGGGAGGACAGAGCACTATACTGTATGTTTTTAGCTCCTATAACAGAGCTTTCCAAACTCTGTGTTGCGACATGTTAGTGTGTCACCTGCAGTGTCTGGGTGTGTTGCGGCTGCTGCCGCCTCCGAGCCCTGCCAGGATTCCGTGCAGGTCCTAGTGCCTGCCTTGTGCCCTGCTGCCTCCAAACCTGCCCTGCCAGGATTCCACGCAGGTCCTAGTGCCTGCCTTGTGCCCGGCTGCCTCCAAACCTGCCCTGCCAGGATTCCGTGCAGGTCCTAGTGCCTGCCTTGTGCCCGGCTGCCTCCAAACCTGCCCTGCCAGGATTCCGCGCAGGTCCGAGTGCCTGCCTCGTGCCCTGCTGTAAGAGTGTGTCGCGAAATGATGCATGTCTAAAAAGTGTGCCACCAACATGAAAAGTTTGGAAAGCTACAGTATGTCCTATAAAAAAGATGGGATATAAAACAAACAAACAAACAAACAAACAAAAAACAAACAAACAAAATCAATAGTCACACAGCTGCCATAATAAAATAGAATTGAAATATGTTTTCCATGTAGACTGCATCGTCTCTTTGTCCTCCACAGGTTGAGAAATGTCAAGAGGACTGGGCAGGAAATGACATCGTCCTCCTTGCGCAAGCCAATTTTCATAATACCCAAGGTCAATCATGTTATGAACAAAACAGAAAACAAAACAACAAAACAAAACAAAACAAAACAAAACAAAACAAAACAAAACAAAACAAAACAAAACAAAGAAATCTATGAGTGTCTCTTGTCTTCCTTGGAATAATGACACATGAACAAACACATAAATAAATAAATAAATAAATAAATAAATAAATAAATAAATAAATAAATAAATAATCTGTACTTTTATGACACCCCAGGTCAGGGTGCTGCAGGTGACTGGGCTCACGCTGCCTAATGGTAGAGCTGACCCTGAAGGACAGATGAGGAAAAAGACATTGTTCCTCAATTTCAGCTGTGGAAAAAACAGGGTGCAATGTGATAAGATGCCCTTTTTCTATAGTGCGGCCACCGAGCTGTACACACACTAGAGATAAGGGGTACTGTACCACTGGTTCGGAAGCTAAACATTTATCTGAAGGGGATGAAGGTTGAATTGTGATGAATTAATAGTGCTAGCTACATCCATTAACAAGACAGCTGTATTTGCCTGTCTTTAAAAAACATATCATGTTTGTTTTACAGAGCACCTCCACAATTCAAAAGATGCCCATAGACACAATGAAATACAGTCACATATATATAAATATAATGATAAAACTTTAGAATTTTTTTCTTTTCTAAAACCTTTAGGAATGAGGAACTAGAGACCAAATTGCCAATATCCGCTGGATAATGGAGAAAGCCAGGGAGTTTCAGAAAAACATCTATTTCTTTTTTATTGACTATTCTAAATCCTTTGACTGTGTGGATCATAACAAATTGTGGCAAGTTCTTGGTGGTATGGGGATACCAAGTCATCTTGTACTGTCGAAGGCTTTCACGGCCGGAGTTCAATGGCTGTTGTGGGTCTTCCGGGCTGTGTGGCCGTGTTCTGGAAGTTGTGGTTCCTAACGTTTCGCCAGCATCTGTGGCCAGCATCTTCAGAGGGCAGGAGCACAGATAGAAGCAAAATCTCTACCTGGGCACAGAGATTTTGCTTCTATCTGTGCTCCTGCCCTCTGAAGATGCTGGCCACAGATGCTGGCGAAACGTTAGGAACCACAACTTCCAGAACACGGCCACACAGCCCGGAAGACCCACAACAGCCAAGTCATCTTGTCTGCCTCCTGAGGAATCTGTATAATGACCAAGTAGCAACGGTAAGAACAGACCACGGAACAACGGACTGGTTTAAGATTGGGAAAGGAGTACGGCAGGGTTGTATACTCTCACCCTACCTATTCAACCTGTATGCAGAACACATCATGCAACGTGCTGGGCTTGATGAATCCAAGGCTGGAGTTAAAATTGCTGGAAGAAACATTAACAATCTCAGATATGCAGATGATACCACTTCGATGGTTGAAAGCGAGGAGGAGCTGAGGAGCCTTATGACGAAGGTGAAAGAAGAAAGTGCAAAAGCTGGGTTGCAGTTAAACCTCAAAAAAAAAAAAAACCCACCAAGATTATGGCAACCAGCTTGATTGATAACTGGCAAATAGAGGGAGAAAAAGTGGAGGCAGTGACAGACTTTGTATTTCTAGGCGCAAAGATTACTGCACACGCTGACTGCAGCCAGGAAATCAGAAGACCTCTACTTCTTGGGAGGAGAGCAATGACAAATCTTGATAAAATAGTTAAGAGCAGAGACATCACAGTAACAACAAAGGTCCGCATAGTTAACGCAATGGTATTCCCTGTAGTAACCTATGGTTGCAAGAGCTGAACCATAAGGAAGGCTGAGCGAAGGAAGATAGATGCTTTTGAACTGTGGTGTTGGAGGAAAATCCTGAGAGTGCCTTGGACTGCAAGAAGATCAAACCAGTCCATACCCCAGGAAATAAAACCAGACTGCTCACTTGAGGGAATGATATTAAAGGCAAAACTGAAGTATTTTGGCCACATAATGAGAAGACAGGATACCCTGGAGAAGATGCTGATGCTAGGGAAAGTGGAAGGCAAAAGGAAGAGGGGCCGACCAAGGGCAAGATGGATGGATGATATTCTGGAGGTGACAGAGTCAACCATGGGGGAGCTGGGGATGGTGACGGCCGACAGGAAGCTCTGGCGTGGGCTGGTCCATGAAGTCACGACGAGTCAGAAGCGACTGAACGAATAAACAACAAAAAATGATAAAACACACAAGAGAACACGAAAATAGGGGAATAGAAGAATAAAACACATAGATGTATGGAGCTATGGCATTTGAAGAAGGAATTCTTTCCTGCAAAGGCTAAGATAGGGACCCAAATAAAGAAGAATAACTTACTCTGGAGAAGGACCACAGCATCTGAACCTGTTCCATAGGAATTTTCAGAATCTAGGACTATAACTGTTGTCAACTGAAAAGGAGACTTGTGTCTATTTTTATTTCTTTTACCTTATTCTACCTTTAGAGCTTTTTAGTGGTAAGTGATGATCTTTTACTTCTTTCTCCAATGATTTATTTTATTTTATTTTATTATTTTATTATTTTATTTTATTTTATTATTTTATTTTATTTTATTATTTTATTTTATTATTTTATTTTATTTTATTTTATTTATTATTTTATTTTATTTTATTTTATTTTATTTTATTTTATTTTATTTTATTTTTATTTTTATTTATTTTATTTTATTTATTTTCTATCCCGCCTTTATTATTTTTATAAATAACGCAAGGTGGCGAACATACCTAATACACCTTCCTCCTCCTATTTCCCCACAACAACAACCCTGTGAGGTGAGTTGGGCTGAGAGAGAGGGACTGGCTCAAGGTCACCCAGACGGTTTTCATGCCTAAGGTGGGAGTAGAACTCTCAGTCTCCTGATTTGCCATTGGCTCCTTCCTAGGGCTGAGAGACCGGGACTGGCCCAAGGTCACCCAGCCGGCTTTCATACCTAAGGTGGGAGTAGAACTCTCAGTCTCCTGGTTTTCCATTGGCTCCTTCCTAGGGCTGAGAGACAGGGACTGCCCCAAGGTCACCCAGTCGGCTTTCATGCCTAAGGCAGGACTAGAACTCTCAGTCTCCTGGTTTGCCATTGGCTCCTCCCTAGGGCTGAGAGACAGGGACTGGCCCAAGGTCACCCAGCTGGCTTTGTGCCTAAGGCGGGACTAGAACTCAAAGTCTCCTGGTTTGCCACTGGCTCCTTCCTAGGGCTGAGAGACAGGGACTGGCCCAAGGTCACCCAGCTGGCTTCGTGCCTAAGGCAGAACTCACAATTTCCCGGTTTCTAGCCTGGTGCCTTCACCACTACACCAAACTGGCCTGATGCAATACAATTTCTGCAACTGGGTGGTGGGATGGGAGGGGAGAGAGTCCTTTTCAACTTTCCCCTTTTATCTATTCTATTTCTGGATTTCTGTTCCTCTTATTTTCAGTCTTTGGACTTTCTGGAAATACCCATGACAACTTCCTTTTCACTGTCTCAGGAGACTAAACACAAAAAGACAATGTTCTGAATACTCATTTATTCTCTTTCATACCTAGAGATTTGGCAAAACTCAAGAATTTGTGATTTAATGTTCTCCAGGTACTTGAAGCTCAATTTTTTCTCCCCGCCACATGAGGCTGTTTCCCCAGATGAAAGTTTCCTGTTATTGTAACTATTACAAAGCATGTTTTTCCAAATGCATTGAAGGGATATCTATCCAGAATCATCAACCAGATGACCACAGCCTGATATTTTTATTTGCAATCATGATAAAAGGCAAAGGTGGAATGGTTGTGATAAGATAGAGGTTGTTGAATATCTCTCTGTGAGTATCACAAATTGTCCAACCATTGTCCATCCAAACTGTTCTTACCACAACCCACTCCTTTTTCAGATTAATGAAAAAAACATCTGGTTAACTGCCAATGTTAGTGTTTTTTTTCCCCATCTTTGAAAAAAAATATTCTACTCTTAAAGGGAAACAAACTTGATACATCATGAGCTAGTAAAGGAAGACTTTAAATAAATATTTTGCCCTTTAGATCATATGTTATGCAAAAAAGACATTAGATTTCTGAGCTACATTTTGGGGATATATAAAAGAAAGAAAGAGCAATACTTACTTTTTTTTTTAAGAAAAGAAATAAGATGCACTTTGTCATTAAATAGTTGAATTCCTCAAGGACTGAATGAGGAGATTCAGTACATTGATTTTGATTCTCGGAGTTCCCAATGTTTCCTTCCCCTTCTCTGCCTTCCCTCTCCCTTCTTCATTTTCATAGAATTTACCATAAGAAAATAGTTTTTCCTAGCTCAGCCTAATGTTCCTCCAAAGAGATCTAGTTTGTTTCTTCTTTAAGAATATAACATTTTTATACATAAAAAACTGACAATGGTAGTTAAACAGCTGTTCTCTAAGTAAGCTGGCTAGGGGTTTTTAATCCATCTATTTTCATCAGTAAACACAAGTAATAGGTCTGCATTATTTTAAATAAGCTTTTTTTTTTGCTTTAATTAGGAAAAGAGAGGAAATAGTTTGGCATTTATGTGGGATTAGTTGTAGCAACTGAGAATGTAAACATGTAAATAAGTGGTTTTTTAAGGCATGGATTTAATTAGTTTTCCTTTCTAATTGCAGTTATTCCCCATCTGAGAACAAGCTACTCATGGGGAAGGGGGTATATGCTGGCTTAAAGGGGAAAAACCCGAGGCTTGAGAATAAACCGACAAGAATGCAGCTTGTTAGGGCCAACAGTGTTTACTGTTTAGCATAGGGCAATAATGTATATACAATCACATTATCGCAAATATGAAAAAGGTGAATATACAAGATACATCGTTGTAAAAGGAAAAACAAAACAAACTTATAAGCAGAGTTCCGTGTATTGATCCCAGGGCCAGAGTTCCTGCCATGGCCTATACCCAAAGCCAGGCATAGCTCACTCTGCCCAGTCCACGGGAAGTGAACACGTGAAGAACTACATGGCTAAAGACACTAGAAATCAAGAAGACACAGAACACCATTTTGCATGGTTGTATATTCAGACCTTCTAGCTTTCTGATTGGCTGGATGTTAGCTGTGACATGCACTAGGCCTCAAAGCATTAGGCCTAAAACACATAGCATGAGTTCCCCCCTCTTC
The DNA here is from genome assembly GCA_023362775.1 of Charina bottae. Lineage (NCBI taxonomy): Eukaryota > Metazoa > Chordata > Lepidosauria > Squamata > Charinaidae > Charina > Charina bottae. Next base: position 20,668,799 of record JALMGJ010000013.1, read on the forward strand.
CTTGCTCAGGGGGGCTTGAGCAAGGCTTCCCACGGAAGGATATCAGGAGGCTTCGCCTTCATGGGAAGATCCATTGCTAGCCATAACAATGGTACCTTCTAGCTTCATATCTAATGAAGATGTAAACAAAGCCAAGGCTTCTCTGTTGTCCAGCCACCTGGCATTCACGTCACCATGAGAATGCTTTTGCTTTGTACAGGAATGATTCGCCAGGGCAACACAAAAACTCTAACACCCCTCCCGAATTATTTCTGTACAATGGGAGTAACAAACATTTTTACAGAAACAAGAAAAACAAAGGTTAATGCATGTAATAATCACACTATTCAAGTTACAGTTTTTACAACCAATAGTCATCAACACTAGAAAATGGTTTAAAAACACTTGTTACACATATGTATAATGTACAATATACATTTCATGCAATGTTTTATTCAGATACATACAAATACATAATAATACAAATTATGCAGGAACAGAAACACAGTACAATAGAAACAGAAAAACATTGTCCTCAGATGTTCTGTCCCCTCCTTTGCAAAAATCGCAGGAATTTTTTCAACCCTTTGCAAGCTCATATCGAGGGATCGAGGGCTAAACTATTTTGCAAGCTTGGTACCCTACCTGGGCAAAACTAATTCAGGGCATGTCCACTGCGTTACTGGAGAGTGATATACTGTACAACAAATTAAGGATAAGCTTTCTTTTACACAAATGACACTCTGTAGGAAACCAAGAACCATCTCTGTTCTGGGCTCTTGTAACTTCAACACCAGGATAAATGTTTGAATTTGTGCTGAACTTCCTCAGCTGGCAATTCTATTTCAGCTGACTGACAAATTATTATACAAGGTGGAAAACTTCAGTTTCTAAGCAGAAAACAACTCACATAAGTACGAAGTCCTACACAAACTTCTACACTTTCTTATGTACACATAGAAAACAGCACGTGACTGTTCTACAGTTAGCATCTGCACCATGCTATCAATGACTGGCCTGCTTTAAGATCCATAAAGCACCCTGTTAAGTCAATGAATTGTTTGGGAACTGCCACACATGTACAGCCACAATGCTTGCCTTACACACACTGTTTCAGGGAGATCTACATTCAAATATGCTGTGCCAACATCACAATATGTAAATGGACACCTGTTTCCACGCTACGCAACCAGAAAACACACCACACGTAAATATTCTGGCCTAGCTGTGGGTGCATACACTAGATCCACAGTTCACAAACTCCTTTTGTGAACAAATCCCTGGGCAACACTGGCTTTACATTGCAGAGTATTATCAGAAAGAAATGTCTTTCTGAACACTCATCTGGAACCTACAGCTTACTAAAACAAAAGGATAGGTTGGTTACTTTTAACACTTCACCAAAACTCAAACTGACTATCCACAGCTGTGTTCCAATGTTCTTCTTGCCTCTCAAAGGCAGGAGCAACACATCTAGCAAAGACTGGGGTTTTTTTCAGGTAACTTGACACACTGTCACCTGCTAAATCTCAAATCTGTCAGGCTTCACACCCTGGAATAAGAGGACCCATGAGGAATGACCACTGTACTTTCCCCATCACCGTCTTTTTTCCTAATACCTGACTCCCCCTCCAGGCCCTGCAACTGCTCAGGTGAAATTTCCACTCCTTCACCTGAGGGGCCCTTTTTCACACTCGGAGACTGGGGAACAGAAGAAACCTGAACTGGTTTTTGCCCATCTACTGAACTATGGACAATGGGTTTACACTAGCAATGCAGCAACACTGCATTGCAATGCAATGCAACCTTAGCATACAACCTTTCCAACCAGTAAGCTGCTTAAACATAAAGCACTTCTGGAGATTTGGATTTGACCATGGCTTAATGAAACACCAATAAGCCTTGGATTTTAATCAACAACCAACAACCAACAACCTGAAGCACTCTGCTTCCTTGGTTCTTCCTTCTCTGTGACCTGGGGTTGTGAACACATGCAAATGTTTCACAAACATGCAGGCACTTCAGTGAAGGGCGCTTGCCATACCAAAGAAAAACAATTTCTTTTTACAGTTGAATTCTACTACCTGTTAGTTAAAAAAACACACACTGCAATCAAGGCAGCCTCTCCCCAGACATGGGATGGCACTTGAGCAACTAACAGCAGGCTATTCTTATGGTATTCACAACACCAACACTCAGCAAGAATTCCAACATTGGCAAGTCTTTGGGAGAATACTTTCCTACAAAGCCAATTCTGAAACACATGGCTCAGGAACACTCCACTACAATCAGACTAGAACTGACTTTATTTTCATCCTACCATTGCTACATACACTTCAAAGCGAGCACAGACCTTCGCTTTAGACTTCAACAAGTAGCAACAACACAAGCAGGTATGATCATCAACCAGAAGGAACATGAAACTCGCACCTCACCATTACTTGGGACATGGGGGCTAACTAGATCTCTATGAACCAACTGAAATGGTCTAGTTAACACTCTGTCACTTTGCCTAGTAACAGACACAGTCCTGATTTTAGATTGTTTACACACAATACAATCAAGAAACTTTTGCACATTTCCTGGGTTCTAACTCAGAATGCATTTTGCTATCTGAGACACACTCTCCCATCCCGGGATACCCCAGTACTTTGTGAAAACTTTATGGATGCATTTATGTTGTGGGGAACATTAAACACACAATGTCCTGTCCACACAATCTCCACAGCATCTCACATACTTGATGTTACAGGTTTGTCTCTAACACACTCAGCCTTAACACAAGCAGTTTCATATCGCAATGAAACATTCAGCACCAAGTACACTCAGACTTGACCAGGGCTGGAACACTGAGGAGAGAAAAACAACAAGTGTACACATATACATTTCTTATCACAGAAATATCAGCTAAAATGACTTGCTGAACTCAAGGCTGAAATTTGTAACAATAACCGTCCATGTTTACAAACTTTACAGCGAGCTGAATTCAAAAACAGAGTCTCTGTAGAGAAATGCTTACACAACAGCAGCCCGGCAGAGTAGAAAACTCGGATTCGTTGTTCAGCTGACTCCTGGCATCTGGCGTCCCCTCCCTTCGTAAATCAGGCTTCTTGCATCCGCTGGACATCGGGGCAGGGAACAGCCTTGTAGAATCACAGCAAACCACGGCAAATGTAGATTCCATACTAGATTTTACTTCAGCTGGAACACTCTGTTAGGCAACAGCAACAGACGGCTCCTGGAAGTGACCAGTAGCTCCAGGCTTGACAAAAATCACGCACGCTTTTTCACAGTGCCAGAAAAACAAGCCTTCTCGTTCATGCCTTTTTGCAGCAAACAAAGTCTTGAACTCACCAAGGTGGGTCATCACAGTCTCACCGGTTGCAGCTTCAAACCATAAAGCTGTCGTAATAGACCACCAAGGGCAACAGAGCTCCACTGTGTATTAAAGGCTCCAACAGCTTCTCAGCTCTCATTACTCAGTCCCTGAGTAGCTGACATGCAGTAGCTGAAATAATTCCATTCAGAGGAGTTGAGTCCCAAAAGCAAAAATGCCATAAGCACAGTCCAAACATGCTTGCACTTCTTCAGAAAGAACCCTCTGAATCCTCCAGGGATCTCTGGAAGTGGATTTGCCACTTACTGCCACAACTCTTCTTCTTGCAAAAGGATGATTTCATCTCCACACACCAGGTCAGATAGTTTGTGCCATCTAAAGCCTCAAATGGCAGACTGACCAGACACTGTTCAGCCATTGCTGACCACTCAAAGAAAACATGTTTATTCTGAAACCAGCCTCTAAAAACAAACTCCCTTTTACAGCCAGGTCCAATGCAGCAAAGAAAACGCAAATTTCTCTCTGGGCCCGTAACCTGATGGGGTATATGCTGGCTTAAAGGGGAAAAACCCGAGGCTTGAGAATAAACAGACAATAATGCAGCTTGTTAGGGCCAACAGTGTTTACTGTTTAGCATAGGGCAAGGGTCGGAAATGGTGGCTCGCGAGCCAGATGCGGCTCTTTGGCCCCTTGAGTGTGGCTCTTTTACAAAATACCACGTGCGGGCGCGCGCGCGCGCACGTACAGTCGCCGTCAGCCTCCCGGCTCGTTTCGCTCCTGCCGCTGCCAGAGCCTTCATTCAGCTCCACAGCAGTTCCGGGGCATACCGCCGGTGAAAGCGGAGGCCGATCCCTGGCCTCCTTCCCCGTCTGTGTAGGTCTCGTGGGCTGAGTTTCCTTTCTGCGCTGCGGGACGGGGGTGCTCCCTGAAAGAGGGGCGCCGTGGAGGCTTTTGTATGTGATGTTGCTCCCAGTGCCACAAACTTTTCTACCCTTTCTTTCCTTTGCCTCTGGCAGGAAGCCACTTTGTCCCGGCAATGGGAGGATCAGGGGATGGGGTTCAGGGTCTGAACAGGCAGCATGGCTGTGGGGAAGAGGAAGGCTCTCTGTCCGGCTGGTCGCTTTTTCGCTTCACCCCCGGACTCGGCGGTAAGGTTTGGCAGCGTTTGAGACTGGGAGCCGGGCGGAGGGAGAGAGAGGGAAGGGGGGGCGTCTCGCTTCTCTAACCTACCTGCTGCAGGGGCATTTCCAAGCCTAACAATGCCTCCCCACCCCACAGCTCCAAGAGTTGAGAATCGGGAAGGGCCGGATCTGGCCGGCCCTCTCACGCATTCACACGCACACGCTGTGAGCCACCCCCAATTCTTAGTTCTCCCATGCCTGCGCGCTGCTTGCAACGCCGGCCTCTTCTCTCACACACACAGACACGTGGCCCTTCCCGATTCTCAACTCTTGGAGCTGGGGGGGGGAGGCATTGTTAGGCTTGGAAATGCCCCTGCAGCAGGTAGGTTAGAGAAGCGAGACGCCCCCCCTTCCCTCTCTCTCCCTCCGCCCAGCTCCCAGTCTCAAACGCTGCCAAACCTCACCGCCGAGTCCGGGGGTGAAGCGAAAAAGCGACCAGCCGGACAGAGAGCCTTCCTCTTCCCCACAGCCATGCTGCCTGTTCAGACCCTGAACCCCATCGGGGAGGAAAGGCTTGGATCTGGCCGGCCCTCTCACACATTCACACGCACACGCTGTGAGCCACCCCCAATTCTTAGTTCTCCCATGCCTGCGCGCTGCTTGCAACACCGGCCTCTTCTCTCACACACACAGACACATGGCCCTTCCCGATTCTCAACTGTTGGAGCTGTGGGGTGGGGAGGCATTGTTAGGCTTGGAAATGCCCCTGCAGCAGGTAGGTTAGAGAAGTGAGACGCCCCCCCTTCCATCTCTCTCCCTCCGCCCGGCTCCCAGTCTCAAACGCTGCCAAACCTCACCGCCGAGTCCGGGGGTGAAGCGAAAAAGCGACCAGCCGGACAGAGAGCCTTCCTCTTCCCCACAGCCATGCTGCCTGTTCAGACCCTGAACCCCATCGGGGAGGAAAGGCTCGGATCTGGCCGACCCTCTCACACATTCACACGCACACGCTGTGAGCCACCCCCAATTCTTAGTTCTCCCATGCCTGCGCGCTGCTTGCAACGCCGGCCTCTTCTCTCACACACAGACACGTGGCCCTTCCCGATTCTCAACTCTTGGAGCTGTGGGGGGGGGAGGCATTGTTAGGCTTGGAAATGCCCCTGCAGCAGGTAGGTTAGAGAAGCGTGCGGGCGCGTGGGGGGGGCGTGGGGGGCAGTTAAGGTGCTAGCTGCAACAGCTGCCTCTGAAGTGACCGTATTCCACTCTTCCAACAGAAATTCCCCCAAGGAAAGGGTCGCACTTTTTTCTCCGGGGAGGGGATATGAAGTTGGGGTACTAACTTACCCTCTAAAGTGTCTCCTCCTTTCCCTATGTGGTCCTTTTGCTAAAATTACCGTTATGACACCCCCCCCCCCCCCATGTTTTCCTCTGGAGTTGAGTTCTGGCGTTTCTGCTGTCACTGGAGATGGCTCTCTCAAAGTTGGACGGTTCAAGTAACTGCTTCAGGCCACCGTTGTCTGCCTGCTTATTGCCGCGTGTTTTGATCGCGATTTTAAACGAAAGGAGGGGGGTTGTGTGCGTCCCGTTGGATAGGATCCGAAGGGCCGCTTTGGAAACGCTGCCCGACTCGGGCGAAAGTTGGAAGGCTCCCGAGGGCGGGAGGAGGAAGAATCAATCACCCTCCTCCAGCGCCGGCCACCAACGTCTCCACCCGCAGCCTTTGGAGCCTGGTTTTAAACGGGCGCTCCTCTCCGCCCCGGCCGCCTCTGCCCGGCTCAGCTTTGTTTCCTCCGTGCACGCCTCCGGAGAAGCAGCCCCATGAGTGGAAGTGAAGTGCTAATGTGGGACGAAGAGTCTCGATCCCGACAGGCACCCCGTGCATCTACTTCACAGAGTAGAGAAAGAGCGGCTTCTCCCTAGCTTGCGCGCTTGCTTGCTCCCCCTGCCCCCACGCACGTGCGCACGCCTTCGCCCACCGTAGGGGGCATAGCCGCCACCTCAGGCCGCGCCAGTCTCGAGGGGGGCGGGAAAATACGCCAAACGGTGGAGGGAAAGGCATAGGACGTATGAAAAAAGAAAGCGGCTTCTTTCTCGCTTGCGCGCGCGCTTGCTTCGAAAGAGACAGGCAGACAGAAGACATAAGAAGGAGACAGAGACGAAATCTCTGTGAGGGGGAGGGAGGAGAAGGGGCAGAGGTGGGGCAGGGGTGGTGGGTGCCGGCGAGGGAGAGAAGAAGGAAGGCAGTAAGGAACGGTGGTGGGAGCAGCGAGGATGGAGGAGATGGTCTTCACGAAGGACCCCGGGGGAGGAGGCGGGGTGACGCTTCGCTCGCCGCCCGCCCGTCGTGGCTTACTCGGACCCCGGGGGAGGTGCAGTGGCGGACGTGGCGGGGCAGGCGTGGCAGCGGGCATGGTGTGCGTGGCCGCGGCGGGCAATGCAGTGGGGGTGGCGGGCATGGCGGCAGCAGGCGCTAAGTGTGCGCGATTGGTCCCCGCCCGCAAATCCCGCCCCCTTCCACGTGATTGGTCCCCGCCTGCAAACCCCGCCCCCTTCCACGCGATTGGTCCCCGCCCACAAACCCCGCCCCCTGGCTCTCGAGCACTTCAAAATGTGCACGAGCATATCAAAATGGCTCCTGGCAAAAAAAGTTTGCCGACCCCTGGCATAGGGCAATAATGTATATACAATCACATTATCGCAAATATGAAAAAGATGAATATACAAGATACATTGTTGTAAAAGGAAAAACAAAAACAAACTTATAAGCAGAGTTCTGTGTATTGATCCCAGGGCCAGAGTTCCTGCCATGGCCTATACCCAAAGCCAGGCATAGCTCACTCTGCCCAGTCCACGGGAAGTGAACATGTGAAGAACTACATGACTAAGAGACACTAGAAATCAAGAAGACACAGAACACCATTTTGCATGGTTGTATATTCAGACCTTCTAGCTTTCTGATTGGCTGGATGTTAGCTGTGACATGCACTAGGCCTCAAAGCATTAGGCCTAAAACACATAGCATGAGTTCCCCCCTCTTCCTTGCTCAGGGGGGCTTGAGCAAGGCTTCCCACGGAAGGATATCAGGAGGCTTCGCCTTCATGGGAAGATCCATTGCTAGCCATAACAATGGTACCTTCTAGCTTCATATCTAATGAAGATGTAAACAAAGCCAAGGCTTCTCTGTTGTCCAGCCACCTGGCATTCACGTCACCATGAGAATGCTTTTGCTTTGTACAGGAATGATTCGCCAGGGCAACACAAAAACTCTAACAAAGGTGGTGTTGGTGTCTGAGACCAATCCCACCTTCCAGCCCCCAGGATTCTCCCTGATGCTAGTCACTGGTTTTTGGCTATTGCTACTAAATGCCAGGTTGGTGAGTAATAAGGCCGCCCTCATCTATGGTTTGATTGGTGATGAAGCAGCCAAGCTGGGATGTATATCTAAGATCTGGGTGAGCCCAGAGGGGGATGTTCTCCTCTGTGAAACATGTCCACATGGGTTTTGAGTCTGGGATGGGAGTAGGGGGATGGCATGGCAGTTGACATTTGGGAAACCCTATGCCTTAAGAGGGTCTGCATCATAGATAACCGGATGTGAGAACTGTGGTTGAAATTGGACTCCAGGGAGCAGTTGGGTTTGTTGCTGCTATATCAGCCTCCCTGCTATTCACCTGGCTACCTATTTGTTAGATCAGAGCTTTCCAAACTTTTCATGTTGGTGACACACTTTTTAGACATGCATCATTTCGTGACACACTCTTACAGCAGGGCATCATTTCGTGACACACTCTTACAGCAGGGCATCATTTCGTGACACACTCTTACAACAGTGCACAAGGCAGGCACTAGGACCTGCGCGGAATCCTGGCAGGGCAGGTTTGGAGGCAGCAAGGCACAAGGCAGACACTGCAGCCGACACACTAACGTGTCGCGACACACAGTTTGGAAAGCTCTGTGTTAGATCCATGTCCCTCCTGTTTGGTGAAGTCCTCCTGGAGGTGATGTGTGGTTGGGTCCATGCATTTATAACTTCCTCTTTGGGGGAGGGGGTGGTTTTCCTGCCTTGAGGGAGGATTAGGGTGTACCCTCTCCTGAAGAGACCAATGCTGGATCCATGTAGAGGAGTATAGAGATAACTCTGAAGAAGGAATGCAAGAGAGGTTAAATAAACATCAGCTAAGCCCCGAGCAAGAGGAGAGGGTGAGAAAGAAACTCAAGATTAGTCCACCTTGATTCTCTTTCGTATAAGAAGGGTCAGAGGGAAACTCTGTCAGACTTTCAAGATTCTGTTATTAGAATCTACAGCATTAAAGTAGGTTCCTGGAGTCTTTGTGAAGTCTGTTTCCTAACCTAACCTACCTTAAGAGGCTGACTTCAATGTTTTTGGTGAATGTTTGTTCTACTGAGATGAACCATCTTCCTTTTCTCTTTGGGCTTCTTGTTTTAAACCGTTCCTTAAAAATTTGAGATAAATTCATAAATAAATAAATAAATAAATAAATATGCTGCCCAGAGTTGCCAATGAGTTAGGTGCCTTAGAAATGTGAATTATAAATACATTAAATAAATACATTTGTGTAAATGTTTACTTTCTGGCTAGCTCCATGGTATTTAACATTGTTTCCAGCATTTATCTACCGTATTTTTATTTACTTCTTATTCAACTTGTCTTTTATATTAATTTTATATAGAGTTTTATTAACATTCATTGTTTAATCTTGTATTCTGATATGGCCTAAGGGCTAATCAATAAACTTTGATTGATGTATTGTCGAAGGCTTTCACGGCCGGAGTTCGATGGTTGTTGTGGGTCTTCCGGGCTGTGTGGCCGTGTTCTGGAAGTTGTGGTTCCTAACCTTTCGCCAGCATCTGTGGCCAGCATCTGAATGTTCTACCACTCTACCTGGGCACAGAAAGAGCCTTCTGTCTGTGCTCCTGCCCTCTGAAGATGCCGGCCACAGATGCTGGCGAAACGTTAGGAACCACAACTTCCAGAACACGGCCACACAGCCCGGAAGACCCACAACAACCAAACTTTGATTGATTGATTGATTGATTGATTGATTGTTTCCAGCATGTTAGTGATGAAAAAGTATTAAAAGATAGCATCCCTTTTAAACACAGTGAATAATAATAGAATGCAGGACGGCTTGTCTTTTCTTAAGGCTATGGACATGCTTATATACATGGACATAATTCCACAAGTGGCTTATATGATTTTATTTGCTAGTGCTCCTGATAAAGAACTTGGAAATGTCTCAGGCTTTTACACAATAAAGCTTTTTCACAGAATTATTTTCCTGTCCCCTTTCTTTGCTGCTCTTACTTAGCAAACACGCAGAAGCTGTTACGAAACCTTGAGGGTCAAAATGAAAACAAAACAAAACAAAAAGCAAATCATCCATGGAATCCAGAATTTGAAGTAGCTGACCTTTAAACATCATCACAGCAATAAGCAGGGCTTGGTGCCCATATTTATCTTATTTTAAAAACATTTAATACAGTTGCCCTTTTCTGTTTGGAAAAGCTAAAGCAGTTGAGATAAACTATGCATAAACCATCCATCGAAAAACACCATCATTACGTAATATTTGTTTGGGGCAATTACATTTCACCCTGATGGCCTCAAGAGGCTTCCATATAATTAGATTCCCAGTCCAATTATATTCAGGAATATTATTTATTTATTTATTTATTTATTTATTTATTTATTTATTTATTTATTTATTATTTCTAACTTATATCACCGCCCATCTCCCCCCACAAGGGGACTCTGGGCGGTTATGCAATAATCTGTTATTGTGGCTAATCTCAGTAAAGGTTGTTTTAGCCTTCCTGTGCAGTTGGTTTCCTGGACTGGTCTACCTCGTGGAGCTGACATCAATCTTGCAAGTCTCATTCTGCTGTATCTCCATCTCCTTCTTATAGTTCAGTGAATTAGGGACACTTCTTCCTGAGTCAAGTTAAGGGGTGTGGTGGCTCAGCGGGTAAGACGCCAGGCTTGTCGATCGGAAGATCGCAAGTTCGGAGGTTCAAATCCCTAGCCCCCCGTGACGGAGTGAGCTCCCGCACTCGCCCCAGCTCTTGCCAACCTAGCAATTCCAAAGCATGCAAATGCAAGTAGATGAATAGGTACCACTTCGGTGGGTAGGTAACAGCGTTCCGCGTGCGTCATGCCGGCCACATGACCGTGGAAGCGTCTTTGGACAACGCTGGCTCTTTGGCTAACAAATGGAAATGAGCACCGGCCCCTAGAGTCGGACACGACTGCACAAATGTGCGGGGGGAACCTTTACCTTTTTACTGCCTGAGTCACTTCTGAATGCTATCTCTTTCTGGACAAATGTTTCAGTCCCTCTTGTCTAGGTGACTGTTCCTGCACAACACTGTCAAGGTCATCTTCCTTACCCTCTATAGCTACCTTGTCTGGTTATTAGAAACAACTAGGCAAGAGGCCATAGAGGCAACGGTTGGGCTTATGATGCGTCTTGTCTCTGCAGAAGGGAATGATTTCAAGAGCATGCTGTCCAATTATGAGTTCTCTGACTACTAATCAGCTCAGAAGTCTTCTTGTGTGAATGTTGGTTTCAGTCATTGGCTGGTTTGATGGCTAAGACATGTTTTCATTTGATGTGTCCATCTCCAGGATGAAAATTAGAATCAAGAGCTATAATCCTGCCCCAGATGCCATGTAAGACAACAGTAGGCTTGCAAGGCTGCTGAGTTGGTTCCAGTTCCACCACTGTTGGTTTTCCAAGTCTGGAGTGAATGAGAGAAGCAATTGATTAGTTTAAAAAAAAGGAGTTATAGAACCTGTTAGGACCTCTCAACTGGTAGCAAAGAATCCTCTTATCCCCAAGTTTCCTGGCACTTAACATGCACTGAGATGGAACCCTAAAACAGAGCTTTCCAAACTTTTCATGTTGGTGACACACTTTTTAGACATGCATCATTTCGCGACACACTCTTGCAGCAGGGCACAAGGCAGGCACTAGGACCTGTGTGGAATCACAGCAGGTTTGGAGGCAGCCAGGCACAAGGCAGGCACTAGGACCTGCGCGGAATCCTGGCAGGGCTCGGAGGCGGCAGCAGCTGCGACACACCCAGACACTGCAGCCGACACACTAACGTGTCCCGACACACAGTTTGGAAAGCTCTGCCCTAAAAGGACCCAGCAAGAGTTAGGACTTGCATCAGGCTGAGATTCTAAGTGTGGATGTTCTCTGTAGATACATGCCTGATACTTGTGAGGACTTACCCACGAGCAATTAGAATACATTCTGTCATGTACCGCCAACATGCAAAACAAAGTCTGTTTCTAATGTTGCCTAATCAAATAACTTTTTTTTGTAGTTCCCATCCTCGCTCATCACAGAACGAGAGGGGGAATACTAGGAGGGGAGAGGCAAAGTGAAGGCTAAAATGGGATATGGATAAAGCCTAGCTGTCTGTCTAGCGAGCAATCTTGGGTTTCATGTTTTTTATGTTTGATTGTCTTTAGATTGTTATGTAGTTTTAACTGTTGCTATGTTTGTACGCCGCCCTGAATCACGTTTTCCTGAGATGGGTGGCTATATAAATATGCTAAATAAAGAAATGAGTAAATAAACCAACTCTATCATCTCTACCTTCTTTATCTATCCTCTCCAACTTCCTGCTTCCTTAGACTCCTTGGAGTTCAGTTCAGTTCCTGGTAACTTCATATCATGTAGTGGCCTACATCATCCAACAGAAATTACTTCCAGGGAAAATTGACCCCCATGGCCAGTTTCAGAGAATTGGCAAGATAGACTTTAAATGCCATGAAACTCTAACTTGCCCTTGAATGCATTAGTTGGGCAAACTTTCCAGAAATCATTCCCAAAGTGTAAACATCAGCCTTATTAAGCTACATATCCAACTTCTCTGAAAATGCTATCCATGTTATGTTCTCTTTTTCTTTTCCTTCTCTATAGCATTGCACCTCTTCCGTATCGCTCATGACTATTAGTGCTTGAATTATGAAGCAGGGAGCCCTTGCTGAAATCCAGAAAACCCCATCGCCAACATTTTAATCAAATAATTGCTCACCCGTAATGAAAGAACTGAATGCTCCCCAGAGCTAGGCTTACTGCATTTATTTACAGGACCAAATCATAAGCTTAAAAATAAAGTACTTATTATGTATTTAATCTTATCAGCCAAAACAATAATTGTACTCTAGGTAACATAACAACTGAGTTGTGGATTAATAAGGCCTCTTCAATTGCTACATTAGAAAAAATTACAGACAAAGTTAAATTTAATGAGACATCAGAGGCAGGAACCACAATTTTGTCAAACTTGGATGGTTTTTATGGTTTATCTCAATAGCAATAGACTATAATATAGTATACTTTATAGACACAGCAAATTTTGATATGTATAGTACCTATCTCTTTATTCATATTGCAGTAGATCTCCTTGGTATTTTCTATATTTTCTATATTTGCTTATTTTTTATTTTTCCCCTCTGTATGTATCTTGCATTTATGTATATATATGTAGTTACCTGATTTTGTTTGGTAAAAACTAATAATAAATAAATAAATAAATAAATAAATAAATATTGATTGGGACCCCCACCCAAATAATTCCTAACCCCATAGTCTTCTCAAAGCACTTGCAAAGGGGGCTATCACAAAAAAATGCAGTGGAATCCTTTTCCTGTGTTCCTTGCATTCTTTTCTTTTAATACTGCATCTCTTATTGCATCTTTTCTTCACCTCCCCCCCAACTTACCTTTAAGGAGAAGATGAAGGCAGTAGCACCCAATTGTAGGAAAGAATAAACCATGGGGAAGATGGAGTAGATCAGGTCATCAAGCTGATTGTCAGCTGCCCATCCCACCAAAGGTCTGCACAGACTACAGTAAAGGACTGGCCCTTGGTTGTACCCTGTACCAGATGAACCATAATAAAGATGGTATTGGGGTGGCATGAGTGGAAGTGCCTCATCACCTTGGGTGGTGGTCCAGTGGATGGATTGAATAGAGCTCTCCACAGGATTGTTTTTCATAGGAATGGGTTTGAGGTAGCAGCCACAGTGCTACGAGTCTCTACCTTTGTGACCTTCATCATGAAGGACTACTTTTTCTTCGATTGGCAGACACCATCTCTCCAACTTTCTTAACGTTCCATGTTCCTCCTTTCTTCAGAAGCCTTCTATGAGCAGTCTCATGTTCTTTGGTCTTTCTTTGTCTGCACCATCAGACTTTTCTCTCTCTGGTAATGCAGGGTTTTCTTTCTCTAGAAGTCTGTTTTGTTAACACAGGCAGCTTGACTGCATCCCCCATGCTCTCCTGCTCAAAGGATCTTCCATATACCTCTGAGTATTTGATTGAATCCTGCATGGCTCCCAGCTCAGAATAAGGACTCTGATGAAATGTGGAATCAGGTAATGGATGTATTCATTGGCCAGACAGAAGCTGGATGCAGTCTCCAGAAGCAACTTTCCCTGTCTTTGTAAGGATAAAAATATGAACACTGCTTACAAGATTCTTCTTTAGGGATTGGATTGAATTTCGCTGCATGACTTAACAGCTTTAAATAATGCATTTGGGTGAAATCTGAAATTGGGCAATGAATGCATTAATCAGAATATTAGAAATATTGGAAAGCTACTATCCCAATCTTTTCTGTGAATCTGGATGGACACATGTCTAACATTTGGCAGCTCGATAGAGGGACATGCTTCTAAAACAAATCCCATTTATACCGATAATTAGATTTAATTTAGCTTCTGGAACTTGGATGCAAGATTAATTGGCATGATCTGATTTTATGTAATTTGGCTTGAAATCAGATACTGAATTGTACTGCAGCACTGGCTTTGCTAAATTGGTCAAGCCATTAATGAAACTGTCCAGCATAATTTGAAATGGTTAGGAAAAAATGCTGGCAGATTTACAAACTAGGGCCACCATATCTGGACTGCAGAACTCCAGATTGTCACCAGATGACAGCAAAGAAAGAGCTTCCTGTTTCTCTTCGTTGACATCTAGTGCTGGTTTGGATTTTTGAAGCTCAGACATGGCAACCCTAATCTAAAATTAAAAATAAGCCACACAACTGAGGAAGATAAACTCCCTTGTGGTCTTCCAGATATTTGCATGCTTAAAGAAAGAGATACTTTTTTCATTTGTGATGGACTTTGAGATTGTTGTGTTGGTCTTTGAGATTAACAGAGGGCAGAGGTCTAGTAAAACAATTTGCAGCAATCACAAAGTGGCTTCTCCGTGTTCCAAAGCAGTATAGCTCAGAAATGTGGGGATAACATAACAGCAAGAAAGGGATTGTCATTCCCTCTCAGTGGGTTTTCTAGAGGATTCTCATTGGTTGCTTTTAGTCAGGAAATTCTGGAATGAACAGCCCACTGTAATAAAGCAAGGATCCCTAACTTGATTACAGCTGTAATGAAATTTATATTTTTCTCCAAATTCAACTGTAAAAGCATTACAATACATTACATTGGGTAGACTGACTGCTCAGCTGCATCCGTCTGGCATTGCTCTAATGTGCTTCTGGTGCCAAACATTGTAGGCTTTAAACATTCTATAGCTTTTTTATTCATTTTATTTTATTTATTTATCATACTTATATCACCGCCCATCTCCCCCCACAGAGGGGACTTTTTT
This sequence comes from Charina bottae, assembly GCA_023362775.1. NCBI lineage: Eukaryota > Metazoa > Chordata > Lepidosauria > Squamata > Charinaidae > Charina > Charina bottae. The sequence continues at coordinate 20,683,887 of JALMGJ010000013.1, forward strand.
GCTAGCATAGCATCAGATCAGATGCTTTATGCACTTTGTGAAACCACACATTTCCTCCCCCCCCCCCGACCCCCATATAGATGTCTACATTCTTCATGGTTTGTGGGGATTTCAGCCTCTATGTTTATATTTGTGGGTGTTGGATCTCGGTAGCCACAATCAGGACAGAAAACAGACAACCAAGGAACAAGTCTCTTTTTTAAAGCTCAGTTTATTATTAAGAAAAAAAAGATGAAGGCAACAGAACAACAAGTCAAACAAGTACTTTAGTTTTGAAATGAAAACACCGTAGATAGGCAATTCAAAGCTATTAGCGTCTTGCTTACTTTCTCCTGTAGTTTTGGTGAAAATTGAGGGTGGATGGGTGGAGAGCTTGCATCTTCTGGGAATGCCAGCGAGCCTACACCAGGATATTGGTTATATAATGGCTACTAGCTTTTTTATCAGTATGCAACTACATTAGAACATTGGGCTGCTTTTTAAAAAAAATCTTATGCTGATGTTTGCTTTCACAGGCGTCATGAATTTTTCTACAATGAATCTCCTAAGTGCAGGAGAAACTAAGAAAATGGAACCAATGAATAAACAAGCAAGACACCAAACAGATATCTAATTTAGATGAGTGGCTTTTCTAGAGCATCAGCGCACAACTTAGGGCCTCTTTGTAGCCCCTGAAAGCTTCTGTTTTCCATGCTGTGTGGAAGGGACACGGACACGGCATTCCTTTCTACAAAACTGAACCTACAGTACATAAGCAGATTGTTCAGATTTGCCTGTAATTATTTCCAGCTTCACTTTCCAATAATATCTCTTGCTTCACTCTCACTTTCTAACACTTGCATGCCTTTCTACTAATTGCTAGGTTCCGTTAAGCTTGTTTAATGTTGCATAGGAACAAGTTTAGGTTTTGTTTTGTTTTACAAGAACGAATAAGAAAGTCTAAGCATTGTTATTAAATGCAAGAATGGAAGTAGATGCTACTTGCAAAGAGACGTTCCCTTGGCAACATGCCTTTCTTGAGAGCATCGTAATTTCAGTGGTTTTTGGTCTTTTGGATGCAGCCCAAAGTGCTGGTGTCTAGCTGTAAAGACACATGTGACTTAAGCGCCTGCTTTTTAGCACTTCATTATATTTCACAGCATTATAGACTTTAGGGGTATTTTGTCTCTGTGTGTTTTAATACATTGCTATTTTTTTTCTTTTTCCCTTTTAAACTACCTGGAACTTCTGGACTTCTGGGGAAGAAATGGCGAACTGAAGACGTCTCTGCAAAAAGCGGAGCTGACGACCGTGGCAGAATGAAGAGTCGGGAAGTAGACCAACTCTTTGTAATTCCTCTCCGGGCAAGGAGAAGACTTGAGATTGTCCACAAGTGCTCCAGACAGTTGCTCCTCGTGAGGAGACCACAAGACAGCAGTCTCTGGTGGGTTTAGAGCTCTGGCAGATGAGGGAATAGTCATCTTGCTCAAACCACTGATTTTGGAAAGTTACAAATGGACTAAGGGTCCAGATGGATTTGAAATAAGATTTTGGAATTAATTATAAGAATCCTTCCATGGGAAAATGCTTTTGTTTTGAATGCTTTTTAAAAAAAAACATGATAGGATGTAACTTTGAAGGTTGGACACTAGAGGGAACCAGAAGGAACTAAAGAGTCCAATTAAAGGAGAAGAACACTTAAATTTGACTTACCAATGGAGAATGGAGGGCGGCGTGGTGGCGTAATGGTTAAGACTACCGACTGTCGAACGAAAGGATGGCAGGTCGGCAGTTCGAGACCAGGAAGCACCGCGTAACAGGGTGATCTCCCGTTCTCGCCCAGCTCCTGCCAACCTAGCAGTCCGAAAGCACATAAAAATGCAAGTAGATAAATAGGTACCACTCCAGTGGGAAGGTAACAGCGTTCCGTGCGCCTTGGCGTTTAGTCATGCTGGCCACATGACCACGGAAGCGTCTATGGACAACGCTGGCTCCCTCGGCTGAGAATCGGAGATGAGTGCCGCCCCCTAGAGCCAGATACGACTGGGAAACCTTACCTTTAATACAGAATGGAGCAAAATATTTTAACATTGGGCATAACGAAGGATATTTTTGAACAATGGGCCCAGAAGTTAATTTTAAGAGTGTCTGCCTCTATAGACAGACTATGTTTAAAAGATGTTATGGAAGAGGAACAAGTTTTACCTGACAAGATTGGGACTGATCTGACAGGGGATTTAAAAATGTCGAGCTACAAGAATGATATGGAAAAAGATGCTACACTGGGCATACAAATAAAACTGGGGAATTCTGGGAGTTGAAGTCCACACATCTTAAAAGTTGCCAAGGTTGAGAAACCCTGGTGTAGGGGAAACCCAAAACAGTTCAAGTAACATGTGTACAAAATAAACATGAAAAAACATTTTGATCTGAGAATATTTATTGGTTGAGTTCAAATATTATATTCCCATTTATTACTACCAGGGGCTTTCCAAATGACTTGCAAAAACAGCTAGACAAACAATCTCATTCAAAGAAGGTTCTGGGAACAGAAATTACACCCTTTCCATACAGAGCCAAGATCATTCACTTCAGAACTCTTATACTCATCTTTGGCCCATATTGGAAGCATGTTTCTTTCTTTCTGGAAGTGGATAATTAAGTACTCCCAGAAATGAAAAGGGAAGCAGACAGAGAAAGTGAATCCCAAACTGGTAAAAATCCAGAATTTATTGGAGTAAATAAACACCACTTCCATATATGCGTTCTTTGGGGGCATAATATAATTCTCCAGGTTTACTTCGGTTTGAAAAATTCCTAATCCCATTTTGCTTTTGATTGGAATTAATTTGCTTCTCTGCTACAATGAATGTACAGAGGAAATTCCTCTTCTGCTGATGCTCAGTCCTAAATCTTTTCTTAAGTTCCATTCCCCAAACTCAAGGCAGGTTCAGTGTTTTTCCAAAAATATAAATAATGGGTCCCAGGGGCAGTCTTGTTAAGATGCAATGCCAGAGTCTGATGTTTGATTTTACAAAGACCCAGCCCCCCTTTCATATATTCATTTTAATTAAAAGCATCTTTAAAAAATAATGGCAAGTTCTAAAGAGGACGCCCCAATCCAAGTTTTCTACTCCTGTTTTAAAAGAATGGAACGTGGGATTTTACCACTGGCAACATTAGGGCAATTTATAGGTCCGATTCAATGATCCACTGGACTATGGTTTCCTATTGGCTTGTTTAGTGCTCTGTTGTAATTCTGTTATGTAGATTCTGGCTGTTGTATTTCAGAGCTGCATCACACATTTTTTAAAATTGGATCTTGATGGGCTTTTGCATACTTAGCACTAGACAGAATTTTCAGATAATCTTTTTTTTTCTTCACTAAAGCACATCTTTATTTTGCAATTAAACAATTAAGATTCACAAGTAAACTATATATTTTCAGGTTTGTACCTAGACAACTATTTGTCAATCAAAATTAAATATATCCACAAAATATGTATAACAGCATATTGTTCACATAATAGAAGGAAGTTGCTCTTAAGACTAAAAACAAGATTTGTTAAATGTTAAATATTTTCTTATTTTCCTCTGGGAGCTGCTGGTATTGTATGTATATCATTAGTGTACCTTATTAATGATGAGGACTCTCCTTATACTCCAATGCAGGCAAAATATATAAGGCCCTTTTTAAAGCATACAGTAGCTGCAGTGATGAATGATGAATTCTTTCCACATTGTCCAGTGTTAAACAAATCCAAGTGCATGTTAAACAGAGCACATTTCCTGCTACTTAATGTAGAGGCTCTTAGCTGAATAATCTGAGTTTCTAAAAACTGAAAACATGCAAGTTCAAAGACAAATCAACCTCTACAAGAACAAACTTGCACAATGAACAAAAGATGGACGGTTATCTTGGCTTTAGATATAAATGAGATGGTCAAAGCCCATTCACTGAGCAGCGTAGCATCCAGATGAACTGGACAACGCAAAATCACAAAAAACATGCAAATTCATTCCAGCAAAAAATAAATATGGCCACCCACAGAACAGTGAATATGATCCAGACACTAGATTTTATATTCTTTATATTTACATACAGAATAGCACCTGTGCCGGGAAAAAAGGAGAGAGAGAAATCCTACATATAAACAGAAAAATGTTTTAGAATTTGCTAGGAGAATCGCATCATTAGTTTAGTATCCATATTAATGTTACACTTGAAACCAGCCTGTGTGTGGAGATAATTGTACTGGTTAGTTTATTGTACAATAGAAGAATACAATGCAACTTAGTGCTAATTGTTTTAGAACCTCTAATTCTATCATAGTCTTTACCTACATAAATTGCAACTTTCCCCTCTTAAAACTATTTTTGTGCATTACCTACTCTTTATTAATAATTTAAAGATATACAAACAACTCTTGCTGATTTCCAGATTTTAAAACAAGTGTTAAAATGCTAAACGGGAATCAAAGCATTCTGTGGGCATGTAAGCCCTTCCCACGTTTGTATTAAAGTTTCAGTCATTTTTGCGTTCTTAATTAGGTTGCATTTGAGGTTTCTCTCCGAGGTCTCCCAAGTTTGGGAATGTCTTATAGAACTGTCTGAATAACAACTAGACATTGAATTGTACAGCTACTGGATCCAAGCTGTTCATTTATGGCAAAATATCAGACACTGAGAAAATTAAATATAAAACAACTGATAACTATTTTGTGGGGATTATTTTAATATCACTGTTGATTATTACAATTCTGAAACTAAATTTGAAAAAAGGTGTAGTGCATTAAGAACTGCATTGGTATAATATCATGAGATATGCTGTATTAGCACTATAATGGATACAGAAGCATTAATATTAAACATTCATCTGGAAGGTGGCAGGATTAAGAATTTAGAGTTAATTAATGCATCTTAACATGGATTGAAGGAAACTGGAAAACTAAGCTTTAAAGCATTCACATTAGGAACAATCCCAATAAACTCTCAATAAGTTAAGCATCTCTCTAATCACATAATAGATTTGTTTTATCTAAAAAGTCTTTCAGTAGTAAAGCATTACATAAAGTGCTATTTTGAACTTCAAGAAATTTAGATAAAAATGAAATATACTTAAAATGGTGTTAAATAAGTAATTCTACCAGCAAATATTGTCAGTCAAACTCTCTTACTTTCCAAAGTATCCACTTTTGTTTCCCAGGGGAATCATTTCCAAAATATTAATATAGTGGTCCTCAAAGTTCTCTGTAGGAGTTTATCATGCACCAGTAACATTTTACTTAAGGCAATATAATTTTACCATATAGCCACTGAAAGTATTTCCTTAAATATTCTAATGACCCAGATTGCAGCTGATGTGGAGGAATATTTAAACCTAGGGAATTAAACCTTCAAAGCTCCATTTGAATTTTTTTTTTCAAAATTCATGAAAGTACAAATATCTTCAAACTATGCATTAGAATCTAAGTACATAATATTCTTTTTAATAGTAGGGACCTGGAACTACTTTACAATTGAACAGCTTAAGAAGATAAAAAGCTTTAATAACATTATGGTTCATATAATGTCTGATTTTACTGCTTTATTGGCTCTACACACACACACACACACTACTGTCAAGGAATTGGTTAGCTGTTCCTTTTACCCACCTTGTGGTTCAAGTGAGATTGGATATAATGAGTTTCAAAAATCCCCACATCCTTAAATGAGCTTTTTCCAATCTGTAGAAATCTAGTTCTTTCACAAACTGAAGCAAATGCGAAAGACACTTCTATTTCTGACAGCAGTGAAAGTGAAAGGAGTGATTGAATCAATGTTATTCTAGATGAAATAACTGAAAGATCCACAGGCTTTTGGTGGCCTATTACTATTCAGTAGAACATACTGTATGAGGTTGGAGAGGACAGCTTCATATGATAAAGTGCAATGTGGGAACATGCTTCAAAGTCTGTGCAATCATCAAAATCTTTCTTAGAATTTGGTAAACCTTTTAATGGAATGCCTGCGGTGGTGGTTCTTACTACTGCTAGCTTTCAGTAAATGCATGAGGAAAACAAATAATAAATGTATGTCTACTCGTGCTTGCTTAAAAAGAAGGCTTAGTACCTGGAAAGTGGGTGTTGACTTGGGTGTTATTTTAAATTATTATACCATTGTGCTGGTTATTTGCAGGGCTGGTTTGCACTTGGAGCAAGTTTAAATATTAAATTATTATACCTATCACACCATTAATTAAGCCTTACTATTGCCAACATATATGTTCAAAATAATTGTCTCTTTATAAGATTGTTGAAGGGAAAAATCTAGGATGGTTCAGCAACATTGTGTATTGTTAGTATTGTACAAACGCTCATATTTGTATGTGAGGTTGCCAAAGTAATTTAAATCCTTAAGAAACATTGCCACAATAAGGTATAGTACTGTTGTGGCATAGTTTTGGCATTTAGTATGTTTATCCAACACAGAGACAGAAACGTTAACCACCTTAGCGTCTTCCCTCCAAGCTGATTTAGGACTTATTAGTCCATGGCAATGAATACATTTTGAAATTATATTTGCTTGGTAGGGTCACAAACTAAAGGAATTTAAATGCATAAATTGGAAAAATGGAATAATAAAAGCATCCTCATGTCATAGAAATGAATTTTCAAAATGCATCTGCCCACTATGATATTAATAATCTTTTACTAATATTTTTATATGACCTAAAAGTTAATACTGCTAATTGCTTTGCATTGGGTTATGAGGATCTACATCAAGCTAAAAGGAAAAATATTTTTTGTATGTGTTTCATTCTGTACAAAACATGAAAATGTGTTTCAGGCTTAATGTCATATAAAATGAGTGTTATGGGTGTCAGATTTTATGGAGAAATATTTTCTTACTATTTGCTAAAAAAATGGGGAGCAAAATTGTAACATTTCCTGTTTTCTAATTCAAGTTGCTTTCGTTGTAAATAAGAGCAATAGGGTAATAGTTTTGCGCCAATATATGTTGTTTTTTTAAAATCTTGGAAACTATAATTATTTAAGGTACTTTTGAAGATTTGTCTCATGCAGAAATCTAGGACTCTAAGACTTGTTAAAATTGTTTTTGTTTTGTTTTGTTTTGCCTTTTAAGTTGTGTGGCTTTGGGATGAAGGGGGTATACTAAGTTAAATATAAAGTATCCATAGTATCAGTCATTCTCTGAGGAATACAACTAAGTGAACTGGCTAATTGCACCACTTAGAGTAGTCCCTCCAAATCTCTGAGTGGAATATGCATTTCTAGTAATAACAACAATGGCCCTACATCATCATCATCATCATCATCATCATCATTATTATTATTATTAGGTGAACAAAATTATTCTTGGTGTAGTTGATGGAAACATTTGGACAAGCAAGTTTAGGATATAAATTGGACTATGTTATGTTAAATTACTGCATTAGATCCTGTTATGGAAGCAATAAAGTCCACCATATATGTACTCTGCAGTCCAAATATTTTACCACTTTAATTCCCCTCCCCAAAAATCATGCTGCAACTTTCATCAACAGCTTTATATAAATATTTCACAAATGTTTTCTACTTGTAAAATACATATTAGTTCTTATATCCTCCAGTGTAATAGTAGTAGTATCCTGCAATTAATTCTTTAGAAATGCTGCTGCTCTCTAATCAGAAGGCACAAAATGCAAGTGGAGAGAGGTTTTTTGATAGAACTAGTATGGCCAGTACTTTGCTGCAAGTAAAGTACAGATTAGAATGTAACATCTCTGGAAGGTACAATGAATTGCTTCAGTTGCAGCTGTTTACGGAGGATAAGAAGTAGAGAAAAAGTGGGATCTCAGCAGTTTTTGCATCTGGTGGAGGCAGAATTCCATTAGATTTTTGGAAGGGGGTCTGCTTGATATACTAGATTACAACTATGCAGGCCTTCAGTTGGCAGTGGATGATTCCCCAGGTCCCTGAGAGTCTTGTAGCATGTCTACCCCAGACACTGTATTAAGCCATAGATGTTTTGTTCAAGTGTCCGTCTTCACTATGACTAAGTTCTCTGCAAGGAATGGAGACATCTGGTACTAGTAATCTTAAATTAATTTATAGTTAACAACAATCACAAATTACTTAGGTCTGTACATGCTATAAAATTACATGCATACATCATCTCCAGATGATGTAAAGCATATTGACCAGGATATTGTCTGCATGTGTATTCCACCCATACAGATGAACAATCTACAGATTAAACACCTACATACAGTAAATAGAAAGTGTACAAGGTGGCAGGGAAGAACTTGCTTTGCACTGGTTATTAATAAATTTCTAGATGTTATAAAAGAGTGGAGGATCAGAAGAATTCTTTTTTTTTTCCTTCCACTATCCCTATGAGTATTAAAATTAGGCTCTTCCCTGAAGAGAAGTTCCAGTGAATACATTTCCTCCTCTAGGCAACCAGTCTCTATTCCAAAGCTTTCCAAACTGTGTGTCGCGACACAAAAGTGTGTCGCCACACACGGTGTGGTGTGTTGCCACACCACCCGGAAGTGGCGGCGCGCGCGTGCACGGCGGCAGCGGCGCGGGATCAGTGCTTCTGCGTTTTAGCGGCGGCTACCGCCGCTGCCACTGCCACCGCCGCCGTGCACGCGTGCGCCGCCGCCGCCGGTGTGTCGCCTGCAGCGGCACTTTAGAAAGCCCTGCTCTATTCGCTTGTAGCTGAATAGGCATAGAAGCAGATCCTCAGATGCATTAAACTAGCCATGGTAGTGATTTAGTGCACATATCTAGCTAAACATAAATTCATTTTGCCAGTTGGATTTGCTTCCAAGCAAATGAGTTGAGAGAGATGCCTTTTGAGAGAGATGCCTTAACTACAAATATAGTGGCTTGGATCTAAAGGTGCTCTTGCACTTGTGAAAGGTTTCTGGATTGCTGAAGGAGATCCCTTACAGCAGCCTTCCCCAATCTGGATCTGTGCCACATCACATGCCTTTGGTCCCTAATCTTCAGGGGTGGATTTTAAATTCAGGAAAAGGTGTAAAAATGGAGATCCTTGGACGCAATCTATTAGCTAAGAGGCCTGTGATTTATATTCTGGGGAGATGATAATCTCATCTTTCTGATATGTTCTGCATTTGCTACAAATCTGGTTTTAGTGATAGTATGTGTGGACTGGTTAATTTTAATATGCAGCTGCCATGTTTTCATAAACATGGAAGATTAACTTTTCAGTTGTGCTATTGCCACATACTGCAAAATAAGGAATACTGGGTACAGATTTAAATCATCTAGTTCACTGTAACATTTAAATAGCTTTTTTTTTAAAATGGAGAGACATTTAAAACATACTGGAATTGCTAGAAGGGAAAAACTCATATATATATTTGTTTTAATTTAGTTATAATGGCTAAGCTAGAAATACAAACCAATTTTCAGATAATCTTACTTGCCTAAAGTGCTATCCTTGGCAATTTACATATGTCATTTCCAATGAAGCCCAAGTATACAGAAATGGCATAATACGGATTACCATCCCGTTCCCTTTACAGAATGGATCGAAGAGCAAGCTGTTGAATCAGGCTTCCTCTGACTTCAGCATCATCAAAGTGGCTGTACAGATATGAATGTGACTCGGTCTAACTTGTGTTCATATAATGATGATGAGGATGAAATAAATAATGATCAGTGGAAGGCCAATCCCAAGTGATATCCAAGCCAATTTGATAGCCATCCTTGAATATATCTGAGCAGCTGTAGTGTTCCCCTCACGGTTGGCTTGCTGGGTCTGGAAAGAAAATGAGAGAAATGATGCAAAAAAGCAACTGAAGAACCTGGCTAGGATATTAAAGATCTAGTTTAGCATGACTTGGGGCTTTAGACATCATATGAACTGCACAGTTTTTGAACTGTGGTGTTGGAGGAAAATTCTGAGAGTGCCTTGGACTGCAAGAAGATCAAACCAGTCCATACTCCAGGAAATAAGAGTCTACCATGGTAGAGATGGGCGGGGATAAATTCAAATAATAAATAAAATAAATAAAATAAATAAAATAAAGCCAGACTGCTCACTTGGGGGAATGATATAAAAGGCAAAACTGAAGTACTTTGGCCACATAATGAGAAGACAGGATACCCTGGAGAAGATGCTGATGCTAGGGAAAGTGGAAGGCAAAAGGAAGAGGGGCCGACCAAGGGCAAGATGGATGGATGGGTGATATTCTGGAGGTGACGGAAGCGACTGAACGAATAAACAACAATAGGCAGAAAGGCAGGATATAAATGGGATGATGATGATGATGATGATGATGATGATAGTAGTAGTAGCAGTAGTAGTAGTAATGATTTTTGTACTGTGGCTGAGGCCAAGCCACCAATTTTGATGCTTGCCCACATTTTCCCCCCTGCATATACCGATTTGATGGCTGATGAGATCTCCTAATTAGCAATTTCTATATTAATCTCTAGTTTACTCGAGACATAAAAAAGGGAACCATCTACAAAATAGTCCACATTTTGAAAAAAAAAGGGGGGCCTGGGGGTTGTGATCTCCTATCCTAGCTTATCCTAAGTATCATTTACATTGTTTCAAAAGGAAAGAGATGAGAAAGTTGGGATGAGAAAAAGAGAGGAATGTGGAAAAAAGATAAAGCACACAGAACAAGGTGGATTTGGTAGGTCCATACAAAGGCAAGAAAAGAGAGAGAAAGAAAATAAACATGCAGACTCTGTGTTGAATGTTTGTGAGAAAGGAGAGACCTATGTTTCTAACACCAAGCACTATTGTTCTGTTTAGGCTGGGGAATGCAACCCACAAGTATGACATCTTGGTTTCCCCCACATTTGTCCACTCTCCTATCAGACATATCAACCATTTTGCTGCTTGGGAGGCTAAACTGGATGGCAATATTCCCATGACCTGGCCAATTAAACAGCGGAGATCAAGGGTATGTCTACTATCTGGTGCACATAGCTTATGCCCCCAGTAGAAAAGACATCCATCGAGGATTACTTTTCAAGTGAAAGATCTTGAATCATCATGGTGGAATCTGCCAAAGCAAGGTTACTAATTGCAGGTACAGTAACTAAACTTGCAGTTCACAGAAGCTTCTAACCTTCAACTGAACATTTGTCTTGCCACAACAATGGGTGTGTCTGGGAAAATTGCAAATCTCCAGTAATTGTAGATGATTTGATTTTTTTAAAGTTCCTAGAACCTTTGATGGAAAGGACATAGTTCCATGCATCCCATACTGACATGGAGAAGATTTGGGGTGATTCATACATCTGTAGTATCTATATTTCCAGCATCTTTAGAGAGTTGGGATTTTGGAATAGGAGCTATGCAAGGATAGTCTAAGGCCCATAAACCCAAATTGCGCTATTGATGCCAGTTCATGCAGCTCTATTCAAAATTATTTCTCTATCCAGAGATATAAAGCTCTTTGAAATATGGCAAGTGAGGTCTCCATGAGATGGATCTTATTGTTCACACAAAAGATGATATTAAATGGAGAAGCACCTCATCTTCCAAAAAGGCAAGGAAGTGGTACAATTCAGCTCATTCCATGACATGTCTTACCAGATGAAGATCTTGCCCATGGTAACCACCATAGTAAAAATGAGGAATTACTGTTTGATAAATGGTATCTAAGTTCCCATACCTTCAGCTTTTGATAAAATGATGTAAAAGCATGAAAATCCTGGCAAAAGAGGAACATCTGAATTAAGTATTGGATTACAAAATGTCAGTGGTGATGAAGATTGATCACCAAGGATGTCAGGGAGTAAAAATACTTTTATGGTAGCAAGGACCCTGTTTCATTTTTGCTATAGCAGACTACACAAGTATAAACACAGAAACACACATTCACAGGCTTACCAGTCGAGAGAAAATAAAGGCAGCTACACCCAGGGGCAAGAAACAGCACAGTATAGTAAAGATAGAGCAGGCCATATAATCGGGTTCTTCAGTAGGGTGGACAGGCACAATGATGATAGTCCGTGGTTGATGAAGGGCTGGAACGTGTTTGGATGCTGTCCTATCTGGGCCATCAATAGGTAGATCCTGGGGTGGCACAACAGGAGATTTCTCATGTTCCACACAGTGGGTTGATTCAGTAGGAGTTTTTGGAAGATTGGGCTGATTTTCCAAGTAAGGGGGTGGACTTTGGGAGATGGGCACATCATCTTGCATCCTCTGGTATTTTGGGTGGCTCATGGTTCTGGTTTTTTAAATCTCACTGCTCTTCTGCAGGTTCCCTTGGCCTCCTGTCTCAATTCTCTCTGCTTCTGTTTTCTGGCCAGCTGAGTAGTGACAAGAAACTGTGTTCTGGTTTGCTGTCTACTTCTTTTGTGCTTTTTCCTGGCAGTTGTCTTTGTGTTCTGATCCTGACTCCTCCTGTGAATGGATTCTCCCTCCCCCCCTTCGTTGGAACACTTGTATTATAAGATGCAAGCATCCCTGCTTTGTTTCTCTGTTGAGGGCTATGACGTATGTTCAAGTTTTGGACAAAACAACTTTGTGATATGCTGCAGTTGGAAAGAAAAAGAGAGTGGGAGGAAAGAAGAATGAGCAGTCAATAAAAAGGACAGACAGATTGATACTGAATGTAGCTACTAGACCAGTGGTTCTTAAACTGGGGGTGATTACCCCCAAGGGGGTCATTTGGGCATATCCTGGGGGGCAAGGGAGCAATTTGTCACAGCTTGTCTGTCAGTCAAGGATCCAGTTTGGACTGTCACTGCTGAGACACTTGTGTAAAACAACAGAGTTTTTTTATTTATTTAAATGTGGGTAATGATATTATTCAAGACCAGGAAAAAGGGTAATTAGGTCAAACCGCTTAAGAACCACTGAACTAGACTAAGAAGTTTCCATCCCTGATTTTTTTCCTAGGGAGAGAACTAGGCACACTAGCATACTCTATTCTGCTGCTGAAAACAAAGACATGTTTCAAATTCTTCTTTTCACACGGCTGTAGGAATAGATAATTGGTCTATCGGCAAGGGTTAGTACAAAAAGCAACATATCCTGGACGTCACAGAAACTGTGCTGAGAAACTTACTAAGAATCTAAGAAGCCTCTCTTTGTGCACAGGCGTGGAAATGATTACAAAATGCCTGGAAGAGGGATAATTTTCCCCAAACTCTTACATCTTGCTTCTGGCTAAAGAATCCGGCTTATTACCCAACTCCTGCAATCTCTACTTCTGGGTTTTGCAAGTTCGGAATTTCCCAAACTCAAAAAGCAGTCAGTCATGAACTGCGGGGAAAATAGGCAGTGATCTCTCCAAAATTATATTTGCACATCTGATCTTCAAGCTCGGAGTTCAATCAAGTCCACTTTTTGTCTTCCTCCACTAGCATCTGCACGACCGTCCTGGGTGGCCGCATTTCTGCCTCACCAGCGGCAGCCCTTACAGTTGCGCAAGGGGGACAAGGTCATGGAAACACTGGGGCACTGATCTGAGAATGGCACTAAAGCCGTTAGTTACTTGAATAATAAGAGTTCCCCATTGGGGGAGATGGGCGGTTATATTAATTAATTAATTAAAATAATAATAATAATAATAATAATAATAATAATAATATTATTGTGTAGTGGTGGAAAGGGTAGGGCTCAGGAAGCAGTTGATGGTTTGAAAATTATTGTGCTAGAGAAATGCCCATATTCAGCTGAAATGTTTAGCTCTGGAACATTTCAGCTCTGGAATATTCAGGATGATAAAAGTTATGGACTACATTCTTATGCCCCAAAATTTAATTGATCTGGTTTCTTTATACAGGCCAATGTGATTAGCCCCAGAGATGTCCACAGAATCACATGATTTCATTGGAATGTGTTGCAATGCAAACTTTGCTCTTATGTATACGTGAGTGTGCGGCATCATGATGTATACACAAAAGGGTGGGATCTTGCATCACTATGGCAGGACATTCGTTTCGTCATTTGCGTCCCCCTCCCCCATGGATATGTTCCAGATCGCTTGAGCAGACTTTTTTTTGTGCCTTCAAATCAGTCTTGGCTCCTGGTGACTGCCTGGACAAGTCCCTGCAGTTTTCTTGGCAAGATTAGCAGATTACTGAGACTAATTCAACATTTAGTTCAATCCAATTTTATTTTTTAAAAATATTGTTTTGTATTGATTATCGTACGTGATCATTCAGTCATCGAAGGAGGCTTTCTAAGAGCCGTAACAGGGATTTCTTAGAGGCTTAAGTTGTGACTATGTATCTTTGGCTTCAAAGCCTTTCTTGATGTTGGTTAGTTTAGATCACTTTGAGAGTCATCCAGCTGTGCTTACATTCCAAATCCTTGACAATTGTCATCACACTTTTTAGTCTTTCTTCTAGAGATCTCAATGTTTCTGTTTCTTCTTCTTCCTGATTGTCAACTTTACAGCTGATCCCATTCCTTTCTGTGCAACTTGATTGCCTCCGACTCCTGCTTGTAGTTCTATCATTTCCCATTCATGCTCCATTTATTAATTTAATTTAATTTAATTTAATTTAATTTAATTTAATTTAATTTAATTAATTTAATTTAATTTAATTTATTCCCACCCATCTCCCTGAATAGGGGACTCTGGGTGGTTGTCAGGGACATAACGGGCGGCGAAGGAGGGGGTTCCCTCCAGGAGGGGAAACACATGCGTAGTACTGAGACTCTATCTTTCCCTCCCAAAAGACTCAAGAAAGCCCCGCCATAGATTCTGGACTGTGTCTCTGGGTTTTTGTCAAGCCGTATTTAGTTTAGCTGGATTTCTGTTAGAGTAAGCATAATAAACACTAGAGTTTGGATTCCTAGCCTCAGCGTGTTATTTCTGTACTCAAAGTCAGGACAGTGGTTTACAGAATAAAAGGTAAAGGTTCCCCCCGCACAGTTGTGCAGTCGTGTCCGACTCTAGGGGCCAGTGCTCATCTCCGTTTGTTAGCCGAAGAGCCAGCGCTGTCCGAAGACGCTTCCACGGTCATGTGGCTGGCATGACGCATGCGGAACGCTGTTACCTACCCACCGAAGTGGTACCTATTAATCTACTTGCATTTGCATGCTTTCGAATTGCTAGGTTGGCTAGTGCGGTAGCTCACTCCATCACGCGGGACTAGGAATTTACAGAATTGCAAAGGTTAAAATCTATACATAAAATTACAACAAAACAATAAATAGATAGAATAAGTAAAAATCCAAAAGATGGTAAAAAGATGGCATTTTATACTCTAAAATGCTTACAGTACATTTTACTAATTTTACTATCCACAATCAGTACCTGTAAATAATGATAAATAAATCTCCGTGATTATAATAATGAATGTAAACTACACAAATAAATCACCCTGGTAGGGATGTGCATTCTGCTCAGGAAGCAACACCTAACAAACATTGGTTAATCTAAAAAAGGTAAATCAGAATCGGACCTGGTTAGTATCTGAACAGGAGACACCCAGAAATCCCATGGTTTTAGGCTAATCTGGAAAGTTAGAAAATATCCCAGAAGAAGGTAATGGCAAACTCTTCTTGTGTTGTTGTCAAGAAAACTACCTGAATGTATCTATGTGGTCCTCAGGAGTTGAATTTGATTTAATTTTAGAGAGAGAGGTTAAAATATAATTATACTTATAACCTCTGTGAAGAATATTGGAAGCCACTTCTTTGTATCTTTTTTCTTTCTTTTCTATTTTTCTTCAACTTTTTTTCTTTTCTTGCACTTTTTGCTTTCTCTTTGCTTTCTTTCTTTTTCTTTTTTCTTCCTTACTTTATATTAGGTTGTATTAGTTTTTATTTTCAATAAACCTTTTAAATAAACCCTAACCCTAACCCTATTTCATGATTTTAAGGGTCTAGGATATCTTATTGCAGACAAACCAGAGGAATCAATACAGGAATTTACTATCTAGCCAATGGACCAGGAATGGAGAACCTGAAGCCTTCCAGATGTTCCTGAAATCAAGCACCTGAAGCAGCATGACCAATGGTGAAGAAAGTTGGAAGAACTTTGGTTCCCACATGCCTACCTACAAACAAGATTTTTTAAAATCCTTGGTAGCAATCGTTTGATCTTATCTGGGGTTAATTATTTCCAAATGCTGAACCAAATTGAGGGGGCTGATGCCTGCAGAAGTCTTCATTCACTGTGAAAGTAAAAGAGAGACAATTTCTTCCCCCAGACCCTTGCATCTCTTTCATAGGGAGAAAAAGAGTTCCAGAAAGTTTCCTTCCTTCCTTCCTTCCTTCCTTCCTTCCTTCCTTCCTTCCTTCCTTCCTTCCTTCCTTCCTTCCTTCCTCCCTCCCTCCCCTCCCCTCCCCCTCCCCTCCCCCTCCCCTCCCCTCCCCTCCCCTATCCTATCCAGGAGGATCCAAGATGGCGACCGCAAGCGGACGCCGGCTGCGGCTCCGGGAGAGTTAAACCCCAAAGCCCCCCAAAAAACCCTCCTTTATACCCCACAAAAGTCTCCCACCTCCCCTTTTTGGGAAAGGTGGTTGAGAAAGTGGTGGCGTTGCAACTTCAAAGGACCCTGGATGAAGCGGATTATCTAGACCCTTTCCAGTCAGGTTTCAGGCCGGGATATGGGATGGAGACTGCATTGGTCGCGCTTACGGATGATCTCTGGCGGGAGCGGGATGGTGGTAGTGCATCCATCCTTGCTCTCTTGGATCTCTCAGCGGCATTCGATACCATCGACCATGGTATCCTGTTGGGGCAGCTTAGGGAGTTGGGGGTGGGCGGCGTAGTTTTGCGCTGGTTCACCTCCTTCCTCCGAGGCTGCTCCCAGTCGGTGGTAATAGGAGAGGAGAGATCTGACCCTCACCCCCTCTTGTGTGTGGTGCCGCAGGGTTAGGTTCTCTCTCCTCTCCTATTTAACATCTACATGAAACCGCTGGGCGAGGTCATCCGACACCATGGGATGAGGTATCATCAGTATGCGGATGATACTCAATTGTACATCTCCATCCCTGGTGAAGTAAGTGATGCAGTGTCCACCCTGTCCCAGTGCCTGGGGGCTGTGAGGGCCTGGATGGGGAACAACAGGCTACAATTGAACCCTAGCAAGACCGAGTAGCTGTGGATTAATGGCCTAGCGTCTTCTGGGAAATTATCATCTTTGGTTCTTGATGGGGTAGCACTGCCCCATTCGGAACCGGTGCGGAACTTGGGGGTCCTCCTAGACTCACGACTCCTGCTCAAAGAGCAGGTGGCAGTCGTGGCTAGGAGGGCTTTCGCACAACTTCAGTTGGTGCGCCAGTTACGCCCATTCCTGGATCACGATGCCCTCCGAACAGTCACTCATGCTCTCGTCATCTCCCATGTAGATTATTGCAATGCGCTCTACATGGGGCTACCCTTGAAGACTATCCGGAAGCTTCAGCTGGTGCAGAATGCGGCCGCACGAGCAATTTTGGGTGCACCAAAATCTGCACATATTACACCTTTGCTCCGCGAGCTGAATTGGGTGCCGGTCTGCTTCCGGGTACAATTCAAGGTGTTGGTTATCACCTTTAAAGCCCTACATGGCACGGGGCCAGAATACCTGAAGGACCGTCTTATCCCCATCTTATCAACCCGCCCCACCCGGTCATTCAGAGAGGGCCTGCTACAAGCCCCATCAATTAGAGAGTGTCATCTGATGGGGTCTAGGAGGCGGGCCTTCTCTGTGGCAGCACCCACACTGTGGAACATCTTGCCCCAAGAGTTGAGGCAGATCTCCTCCCTCCCGACCTTTAGGAAAGAGCTGAAGACCTGGTTCTGCCGCCTGGCATGGGAAGGAGGAAAGGATAGTTCCTCATGGGGGTGGCTAATTCCTTAAGTTTATAATGTCCTTCGTTTTAATTCCACCGTCCATCTGGATTTATAAATATTTATTATTTTATATACTGTACATTGATGTTTTATATTCTGTTTTAATCTATTTTATTGTAAACCACCCAGAGTTCCCCGTTGGGGGAGATGGGCGGTTATATAAATTTAATTAAATTAAAATTTCCTTTCCTTTCCTTTCCTTTCCTTTCCTTTCCTTTCCTTTCCTTTCCTTTCCTTTCCTTTCCTTTCCTTTCCTTCCTTTCCTTTCCTTTCCTTTCCTTTCCTTTCCTTTCCTTTCCTTTCCTTTCCTTTCCTTTCCTTTCCTTTCCTCTCCTCTCCTCCCCTCCTCCTCCCCTCCTCCTCCCCTCCCCCTCCTCCCCTTCCCCTT
This sequence comes from Charina bottae, assembly GCA_023362775.1. Lineage (NCBI taxonomy): Eukaryota > Metazoa > Chordata > Lepidosauria > Squamata > Charinaidae > Charina > Charina bottae. The sequence continues at coordinate 20,702,039 of JALMGJ010000013.1, forward strand.
CCCCCTTCCCCCCTCCCCCCTCCCCCCTTCCCCCTTCCCCTTCCCCTCCCTCCCTCCCTCCCCTCCTTCCTTCCTTCCTTCCTTCCTTCCTTCCTTCCTTCCTTCCTTCCTTCCTTCCTTCCTTCCTTCCTTCCTTCCTTCCTTCCTTCCTTCCTTCCTCCTTCCTTCCTTCCTTCCTTCCTTCCTTCCTTCCTTCCTTCCTTCCTTCCTTCCCCCTTCCCCCCCTCCCTCCCTCCCTCCCTCCCTCCCTCCTCACATGTCCTTATCTCTCCGCTTCTATCTTGCTAAAAATATCACCTGACCAGACAATGGTGCAGTCCCCCTTTGGGTCTCCACTTGACTCATTTCAACAAAGAGGAAGATAGAGGACAAGAGTCCTTGTCCTGTTGAGAGTTTCATGGAAGCATTTTCAAAGGGGAGAAGAAAACAGACCCGTCGGCCACCAAACTAAGGTGACTCCCCCTTCCCCACATTCTAATAGGAACTTACACAGCCCCCTCTTTCTGTTTACTTGGTTTCAAATCTGCCTCTTCATGAAAGGGGCAGATTTAGGTAGAACAAACCATCTTGCGCGGTGCTAATTATTTCCATGCCGGATCACAGAGCCTATCTTGAACATGCGACATGGATGGGTCATTGCAAATCTTTCAATAGATTGATCTTTCCAGCCTATAGATGTCCCCTCAAATACAATGCTATGTAGCTCAAACTTCTCTTTGATGGTCACAGAATCAAGAGAGCGGAAATCATGCGATGTATGGGCCAGAGTGAGCCAGCCCAGAGTTTGTTAACTTTATGATACCATTCAAATAACATAACGGCAGAAGCTCTCAGCAGCCAATTCTTTCTGGTGAGTTGAGTCTCATGCAGTTTCTCTAGGGGCTTAAAGATGGTCTGCTGTACTTAAAAGGACTGCAATTACAGTGATGTACACAAATGTTAATAGGACCCCAACCCCCAGGGCTATATGGGCGAAGGAGCGTGCCAACGTGGAGTGTCGCCGAGCCGCTGTTCGGTCACCAATTTTGTTAGCTTGCTGAGTCTGCAGGAAAAAAAGAAAATAATGATGGATTCACGCTGAATAATATTCCCATGCAGGAAGTGTAATACTGAGTACGCCCCGAAAAACCTACTGTTCTGTTGGCCAGCGAAAAATTCTATTGTCATGGGTGGAGAGACACTTATCAGTAGGATTGGCAGAGCAGAAGTCCATAGTTCACCTCTTTTTCAAGCTTGCTTTGATAGACAAATAGCCAATATGAAAAGTTTCTGGTCAAATGATAATTGAAGAGTCAACAGAATCTGACTCAATACATAGCTAAGCATGCATTTCTATAAATGGTTGCTCTAATTTTTAAAACTAAGCCTAGAAGAACCTTTAAACTCAATTTAATCTCAGGCTTTTCTAGCCTTGTGCCCTCCAGACCCATCATCTAGAGTAGTGTTTCTCAACCTCAGCAACTTTAAGACGTGTGGACTTCAACTCCCAGAATTCCCCAGCCAGCATGCTGGCTGGGGAATTCTGGGAGTTAAAGTCCACACATCTTAAAGTTGCTGAGGTTGAGAAACACTGCTCTAGAGATCAGGGAAGGCTGTTGAGGCTTCCAAACTGCTCTAAAGTCTGAAGTATAGACTACTGTTAAAGCCATTGCACTTAAAATGAATGCCAGTGAAAGCCCCACTGTTTGTTGAGCTTTAATTTTTCCCATAATAGTTCTCATCAGCATAAGGCTACATGTAAATTCATATCTCCCTTCCAAAATGAGCTTTAGGCTGGAGTTTTGGCTGAGGTTTATTGCACCCTCTGAGATTTTCTTGCTGAAGGAGATCTACAAACACTAGACGTCTCTACAGAACATTTTCCATAGGACCCCACTCCTAAGTATTATTTCTCTCTCTTGAGAGTCCTGGCCCAGACTGCCCTTATTGTGCTTTAATTTCAGTCACAAAAGACAATGAATGGTCTTCCTTCCTTCCTTCCTTCCTTCCTTCCTTCCTTCCTTCCTTCCTTCCTTCCTTCCTTCCTTCCTTCCTTCCTTCCTTCCTTCCTTCCTTCCTTCCTTCCTTCCTGGTTCAAATTGCCTGTTGGCTTAAGTTTTTATCTTGCATCTTAGACACCAGTGTTCCCCTTTGCAAATAGCTTTGACTCTCTCTCTCATTCTTCCCCCCCCCCCAAACATTGATGCTCACCTGTATTGAGAAAACCAAGGCAGCAATACCCAGGGGTAGACAGCAGCAAAGCATGGTGAAGATAGAGTAGGCCAAGAAATCAGGTTCATTAGTTGGCTGGTCTGGGGTGATGATTATAGCTTGCTGAGGTTGAACAAACACTCCTTGATTGGATCCTGCACCAGGGGACATATAAAAAATTTGGTACGGGGGTGGCATTGCAGAAGGTGCTGTATTGTCCATAGGGCATGGTGGTCCAGCAGGATGGTTCAGAGCAGGAATCGAAGGGGGCTCCTTTCCTGAGTATGGTGGTGGATTCATAGCACCAGCCTTTGTGTTTCCAGGTTCTCCTTCGTCCTCAGTTCTCCACGTGCCACCCCCCCAGTTGCTGTTGGATGACTTTTGTGGGTTTTCTTTCTTCTACCCTCAAACTTTTCTTTCCTTATGGAACAATGGGAATTTGCTCTGGTTCTTAAACAGAATTATTTTCCAGTGGCTTCCAGTCCTAGGCGGTAAGTGAATAGAATGAGGAATTAGACAATGAATAACCCAGATAGACAGAGCGATACTAGGTGTGGCACCCAGGAAAGGGGGATGGCCTTGCTCAACAACTGTAATCTCATTTCTTCTGTGTGATATGGGAACATATACTCCTTTTTGTCCAGTGACCCTGTAGCCATCATGTCTAACTCATTTCTCACCATAACATTCATCATTTCCCACAGCTCGCAATATGGATAAGTAGCTAGATAAGTAGCACAATGGCCTTTCAAAATGTCTCATCAAAATTATTAGGAGAGAAAGTGTGTGAGTGATTTCTTCAATTGTTTCCAGGAAAAGGAGAAGTTCTCCAATAAGTTCTCAAAGGCCAGAGTCTCCCTTCGTAGTAACAGCAGCAGCCTTGCTGAAAAAGCCTGCAGGGAGGAATTGTGTGGTCTTTCCTTGGGGTTTAATGGAATCCATAGAAGCTAGGAACCCATGTAGAACACCAGAGAAAAAATTTATTTATTTATTTATTTATTTATTTATTTATTTATTTATTTATTCATTCATTCATTCATTCATTCATTCATTCATTCATTCATTTGATTTCTCACCGCCCAACTCCCTCAAGGGACTCTGGGCGGTTTACAAATCAACAAAATATCAAACATTAAAATAGCAATTTAAAAATACAATAAATATAATAAAATCAAGATGGCGAGGTTTCCTTTCAACATTGGAAGGGCAATTCTAGGGCTATCCTACGAGGTTAGCCATCCCCAGGCGTTTATACTCTTCTTTCCGCCCCAGGCCTGTTGGCAAAGCCAAGTCTTGAGTTGTTTCCTGAAGTCCAGGAGCGAGGTGGACTGTCTTAACTCTGGGGGAAGGATATTCCACAGAGCAGGCGCTACTGCAGAGAAGGCACGCTTCCGTGACTCCGTGAGATTATAGGATGAAAGGTAGGACGTTCATACTGTTGGCTTGCAAGAACACAAAATGACCATCCCAGTGTGGAATGGTGGTTGAGGTGTTGAAGTAGGACTGGAGAGACCTGGGCTACAGTCTTCCCTCAGGTATAGAAGCTCCCTTGGTGACTTTGGACCAGTCATTCTCTCTCAGCCCAATCTGATAAATAAATGCAAAATCCCATGGAAAAACACGGAAAGCAAATTCTCTTTCATTTGACTAAATGTGGTGTGTGAGAAGAAAATGCATATTTGGGTACATATATGATTGTTTTACAAGTTGCAGCTCTCCATTCTTAAGTATTGTCAAAGGCCCTCCATGCTGTATTTCTAAACTCTGTCCTGGTCCTCTTCTCCACTCAAGAAGAAAAACACCAGTGGTTCTTTTGTTGATAAGCAGAAAAAAAAGGAAACACTCACTATAAGATGATTTAGTGATATAACGGGTGCAAAATTATTATTTGAGGGATTGCCTCTCCCCAGTTGTGTCTCCATATCCCATCATGTCCATCAAAAGAGGCATGCTTCAGGTCCCGTCTAATATGGAGGGCCACCTGGTGGGGCCCAGGAAGAGAGCCTTTTCTGTCATGGCACCCACCCTTCGGAACATCATTCCCCCAGAGGTTAGATTGGCCCTGACCTGATTGATAAGGCCTTAACAACTTGGTTTTGTCCCTGAGCCTGGGGGTCAGGAGCTGGGGCTGAGCCCACACATCGGCTATGTTAATCGTGACTGTTGGGTCGGTTTTTACCCCAGATGCTGTTTTATGTGTGCTGTTTTGTCCTTCCTGTTTTTATGCTTTTATATTTTTTAACATGGTAAACCACCCAGAGTCATGAACTTGAGGTGGGTGGCCATATAAATTGGAATCATAAAAGTCAATATCATAAAAGTCAATCGATCGATCGATCCATCTACAGGACCTTCATGACATGGCACGGCAAACTGTGATACCCTAAGATGCTTCAACATTTATGGGTGTGCCTTTGTATGCATGGACATAATATATAAGATACAGTATGTGGAAATGTTCAGATTGGAGCTGGGTGCTGAACCTGCCAGATCCCTGCAAGTACTTGGATCCATTGTTTATATATTTATACTGATATTTATACCCCGCCTATCCCCTCCCTAATGGAGGACTCTAGGCGGCTTCCATGCATATACATTTTCAATTTATACAATCATCAAATTTAACAGTGTATTAACTGCGCGTAAGGGAAAGGGGTAAGGGAACCGACTGTTCTAAGGCTCCGGACTACATATCCCAAGATGCCTTGAGCTGGCTGCTGATGTCCTTGTAGATGTTACTTCCGGGTCCGTCGTAACTGCCGCCATTCGATCTTTCCTCCAATCTTTTTCCTCTGGTGGAACCGACTCCCGACAGGATGCCAGCAAATTTTCCCACTTAAGGTGGTACCCATTTATCTACTTGCAAAGCTTTCGAACTGTTGGGTTGACAGGAACTGGGACTAGCAACGAGAGCTCACCTCGTTGCACGAGGATTCGAACTGCCAACCTTCTGATCGGCAGTCTAAAGCTCAGCGGTTTAACCCGCTGAGCCACCGCGTCCATTGTTGAATTTCTGTTGCCTCCTGAAGGTTCCTCCTTATGTCCAGTGAAATGTCATTCCTTGTGTGGCAGACCTTCAGGTTTCTGAAAACTGCCCTTCTCTTCTCTTCTCTTGGTATAGTTTATCTTTGTTCTCCAATGTTTCCTCTTTGGACTTGATTTTTCCATGATCATCTTTATTTATTTATTTTTTGGGGTGCCTTCAAGTCAGTGTTGACTCCTGGGGACTGTCTGGACTAGTCCTTGCAGTTTTCTTGGCAAGGTTTTTTGGAAGTGGTTTGCCATTATCTTCTTCCTAGGGCTGAGAGAGAGGGACTGGCCCAAGGTTACCCAGCTGGCTTTGTGCCTAAGGCGGGACTAGAACTCATGGTCTCCTGGTTTCTAGCCTGGTGCCTTAACCACTACACCAATCTGGCTCTCCATCATCTCTATTGCTCTCTTCCAAATGTTTTCCAGGTCGTCTGCAGTCTTAAATTGTAGTAACCTATGCTCCAGGTGATGCTAACAGAATTGGCTCACCCAACATGTAGGCCATAATGCAATTTGTTTGGTTTGGGCTTAGCAAGCTATGTGAACACAATACTAGACAGGTGATGCTATCCCACAATGGCTTATTCAACAGACCATGGTTGAAACAAACAATGGCTTAGCACGATGAATAATCAGTGGCAAGTTATCAGTGAGCTCCCCAAAGCAATGATTGGTAAAAGGGAATTTGACAGACTTGCTACCCAGAGATTTGGGACCTATCTAGAGTTGCGGGGAAGCAACCACCCTGAAGCTTTTGTAGGGAAAGGATAATGTTTCAAGAGAGTTTCCTTGATACTGAAATTGGCAGGAGCAGAAATAAGTAATCTGTACAGTAATTAAAGAGGAAAGGAAGAAGCTAGAAGGTGGCTTCCTACAGGGCTGACTTTTTACTATAGATTTTGAGTGTTAATAAAGGTGGGGTGTCCTTTTCTTTTTATTCTGGGGTGGCCCCAGTTAAAGTTAATAGCTTCTTAACCCCTAGTAAAATATTAATTGGCATAATCTCTGATGTCATATAATTTGTTGTTGAGTTCAGATACAAACCCATATTGCTTCTCTATACACACATTGCCCAAAGCTCTTTAAATGTGGCTTATCAGACATTTTATGGCTTGCTGTGACATGTGAGCCACCTGCAAAATTGATAGAGATGATAACTGACCTGTGAATGTACAATACAACATCATGACCAGATTGATTTACTTTTTATCATTCTCTTTAATAGAGTCAGCAAGTGTCTCAACCGACCAGGCAAAGAGCAATGGGCAAAGGACAACTCTGCCCGAGCTCCTTGCAAATGGATAAATCATAGAAAGCAACTGATTGACCCTGGCATGCAGCCAAACTTTAAATCCAGCTCTGAAATCCAGGCTCAAACAGAGGTATCCCTTTAAGGATACTAGAAGCATATCCTATTGTTGGTTGCTGGCCTTGCTTCTCTTGGGCACTCCAACTGGTAAGAGAATCTCTTTGGATTTACAAAATTCAAGATTCCTCAGAAGCACATGGTCATCTCCAAGGGGACAGATTGAAAATCTGGAGCAGTTTTGGTGACCAGATCCACATTAAGCAAGTGAGTTCATATAAGATACTTTAGGATGGTCTTCTATTTTCTTTGCTCTGCCTTCAGGAAGCCAATTAACACCACCAGCCTGAACAATAATGACTTCCACACCCTGTTTGTCCTTTTATACTAATGTGTACTTACCTGTAAGTAAGTACACATTAGTATAGTCTTACATTAGTAAGTAAGTACACATTAGTATAGTCAAGTGAGTCATTCCAAGCTGATCCTGCAAGCTATTCTGTGAGTAATTTCGCCAGACTCTCCCCAAGTTCTCATGGATTGCCAAAACACACCCATACACTCAAATAAACCTACATTTATGACATGGGTTTGATTAAATATTTTCTTGGCTCTTTTATTAGCTTTTCTTTGAGGAACCACAAAACAAACAATGTGGGACATTATTAACTAGTGATCTGCCTGAGAATGGAAATAGTTGGCCAAATGCTACCTCAACTTAAGAGTGAGAAATGTCCTTTCATTGCTTTTTCCCCATATCTTAGCCTGCCAGCTATGAACTATGCTTAAAGGAAAAGTTGATTGCAGATTAGCCAATGATGCTTCTACGTAAATGAGTCCTGCAGCAGGAGAGTATGCTTCAAATTCTTGGTTCTCCTCCCCTACCCCACCCCCAAATGATAATTTTCTACTCAGGAAGATCCAATATGGGGCAATTGGTTAGGAGAAAGGCAGTCGCTGGAGTTTCTACAAAGTTACTGAGGTACAAACTCAAGATTCCTTTGAAAATTCATATGCAAGAAAGAACATGTAAAAGAAAATACATGAGATAGAAAGTATTTCTTGGTTCCTTGGGAGCAAAGGAAAAACTAGTAGAAGTTCATTAGATAGAATTAATTTAATTCCCTAGGGAAGTGGAGTTCCTGTGAGTCATTTCATTATCAGGCATGAAACTTTAGGGACAGTATGTTACTCAATGTCTGGGTCACATGGTTTGTTTATAAAGGTCTCCTTGGAAGAAATGTGGAAGCCGTTGATGTTCTGGTGGAACAATGCTTTGTTTCTGAGTACTTGGCTGCTTGCAGGTCACAACAGGCACCATAAAATTAATCCATGGCTACTCTCTTTCTACAGGAAGGCTTACAGATGGGAAGCAACTGTCACAATGAACTGAAATGGAAAGGAAGGCACTGCTCAAGAGATGGCTTTTACGCAACTATCTGAAACAATATGGGGAGGGTGTGTCTCTGTTTGCCAAAGATTCTGTGACATGGAATGGAGGAAAGCTGTTTTTACTATCACTTATAGGGGACAAGTGTGTGCTATATGTTAGAAACGGTTCCTTTCCATTGAGGTCAGAGCAGATTTATAAATGTCCTTCTCTAAATGATGACAGCTGAAACTTTCAACTCTGTCTTAGTGTGATGAAATCATTTCACTTGGTTTCATCTTGAGTTTTCAAGAGACAAGAAAGGAACTCTGGGCTGTCAAGGAGCTTGACTTTGAAAAAGGCGTACCACTCATGTCCTCTGTAGATGATTTCCTCTACCAACTTAATAGCCAAGGAAATGTTTGTTAGTTGGCCAAAGTTCTCTATCTGTCTCTTTATCTCCAAGTAGGGTAACCATATCTGGCCTGCATAAATCCAGCTGAACGATAGGTGATAGCAACAAACTTGAGTTTCTTCTATTGGTTGGCGGCCACTTACAGTAATAGTCATCTGGATTTTTGAAGGCCGGATATGGTAGCCCTAAAAGCAAGTGATTGGTGCAAGCTGTTACGTACTGAGCTTCATGATCGGAGTGGGGATTTGGACTGGGTCACCTCACCAGACCCCCTAAGTTGGTTTCATCTGCTCAATTTATGTGTGCCAGGCTATTAAAATCATAGGAACAGCCTCTGGCCCAGGAATGAGTGGGTAGGAGGTGGATTTGGGGACCCTGATCATTGGCCTTCACAAATGCTACAGTACATGGAAAAATAATTGACTCCCTCATGGAAAGTTCATCTTCAAGAATGCAGCTTTATTCCTCCTCTGCTTGTTAGAAATGTGTTCATGCAAGCTGAGTTGCATTGCAAAACCTAAACAAAGGCAATTTGTAGTGACTTTGGGTGGGGGGAATTTTTGCTAAGGCCTCTGATTAATCATTCTGTCCAAACAAAGAGCAAAGGAGAAGGATCTGGAAAGGGCAAAGATTTAGCAGCTTCTTCACCCCAGCTCACTTCCTTTTTTTTTTTCTTTTATAAGGGAGCTGGAATCACAGAAAGGCTGATAGCAAAGTAAACAGCCTTAGAAAGAATCTCAACCACAGCTTCTCTATCCAAGCCTGGTGTTGTGCTGTGGTTATTTTTACTGATATTAGGAAAAACAAGAATTCTATGGCATTGATTTCTTGGTCAGGTCTATTCAGTGAGGCTGGTGAAACTACTTTTCTGGCTATAATAACAGAATCTGTCAGCCCTTCGAGGTAAACCAGACCAGGAAACCAAAGTTATGAATGCTAAAATTTATTATAAGGTTACAGTAATAGAATCTCGCAAGTCTGAATGCGTCTCCCACCTCCCTCCCTTGATCTTCAAGAGAACTAGGGCGGGTCAAGTCTGAGGTGCTTTCTCAAATTAGGTTTCTGCCTTGGACTCAACTTTCTCTTATCTGACCATCGTCTTGGTTGCGGCTCTTCCTCCTGTTCCTCAAGATTACTCTTATAGTCCATTACAGAATCTTGCAAGTCTGATTGTATTGTATTTCCTCCTCCTTATTGTTCAGTGAATTACGGAGGTGTCTGTCTGAATCACTTGTGAACGTTATCTGGACGTTCTCAACTTGGACAGTGTTTTATCCCTTGTCGTCTTGGCAATGGAGCTTCCATATCTCTGTCAAGGTGATCTTCCTTACTCTCTACATGTATTCATTATCCCATTGTTACAGCTACAATAATAGTAAGCTTACCAGATATGGTATTAAAAAATCAGTCAGGCAACTGATATAGTAAACCTGAACTCTAGTGGTCATCTCGAGTCTTGCAGACCTGGTAGCTTTAACCTGGATAAGCATGTTGGGTGAGTCAGCCTATCTGCAAGATGTCTTCCTCTCCTTTTTTTAATCCACTGAATCCTAAATGGAGCACTATAGCATCACTGACAGAGGGCGGCAGTACTGTCTGAGGAAACACCAGCATTGACGGAACTCTTGAGCAGAGCTGTAGTAGCTGATCCTTGGAAGCTAGGAAGCTGTACAATGGAGAGCTGGCTCTAAGCCAAGGATGGAATACATCTGCCTTAGCTAAATGTTGGTGAACATTTGCCATGCTCCTCCGTGGCGCCAGAGTCAGAAATAAAAGCTCCCTTCCTGACTCAGAGATTGCGATCTGGCCTTAATTTTATCTCGACGCTATACTATGAGGTTTGTTTGTTTGTTTGTTTATTTATTTATTTATTTATTTATTTATTTATTATTTGGACTTATCACCGCCCATCTCTACCATGGGCGGTTTACAATCATATTATAAAAAGTTAAAAACCTATACATCTAAAATCTACTATAAAATAAATAAAAAATCCAAGAGATGGTGTGTTCTTAAAAGGAGGATATTACTAAGCTAACCTGGGTTCCCTCTCCCCAGATTGCCACACCTCGTCTCCTTCCAAGGGGGATATGAAAGTTAAATAATTTACATCACGTTGGACTTTGTTTTCTCTTTCCCAGACCTCACCCACTCCTAGAGACTCTGTCATTCACGGATGCTTTCTGGTAGCTGGAGAGGCCATGCATCTGAGCAGGAAATGGGCAGATTTCTAGAAGTATTATTTTTAGCTGCTGAGATACTGGATGGAATGGTAGAATGGGACCTTAGGCACTGCCTTATAAACAGTACTGTTTAGGGTGAGTGCTCTTAATGCCATCCAGAAAAAAATGGCAAACTTAGTGGGAGAGAAGAATATTTATGGAAATTAATGTCATGCATGGAGAAACAGTATTCCCATCTTGGGTACCCCAAATGGCTAACGTTGCTTGAAATAATGGCTATGTTTCTCTGTAGATGTTGCCCAGGGTCTTGCCCTTCAGAAAACATGACAATACCTTTACTGATGAAACAATGTGTAGAATTTTAATAAAGTTTATATACCAGAATAATAATAATAATAATAATAATAATAATAATAATAATAATAAATGAAACACATACTTGGTTTGCAGAAGGCTTTAGTTTAGTTTAGTTTAGTTTAGTTTAGTTTAGTTTAGTTTAGTTTAGTTTAGTTTAGTTTAGTTTAGTTGATTGTTTATTGATTAGTCAAATGATCATATCAAATCATAACATATCATCAGGACAGTAAAATAGGGTAAAATTAATACAGCATATTGGAATATATTAAAATATTCAATAAAATAATTAGATAAGATCATCCCCTTGGCGGTTGACCCCAATCTCATTGAGGAGAACACTCTCAATTGAATGGCTTTAGCTTGGCAGCCTTTCTGGCGGCTCATGTGTTTGTATCTTGAAGGAGGTAAGATAGCCTGTTGATGGGACCCAATGGGTTGTCCTGTGACTTTAAATGCTGTGCTTTGGGTGAAGCATATAGTTGGCAGCCAAAGAGATTTGAGTGGTGGCCTCTATTTGTGGTGCATCACGTATCCATATCCTCTCTGAATAAGGTACTTGATGGAATTGCCTGTGTTTTACCATAGAATCCAGGAACTCAAATCCTGCTCTGGTTAAGGCCATTCTTTGGCCCTAGGTCAGACCAATGGTTAGCAGAAGGTCTCAAGTTTCATTCCTGATCTCTCCAAATAAAACTCCAGCTTGAAATCCTGGAGAGTCATGGTCTGTCAGTGGCAATTTTAGTACAATATGCTGAACCAGTTTAGTTAAAGATGTAATCGTGGCATTCACACAACATGCTGATCTGGGTTAGTATTAATCCTGGATAGGGTTTCTTTTGATAGTGTTGTGCAAATCCAGTCTCGTTGGTTAATCTATGGTTCAATGTTTTGTGCAAACCCAGAAACTGCATTAAATTGGTAATTGGATTAAATGTGCTGTGTGAAGGCAGCTAGTATTGACAGTTCTGGTCTAGACATTTTGGTGTAGTAGAAGATAGTTTTCTAGATGCAAAGAAAAGGTCTTTCAAATATTGAGATAAGATTTCCACATTTTATTGTTAACCGCCTTGGGCATTTGGCTGATTGTTTCCTTGAATGGCTATATAAGCCCTTCAAATCAGATTTGTTTTTTGATTCTGCCACTTTCCCCTTCTAACCCAAATGGCAGTGCTTTCTTTTTCTTCATTACTGACCTGATAGGAGTAAAGAAGCAGGGAATCCATCAAATAGGGTCTGGGGTCTGCATGGACCATCAGCCCATCATCCTGGCCAAAGTGGGGGGAGGGATTGACATCTGAAAAGTGTTTCTTAAACTGGCTTCATTTCCAGCTGGTTTACACATGGGAGATAAGCAACTTAAGCCTGCTTTGAAGAAAAGCCCTGTGTCTTTAATCAAACAAACTACAGTTTTTCTGGAGTGCCATTTTGAGAAGTTTTGAGAATTAAGTTAAAGGTACTTAGTAGAAATAAACATAGAGCTTAAAGCTTGTCCAAATCAGTTTCATTGGGATTCAGTTAGGTATGTCATTTTTATCTTATTTCTACACCCATCTACAGCAGGGCTTTCCAAAGTGCCGCCGCTGGCGATACATACAGTTTGGAAAGCTCTGATCTACAGTATAAACAAAAATGCACAAAACTTCCTATTTGTTTCTGGAGGCAATTAAATCTAACAGGCCTTTTGATACATACCTCCCCTCCCTATATACATACTGTATTTTGAGAGCACAGCTTCCCAAGTGTGCAATATGAAATACATTTGCCTTCTGATTTGCTTATTAATTCTGAAAGTGTGAATTAGTGTGAATTAGTGTGAATTATTATCACCTTTAAAGCCCTATATGGCATGGGGCCAGGCTACCTGAGGGACTGTCTCATCCTGACTACATCTGCCCGCCCCACCCAGTCATGCAGAGAGGGCATGCTTCGGACCCCATCAATAAAAGAATTTCATCTAGCGGGGTCCAGGAGGCGTGCCTTCTCTGCGATAGCACCCGCCCTGTGGAATATCTTGCCCCCGGAGGTGAGGCGGGCGCCCTTGCTCCTAGCCTTCCGGAAGTCTTTAAAGACCTGGTTCTGCCACCTTGCTTGGGATGAAGGAGGTAATAGTTCCTCCTGGGGGTGGTTAGCCCCGTGATATCCTCCTTTTTAAGATCCTACCATCCTCTGGATTTTCTTTATTAATTATTATATTGTATTTTAAAGTGTATAGGTTTTTAATTTTAATATTATTGTTGTAAACTGCCCAGAGTCTACTGCTGTAGAGATGGGCAGTGATAAATCTGAATAATAAATAATAAATAAATAAATAAGGTTTGTCTGCTTAGAAATGCAGACAACATGAATTTTTTTGTTGCATGAGAAGTAGATCTGCATCATTACTGAGAGAGATCTGTCAAGTTGCTCTGACCTCACAAATGCTATTGTGAGTCAACACAGTCCATTTCTCTCCTGGAATGAAATGGATTTTTTTTTTAAAAAAAGAAAGTATTGGCAAATAAGGCAGGAGAAATTGGATTTTGAGGGATGGTGAATGCTGTGAAGAAGTCTGACAGTGTAAAGCAATGTTTCTCAACCTTGGCCACTTTAAGCAGTGTAGACTTCAACTCCCAGAATTCACCAGCCAGCATGAGAGAGAGAGAGAGAGGGAGGGAGGGAGGGAGGGAGGGAGGAGAGAATGGTGAAAAGGACGGGAGCAGGAGAGAGAAAAGTGGTCCTTAAAGAGAGCATAAAACACTGGGAAAGAGGTAGAGAAAGACTGGCAGAAAAAGAGAGAGGGAGAAAAGAAGTTGCAGAAAGAGAAAGAAAAATGGCACAGAAACAGGGTGACAGAAAGAGGGGATGAAGGGAAAGCACCCTCTCCATTTTGGATAAAGGCCCCATTCATTGGTGGATTTATTCTGACTCTCTAAAGGTTTACCTGGAGAAGATGCTGATGCTAGGGAAAGTGGAAGGCAAAAGGAAGAGGGGCCAACCAAGGGCAAGATGGATGGATGATATTCTGGAGGTGACGGATTCGACCTTGGGGGAGCTGGGGGTGGCGACGGCCGACAGGAAGCTCTGGCGTGGGCTGGTCCATGAAGTCACAAAGAGTCGGAAGCGACTGAACGAATAAACAACAAAAACAAAGGTTTACAATCCTTGTAGATGATCTCTGCAGGAATAAGATGTGAACAGAGAATAAGTAGTAGCCTAAAGTCCATCTTGGGAACACTGTTGGAATTATGTGCCAGAATGAAGGTAGATAGGAGGAGTTTGCCATGATGGATCTGAACAGATTCTGTTTCATTACACTTTTATTGTTCTTTTATACTTATTAAACTTCTAGCTTTGGGTAAGGCAGTGGACATCTTCTAGAAGAGAAGTTGTGTTAATGGTTTAAGGCCATGGAATAAGAACACAATTCCTTTTTTATATATATCTATAAGCAAAGTCCATGATAGGAGAGTATATTAGATAGTGAATTGTAATTAAAGGTGATGCTAAAATAATATGCTTATACAATTCACCGAAAGGCTATTTTTAGAAAGCTCTAAGTACATGGCATTGCATGGAAAAAACACACAGATGCTGCATTGTCTAGCGTAGAGAATTGGTCTTGAGGATAATGAGGTGGGCTGTGACTGTTTTGAAGCAACTGTCTCCACTGGGAATTCCTTTTGAATAATTAGAATTTTTTTAAAAAGAGGGAAATGCTGGATGTCTCCCCCGCCCCAGTAAACCACAGTGAAGTCCTTAAAGGTTAATTCAGTTCTGCACTCTGGGGAACTAATTGACTATGACTGGTTGACAAACATGTCAGGTACATGATGTACAGTCCGGCAACAAAACTATTACCCCTGACCTATCACCAGATCTGACCCTTCACCCTCTGTGCCCAGTCCTGTTGCATCAGGCTGAAGAAAGAGAAAAAATAAACCAGAATAGGGCATAAGATTAAACTAAAAACTGGACAGGTTGGAGGCTTCAAAGGATGTTTATTACTCATGTTTCCAGGTAGTCTGTCTCCAGCTCCTAACTGAAATTCTGTGCAGAGTAATCAAACATTACATCAATCAGGCTAATGGTTAGCAATCAGGCTAAAATTAAAACCTCTGGAGATGCCAACACAGGAGATTGAATAACCAACAGAGCAAAATTTGGGAGTGACCTCCAAGGATCTCTGCAGATATAGGGGGATTCTTGATGTTTCACAGTTTTGGGGAGAAAAGAGACCCAAACCAATTTGGGGGGTCTGAAAGACAAGGCTTCTGGTTTCCAATTTGGTTATTGGATACCCAGGTTATTTACAAGTTAATGTTCTTTCTTGCGTCACTGAAATCCCTGTTATATTGTCCCTTTGTATTTGGGTGTGGTTTCTGAGATGAGACAATAGGGAAAAATACAACAGGATGTTTCTGTCTCTGGACAAAGGCCATTGTGTGGTGGATGCTTTATTTATCTTTGTTGTCCTCTGTTCAGTGTTTACCATCAACAGAGATGCAGATAATGGTTTTCCAACCTGACCTGGCTTCCAAGCCAGAGAGAGCGAGCGAGAGCGAGAGAGAGACCCCTCCCCTCCACCTGGGAGGGGTGAGTCAAGATCCTTGGACCACAATAACCACCCATTGTTTTCCGAGTGGTTGGCTCCAGTCATTTGCATTCCCCAAGGATTTCATAAGGAATCATCCTACGTGTCTTCTAGTGAGTAGAACTGGGGTTGTTTTCCCCATCCTGTGGCACTCTTTGGGAAACTTGCATCCGCAGCATATGCTAGCAGACAAGTCTCCATCTATAAAACAGACTGATGGTTTCACAAGAAGAGCCAGCATACGTTCTTAACAGAATGCTTGCTATGTGATTTAATTTGAGTTGTAAAGCCAGCTATTAAAACATAACTATGCTGCCAGCAAGATAGAGAACACATCAAATCAGCTTGCTTAGATGCATGTACTCAGCAAACCGTGGTTTGCTTTAATGTTTTGTTGAATGAATTATTGCGATCTGTTTCATGCAGCATGTTAAGACCTGGTTTTTCAACCATGGTGGCTGGTTGAGCTTGTCTAAAATGACACAAATTGTCTGATGGTTCAGTCCTGGCAAGACTGAGTGGCTTCAGGTTTTGGGGCCACCAGGATCTGGGAAATTACCATGGTCCTGGATGGGGTGGCACGACCCCAGACAAACCTGGTGCACAATCTGGGAGTCCTTCTGGACTCACAACTCCTGCTCAATGAGCAGTGACAGTCATGGCTAGGAGGGCCTTTGTGCAACTTTGGGTTGTGTGCCAGTTGCGCCCATTCCTGGATTGGGAGGGCCTACTATCAGTCACCCATGCCCTGGTCACCTCACACATGGATTACTATAATGTGCTCTACATGGGGCTGCTTTTGAAGAGCATCCAGAAGCTTCAGCTGGTCAAAATGAGGTGGCATGGGCAGTTATGTGTGCTCCTAGATCAGTGCACATTACATCTCTGCTACGAGGGCTGCATTGGTTGCCAGTTTGCTTCTGGGTTCAATTCAAGGTGCTGGTAGTGACCTATAAATCCCTTTCCCATCAGATCCATCTGATGTCCCATTAGATCAATCAATCACATTTATTACAGCCCCAAGGCCAGATACAATCAAAATATATAATAGTAACAATCTTACCTCCAGCAAAGGAGATTGTTACCTTGTCGTGGTGCTGGAGCTTGAGCACCTCAATGAGCACCATGAGCTAAACCATGAAGGGACACCCAAGACGGGAAGGTCATGGAAGAGAGGCCAGTGAACTGAAATGGACTGGAATGGGCCACTTCACCTCAGATGACCACCAGATTTACTACTGTGGACAAGAGGAACACAGAAGAAATGGAGTAGCCTTCATAATTAATAATAAAGTGGCTAAAGCAGTGCTTGGATACAATCCAAAAAACGATAGAATGATCTCAATTCGAATTCAGGGTAAGCCATTTAACATCACAGTGATCCAGATATACACCCCAACCACAGATGCTGAAGAAGCAGAAGTAGATCAGTTCTATGAGGATCTGCAGCACCTACTGGATAATACGCCAAAAAGAGATGTTATTTTCATTACAGGAGACTGGAATGCTAAGGTGGGTAGTCAAACGACACCTGGAATTACAGGCAAGCATGGTCTAGGATAACAAAATGAAGCGGGACATAGGCTGATAGAATTTTGCCAAGACAATTCACTGTGCATAACAAACACTCTCTTCCAGCAACCTAAAAGACGACTTTATACATGGACTTCACCAGATGGTCGACACCGAAATCAGATTGACTACATCCTTTGTAGCCAAAGGTGGCGGACATCTATACAGTCAGTAAAAACAAGACCTGGAGCTGACTGTAGTTCAGATCATGAACTTCTTATTGCACAATTTAGAATCAGACTAAAGAGAATAGGGAAGACCCACAAATCAGTTAGATATGAGCTCACTAACATTCCTAATGAATATGCAGTGGAAGTGAAGAATAGATTTAAGGGACTAGATTTAATAGATAGGGTCCTGGAAGAACTGTGGACAGAAGTTCGCAACATTGTTCAGGAGGCGGCAACAAAAAACGTCCCAAAGAAAAAGAAAACCAAGAAGGCAAGATGGCTGTCTGCTGAGACACTGGAAGTAGCCCAAGAAAGAAGGAAAGCAAAAGGCAACAATGATAGGGGGAGATTTATTTATTTATTTATTCAGTTTATATAGCTGCCCATCTCAGACCAGTGACTCTGGGCAGATAACAATAATAAAAACAATCAATAATTAAAACAATACAAATCATTAAATATAAATACAGCTGAGAGATCTTAAAAAACATTGGTGTCAGCAAAACCATGAAACGGGGCCCTTCACACACTCGGGGCCCCAGGCCCGGGCACAAAGCCAGGTCTTCAAGGCCTTCCGAAAAGCCAAAAGGGTCAGGGCCATCCTAATCTCAGGAGGGAGGATGTTCCAGAGGGCAGGCACCACAGCAGAAAAGGCACGTCTCCTGGTCCCCGCCAGCCGACATTCCTTGGCTGATGGGACCCACAGCATGCCCATCCTTCTGGACCGGATTTGATGGGTAGAAACAACTGGGAAAAGATGGCCCCTAAGGTAACCTGGTCCCAAGCCATGAAGGGCTTTAAAGGTGACAACCAGCACCTTGAATTGCACCTGGAAGCACACCGGCAACCAATGCAGCTCCCGAAGCAGTGGTGTTACGTGTGCCAAGTAGCCGACACTATTTACAACCTGGGCAGCTGCATTCTGTAGTAGCTGAAGCTCCCAAATGCTCTTCAAGGGCAGCCCCACGTAGATTGCATTGCAATAGTCTAAATGGGAGGTCACGAGGGCATGAGTGACAGTGAGTAGAGCCTCCCAGACCAGGAATGGGCGCAACTGGCGCACAACCCGAAGGTGTGCAAAGGCCCTCTTAGCCACGGCTGCCACCTGCTCTTCCAGCAGGAGCCGTGAGTCCAAGAGGACCCCCAAATTGCACACCGGGTCCGTCTGGGGCAGTGCCACCCCATCCAGGACCAAAGATGGAATAACCTTGGTACTGGGAGGCCCAAACACCCAAAGCCACTCAGTCTTGCTTGAGTTGAGCGGGAGCCCATTGCGCCCCATCCAGGCCCCTACAGCCTCCAAGCACTGAGATAGGACATCCACGGCATCACTCAGACAGTCTTCGGACAACGCTGGCTCTTCGGCTAACAAACGGAGATGAGCACCGGCCCATAGAGTTGGACACGACTGCACAAATGTGCGGGGGGAACCTTTACCTTTACCTTTATCATCGGCATATTGATGATACCTCACCCCAAACTGTCGGATCACCTCACCCAGCGGCCTCATGTAGATGTTAAATAAGAGGGGCGAGAGGACCGAGCCCTGTGGCACCCCACACAGTAGGGGCCGTGGACTGGACCTCTCCCCTCCTACCAACACTGACTGGAACCGACCCCGGAGGAAGGAGGAGAACCAGCGCAACAAAGTGCTGCCCACCCCAAATCCCGAAACCAGTCCAGAAGGATACCATAATCCAGAGCTTTCCAAACTTTTCATGTTGGTGACACACTTTTTAAGACATGCATCATTTCGCGACACACTCTTACAGCAGGGCACAAGGCAGGCACTAGGACCTGCGCGGAATCCTGGCAGGGTAGGTTTGGAGGCAGCAAGGCACAAGGCAGGCACTAGAACCTGCGTGGAAGCCAGGAGGCAGCAGCAGCTGCGACACACCCAGACACTGCAGCCGACACACTAACGTGTCCCGACACACAGTTTGGAAAGCTCTGCCATAATCCATGGTATCGAAGGCCGCTGAGAGGTCAAGAAGAGCAAGGATGGTCGCACTGCCCCCATCCCGCTCCCGCCAGAGGTCATCCAAGAGCGCAGTCAATGCCTTCTCAGTCCCATAGCCCAGCCTGAATCCTGACTGAAAGGGGTCCAGATAATCTGCTTCGTCCAGAGCCCTTTGAAGCTGCCATGCAACCGCTTTCTCAACAACCTTCCCTAAAATGGGGAGGTTGGAGACTGGACGAAAACTATCCAGATTAGTTGGGTCGAGCAATGGCCCCTTGAGGGGGTGCACCACCTTAAAAGCCGGCGGGACCACCCCCTCCCTCAAAGAGGAATTAACCACCACCCAGACCCAATCACGTGTCCTCTCCTGGGCAGCCTTGACCAGCCAGGAGGGGCATGGATCTAACACAGAAGTGGCCGAACTAACAGCTATGAGAACCCTGTCCACTTCCTCAGGTTCAATGGGCTCAGACTCCTCCCAGATAACCATGCAAGACGTAGCTCTCACTGGCCTTGCATCAAGGCTGGAATTCAACGCAGAGCGGGTGCGAGCGACTTTACCCACCAGATGATCAGCATATTCCTCACAACGGCCCTGAAGGTAGACCCCTGAATCACTCCCTCCAAGGAGGGTCCGGGTCACCCGAAACAGGGCCATTGGGGGGCTATCTGCAGATGCAATAAGAGCTGAGGAATAACCACGTTTCACGGCCCTTACCGCCATGAGGTAGGCTCTAATAGTGGCTCCAGCTTGTGTTTGATCGTCTTTGCTCCCCGTCTTCTGCCAGCAGCGCTCTAGGCGTCTCTTAGCCCTCTTAAGCCTCCTCAGCTCCTCCATAAACCACAGGGAGCCACGGAGCCATGGGAACAGAGAGGCCGCTCAGGCGTGTTACGATCCAAAGCCATGGCCGCTTTCTCATTCCATGATTACACTGCGGGAGCAGATTATATGGGTTTTTTTTATGGTTTTAATAGTTTTTATGGTTTTAACGTTTTAATGGTCTTTTATTGTTATAATTTTGGTTGGTTCTGTACTTTCAAACTCTGTAAGTGGCCCAGAGTCATGTATGTGAGATGGATGGCTATATAAATTGAACAAACAAACAAATGTGTACAGTGTCTTTATTAATGGAAATCTGAATATAAATCACAGAGAAAAGCTGGTCTGTTCAGCTCTAGAATGCACTTATCCCAAAAGAGGGTAAAAAATCTGTGCAAATGCATATTAGAAATCTACTTATACATAAATGCATGAGTAATGAGCATACCATGTGCACACATACACAACACACACACACGCACAGAGACACACACACACACACACACAGACACGCAGATGTATAGACTTTCCTTTCCTCTGTCTTTCCCCCCTCCCAGCTTAATTTCCCTTTTCTATTTCCTCCCCTGCAGTCACAGAGATACAGGACAGGGAGGAGGGGAGAAAGAAAGGGAGGTCAGAGGGAGGAGGGTCTCGGTATAAATTTCCCAGGGTCCAGGAATCATTCCAGATTGCTGGTGCCAAGAGAGAAGAAGCCCAATTCTGAAACTTTACCCCCCTGAGATGGGAGCAGAACATTTTCTCATTTTCATTTTTGCAGCAGGTAAGGTGGTTGAGACCAGAAGCGTTGAGGGCAGGGAGGCATTTTGGTAGGGGCATGTCAAAGGTACAGCACTCCATTTCTGGAAGAAGATGGTCTGAATCTACTTCATTCCCAGTTGATGAACTCAAGGCAGCCTGTCCAGACCAGACTCCTGGCAGATGTGTTTGAACTACAACTCCTATGTTCCTCAACCAACAAACTCCATGTTGCCTGGGAAGGTGATGGGAGCTGTAGTACAACCCCTCTAGAGGGCCCATCAGGGGCAAAGAAGATTGATTTAAAGACACAAGAAGGTTCTGCAGCAGAAATGTTGTAGTGTGTAATATACCTACAACATCGTCAACCAGCAGTACCTTTTTCCTGTTGCTCCAAGTTCCATATGCTGACTGTCTTTTTGGATTTCTACTCTTAGGAATTTGCTTGCAGGTTTTTGAGGGGGTTGGTACTTCTCTGAATCTTTGGGTCTTCTCTTCTGGAGTCATCCATGGTAGCTAGGGGGTAATGGGAAAATCAGCTAGACTAATTTCTGGAGAAAAAAGTACCTTTGGAGAACACAAATGTTGGCCATTGCTGTCATGAACATCAGAATCTGCTATAATCAGGAGAGTTCCCAATTGTTAGAGGGAAGCCATCATTAATACAGGGTGTGTGACCTCTAAAGATGCAATACCTGGACTTGGAAAAAAAATCCTGCTATTTCCATTTGTTATCAGATCTGCTAGAGATTCTGTTCCCTTTTTAGTTTCCCCCTTCCCTCCCTCATAGCACATCTGTTCAAACATTTTCATTACTGTGGAATGCAATTTCTGCAGGAGAGGTTTCCATATTAAGCCAATATTCCTATAGACATTCACCAAAGCTATTTTTGTGTTGGCATGCAGAACATTCTGCAGTAACTGATAAAATATGTTTTGACTGACTCCAAAATATTTTGAGTAAAAAAAAAAAAAAAGACACATGCAAACCAGCAAATGTTGTGCAAAGTTAGACAGACATTCACATCTGGTCGCACTAGGTACATTCCAAGCCATAATTCAGAAGAAATAGGTTTAAGGTAGGGCTACAATATGTAAGCAGCAAAAATCCAATGGTCATCTGGGTTGATTTTGTAATCCTAATTATATTTATAATCTTAATGGCATTGGTATTTATATTTATAATTTTATAATATGTTTATAATATGTTTATAATATTTATAATATGTTTTTATATTTATGCTAAAACCTTAAATTTTAGTTATTCTTATAGTATGTAGGTTAGAATGATGGCAAAATGGGATGTCTTTAATTTTAGTACTGAATGTAAATTTTGTTGGTCAACAAAATTTATGATGATGATGGTGGTGGTGGTCTTCTGGATTTTCGCAGCCCTATCATTCATATGACATTACAAGAGGTTCAGGTGTAATTATTATCTTTTATTTTAAACCACTCTGGCTTTTCCCACTGGTTATTCTGCTTTTTCTTTGATTGATTGCATTCTGACTAGGGAAAATGACAAAGAAGGGAAGGATGGAAGAACTGCAATGCATTTTGATTGGTAACCTAGGAGCCCTAAATTTAGAAGTGGTATAAAACTCATGCAATTCATCAGCTAAGAGTTATATCCTAAACCCAGATTCTTCCACATTTTCTTCAAGCAACTGGAGCAGAGCTTTCCAAACTGTGTGTCAGGACACGTTAGTGTGTCGGCTGCAGTGTTTGGGTGTGTCGCGGCTGCTGCTGCCTCTGAGACCTGCCAGGATTCCACGCAGGTCCTAGTGCCTGCCTTGTGCCTTGCTGCCTCCAAACCTGCCCTGCCAGGATTCCACGCAGGTCCTAGTGCCTGCCTTGTGCCCTGCTGCCTCCAAACCTGCTGTGATTCTGTGCAGGTCCTAGTGCCTGCCTTGTGCCCTGCTGTAAGAGTGTGTCGTGAAATGATGCATGTCTAAAAAGTGTGTCACCAACAGGAAAAGTTTGGAAAGCTCTGAACTGGAGACTTGTACTCACCATCAAATACGACACAGCAAAGGATTACTCAAGACATAATGCTTCTTGACTTCATAGATGTTGTAAATGTCATTGTTACCACAAATGATTGCTTGTGACTGCTTGCAAATGTTTGCTTAGAACAGGTTGCAAATAGCAGCTTACAACCGGCTGCAAAATATCATGCCTCAAGAGCACCTGGATATCTGAAAGCTTGGTGCAGTCACGCAAGAACGGTTGCTGAACTGTACTTTTTAAAGTGACTGCAAAATTACTCCATATTGCATTTAATAATCATATGAATGGTTTTTCATTTAAATCAAAATTCAGTTGGCTCCTGGCTCTTACCCACCTCTTTGTACTGGCCCCACCTGTTTTTTGGAGTGGAGACCCTAGAAACTTGCTTCACTGCCAAGTGTGCTCTTCTGTTGCAAACTTTTGGATACCCTTAGAATAAAATATTGCCTGTACTATTGGGGTGGTCTTACTCATTATTGTCAGAAAAAAGAAAAAAATCAAAGCCAACATTTTGATGGACGTTTTTCAGTGATGCATATTTTTTCTCTCCCAAGGGTCTGTACAGGGTGCCAAGGAATCTCTGGAAATTATTCCTATAAATGGGAATGTGGAATTGAACACAGAGAGATACTTTTTGTGCAAAGGTAAGGGCAGAAAAACGAGGGTCTGTACAGACATGCATAAAGATGTCATCAGGGTAGTATTTTGCCCTTGCTAAATGGGCTGGGGGGGGGGGAGATGGATGGGAGATGGACTGGGGGGGGGCAGAGCTTGGGTATTGCAGGTAAAATGTCCAATTCTTCCTATGACATCTGTAGTCAGGTAAGGAGACGAAAGATCCTTGAATAAAACTGAATCATAGTTAGACCAACAATCACTCAGTCCAAGGCAGTTTCTGATCTTTCCTCATGTTTCTGGTAGACTGCCTCTCTCGCCCCCCCCCCCCCTCCCATGAATGAAGGTAAGAGAAGACAACTCAGTATGGTCCTAATAAAGCTACTTGGATGCATCCATGAAGTCGTAGAAATTGTGCTTGACTTAAAGGAACCTTAAATTGACTGAACAATTACTCTGATAAATATTAAAGCTGTATGTAGTCCTGCACGGATGCTTGGCTTCAAGTGAGATTCAGCTAAGGGCCCCTTTGATGCAGCTCCGCAAAGCAAAAAACTCACGTGGAATCCTCTTTTTGCTCATTTTAAAGGCATTTCCAGAAAGCAAAGTAAGGGTCCCCCTTGAAACTTTCAGTCTGAGCTGTTGGAATGGAATGCCTCACTCACTGAAGCACCACCTTGAAGCAAGTGTCCCAGGCAAGGCAGTTCTGTGACGCAGGGGGGTCCTGCTTTGCACAGTCCCGACTGGATCCATCTGGCTCCTTCTCTCTCCTCTCACCCCATGGCCCCCTTTCCCTTTTATCATCCCAGCAGTGTCTGCTTTGGGAAGCAGTTGGTTCTCAAGGGGGCTGCATTCCTTCTCTTTGCCTTTATTCTGAAGTCTCTTCTAGCTCTACGCACTGCACTGGGTGTGCAGACGCATCCACTCGATAGCGTCTGGGACAAGCTTCCATTGCACGGGCCACACATGAGCTGGAGCTTTTCCCTTCCAGCTGTTGGAACTGCTGGCCAAAGCTTTGAGGGGAGGCCAAGTACCTTCCTGACGTGAGATGAAGCCAGATGACCTTGACCACGCGTGCCATGTTAACTGTGCCTTTCTAAACTTTTCCACTTGGCAGTGAGAGGAGGAGGAGAAGCCACTTTGACTTGGATTGATCCAGGAGATAATGAGATTGAAGAGGATTCAGAACCTTACAGGGTGAAGGTGATTGACGAATTGTCCAAGGGGCTGGAGATGACCCTCTCTCGCCCAGATCAGGGTGGGATCTTCAAGTGCCATGGAGAATTTGAGTCTGGAAAAACGGCCACTGAACAAATTGAAATCCACGTGATCCGTAAGTAACATTTATTTGAGCATCAAGGAAGAGGTCTCAGTGGAATATAGAATCCCTCTGCAGTATGAAACCCAAAACGGATTAGCATTTATATGTAGGTGAGGCCCAAAATGGGACAGTGGACAAAAAGGTGGACAGAGCAAAGCTAAAAAGACAATGAAAGAACAGATTCGGGATGTAGCATAGTCCATTAATTGCAGGGGGGGGGGCGGAGGGTTGAAAAAGCCAAGATGGCTGCTGTAATCACATGACTGAAGTCACCATCTTGACTTTTTTGAACCCCTTGGTCAATACAACTTACAACCCGCCCATCTTGGTGGTATGTAATATGGTTGTTCAGGGAGAAAAATTATGTCTACTAATAAGGCAGTTTCCTATATGTCTGAAAATTCTACTTACACTCATTAGTTTTTTACAGAATTACCTAGGTAAATTACATAAGTTTCCTAGTAAGAAACAAAGTGTCTTTTCTTATCTACTCAGGAAGTTTTGTTTTTAATTTCTTGTTTCCTTCCATGCTTTCATCCTCACTGTTCAGAAAAGAGACTTATTCAGTCTTTGAGCATTTATTGAAGTCTAGGTGTCACTTACACAGAATGTTAAGGAACACTCTTTCTCAAAATAGGCTGTCAGTTCAAAGTGGTTTGATGATCATTGTTTCATCCAGAAAATCTTGGGAATTGCAGTTTGGTGAAATTCTGTAGTACTAGTCTTCAGCTGTCCCTGAAAAATTACTGTTTCCAGAATTCCACAGGGAGACAAAATGAGCCCACACATCTTAAAGTTGCTTAGAAAAAGCAGGTTATGTGTCCCCAGACTTCTTTGTTGGAGAAACTTGTACCTGGAAATTAATCCACTTGTTCTTGCATTTTTTTTTAAAAAAAAAATCAGAATGATGTGGAAATTAAGAGGAATGCTTCCCTGAGTGCAGGTAAAACTGAAGAAGGCTGAATGGTTCTATAAATCAGCTTTGTATGTTCCCCCCAATTTTAGCCAAATCACATCACGCTGCCAACTGCCTAAAAGTAGTTTCTGTTTGGAGCATAAGGTAATGTTCCTGCTGCTGCCCCATCAATAAATTTCCCGCTTTAAACGTCATGGCCCAGTGGTGGTCACAATTGCAAGGGCTGTGCAGATCTCAGAAGGATCACTTTGCTTCCTCAGAGATGCAACTAAAGTGCCACTTTTTCATCAACCACTCAACTTGGTCAGTGGGGACAGATAGACCTCACCTCAACTCTTCATCAGGCATCTCTGTGTGGTGATTTGCAGTGTTGAGGGGGATCAATGTGCTTCTTCTAGGTCCTCTGCTGCATTGAGGTAGAATGATGGACTTCCTTACGGTGAACCACCTTGTTGAGGTAGATCATCCCTAGTCATTCTTTCACTGATTTTTGTTTTTTAATCTCTGGTTTTGATCTGCAGAGAGGCCTACGTTTGTGAACACAATGGATCTTGTGAAGGAAGTTCATGAGGGCCAAAATGTAGAATTCAACTGCCGGGCCAAAGGGATCCCACCACCAACTATTAGATGGATCTTTGGAAACCAGGACACCAGGACTGGGGAGAGTGAGTATGAGATGACCTCTGGAGATCTCTATAGACCAGAGGGGGCAACTTTTTTGTGGCAGGGGACCGCAAGTAATATTTTTGGGGAGGGTAAGGACCACACTGAATGGGATAAAGACGCAGAGGGTCCAGGGCCATGTTATATACGTGAAACCAAGACTTTCTATATTCTCCCATATTTTGGAGGATGGAATTTGGCTCTTCCCCTTCCTCCTCCTCCTCCTCCTCCTAAAAACTTTTAGCCAATTTTTATTTATTTCATTATTTGTACTCCACTTCTCCCCAACCAGATCCTCCCAGCTGGAGTCAAGACTTCCACTGTATTACACATTTGGCCCAGGCTGGAGATGTATAGCTGGGCATCACTTTAATCCAGAGATTAAAAAGAGTCCCCCTGTGGGGAGATGGTGCAGTAAATATAAATCGAACCATAAACAAACAAACAAACAAACAAACAAACAAACAAACATTGATGCTACCAATCCCTGGGCCATCAGATGATCTCCCCCAACATCTCCACATATTGGGCCAGCCCTTTCAGGTAGACCAGGTCAGGAAACAGACACCCCATGAACTATTGTTACAGGGTATAATAACAGAATTTTGAAAGTCTGATATTCTCCCTTTCCTCTCTTATATGAAAGAGAATCAAAGCGGGACAATCTTGGGTTTTTTCTTCACTGTCTCCTGTCTATCCAGGCTAAATTGATGTTTACATAACAGTCATCTCTGTACTTCTCTACATTGAGGGCCCAACTTCTGCTTTCTTACACATACGGACTGAAGCTGCCAACTCAAGAAGGGGGGGGGGAATCACTGCACAGTGGTGCCCCCCTACTTCTGAACCTCACGGGTGATCCAGAAGAATACCATGATCAGAGACTTCAGAAGCTTTTGTCAAGCAGGAAAGTAGGGTTGCACACCGCCAATCCAAGTTCTGCCATAGACCATCCACAAGCGTGACCAATCCCACCCCATGCCTAAGCCTGAAATGGGTCTAGAAAGCACATATGTCAAAATGGAGGAAACTTGTTATTGTTTCTAATTAGTTTTCGTTACATGCAGTTTGATGGGTTGCATTTAGTCCCAAGACTGCATTGGGCCCCAAGCCATACTAGAGACAGATTTAATTATCACAGCAATCTCTTTTGGGTTTACAGGCCAAATCTTTGTTGAAAATGGGACGCTGCTGATAGGGAACACCCAATCATCAGATGCTGGTATTTACATTTGCAAGGCAGTCATTGAAGAACGGAATGAAGTTGCTTTTGCAAACTTCACACTCAACATTAAATGTAAGATTTCTTTTTCTGTCTCATGGCAGTGTGCCAAGATAGGGGACATTGACCTTTCTATTAGGCTTGCTGTCCCCTCCCTCCCTCCCTCCCTCCCCCCCCCCCCCCCTCTCTCTCTCTCTCTCTCTCTCTCTCTCTCTCTCTCTCTTTCTTTCTTTCTTTCTTTCTTGTGCCTTCGAGTCACTGTTGACTCCTGGGGACTGCCTGGACAAACAAGTCCCTGCAGTTTTATTGGCAACTTTTTTCGGAAGTGGTTTGCCATTGCCTCCTTCTTCCTAGGGCAGAGAGAGAGGGACTAGCCCAGGGGTCGGCAAACTTTTTTATGCCAGGAGCCATTTTGACATTTATAAAATTTATAATATCACTCGAGGGCCAGGGGGTGGGGTTTGAGGGTGGGAGCCAATCGTGTGGAAGGGGGTGGGGTTTGCGGGTGGGAGCCAATCGTGTGGAAGGGGGCGGGGTTTGCAGGCAGGGGCCAATCACGTGGAAGGGGGCGGGGTTTGCAGGAAGGGGCCAATCACATGGAAGGCTGCCGCGCCTGCTGCTGCCGCCATGCCCGCCGCCACACACACCATGCCGCTGCCGCGCCTGCCCCCGCCACGCCTGCCTGGGGAAGAGCCACATTCAAGGGGCCAAAGAGCCGCATGTGGCTCGCGAGCCGCGGTTTGCCGACCCCTGGACTAGCCCAAGGTCACCCAGCTGGCTTTGTGCCTAAGGCGGGACTAGAACTCACAGTTTCCCACTTTCTAGCCTGATGCCTTAACCACTACACCAAACTGGCTCTGGCAATTAGGCTGGCATACTATTAGGCTGGCATACTATA
Organism: Charina bottae; assembly: GCA_023362775.1. Taxonomy (NCBI): domain Eukaryota; kingdom Metazoa; phylum Chordata; class Lepidosauria; order Squamata; family Charinaidae; genus Charina; species Charina bottae. The sequence goes on from JALMGJ010000013.1 coordinate 20,730,382, forward strand.
AATCTGATTTTGAGAAGGGGGCATGGATCAAGTCCATGGTGAAGTTTTGGGAAGCTTTGAATAGACATGTCTATTGATTTGATAGAGAAATCTTTCCTCCAGTTGAATTTATACGCATACAGAATTACCAAAGGTTCACTTTTTCAAACCACGTGTTGAACCACAATACACGTGAATGCCAAAATCTGCACTTCTAAAAAATTTGAACATGGTCCATAGTTCAGAATATGTGCTAAGTCTGTATGATAATGTATTCTGGAGGAAGAATGCTTGTGAAAGTAAGCATGCTAAGACAAGAACCTACAGCTATGCAGAACAGAGGTCATAAAAAAGTATTCACATTTTTGTGCAGGCTCCGTTTTATTGAAAGTCAAGTGAAAACTGAGAAAACCGAGCCTGCCATACAATATAGTGGAGATTAGGGTTAAAAAAAAAAAAAATCGGACTTCTTTTTATTTTATAAAAACAACTCAATGTACTTTGCTTCGCATGGTTTATCTTTTATTAATGGCCTGATGAGCATTAATTGCATAACTTTAATAATTCTCTGCCCATTTATTGATATTATATTTTTTGAAAAGGCACCTTTGTTTTATATAAATAAATACAATGGCTATGTTGGGAACAACTGGGAATTATTTGCACACCTATTGAGAGAAGTTGGCTATAAATTAGTGAATTAGTGAGATGACTTTACTGCCAATAACAATAACCGTCTCTGCTACTCCATTATTGGTAATTTTAATTGGTGATTTAATTGCTGAATTTTTTTAATTGTTAGTTTTTTATGATTGCTTTTTTATTGTACGCCACCCAGAGTAACGAATCTGTGAGATGGGCGGCTATATAAATATGACATACACATACATTATAAATAAATAAATAAATAAAATAAAATAAAATAAAATAAAATAAAATAAAATAAAATAAAATAAAATAAAATAAAATAAAATAAAATAAAATAAAATAAAATAAAATAAAATAAATTATGGCAGGAAATAGAAGTAACTCAGGTCAGTTTATACAACTTGTGAGGCTCTCTTTTATCAGTTTATCCATCAGCAAGATCTGTCAATTTCACTCACTGTTCCTCCATATCAAATCTTTCCGATATAAGTTTTCATGATATAAAAAATAAGTATAAATTTTTGAGCTTCATGTCAAAATCTCCATTATTTTATTATTTATCAAGGAGAAAGAAAGAAAGAAAGAAAGAAAGAAAGAAAGAAAGAAAGAAAGACCCTCCCCCCCAAAATAATAAAGATAAATCTTTGATTTCTGACTACCCCATTCTTGTACTCCAACTGATTTGCAGTACTTATTGGCGTAAACTTTAGAAGCTATACTCTGTTTGTCTTTAATTTGCTGCATAATATATAATATACTATGTGGGGCATGGTGGCTGAACGGGTAAGACGCCAGGCTTGTCGATCGGAAGGTCGCAAGTTCGGAGGTTCGAATCCCTAGCCCCGCGTGACAGAGTGAGCTCCCGCACTAGCCCCAGCTCTTGCCAACCTAGCAATTCGAAAGCATGCAAATGCAAGTAGATTAATAGGTACCACTTCAGTGGGATGGAAACAGCGTTCTGTGTGCATCACGCCGGCCACATGACTGTGGAAGCATCTTTGGACAACGCTGGCTCTTTGGCTAACAAACGGAGATGAGCACCGGCCCCTAGAGTTGGACACGACTGCACAAATGTGCAGGGGGAACCTTTACCTTTAACTTAGTATATAATATACTATGGAAGCCATTCAGACCCTTTTCTCTCTCAGCATATTAAATAGTCCTCATTATTTTTTGTTCATTAAACTTAGTGGTCGATTAAGTAAGTGCATGGGGATAGGAAAAGCCCAAATGCTAAAATAGCACTTAAGTAAAGGTTCGCCCCGCACATTTGTGCAGTTGTGTCCGACCCTACGGGCCGGTGCTCATCTCCGTTTGCTAGCCGAAGAGCCAGCGTTGTCCGAAGACGCTTCCACGGTCATGTGGCCGCATGACACACGCGGAACGCTGTTACCTACCCACCGAAGTGGTACCTATTCATCTACTTGCATTTGCATGCTTTCGAATTGCTAAGTTGGCAAGAGCTGGAGCTAGTGCGGGAGCTCACTCCGCACGCAGGGCTAGGGATTCGAACCTTCGAACTTGCGATCTTCCGATCAACAAGCCTGGCATCTTACCCGCTGAGCCACCACGCCCGTTGTAAAATAGCACTTGGGATTACTTTTTATGAACTATTTTTAACGACAAATATTGATCTGATATTTTCAAATACTCAAGCATACTTTTGATAGAGCCTTGTATGCAATCGAGGGTAATTGCTCCCTCTAAAAAAGGCTCTTTTACAGGAGAAATCAGGTATGGTTTCCTGGCAAGCCGTTGTTGAGGAATTTCAGAATTCCCTGAAACGCATTAATGTTATTTTAGTTGACTCTCAGTTAACTGGCACCAATGGGGATTGGTAGATGCCGGATAAATGTAGTTTCTGGTTGCTTGAGAGTTACTATTAAACCCTAATACCCACTAGATGGCAGCAGAGAGATACAGTTTTTTTCCCGGTTAACTGAGAGTCCACTGTAATAATGGCTTTGCTCCTTTAGAATAATTTCATGCATGCCATTCCAAGCAAAATGACATTCAAAGGAGCAAATGCAAGGAATACAGGGGGTGGGTGGGTATTCAGTGTGCCATGTCAAAATATTATTTCTTTTGCTTGGATTTGTTTTAGCATGATGTGAAAACTCAGCCAATATTTCTTGTAAACCATAGTTTGTGGCTTAAGGCAATGTGTGAACCCAAATATAAAACCCATGCTTTATATCACTGTATATTTCTGTTCCACTTTCAGTTGCTCCTAAGATAGAGCTTCTTACAAGTGAACCTTTGGTCACCCAGATTGGGAATCCCATCCAAGTCAACTTCACCATCCTGGCCAACCCCTCACCTTCTGTCTCCATTGCTTGGAAGGAGAAGATTTTTGAAGATGATGCCATAAAAAAAATAGCGCAGGACGCAAACAGATATCTGGTCTTCTTTGAGGTGAGACATGACATTGGGTGAACTTGCCAAGGCTTTGAGAGTCACATTCATATCGCCATCCTAAATTCTTTGAATAGGGGAAGAAATGAAAAATGTTGGTTAATGGTCCTTCTTATGATTAGGCTGTTTCTTTGATCCAGCCATGATTTCTCATTCTTCCCATGATGACTTTTTCAAGACTCCTTACTTCAACACTTCCGAATTCTGATACAAATTTGTACTACTTTCTTGGCATGTATCCTGATTATAGGCTGCTTCCTGCTCTCTAGACCAGTGTTTCTCAACCTTGGCAACTTTAAGACGTGTGGACTTCAACTCCCAGAATTCCCCAGCCAGCATGCTGGCTGGGGAATTCTGGGAGTTGAAGTCCACACGTCTTAAAGTTGCCAAGGTTGAGAAACATGGCTCTAGACTGTTCCCAGTCTCTGGAATCACCTTTTCAGTGTGCAGAGAAATCGGGAATCCATAGTAAGGGATTTCCACTTTATCCAGCTTGTTTCAATCATCCCCATTGAGGAGCTAATGTTGTCCCCTACAACATTGTTTTTGAAACGTTCTTCATGGTACCTTCTTCACCCTGATTCCCACTGAGGAATCCACTCACTGAGCCAATATGATTGCCTAAGACTGCCGTGTTGCAGTTAGAGCTGGGAAGAAATGCCCTTTCAAAAATTTTCAACCAAAGTGTGGGCAGAGAGATTAGATTGATACATTCTTTGAATCTCTGTAAGAGGAATTTGCTAACCATTTCCCTCAAAAGTAGAAGTTCTCCTTAGCAGCAAGAATGTCTTTGTTTTGGTTTGGTCAGAAGTATGGGAAACCAGAGAGATTGCAGGTGCTGGAGAGATGATGGACATTTCCATTGACTATATAAATGATGAAATGGCTTTCACCTGAAAGAATTTCTAAAGCAAATTTTCTTTTATCAAACTGAACTGGTAGAAACAAAATTACAAAATAATTTCTCACTTGATGCTGCATATATCAGTGAAAGAGCAAGAACTGTATACCTATACAGGTACCCTGTTAATAAACTACATCTCCCAGCATCCTCCAGCCATCTTCCCATCCTAGATCTCTAAAGGTCATGGTGTAAGAGGAACATGATCAAATACATGACTAGAGTCACTTCTTGTGGGATGGGTGGCTATATAAATTGGACAAACAAATAAAATAAAAATAGAGATACATTGCATGCACTGATTTTAATAGTAGTTAAGTTTAAATGCACATAACATGGAACTAAATATGGGGTACTGCATCTTCTTTTTTGGATATGGCCCACATCACCAAAAGGGCAAGGACAGACTATGAATCAGAAAACGTTGCACGCTTTCCAAAATACCAATGCAAAGCTCCAGTACCAAGCTTTATATAGCCAAAATGACATCATCCATGTGCAAGACAAGGGCATTACCAAGCATCAAGGAATTCCAAGGTTTCCAGAACAGATAAAATCGACAATAAAAGCCTGACAGTGTCCCTGTCCCCCTCCCGGAAAGGAAAGGAAAGAAAAGAAAATTGAGCATGATTGCCTCTTAAAGGAGAAAACTAGGAAATGGAGGAGAGTGCATTTGGAATGGAGTATGGTAGGAAAGGGGACACGGCTGGGGGAATTCTGAACAGGCACTCTGCCCTCTGTTCTCTATTTTCAAGAAAGTTTCTTGCTCTACCATTTCCCCACAAATACAGTGCAGATATTCTTCTAAAGGTTACCAGGATTCCAGAGGATGTGACAGAAAATGGTTACTCCTGAAATATCCTGGAATGGCCTTCTTTTCTTCTTTTTTTCCCCATGAGCTTATTTATTTCATATTGAAGACAGATTTGGCAGCAGGAATCTTTAAAATGCCTAATGTTTCATCTGACATGATGATGGGATCTCCCTTCTGCTCCTATTGTCCTTGTATACATACACACCCTGAGATATCTTCCTTCCTTCCTTCCTTCCTTCCTTCCTTCCTTCCTTCCTTCCTTCCTTCCTTCCTTCCTTCCTTCCTTCCTTCCTTCCCAGTCAATCTTTTTCTTTGGTCAGCATATCCAGTTTCATAGCCTTCTCTGTCTGCATTATGCATTCCAAAATGATTATTATTTTATTGCTCTAACTGGATTTGGAAAACTTGTGGTCTTGCCAGCATGATGCTCCCATTAGTTATTTATAAGCCAGTTTCCTGAATTAAGAAAGCTTTCTATATAATCAACTCTTCTCGCCACCAGCGGCAGCTTCTTGTTGACTGTCTGATCCTGTTGGCTAGATGCCAATGATTAACCTGTTTTTTTCCAGTATTTGCTTAATCAACATGCTCTGTAGCTCCTAGCCACTAGGGCTTAAATAAGCAAGCAACGCCAGTGTGTTGATGCCCACTGAGAAGGATGCATTCTGTAAGTGTAAAATGAAAAGTCAGTATGTTCACCAGGACCTGTCTCTAGAGCAGGGGTGGGGAACCTTTTTTCTGCCAAGGGCCATTTGGATATAACTGGGGACTGGGGGGGTGGGGGGCGGGGTTTCTGGGATTTCCGCGAACCGGGGGCCAGAGTTTGCGGGTGGGAGCCAATCACAAGCACTGGGGGGGCGGGGTTTGTGGGCAGGAGCCAATCACATGGAAGGGGCGGGGTTTTCGGGCAGGAGCCCCACGGGCCTTAGGCGGGAGCCCCACGGGCCTTAGGCGGGAGCCCCGTGGGCCTTATACGGCCCGCGGGCCTGACACTTCCCACCCCTGCTCTAGAGCTAGAGAATCAGTGAACACCAAGTAGAGCACCTATAAGAGATGGTTCTGAGGGTGAGAAAGAAAAAGGAATATCCCTAAACACAATCACCACATGGGAGCTTTTGTTACAGGCCTATCTAGTAAATGGACTCTTGGTTCATTATGCAAATGTGCTGGAAAAAAGAGCTTCAGAAGCTTCAAAGAGACTCCTACCTTAACAAACTTACTCCTAAAGGAAGGCTGGAGGGTTTCTACCTCAGTTCCTATGATTCTGTAACTCAGAGGTTTCCAAACTGTGTGTCGGGACACGTTAGTGTGTCGGCTGCAGTGTCTGGGTGTGTGGTGGCTGCTGCTGCCTCCGAGCCCTGCCAGGATTCCGCGCAGGTCCTAGTGCCTGCCTTGTGCCTGGCTGCCCCCAAACCTGCTGTGATTCCGCGCAGGTCCTAGTGCCTGCCTTGTGCCTGGCTGCCCCCAAACCTGCTGTGATTCCGCGCAGGTCCTAGTGCCTGCCTTGTGCCTGGCTGCCCCCAAACCTGCTGTGATTCCGCGCAGGTCCTTGTGCCTGCCTTGTGCCTGGCTGCCCCCAAACCTGCTGTGATTCCGCGCAGGTCCTAGTGCCTGCCTTGTGCCTGGCTGCCCCCAAACCTGCTGTGATTCCGCGCAGGTCCTAGTGCCTGCCTTGTGCCTGGCTGCCCCCAAACCTGCTGTGATTCCGCGCAGGTCCTTGTGCCTGCCTTGTGCCTCGCTGCCTCCAAACCTGCTGTGATTCCGCGCAGGTCCTAGTGCCTGCCTTGTGCCTGGCTGCCCCCAAACCTGCTGTGATTCCGCGCAGGTCCTTGTGCCTGCCTTGTGCCTGGCTGCCCCCAAACCTGCTGTGATTCCGCGCAGGTCCTTGTGCCTGCCTTGTGCCTCGCTGCCTCCAAACCTGCTGTGATTCCGCGCAGGTCCTTGTGCCTGCCTTGTGCCTCGCTGCCTCCAAACCTGCTGTGATTCCGCGCAGGTCCTAGTGCCTGCCTTGTGCCCTGCTGTAAGAGTGTGTCGCGAAATGATGCATGTCTAAAAAGTGTGTCACCAGCATGAAAAGTTTGGAAAGCTCTGCTGTAACTCTAGCCCATAATTCTTAAGGCCTCATTCTTGGCATTAAAATTCATTCTGGAACATCTTGCTCCCTTCATTGTGCTCCACAGTTGAGGGGCTTGACAGCAAATCTCCACCACAAAGTCTCATCATCTCCACCCACTGGCGTCATGCAGTGCTCTGGAAGTATCCCTGGAATACCAGAATTTCTTTGGAGCAGTGATTGTCAGAGAACCAATTTCTCCATCCTTTCAAGACATAAGGCACCTTTTGAAGCTATGGCTCTTGGGGCACTTGTTTCTTCTGCCTCTTTCTCTTGGTAAGCGGCACCTTAAAGTGCTGAGAAGGCAGGACATTGGGAGAGGGGGAGGAACCAGAGGTGAGACTTACCAGGACAGGTGCTGAAGAACAGATTTAGCTCTGGTCTCTGACCATCGAGAAGTTTGTTGTTAAAAGATTTGGCTTGTGGTCAGAATGCTCCCTGTCCCTGCTGTATGTAAAGACCTACTGTAAATTGGCTTCTCTGAATTTGGTGAAGCGCTTCCTTCTAATAGCAGATTCTGTGCTATTAAGAAGGGAGATTAATTTTTAAAATTTATTTTGGGATTAGGTTACACCGACATCACAAGAGGACATTTCAGAACTCCTTATAATTGCTGCTAATGAAGTAGGCACCACCAAGAAGAACGTTCCTTTTGGAAAAGGTGAATGATCAACATTGACTCTTGAACAGTTGGGTAGGATTCAGGATACCTATTCAACAAATGTAAAATAAACTTAACTTTCCTTCTTTCCTCACCAGGAACTCTGGCAACTGTAGTTCTGTGAGAACGTCATGGTCTCTCTACAGAATTCTGAACAGCCCTGTGGCTAAACTATGGTTCCCAGGATTCTTTGGGAAAATCACCCTAGTTAAATAGTGTTGTTATACAATTTTATTCAGTTCACTGTGTTGGATTGCATTGCACTGCACTGCAGTGCATTGAGTTGTGTTGCACTAACAGCCTGCCTTTTCTCTTTGAGCTCAAGGTGGCTTGTGTGAAGGTGTCATTGTACTGAGTCAAAACGACTACCATATATTCTTGTGGATAAGCTGAGAATTTTAGGTGCAAAAATGCACCCCAAAATTGTGTTCAGATGTAATGGTCTGTGAGAATGTGCTTGAGAGACAGGAGGAAGCAATAGTCAGATAAGAGGCAGCTGAGCCCGCAGAAGGAATGGGGGTGTGGAAACATCTCAGAAGAGACCCTCCCTAGTTTCTTAGACTGTAAAGGCAAGGGGGAGAGATGTACTTTCAAACCTGCAAGATTCTGTTACTGAAACCTTTTGATAAAGGTAGTCCTAGTACTCATGGTTGGTGCTTCTTGTCTGGACTACCTCGCAGGGCTGATATTGGCTTATCCACAAATATATACAGTAATACTGTTAAAAATACCCGTATATCCTGCATATACTCACAGATAAGCCCATCCACAGATAAGCCGACCCTCAGATTTTTAACCAAAATACCATGAAAAATGTGCCACCCGTGGATAAGCCAATTGTGGAAATTAAATCATATGAAAATTTTAAGGGTCAGCTTATCTGCGGATGGGCATATCCATGAGTATATATGGTATCCTCAAACCACACAGTAAGCTTTGTGGTCCAAGATGTATCATGAGAGCTTTTTTAGTGACAACTTTGGAAGATTTCTTGTTTCAAGACCACCTAAAAAAAGGAGTCATTTTGCAGTAAAAAAAGGCAAAGGTTCCCCCCCCCCCACATTTGTGCAGTTGTGTCCAACTCTAGGGGCCGGTGCTCATCTCTGTTTGTTAGCCAAAGAGCCAGCATTGTCCGAAGACACTTCCATGGTCATGTGGCCGGCATGACGCGCGCGGAACGCTGTTACCTACCCACCAAAGTGGTACCTATTCATCTACTTGCATTTGCATGCTTTTGAATTGCTAGGTTGGCAAGAGCTGGGGCGAGTGTGGGAGCTCACTCCGTCACGTGGGGCTAGGAATTCGAACCTCCAAACTTGTTATCGACAAGCCTGGAATCTTACCCGCTGAGCCACCACGCCCCCTTGTCATTTTGCAGAGTATTTGCCAAATCCTTTCTACCATTTTTGCATGGATGTTGCTGCCATTTGAACATACATGGTTTTTTTCTACCTCTCCAACTTTTTCCCCCCTATTGTGCTGTATTTGAAGTATAGATGATGACAGTTAGGTGAGCCGCTAGTGGAGAATTATGACACATCCTGGAGAGTATTAATCAAAATGCCTTTTCTTCTAATTTCACTGCCAGTGAATTGGCTGACTAATTATAGGTGTACCTTTTTGCCTGGGGGGGAATCTGAATAAGCCCCAAACTATGTATCTAATAAACTCACTAACTTAAAAAAAAAAAAGCTGTACAGAGCAGAGATTTAAAGTTTGAAAACATTTGGGGTCAATTAAATAAACTGGTCTTGGTTTCATTCTGGAAGAAGGAAGCAAAACTCAGAACCAGGAGGTTTCTTGGAAAATTAGCATAGACACAGTGTTATTTCCTCATTAAACCTAACTTTATTTTACTTCTGTCACTTAAAATGTATAAGATGTAATATAATTTAGCAAATGAATTTCTTTTCAGTGGTTTGGGTATCTCTAGTTCTGGAAGAAGATATGGATGTTTCAACTATCTTTCCATCGATTGGGTCAAACAGAAATTCTTCTTTTCTTCCAGGCAGAGGTTTAGGATGGGGCAGCATTTTGGCAATTGTGTTGGCAATCCTGGTGTTCCTGTTGCTGGTAGATGCCTTGTGCTATTATAAGCGCCGGTGTGGCTTGTTAATGTTCTGCAGAAACAATATTCTGGGCAAACGTTCTTCTACATCAGGAGCTGAGAACAATGGGTGAGTTGGTATACAGGAGCCTAGGATGGGTGGTATAGAAAATGAAAACCCAAAAGAGGGCTGTTGGGAAAGCTTGTCCTTCTTCTAGGGTGACTTTTCCACAACTCACTTGTGGAACCCTCACTTTGGTTGATTCTATTCCACCAGTTTGGTTGACACGTAGATGGTTCCCTGTCCCTTTGTGGTGGCCACTCTCTTTTGCTAGCTCATGTAAAAGAAGGCCATTTTTATTTTAAAACCACACATGCCTTGCACAATTGCCACAGTGCCTAGGAATTCCCCAGCAGGCAAGTGTGGGAAGCTCTGTGCAAATAATTAAGTTTCTGTTAGAAGGGTTCATGGGGTCAAATGCTTTTCTCCACTTCTTCATTTTTAAAAATACGTTGCTCAGAAACTCATAGCATGCATTTCCTGGCTGGCTGCAAGGAACTATAATTTTTTGGGATGGGGATTTTCAGAAAATAGGAGTGGGGCAATGGGGTTAACTTCCCCTTTCTGAGTTCCTGAATCATGGTCAAAACCCTGGGTGAGGATCTCTGAGGTTTCAACCAAGACCTCATTGTTGAACTTTGATGGGGAGAGGCTGAACTCATTTTAGGACCAACCTCACTAACTAGTTTAAAAACAAAAAGGTTAAAAAGACAGACAAACCGAACTCTGAGCTGCAACTGTATACCCCCATAGATAGGCTGACCATATTTCCTTGAGATGAAAACGGGACATTGGGATGGCAAAACGGGACGGGGTCTTATGTAATATTCCGTATTCATGAAAAAGACAGGGGTCCCCGCCCCCCGGTCCGTGCAATTGGCTCCCACCTGCAAACCCCGCCCCCGGTCTGTGCAAATGGCTCCTGCCTGTAAACCCCGCCCCCCAGTCCACCCTCTTCTCCACCTCTCCGCCCTCCTTTGCCATGCACTGATAGGTGGGAGGGCTTCCTCTTCCGGGCTGCCTCCAATTGGCAGCTTTGGCTCGGATCCCTCCTTCTGCGCCATTCCCGCCGGGTTTACAAAACGGGACAAAATTAAGATTTTTATCAAAACAACGGGACGGTTGAAAAATGCTAAAAAAACGGGACTGTCCCGTTCAAAACGGGACGTATGGTCAGCCTACCATAGATAGAAACTGAAGAAGGACGGTCAAACACATCTTCACATTCTGTTTCTTTCCACAGGAAAATGCTCTCAAAATCAGGAAAAAGCCCCGTAGTGAACATCTCTGGTACGGAGGCCTGATTGGACCATAGCAGTGAGATCAGATGGTGAAATGCTGAGTTTCTGCAACAATGTTTGGATAATCCGGGCATGGAAAAAGGAGACTAAAGCTGTTTCCCCTCTTTACATATACCTCCCACTATTCTTCCACCCTTATTATCACCATTAGTGGAGCTGATGCTCCAAAAATAGTGGCAGGTAGCATCCATGATAGGCTGATACCCCATGCCCACAATCTGGTGTTATCCTTTCTTCTTTGGATAGGACCACAATACATCATGATCTCCAGGAGTTTTCTGCTCTACAGCTTTGATTTTTTTTTTTAAAAAAGCTTAAACATATGGGTGTGTGTGTTATGGTACATTGTTACCCCACTCCGTATTTCTTGGTGTAGCCAAGATTGTGGTCACATGGTTTGTACACATGGCCCTAACTCTTTATTGATGCAACCTTTTTCCAAACTAGGGTTTTTACCAAGGGGTTTCCATGAATGTCATTGAAATAATCCATATCATCATTACAGAGCAAATAAAATAGTTGCTATTTCCCAATAAAGCAGCAATATGGGTCGATTTGGTGCTTAGTGAAATTACCTGGAAATGCACATGTATGCACTTGACATACAGCTTGTTAGGGGTTGACACCAGGGTCCCTCTCAAAATAAACTAAGGTTGAAAGTTAACATCAGGTACTGAATAAGGAAGGCAGTAGCTCTAATTTGGGCATTTGGTAATAGAAAATATTCACTATAAAAGCATTCCCTATAAGTTTACCCAGACCAACTTCCCTCAAATGGTCTGAGCCTCTACAGATTGCGTCCGGACACACACAACAATGCTGTGGGGTGAGGACTCTTGGTATGTTGACTCCTATGCAAGAAAGTACACCGGTAATACTGGATGCGTGTTTATGTGGAAGATAATATGCCTCCATTACTCTGTGACCTTCATAATGAGGGGAACAAAGCAATGCCGTTCGTCACTGAGCTCCATGTCAGGGTATGGCCCATCATGACCCAGGTTACAACTTCTGTAACTTCTTTGTCCATTTATTGATATTATATCTTTGCATCAATTAAAAACAATCTTGCTGTATCTTGCACTAGCCAATGGTGTCACTATGGTTCTAGGCTCCCTTGGACATGTGTTCTGAGTGAACCCTCTTCACTCATTGGTCGTCTTTTCACAACACTCTTAATCCGATCAGCCATTAAATCCAGGCAAATTTCCTTGCAAGTGGTTCTGGCATCCCACAGTTAGATTACCTGGATCAATGATCATTGTTTTGAGAATGGCCGCTGTCACCAGAAAGCACTGAATATTCCGTAAGCCCTTGCACCATGGTCCTGGCAAAAGTTCATCAGCTCACTTGCCCCTTCCCCATTGGCCAGCCAGGCAGAAGTGGGTGTGGGATTGCCACACACATGCCAATGAGTGTTTGAGGGATACCTGTAAGGGAGAAGCTTCCTTTTTCAGCTATTCTTTCTTCTCTACAATTTTTCTTGGGCATCTTGGCAGGCAAAACCCATTGCTCAACAGGGTTTGATGTTCCTATAACACAACTTATCAGGTGTTGCTAGCTCAAACCACACAAGGCTGAGTCTTTGGGGGCTAAATCGAATCCCCCAGAGCAGAGCTTTCCAAACTTTTCATATTGGCGACACACTTTTTAGACATTTATCATTTCGTGACATACTCTTACAGCAGGGCACAAGGCAGGCACTAGGAGCTGTGCGGAATCACAGCAGGTTTGGAGGCAGCACGGCACAAGGCAGGCACTAGGACCTGCATGGAGTCCTGGCAGGGTTTGGAGGCAGCAGCTGTGACACACCGAGACACTGCAGCCGACACACTAACACTAGCTCTGCCCCAGAGAATATTTGACTGGATCAGTTGGGTCCTTTTTGGTCTTTCCATGAAACACTCTAGTCATTTAAGTGTGTTGCGGGAACAACATAGGCATCTGTTCCTAACTATGTTGATGCAAAAATGATGAAACGTGTGGTGATGTCATGATACAAGATCTGCCCTTGCAATGTCACACACACATACAGTACATAAGAATAAAAGTTTATGTCACTAAGTCGCAATGCATATTTTGTTCCTCCTTCCTCCTTGCAGACACATATGGGAACAGGGTTGGTTTTCAAGCTAACAAGGATTCAGGAGTTGGTTTTGGTAAATAAACACCTGTGCAAGCTCACCTGTTATCAGTGAAAAGACTGCTCCCTCACCAGTTCACAGAAAAACTGTTACAAACCAGCTTAGGAGATATATTGGTTGTAAATAGGAAACAGTTCAGTTGCTGAAATTCTTGCAATCCTAATTTGTCCACTTCCATTAATCTTGTTAAGAAGATTATGAGATTCATGTACGGGAAAAAGACGGCAACTGCCACAGAGCTGGGTGGTCATCCTGCTTCTTTGATGTAATTGGCACGTAGGTGGCATTAGTGCCTTTTCTCATCACTCATACCTCTTGCTAGCCAATCAGAGGCTGCTTCCTCAACTTCTCCAGGGTGACTTGGAGCAGACCTGCCAATTGTCCCCTCTCATGCCGACCTTGGAATACTGAGAACATGGTTGAGAATAGAATAAGCTGATCAGTGTTGTCCCAGTAATTGACTATTAGGAGCAACAAAAGCATCAACTGCCCTTTCGAATCTAAGCCCAATGTATTATACGAAAAGAATTAAATTAGTGTTGGAGTTGGGCTACAATACATACATTACTACACTGGAGTTGGGCGACCAATACATATCTATCTATCTATCTATCTATCTATCTATCTATCTATCTATCTATTATTAAGGATTTTGATTACAACATTAAAAACTAATACAAAATAAACTTAAAAAGAGAGAAGAAAATAGAAAAAACAAAAAGTGCAAAGAAAAAACAAAAAACAAAAAGAAATAAAGAAGAAAGAAGAAAGAAGAAAGAAGAAAGAAACAATATAATAAAGAAAAAGAAAAATATATAAAGAAGTGACTTCCAACTTTCATCACAAGTATAGACAAAATTAGTAACTCTTCACCTCCCATAAGGTTAAAATTAGATATCTCTTCATCCCATATCCCATCTCTTATCTATAAGCAAATCCATAAAACATCAGCTGATGGACGGACAATAAACACTCCGTCTGTGAGAGTCAGTGAACAAGCAGACGGTAGCAGCAGCTCCTCCACTTCCACACTATTCCTGTTGCACACTTGCTTGCTCACGCCTTCTGCACCAGAACATTAGATGTATGAGAAAGCAGGTACAGATGTTGAGCCAGAAAGCTATAGTCAAGAGTCACCCTAGTCCAGTGTTTCTCAACCATGGCAACTCTGCCAAGATGTGTGGACTTCAACTCCCAGAATTCCCCAGCCAGCATGTTGAAGTCCACACATCTTAGAGTTGCCAAGGTTGAGAAACACTGCCCTAGGCAGATGGGAGTCCGTAGCTAGTGCCCAGGCATATTGGTTCTGGGGGTTGGAGGGGGAATATCTGTAGCATTTCCTTTGCCCAGGAAGTATACTGTAGTAACTTCCTTAAACCTTGATTGATTCAGATTTGACTAGAAAAAGCTAGAGGAAAAATTAACTGGAATACTTGTTCTGGACAGATCTGTTCCTGGATCTGGCTAGGATTTCAGAATGCCTTGTTTGATCACAGATTGTATTCTAGGAAAGCAAAGGGAGATGGATTCTGGATGGAAACTGCATATGTTGATGATCAATATCTATTATGATGATGATCAATATCCATTAAGCTTTCTCTGAATTTCTGAATTTCTCTGACTCTCTCTTTAGTCCCTGAGTTTCTTCATTTCAAGGCAGCTGTCTGCCCATTTGTTCCAGGGGACAGTTGGGCAAGGATTTGATCACCAAGAACAACGTCATTAACACTGCGGCCCAGATAAATAAATGATGATAGGGCAGCCTATGCATCACGCAGTTTTTCATTATCTTCTTTAGGTGCTACTGGCATTCAGATAGCACCATCTAGTGTACGATATTGAGAGCAGCAGCCGGAAGTCTTTTTTTAAAAAAATTATTATTGTTTATTGCAGTCAGTGTCCACTCAGTGTGACAAAGACACTACTAGACAGACAACACAACAAATGAAATAGACACATATATGAACTGTCTAAACTATATTATCTGGCTGAGGCCGAAAATCAATAAAAGTCTGTCTCTGCTGCGCTTTATCAGACTCTCAGGGCAGAGCCTCACTTTAATGCTTGGCCCAGGACCAGCACAGCCACTCCCCACTTCCTGAGCACAGAAATGGACTGTGTTGTCTTCCTCCCACTACCAATCCATTGCAAATGCACCCTGCGCCATGTTTTCCAGCTTTGATTCAAAGCCGCTGTTTCCCAACGCAACACATCTTAAACCCTTTAGAATGGATGGTCTCCAGCGCTGTGTTCCATTCTAGTAGCAGCCCCGATTCTGATTGGCTGCAGGGACCTGGCCCAGCCCCCACCCCTCCAGCAGCTGGCCATTGCCCTGGACAGCCCTTCCATCCTGGGGTTGTTTTGTTTTATAATCTTGCGATTGATCCAGTGATGGCCCATTCAGTCTATGAGTTGTCCTCACCCTGTCTTCCCACCCCCTCTAGAGGCTCATCTTCAACCTTTACGTCTCCCAGCAGGCACCCTTTCACTTTCTCCCCAGCCTGAGTGAAGCATACCCCCCCTTACCCACAGAACAGCAAACCCTCCCTTCCCTTTATTTTTGTTTTAAGCTGCAACATAGGAATGTGTTTCTAGGAAGCTGAACTAGTAGTTCTTGCGTGCTACAAAGATTCCGTGGACCTGCAAAGGAACATAAGAATGAAAGAACAACCTGCTCTCTATTGCTTTGATTATCACAGCACTGGAGCGACAAAGACACTGTAAGGGAAAAAGAGAAAGGGTCTGAGCTACTGTCAAAGGAAATGATGTGGGAAGGTGTTTGTGTGTGTGTGTGTAAGCATCTATGTGTGCAAATGTCTGGGAAACCAAAGGAAGGCCATGGGGAATAGTGGGGAAGGCAGAGTCCCTACGAGCCTGCCAGTGAGGCTTGCCTTCCTTGCAGGGATGAGGAGGGCAAGAAGCGCGGGAACAACCATTCAGGGTTGTGGTGGCCCTAGTCCACATTGAGGAGCAGCCTGACCCCCTTGCCAGCCCGCTGTGATCCAGACTGGAAGTCAGAAGCTGGCTTAAGAAACAGCTGGGAGAGATGTGGCTGAGCCTGCAAGGTGGAATTGCCTCTAGACATCCAGAGAGTCCTGGGCCATTCCTAATGTTGGGGGCTATCTCTTGTATGAAAAACAAATACATGGTGAAACCTGAAAACGAAAAAAGGGAGGAAAAAGAGGGGAGGGACTTCATGTGGATATTTCTAATTTTTTTTTAAAGTACAACCTTAATCTGAGAACCCTTTCTGATCTCGAGGCCTGACCAATTGCCCTCTAACATTCAATGGTTTTCATGGAAATGAGATGACCAGGTCCAATTTAAGTCATGTCAGAACATGGAAAAAACCCTGGACATTGGAAGCATTTTGCTGATTATGACAATGGGATTTATGAGCTCTTTGGAAATTAGAAAGTGTGTATGTGTGGGGAAATGCCAGGCTATTGTACAAATCAGGAAAGGATAAACTCATGCTCCAGATATGCATGTGGGTCCAAAGCCCACTTTTTGGACAGGACAGCCAGTAAGATGCTTTAACTTTTTATTTTTTAAAAAAGAAACCAAGAACTGCCTAAACCCCCCAAATAAACTTGGGGAAAAGATGGAAAATCCCAACCCCATCCAATATAACTGTCTATCCATTTCTCACTCTTGCTCCATCTCTCTAGCCCCTGATCTCTTTCCCTCCCCCAATTGTTGGGTTGCCTATTGGCTATCTCTGGTCAAACATGCATACATATACATACTGATAGCAGAAACACCAAATACTTTCAAGAGGGCCGCTGGCTATTTCAGGTCAACTCTGTCCCTCTGATTCTGAGTTTTTGTTAATGATAACTCCATCGTTTGCTTTGTCAGGACTCCAAAGAAGTTTGTACTGAGGGAAGGAAGGCTGCTCCATGAGGAAGAGGCAACAGGATGATCCGGGGTGGAAGACGGGTTGACTACAGATGGTCATAAATGTAAGGAATGGACACAAGGTAGACCATGGACCAATTTATGTGAGTGGCATAAGTCTGCAAGGTGCAATCTGAAATCCAGAACCTCTGACTTATTTTCTTTTCTATGCTATCATGGTGTCAGAGCTGGTCACTTAAAGGGAAATCAGGAGTTGTCCTAAAGAGGCAAAACAAGGAAAGAAGATAGGGGTGTTGAGCTGGACTCCTGGTGACTACATGGACATTCCATGAACAATGTTCTAACACAGGACTAGGTCATTTTGTACTTTCTAGAAATTTTAGGACAATTACCCCAAGCATGTTCATGCTGATTTGGGCAGCTGCGATGTGGAGTCTCAAATATCCATAGAACTCCACCTTGAAAGAAGGAAGCATAGCCCTTCCTATCTAGAGCTTAGCCAACCAGGAAAGGCAGGGGTGGTTCAGTGCCCAAGAACACTGCTTTGTCCAGGAGAGATGCCAAGCTCTAGTGAGAACTTAAAGATCTTGGTAATTTCTTACTGCACATATTTTAGAAGCAGGATCCACTGCTATGTGTGCAACACCCCATAAATCAAGCTTCTTAGCTTCTTCCACCAATATGACAAAATAAGGATGTTTGGTCAGATATAATGTCAGCTATTTAGTTGCCAATAACCGTCCTTGACTTTTTCCATTATCACCCTTAAATGTTCCCCAGATATACAAACATTTGATTTGGGGGAAAACACACAGATGTAAACACAGGAGAGAACTTCCCTCTGATGTGCCTCATATTTGCTAAATCTTCATTTCCAGAAAAGAACAGTGGATCTGAAATTCTATTTTACCGGTAAGTTAGTTCTCCTTTCATTTTATTTTGCTTTGCTCCAGATAATCCAGTGTCCCACTGAATTATAAAAATAATATAATATGACTGGGAGTGCAAAGGTGAACTTGAGCTGTAGATATGGTTCTCAGCATTTTCTTTTAACTAACCTTATTGAATGGCATGGGTTAGATACCATCAGGGCATTCAGTACTGTTCTCCTACACTGTAAAATAGTTCATTTGTATGAAATAATTCAAGGGTGTTTTATAGCAGATCCAGTTCTCAGGCAGTGTGGCAGCTGAGCTTTTCTAAAATTTGTGTCCTCTACCTTGTCTAGTGGAGGTGGGAAGCCTCTAGAGCAGTGTTTCTCAACCTTGGCAACTTTAAGATACGTGGACTTCAACTCCCAGAATTCCCCAGCCAGCATGGCTGGCTGGGGAATTCTGGGAGTTGAAGTCCACGTATCTTAAAGTTGCCAAGGTTGAGAAACACTGCTCTAGACCTTGAAATGTTGGATTCCAACTCTCATTATCCCTGATCATTGGCCACAATCAACAGAGCTTCTGATTGGCAATGCAGTGCACATGGAACTTTCCCCCCCATCTTTCTCTTAATAATAACACAATGGGAGTGGAGACAAATGGCAAGACTCCGAGATTTGGTAGAGCAGGTATTCCAGTTTAGCTCATAGATGATTGCCTCCTTGCAACGTGAAACATTGATTAGCAATCGAAGATTTATTTATGTGATTTCAGATTATAGGGGCGCGGTTAGCTCAGCGGGTTAAACCGCTGAGCTGTAAAGTCTGCCGATCTAATGGTCGGCAGTTCAAATCCCCGCGTGACGAGGTGAGCTCTCGCCACTCGCCCCAGCTTCTGTCAACCCAGCAATTCGAAAGCGAAAGTGAGTAGATAAATGGGTACCACGTTAAAAAGTGGGTCAATTTGCCGACGTCCTGTAATTCGGGGGTCACCCTTGGAACGGAAAGAAGATCCCGGAAATCCCGAAAATGGCGACGGAGGACAGAGGATGACAGAGGACGACGGAACCCGATTGGCGAACATCCAGGACGTCAGCAGCCAACTCGGAAGCGAGGTATGCTGGGACATGTAGTCCAATACCTACGGAAGAAGAGTCGGTTCCCCAACCCCCTTCCTGAGCGCGTGCGATGATAAATTGTATATTATAATGTTGTATAATTGTATAATTAGATATGAATTTGTAATACTGTAAGCCGCCTAGAGTCCTCCGATAGGGAGGGGATAGGCGGGGTATAAATATGATAAATAAATAAATAAATAAATTTATGAACCTAACATTGGTTAGGTTCATAAATCACACGAAGTTGTAATATGATTTCTTTGCTTGGAACTTGGAGCAACATCAGAACTCAGCTGTCATCATTTGTAAATCATGAAGTAGGACTTACTAAGTAGTTAAGGCCATTCCTGTTTTCTTTACAGGGCTTTCTTGAGTCATTCAACCATTGTTGTGCCAAAATAATAGCAACCCAGACAGGATTCATGTCATTTCCACAAGGGCAGAGTAATGCTATGCAGGCATTATAAATCACTAGTGTGGAAATTATTCTAATTCTACTAGCTGCAGGGAATAACATGATATTAAAGGGACCCAGGGATGCTCTTTCCCAACTAAGATTATACAGATAACCCCCCATAATTCTTATTTGCATTTATTCATTTAATTTAATTTAATTCAATTTGTATGGCCACCCATCTCAAACAAGTGACTTTGGGTGGCAAACAATCATAAAATCAATTAAAAACCAAATTACAACCACAATACTAAAAATTAAATATGTACAGCAGCCGAGAAAAACATGACAATCCAGAGATGTTAACATAACCAGGAAATGGGGCCCTTCAGACACTTGGGACCCCAGGACCGTGCTCATAACCAGGTCTTCAAAGCCTTACAAAAGGCAACAGGGTGGGGGCCATCCTAATCTCCGGAGGGAGGATGTTCCAGAGGCAAGGCGCTATGGCAGAAAGGGCACGCCTCCTGGTCTCCACCTGCCGACATTTCTTGGTTGATGGGACCTCCCGGAGCATGTCCGTCCTGCCGGACCGGATTGGATGGGTAGAAACGGCATTACTGAGTTGCTGAGTTTACAGCATTCATTTCAAATATTATTAATACATTGTGTAGATCAGTTACTAATATAGTTTCCTTTTTGGACTTATGGAATACATGAGCCTGTTTAATGACCTATATTCTGAAGGTTCCAACAGAATTGCTGCTGCAGCAGTCCACAGTTTGTTAAACTGGGTTCCCCTTTTAGCTAAGCTTATGTGTTGGACAAAGCCAGACTATCAGTGTATTCACTGTGAATGATGAAGGCAGATGTCAACCATCTTCTTTTCTTTTCCCAGAATTGGAAACTGCATGATCTGACAATGAGGCATTTTCTTTGGCTGTTGTTCTTTGAAGGTAAGGCAAGCGTAATACAGGTATGATTTGCCTCAATAAATATGGTTTGGAGTACGTCACACTCCATTGCTCCCTGGATCTATGGTGAAACAAAGGCTCTAGAATTTAAGTTGATAAGGTTAGAGTTAATTTCCTTGGAGTCAACTGGGTAGATGATATTTTCTCATATGTTTACTCAGGATTAATGCCCTACACATCTTGAGACTAGGATACTTGACGATCACCTTGCTATTACAGACCGGGTCAATAGCTCCTGTATTTGCCAGGATCCATTTATCCCATTACTAATAGGATAGTGTGTCAGCCCCATTATGTAGACCACACCAAGAAATCAACTCTATATGAAGGCTGAAACTACATTTATTAACACTGGTGATAATAACAGAATCTTGCAAGTCTGGCTCTGCATTACTCCCCCTAACCCCATACCTATATTCATGTGAATTAGGGTGGTGTCTACCTGTGTCTGTTGCACATGCCTTCCTGTGTTGGATTTAACACATGTTTTTCCCCATTGTCGCTTTGGTACTGCCAGGGCCATCTTCCTTATTCTCTACATAATGCTTGCATTCTAGAATGCTCTCCCCTTTGAACTTTATGGAGACCCCATGACTGTATCTTTCAGGCATCTTTGAATATCTGGATTTAATTGAGGCCTTTCCTGGATGAATATAGTACATATTGGTTTTCTGGGTCAATCTCGAAAAGCTGACCATGATCTCTCCTGTGCTTCTCCATTGCAGGCTTCTGGTGTTACGAAAACCCACTGAAGATAAGTCCCAATTCCTTGGTGGCCTGGACAGGATCCTGTGTCTTGATTCCATGTCAGATTGAGGAAAGACTTAATTCTAAGAAAATTGTTGCCACCTCTGTGATTTGGTATTTTCAGCCTAATTTGAATATGACTTTATTTGACTACGTTGGTAACGTCTTATACAATAACTCCAGAATCCCAAATGAGGAAGCAAACCTACCAAGTCCTGACTTTCAGGGGCGGGTGAGGTTTGTAGGGGATTTAAGCAAGGGAAATTGCAGCTTGATGATTACTCAGCTCCAGAAGAAAGACAATGGTACATATGGGGTAAAAGTGGCTGCATCCGTGGAAAACCAAGCTTATCAACAGATACTTTATACTTCAGCTACACTGAATGTTTCTGGTAAGAACCTTGCAGAATGCTTTTGATTTCTTCTCTGACCTGTATAGATATTGCTCCTTACTTTGGATACAATCTCCACCATCTTGAAGTCTTATCTGCAAGGTCTCCATTGAGGGTTTTCCATCCAGAAATGATGCTGAGTTTCTATCACCAAGCAGAGAAAGGGCACAGAGGGTTTCTCATAGGACAGAAATGCATTGGTCCAAGTCTTGCTGCAGACTGGCAGAAGGATGTGACTTATGGACAGGCAAGTTGCTGAAGTAGAAGGAATTTCTTCTTGCCTGGGAGCACTTTACTGACTTTAAGTTAAACAATTCCTAAAATGTATAGATGAAGGCTTTCACGGCCGGAATCAATTCCTAAAATGCCTTGTTGCGTTGGCTTTGAATCTTTCCAACCCTTTCAACCTGATTACATCATCCTGTTGCATTAATAAACATGCTGTTGTGTCCTATATTACAATTCTTATTTATCAGGCCAGCTTTTCTTCCCATTGTTATCCCTTTTATTTTCTGGATACAGATTCGTTTCCAAAACCCAAATTGGAAATCTTGAAATGCCAAGAAAGGTGGGCACTGCAAGTGGTCTGTTCTGTGCCTTCCCATTGCCCAGAAGACCCAATAACAATGAATTTCAAAGGTCCAGAGAAACATTTGACTGCAGAAACCACAATGATAAAAGATGGGGTACTGCAGAAGATGGTAACCATTCAACCACCTGGAAGACCTAGAAAGAAGTCAATAACCTGCCACCTGAGCAACAAGGACAACTCACAGAAATCAGCCAGTGATCTGGAGCTAGACATGAAAAGTGAGTGTGTAGTTGGGAAGAAGTGAGCAACTTTGGGTGGGTTTCTCTGAGAAGGATACAAAATTAAAGTCTCATCTCACCAAGCTTGACTCCTGGTCACGGACATGACCATGTAGGTTGTTTTTTTTACAACAGCTGAGACACCATTTGCCATTGTCTTGTTCTGGGACATTAAAAAATTACTGAGTGAGGATTAGTGCACGGTTTTTGGGAATAGGGATATTTATGAAATATTATCATAGTTTTATTTTCTACACAAAACCTCCCACACTGTCCTGTTGGTTATTTTTTTCAGATTGTCCCAATGATGTCCAGATTTTTGTCGAAAATGATCTGCCCATAAAGGAAGGAGATATTATCACTTTGAACTGCTCTGTGGGTCGTAGTATGTCTAGAACCAGCTGGTACAACTGGTGGAAGATTGATCCCCATATAGCTGATTATACATACAGCAGTTCAAAGCTATTGACCTTCCCTGCAAGTTTTCGACCAGTGACATCTTACAAATGTGAAGCATGCAATATTCATGGCTGCACTTCATCTCCACTGGTCACAGTGGATATCTCCTGTGAGTATGGCCAATTAATTAATTAGCTGAAAGCCCTGAAACATCAATTACTGGTGAATATAGCATGTTCATGGGGAGAGGAAGAGGCTATAAGGGGGAGACTGTAGGAGCCCCCAAATCAAGGTGGGTTAAGTGGCACCCAAGTGCAGTGGGCTTTTCCTCAATCTGTTTAGAGAGCAGAAAATCACAACGCAACATGGGTCAAACAATGAAGGTCTGTTGTCTTCCTTGGAGAGACTCACCTGGCACCTGCACTGTGTGCGCACGTGCGCCTTTGAGTCATTGTTGACTCCTGGTGACTGCCTGGACTAGTCCCTGGACTTTTCTTGACAAGATTTCAGAAATGGCTTGTCATTACCTTCATCCTAAGGCTGAGAGAGAGTGACTGGCCCAAGGTCACCCAGCCGGCCTTCATGCCTAAGGCGGGACTAGAACTCTCAGTCTCCTGGTTTGCCATTGGCTCCTTCCTAGGGCTGAGAGACAGGGACTGGCCCAAGGTCACCCAGATGGCTTCATGCCTAAGGCGGGACTAGAACTCACCGTCTCCTGGTTTCTAGGCCGGTGCCTTAACCACTAGACCAAACTGTCTCACTTGCACTGTGGTCCTTTCAGAACCAGGTGAAGACTGTTTTATCTTGCCAGGTATTTCAACCACAATCTTAGTCTTCTTAGAACTTCACAGTCTTACTGCTACCTTTTTATTTTTGTCATTTTTATGCCATTCTTATTGTTTCTTTTGATTTTTATCACATCTATATGTTTTTCTCTTCTTAGTTTTTTGTACCACTGTATCATTGTTCTAATACATTTGTACTGATTTTTGCACCCAAGGATTCCAGTTACTGGACCATCTAAAGGTGTAACAAACAAACAACCATAGGCAAATCCTTTGCTTTACCTGAAAATATATGGCTGATTGGTACACTGAAGATGTTCAACATTTAAGTATTGTTTCATGAATGCACGGAACTGGTACCACTACACAGAACTTTCTCAAGTTAGATTTAAAATAAAAATGTTGGTGCTTTGGGTCAAAAAAGCAAGACACTCTGCCTTTAGGCCTCCAGCCCAAGTGTTGAGATGGAGTTCCTTCTTCCACTGGAGGTATCTGCAGAGAAGACCATCAAAGCTGTCGCAGCAGCAGCTTTGACACAGCTCAGTTATGCCAAGCTTTTGTCTTTCCTTAACAGCTGTTTACTACCAAACAGCAAATTCCTGCAGAGCCTTCTTTGCAGTTTTATTGAAAGGGAACAGGGATTGGGTTATTGAAATCTCTGCAACTAGATATATTTACTTTAGCACTCAGTTTACCTCTAAGTTTGTTAAGCTGGAGCTTTTTTGATCCTCTTGATTGACACAGGAAGGTGGCTACTTATTTTCCTGACAAAGGAAGAATGTGCAGATGTTCTACGCTTGTGATATTTTACAAACTGACATCTTTCCCACACTGAGAAGCCCATTACCGCTTTCTTGATTAGCATCCTGATTTGATGTTTTATGGAGGAGCCCTGAAGGGTCACCTCACGGAGGCTTTGCACAGACCTACGTGGAACCTTCTTAGCTACAGAAATTGTCAGTTACAACCAGTGATGGGCTGGTAAATATTTAACAACCAGCTTTGCCAGCTCCATTGCCACCACTGCACCATGTTGCTAGCCGCCGAACAGCTCATCAGCACACTTGGTGTCATGGCTCAGCTCTGATCACAGCTGGCTTGCAAAATTCAGAAAATTTAACAGTTGGTTCTCATAAGCCGGTATGAGCCAGCTCCAACACATCACTGGTTACAGCACGTGAAGCCCAAGCGAAGGCAAATGTTTCTGCAATCGGTGATGCCAATCTTATGCCTTTGTTTTAACTTCTTGCAGTTGCTCCCAGGAAGGTCAACCTTTGGAAAAATCCAGGAGGTCAGATTGATGAAGGCAGTACTGTTGTGTTGCACTGTGAAGTGGGTGAAGCATACCCTGTGAATCTCACTTACACTTGGTATAAAGATGGAGAAAAGATTTTGTTGGATTCTCCACATGCATACTTGAACCTCGTAAACATAGATCCAGCACAATCTGGCAGCTACTGGTGTGAAGCCAGTAACATTGTGGGCAGGACACTTTCTCCAACAATCACACTTCATATTATCTGTGAGTAAAAGCATGGGTAGTGTGGCAATGGATTTATGATAAAACCTGGTCCCTGTTACTAACCGCCAGAGATGGGTGTTTGTGTAGCTTTAGGAGTTGGAGGTAAAGTTTCCTTTCTTGGCCGCTAAGTTAGGAATCATAACTTGTTGATTAAAAATTGGCAGCTGGGGAATAGAAGTTACATTTATCAGAAATGAAATGCTTGTATATTCAGACATATACACGTCATGATTTGAAAAACCTTTTCAGTTTGTGACTTTCAAAGGCAGTGAAAGCCACACAGAGACAGACTTCAGAACCAGTGCATTGTAGCACTCCCTACAGCAGGGCTTTCCAAAGTGCCGCCGCTGGCGACACACCAGCGGCGGCGGCAGCGCGGGGGGGCGCGCATGGCATTGTCGTGGGGGGGGCCTGCGGTGGCGCGCGCGTGCACGGTGGCGGGGCATGCGGTGGCACGCATGTGCACGGCGGTGGCAGCAGCCTCCGCTGAAACGCGGAAACACTGATACTGCGCCCCTGCCGCCGCCGCCATACATGCGCGCGCCGCCGCTTCCGGGTGGTGTGTCGCCACACCACGCTGTGTGTGGTGACACACTTTTGTGTCGCGACACACCACGCTGTGTGTGACGACACACTTTTGTGTCGCGACACACAGTTTGGAAAGCTCTGCGCTACAGTGAGAAAATACTAACGTTGGCCATATCAGAAACAATATGCACGGAACACCATTGGACTGTGTCTGGTATGAGAAATATGTATCTTCTACGTTTGGGATACATTGATTGAATATGTGCCATGAAATTGTTTTTGACTCCTAGTGACCACATAGATAGATTTTCTCCATGGGATCCATGGGTTGGAATAAACTGATGGCTTCTTTCAATAGAATCCCAATCCATGAGCAGTTCCTGGTCCACATCTGCTCTGGCCACGTTATCTTACTCCACTTTCATCCCAACTCACAGGAAACATATGATTTTGCTTTGTCTTTCCTGTACATACTATAAGTGCAGGGTTGCAGCCTTAAAAAGTATATAGAATATCAAAGAGAGAGAGAGAGAGAGAGAGAGAGAAACAACAACAACAAAGAGAAAATAATTTGTATGGGATAGCCTCTCAGCAGAAAGTTCATCTTAGGATGTGAAACTATTTGGGATTGTTGGCTTTTTGTTCTGAATACCTTTCACATGTGACATGAAGTACATTTATATGTGCATTTCAAGAGTGGAGGGTGTTAGCTTTTGCAGAATCAATAGTATGATTTCCTTCCTTCCTTCCTTCCTTCCTTCCTTCCTTCCTTCCTTCCTTCCTTCCTTCCTTCCTTCCTTCCTTCCGGAAGCACAACCAGGAGTACTAACTCTATCTTTATTGTAAGGTTACATTAACAGAATTTTGCGAGATTGAAAGTATTTCTCCCCTCCTCTCCTTTTACTCTCTGGAAAACTAAGGAGGGTCCCTTTTGAAATGCTTCCCACACCCTCCCTCCTCCTGCGGGCTGGGACATCTTCTGCATGATGGTTGTCCAGTCTGTGGCTCTTCCTCCTGTCTCCCAAGGTCATTCCCACATACCATTATACCTTCCTTCTGCATTGTAGCACCATGAGACCCTAAATAGCATCTGTGGACTCCCATGTTAAATAAAATAGAATAATTTCACTGGCACAACCTTGGTTAAATTTCCTGAAAATGCCAGCATTCTTATCTAAGATCTCATGAGTTTTGGTCAAGGATGCTGAAATTTCAATTTTTCAAAAAATTAGGACACCTTACATTTTCAAAAGCTGCCTATTCCTAATGTACAACATAAGAACATTTAGATGGAGTACATAGCTATTTGTAAATCATAAATAATGATTTCCTTATTTCAGGTTTCCATTGTGATGAAAACCCACTAAGCATAGTTCCCAATTCTCTGGTTGCCTGGGAAAAATCCTGCGTGGTGATTCCATGCCACATGAATGAAATGCTCAGTTCTAGAACAGCCAATGCCACAGCCATAGTGTGGAATTTTAAGCCTTTGGGGAGAAATACTTGGAGGGATGGTAAAACTATCCTGTTGTACAACAGTTCTCAGACTTCTGGAACCGTTACAACCATATCAGATGATGCTTTATCGAGCCGGACATGGTTCATTGGGAATTTAACAAAGAGAGATTGCAGCTTGCTGATCAGTCGAGTGCAAATACTTGACAGTGGCACATATGAGGTCAAGGTGGCTGTTTCAGTTGACAAATACCCATGGCAATTCAAGCGCTTTCTTACTGCTACACTGAATATTACAGGTAAGAAATGTTTGGTGTGAGTCTCACCCAATGGGAAAGCTCTATTTTCTTTGCGTGTGCGTTTGTGTGTGTGTGTTTTCCTAAGAAGCCTCTGCGGTATTTAAATTGGTAGCTTTCAGTCTACAATAATGCAAGATTAAGGCTAGGCAATATGTGCTTCATGAGCCCTTATACAGCTTGGTTCCCATCAGGCTTCCTATCCCTCATTGGCTTAAAAAAAATATCTCCCCTCTTCTTTGTCTGCATTTTGGATCATCTTCAAAGCTTTAGGTCACAAGAAGGATAAAAAAAACCCAGGTTTCAATTTATCACAGAATCATAGGTGCATTCACACAAACAGCTTGGTCAAAACTTATGCTGCAGCATGGAAAAACCAGGTTAGGTGTTTTATGGCTTAGTGCAGAGCTTTCCAAACTTTTCATGTTGGTAACACACTTTTTAGACATGCATCATTTCGCGACACACTCTTACAGCAGGGCATCGTTTCGCGACACACTCTTACAACAGGGCACGAGGCAGGCACTAGGACCTGCGCAGGATCACAGCAGGTTTGGAGGCAGCAAGGCGCAAGGCAGGCACTAGGACCTGCACGGAATCCTGGCAGGGCTCAGAGGCAGCAGCAGCCGCGACACACCCAGACAGTACAGCCGACACACTGACGTGTCCCGACACACAGTTTGGAAAGCTCTGGCTTAGCATATGGTGAAAACCCAGGTACCCTTGTCTGTTTATGAGTCAATCTAATGCACAAAGCCAGAAAAAGGATTAATTCGCTAACCCTGTAGCAAGTAAAATAATTGGCTGGGTTTGGTCAACACAGGTAAATTGGTTGCTCAATTAATTCATTTTCTGGGTTTGTACAATCTATATATTTTTATTGATTTTACTGGGCTTGTAGGCTGCTCAATCATTAACAACTCTGCGTGACATACACCCCAACCCCCATAAATTGGGTTAAAAACAATACAATAAAAAGAAAACAAATCAATAATACTATACAACCTACATACAACCCCAGGAACAACAATCAATCCTGGGTTAAGGATGTTGAGCAAACCCCATAATTGAAGGAGCTATTGCTTTTTAGGAAGAGGCTGAACAGACACCTCCCATGGATGGTTTAATTGGTTTCCCTGTACATTGTGGAGGGTTGGACCAGATGATCCCCGTGGTCCCTTTCAACCCTACAGGTTTATGATTTAGACCACAGAATCCAATCTCCTGCTCCATAGAACTTCCCCAACAGGTTATTGTTCAGTCTCTGTTTAAGCAGATGCAGGGAAGGAGATTCCACCATGCCATTTAGCAATAGGTTGAATAGCTTTTACTGTTAAGAAGTTTTTCCTAATTTGGAATCTAAGCCTATTATTCTATGTTCAGCAGTCTGGAATAATAGAGCTAATACAACTCATGACCTTCTCCTGGGTAATAATATTTCCCGTTACTTGGAGAGCAGTCTTATAGCCTCCCCCTTTATCTTCTCTTCTTCAGATTTTAACATCTTCTGTGCTTAGTCTAAGAGTGTGCTACTGATTTTACTTTCTCATTTGCAGAGTCACCTCCAGAACCCACCCTGGAAACTATTCCAGTGAACATCCAGGAGAAGAAGATAACCCAAGTGATATGCTCAGTGCCTTACCATTGCCCTCATAAGCCAGTAAGCTTGACTTTCAGTGGTTTAGAAGAGGAGCATTTCCCACCACAAAAAAGGACAGTTGAAAATGGAGTGATTCAGACTGTGCTGAGTTTTGAACCAACATGGAAGGACAATGGGAAAACGCTGAGCTGTGTGTTGAGGTCAGGGGCAGAAGTGTTATCTCAAAGCTCTGTGAAGTTGGATGTGACATGTAAGTGTACAGTGGGGAAGGGAATCGCCCTTTTGAATAATGGTGCCTTCAGGACAGGATTTGGGACTAGCAGCTTAGGAAGCCACTCAGCAGAATGAGCAGAAGATTCCAAACATAGCATAGGTAGTTCTGAAACTGATGAAACCATATATATGCCTTACAGTGTGAAGAGGGGACTACTGGTGTAACTGTGAAGACTACAGTTTTGAACTATGTAACTGACTGATTTTGGGGATTGAGAAAGTTCTACCCAAGATGAGTAAAATTCCATGGCTTTAATAGTGGCGTGGTGGCTCAGCGGGTAAGATGCCAGGCTTGTCGATCGGAAGATCGCAAGTTCGGAGGTTCAAATCCCTAGCCCCGCGTGACGGAGGGAGCTCCCGCACCAGCCCCAGCTCTTGCCAACCTAGCAATTCGAAAGCATGCAAATGCAAGTAGATGAATAGGTGCCACTTCGGTGGGTAGGTAACAGCGTTCCGTGTGCGTCATGCCGGTCACATGACCGTGGAAGCGTCTTCGGACAACGCTGGCTCTTCGGCTAACAAACGGAGATGAGCACCGGCCCCTAGAGTTGGACACGACTGCACAAATGTGCAGGGGGAACCTTTACCTTAATGAACTTAGGAAAGTAGTAAAGTCTCTTTTAAGTTGAGTTGACTCCAGTTGACTTAACGGACACATTCATGTCATTTTCTTGGCAGCAGTATGAAAATAGTTTGTTACTCCTTCTTCCAGTATGGTTTTTTTTTTTTGAGTTCTCAGTCTAGTGTACAATCCTGGCATTTCAAAGTGGTCTCCCATCAAACTTCTAACATGGCTTAATTTTCCAAGATCTGCTAAGGTCAGCTAGGCACTATTATGTGCTAGGGATTTAATGAGCTTACATGAAAGATGAAATTTAAGAAGCTCCTGGAATAAACCTTGTGAAGCTCAGTGGTATTGACTTCTCTGCGTATAGAAAAAAGAGTCCACATGTGTGCTATGTTTAACGTTCTGTTGCAATACAGTTCCTTCAAAAAAAATGGAAATAGCATGAGAAATGAGACTCAGTTAAAATACCCCATTTTCTATATTTCTCTTTTCCCACAATATCAGTTTATGTGTCTCTGCACTGGGCCATTCTTCTTTTGATGGATGTGGGTCATAGGAGCTACAGGCAATGTGGAGTAAAGGGAGGGATTAGGCCAGTGTTTCTCAGTCTCAGCAACTTTAAGATATGTGGACTTCAACTCCAAGAATTCCCCAGCCATTATGCTGGGAAATTCTGGGAGTTGAAATCCACATATCTTAAAGTTCATATTTCTTAGTCAGGGATTGTTTCAACTAGTCGACTTTAGCCAGGCAATGCATATTGTTCTATGCGTGCACATTCATTATATTACTCCTATCTATTTCCTCCACAAAGAAATATATTGATTTCATTTTCCAGATACTCCCAAGGATGTCCAGCTTGCTATTTTAAATGATCTGCCCATAAAGGAAGGAGATACTATTGTGATGAACTGCTCTTTCGTCAGTAGTAAGCCCAATGATAATTGGTACAACTGGTTTAAGTCAGATCCCTCTATGATTGAATCTAAATATAGTGGTCCAAATGTATTGACCTTCCCTGCAGCACTTGGACCTTACAATACTTCTTATGAATGTGAAGTATGCAACAGACTTGGCTGCACTTCATCTCCAGCAGTCATACTGGAGGTCTTCTGTGAGTAACACTAATTAACTTACAGGTTTGAAGCCTTGAATCACCAAAGAAAGGAAATATGATTATGCTCCCCAGAAGACATGGGGTTTTTGGGGGGAGGGCATTTAGAAAATCTGCCCACCTAACTCAGTCAGAGAATGCCTGCTTAGGGCCTCCACCTTCCAGGAGATGTGATGGGAGGTGGCCTGAAGGACGGTGTTCTCTATAGGGCAGAGCTTTCCAAACTGTGTGTCGGGACACGTTAGTGTGTCGGCTGCAGTGTCTGGGTTTGTCGCAGCTGCTGCTGCTGCCTCCAATCCCTGCCAGGATTCCACGCAGGTACTACTGCCTGCCTTGTGCCCTGCTGTAAGAGTGTGTCATGAAATGATGCATGTCTAAAAAGTGTGTCACCAACATGAAAAGTTCGGAAAGCTCTGCTATAGGGATTCCCTTCTAGGGAAACAGCCTCCTACAGAACAGAAAGGATGGCCCCCGCTCTCATGGATTTTCCAGGGGTCTTTTAAGGGTCATTGACGTAAGATTTAATTTTACTGTATTATATAACAACAACAACAACAACAATAATAATATGAAAATTGACTAGAATCCAATTGAATTGGTTGAGGAGGTACAGTGTATAAATTTCCTCAGTAAAATAAAATAGGCATAAAATATGAACTTTAGGTTGTATTTTGTTTAAAGCAATACAAAATGATGCCCCCAAAATCAATGTTTGGCTGCTAAATTTTAGTGTTCTGATTTTTCAGGGACACCAAGTGCCACCAAAATGGAACTAGGGACTTCTATGATTCACCAGTTGCTTGTCCCTGTTATAACGATAAACAGCAACTGTGGCATAAGATCATGATAAGGATGGAGGGTAGAAAAGCTTGGATAGGAATCTTAAATGCAACAAGTCTTTGGAGTAAAAAGTGAATTCCTATTTTGTGCAATCAGACTTTCCTGCAGTAGAATTAATATGGGTTATAACAGAGCTTTCCAAACTGTGTGTCGCGACACAAAAGTGTGTCGCCACACAACCCGGAAGCGCTGATCATCATCAGCGCTTCCGGGTTTTCCCGCGGCGACACACCAACGGCGGTTGGTGTGTCGCCGTGGGAAAACTTTGGAAAGCCCTGGGTTATAAGATGGCGCTATTTTCTTGTGCTCAGTGCTAGATGAGGATACGGGAGGGGCATGTCCATGTGAATCTTCCCATTTATTCTCTCTCCTTCCAGCTGCTCCCAAGGAGGTGAAAATTCTGCAGAGGCCAGAAGGGCGGATCCATGAATTCGCATCTGTTAAACTGAAATGTGAAGTGGAAATAGCAAAACCCAGGGATCTGACTTTCAAATGGTACAAAAATGAGGAACTGCTGGATTTAACAGAACACGTGCTGACCATCCTGCAAATGAGTCCCGACCATTCAGGCGTCTATCACTGTGAAGCCAAAAACAGCGTGGGCAGCTCACGCTCCCCAGCTATTGCGCTGCATGTACTTTGTGAGTAGTGTTTGTTCATACATCTAGTTGATATGCTTGATATGCCTTCAGTCATCAATCCATTCCATCCCATCTCCCTCTAAAATATAGCTTTTGTATTTTTATTCTGGAAAAAGTGAACAATTGCAGTGAAATTGCATGCAATTCCCCTTAAAATATGCAATTTCATTTCCCCCTAAAATATGCATTCCCCTGATAATGTAGACCCTTTCCTGCATTTCCCCTGAAATATGCATCGTACAACTGCACCCAAAATAGCAAAGGGCAGAAGTGGTGCGTCAGATTTCCAATTCTTCCTTCCTACCCTACTTCTGTGGCACGATACCTCCTTCTACCTCTACCAAACCAGATCAGCTTCCCTCCACAGCAACTATTCCCTCACAATTTGCATTTCTGAAAAAAAAATCACTTTATACCTTATTCAGTGCAATAAGAAAGGAAAGCTTTTTGCAGCATGGAAAAAAGGGTGGTCAACTAATATTATACAGATGTGTGAAAATGCAGGAGCGGAGGCATGTAAAAGAAAACCAAAACCTGGATTTGTACCTGCCATTTACTACATCCCTTCCTTATATCCAAGATAGGGGTAGAACCCAAAAGATTAGCCTCTGCACTAGAGATGGTACAACATGGTACAACATTTTTCAAATACAGGTAGTCCTTGCTTAACAACCGTTCATTTAGCTACTGTCCAGAGTTACGATGGCACTGAAAAAAATGACTTATGACAGTTCCTCGCACTTATGACCATCACAGCATCCCCGCAGTCATGTGATCGCAATTCGGGCACTTGGCAACCATCACGCATTTACAACAGTTGCAGCGTCCTGCAGTCACATGATCATTTTTGACCTTCCCAGCTGGCTTCCGATAAGCAAAATCAATAAGGAACTGCGTGATTCGCTTAACAACTGCCACAAAAGAGGTCATAAAATTGGGTCTGGATTCGCTTAATGACCGCATCGCTTAGCGACCTAAATTAGGTCCCAATTGTGGTAGTTAAGCAAGGACTACCTGTACTTCTCTCTTTAATTCCTTATCTAGTTGCAGTAACTGACAATCTGTTGCTCTTTGAGGTTGTAAAATCTTACTGGGGCTATCTTAGTTACTCACAAGACGGTGTTTACTTCTTTTCCCATTACACTTGAAGCTTCAAAGCATTAACCTTTGGAGAACAGAAGGTTGGATAAAGACTCTGATGTGGAGGATGAGGATGCTTGATTGGAAGACTTGGAAGAAGGGAATTGGAGAAGAGAGGAAAAGAAACAGAATTCATACACTTCTCTTGTGAATTTGGATTCTTTACTTTCTGTGTTCATTTTAACTGTTACTTTATCTTAACATATTTTTAAAGAAAGAAGTCTTTATAATTTTTTTTAAATAAAAAAGAACCTTATTCTAAAAATCAGTGTTGGTAGAGATTGGAATATTTTCCCTCTTTTTTTTTTTGCGTCCAAATAAGGATTTGTTTAAAATGGGGAAAGACTTGTCCACAAAATATTACCCCAATGTTTTCCCAAGCTGTTTTCTTCAATTGCATTTGTAATTAGTTGAGTTGTCATTATTAGACTTGAGGGACTGAAGAAGTTTACGGGACATATGGGGATGCCCCCTCTTGCTGGAATGTCTTAGGATCAGAGTAAGTGTGTATGTTTTTTTAAAATTTTTTTATTGCCAACCTAGCAATTCGAAAGCATGCCAATGCAAGTAGATGAATAGGTACCACTTCGGTGGGTAGGTAACAGCGTTCCACGCGCATCATGCCAGCCACATGATCGTGGATGAGTCTTCGGACAACGCTGGCTCTTCGGGTAAGAAATGGAGATGAGCACCGGCCCCTAGAGTCGGACACGACTGTGCGGGGAAAACCTTTACCTTTTTTACCTTCCACTAGCCTGACATCTAGCTGGCCTTAGGTAAAGGTTCCCCCCGGCACATTTGTGCAGTCGTGTCCAACTCTAGGGGCCAGTGCTCATCTCCGTTTGTTAGCCGAAGAGCCAGCATTGTCCGAAGACGCTTCCACGGTCATGTGGCCGGCATGACACATGCGGAACGCTGTTACCATCCCACCAAAGTGGTACCTATTCATCTACTTGCATTTGCATGCTTTCGAATTGCTAGGTTGGCAAGAGCTGGGGCTAGTGCGGGAGCTCACTCCGTCACGTGGCACTCGGGTCTCGAACCGCCGAACTTGCAACCTTCCGATCGACAAGCTTGGCATCTTACCCACTGAGCCATCGTGCCCCCTGACTACGAATAATAATAACAACAACAACAACAACAACAACAGCAGCAGCAGCAGCAGCAGCAGCAGCAGCAGCAACAGTGGAAAAGGAAATCTGCTGTTATACCAATCATGATTGGAGCCCTTGGAGCAATACCTAAAGGACTCCCTCAGTATTTGGAAATTTTGAACACCCTAATTTTACAAAAAAATACCCTCTTTGGAACTGCCTATATCCTCAGATGCTACCTTAATAATTCTTAGGTCCTTGGTTAGGATTTGAATTATAAAGTTTTCTCCAGTATTGTGAATCTAATTATAAATAATAATAATAATAATAATAATAATAATAATAATAATAATAATAGAGACAACTCAAGGCCGCTCTCATTGGTGGCTGACCATCCAAACCTGGGTGACACTGTCTTGCAGCTAGCCACCTCACCTTCAGGACTAGGGACTGGCGTGGAGCTCTACAGAGACCCCCAAAAATTATTTATTTATTTATTTATTTATTTATTTATTTGTTCAACTTATATCACCGCCCATCTCCCCCCACAAGGGGACTCTGGGCAGTTAATTAATTGATCCTAATTGACATTCCGCCATTTATCTTCTTTTTAAATAATATTTATTAATGATTTTCATATAGTAAAAGATGAATCACAAGTAAAGAAGAAAAAAACAAAAAAAGAAAAAAGTACAAGGAAAGAAAAGGAAAACTAAAGTTAAGAAATATAGAAATGACTTCCAACCTTCTTTTCAATGGATAATTACAATCTTATTGTCTCTGACCATCCATTATTTATCAGCCACCTATTGACCCCCAGACATTTACTGACCCCCCTTTGACTTCCAGCCATTGATCAACCTCTTGGATAGTCCCATTGACCCTTGGGGGTCGATACTGACCACTTTGGGGAACCCTGATCTATTCACAGCCTGGTCACTGTTTGTCACAAGGTCTGGTCATTTGCCATCATCAGGCTAAGCTATTTGAAAAAACAAAACAAAACAAAACTAGAAAACTTTCACTGTTAGACTGCAGCTGTCAAACAGCAGTTTCCTGAAGACACTTTCGTCATGCGGTTAATACAAACAATTCTGATGCTTGCAATAACTGCCAGCCCTCTTTTTACAGCTTAAGCCCTTCCCATAAAATAGATATGGGAAGTGGATCAAATTAAACAGAAGAAAACTATTTTTACCCCAGAAGTTTCTCTTTCACTCTCTGGAGGAACTTGCTTAATTTACCAGGTCTTTTGCAGGTCTACATGGAGAGAACTGTTTTTGAACCTCACTAGTAGGTAAGATAGTTTATTTCAGTACTGAAGTGGCTGGATTTCTTGCTTCTAAATTCTATCATGGAATTTTTCCAGGTTCAATGTATTCTCGAAGGCTTTCACGGCCGGAGTTCGATGGCTGTTGTGGGTCTTCCGGGCTGTGTGGCCGTGTTCTGGAAGTTGTGGTTCCTAACGTTTCGCCAGCATCTGTGGCCAGCATCTTCAGAGGGCAGGAGCACAGACAGAAGCGAAATCTCTACCTGGGCACAGAGATTTCGCTTCTGTCTGTGCTCCTGCCCTCTGAAGATGAAGATGCTGGCCACAGATGCTGGCGAAACGTTAGGAACCACAACTTCCAGAGCACGGCCACACAGCCCGGAAACCCACAACAGCCATTTTCCAGGTTCCTCGTTTTTATTGGTAAACGTAAGCTTCTAGTCCTCAGGAAGGAAGAATGCTAAATGTGGGGGTAAGGGCACTAATGTTTATGTTATATTGCTTCTTCTATAGAATGAGAAACTTGTTGACAGAAAATGGGGAAGAACCCCTTTTTGTTATAATGAGAAAAAACACACAACCTATATAGGTCAGGTTGAAGTGGTGAAGACATTGGCATTTCTGCACAGGCAAACATATATTCTGTACAAAGAAAATGCATTGAAAGGAAGAGCCTACGGTATATAGTATTTTTGTGTAGTATTGAGATGGTGGAAACTGTGCATCCTAGAATTATGTTGATTACTGGATTATCAGTTTTAAAAAAACAGACAGGATCCCCCCCATCTTCTTTGGTTTTAGGACTAGACCTGTGTACTGCATTGTTCTTTTGTTTCATTTTCCAGTTCATAATACTGGGATTTTTATTATTATTATTATTATTATTATTATTATTATTATTATTATATTTTTTGGCGCCTTCGAGTCAGTGTTGACTCCTGGACTAGTTCCTGCAGTTTTCTGAGCAAGACTTTTGGAAGTTTTTTTTTTTGCCAGTGTCTTCTTCCCAGGGCTGAGAGAGAGTGACTGGCTTCCTGATGGTCACTGAGCCGGCTTCGTGCCTAAGGTGGAACTACAACTCACATTCGCCTGGTTTCTGGCCTAGAGCCTTAACCATCACACCAAACTGGCTCTCTGCTGGGAAACTGCACCCTGGCAATTGACTGATGCATTTCAGTCATGTCATCCAGTGGGCTCTGGGCTCAGGAGTGTGGAAGTGTGATTCATAGAATCATAGAATTGAAGGCCATTGGAAGGTCATTGGAACTAGCACCCTGCTCAGCGTAGCTCCACTCCAGCATCTTTGAGCGATGGCCATCCAGCCTCTCCTTGAAGACCTCTAGCAAAGGAGAACTCACCACTTCATGTGGCGGCCGATGGGGGCAGCACGATGCCTGATATCCGTAGCTGGCCCAACCTCTCCCTTAGCTTCACTTAATGAAGAACCAGGTTCTCTGGTGCTGGCCCCTCCTTTTAAATTCCTGGCACCCACTGAGCAGGGTGGGTAAGTTCTAGTGAACTGCTTGAAGCACTGAGATGCAACCAATGAAGCCAAGCTTGACCTGAGCGGATGCGCTCAGGCCGGGTGCTACTCACTCAAGGGTGGCAAGAGGGAAGTTACAGGAGCAGATGTGCAGAGCTTTGAGATGCAAGCTTCCTGGCCATCACAGAGAAGGGAGTGCCGTTGGTCCTTTGCCTCAGGCTGCGCTGCTGAGACAATGAAGAGCTGACCCTTCAGAAGCAAGTCGTCTTCCGGAACTTCAGTCTTGCAAGATCTTGTATGATCTACAAGGCAAGTAATGACCCATGTAAAGGCTTGCCTTTTTTACTTTCTGACTTCAGTTCAGTGGCATGAAGAAACCAGCCGGATATACACATATACCGCCTCCACATGGGATTGCAAGGAAACAGCCCAACAATAGAAACAGCCAAGAAATTGGGGAAACTAAGTTGTAACAGGGCCACCCACCGAATGAAAACTATTCTTTATTCTCCCATTTCCACACACACCAAAGTTTTGTCATCCGGTGTTACAAATTTCATTAATGACCTATCATATCAGTTAGTGGTACCTACAATCCATACTCTGCTCTCTTTTCCTAGGCTTGGCATTTGCTTAAACTCAGAATGAGGTGTTTCTTATGGCTGCTGTTCCTTCCAGGTAACTGTTGTAAATGTGTGTAGTACAAGTGTGTGTGTGTTTGGGGTGGGGAGGAGGATCAGTATGTTCGGCCAAGGGAGAGAGGGGAATCTGGATTACATTAGATTGTAACAGCAGAGAGTCATCTTGTGAAGGCTGCAAACAAATGGATTGATCTACCCTTCGGGCTTTAGAGATGTAATAACAGGTATCATTCAAGGTTCAAAAGTGAAACTCCTTGGGATACCTAATTGCCTAGTAGGTGGGGGGAAAGAAAGCAATTGATTCATGCCATGTGATATAATGTTCAGTTTGTTTACCAGTTGCATTTTCCGGCTCTGCTTTATTAGTTCCCTGTAAAGTTTTCTTTGCAAAATATTTTATTTCTACGTGGTTTCTTTCTTTCTTTTTTTATTTAGCCTGTTTTATAACTAGGAAAGTTGGTGTAGATTTTAACTTTCTGGACTTAATCTGCTGCATTCAGATGCTTATGAGAACAGGAATCATAAATTCATTTTGTTCCATAGGGTTATTCCAGGGTATTTTTTTATAATTTAATTAGAGGGTTTTAGGTTGCTGGGTTGTTTTTTTCTTCTGTTGTGTTAATAAACAGTCATGAAGTTCAAGTAGCTTCTGGACCATGGAGAGAAATTTAATACTTTTCAAAATCTTTCTACCATAGTCTAGACAAAAAACAGTCTCTCTGAGAATATTATTGATATTTCACATCCGTATTGCAAACAGTAGCTTCCCTTGAAAATCTGCCACACTAATGGTTTCAAGGCTGTACAAGTGTCAAAACAATCACAAGATATGCTTGTTGCTTACATTATATGACTAATGTCATATCAAGGCTGGCCCCTCCTTTCTAAAACCAAGGGGGTGCAGGTCTACCCTCTAAAAAAAAACCAGTAAGGGATAAATAAATAGG
This sequence comes from Charina bottae, assembly GCA_023362775.1. NCBI lineage: Eukaryota > Metazoa > Chordata > Lepidosauria > Squamata > Charinaidae > Charina > Charina bottae. Next base: position 20,769,232 of record JALMGJ010000013.1, read on the forward strand.
AACAATCCCAAATCAAACCAAAAATAATCTTCTGTAATCTGGGACGGAAGGAGATAATTGAAGTAAGTCCAAGGGTTTATTCATACCTACAGCTTGTTTTTTTAAAAAATATTATAATTATTACTGAGTTTGATTTAAACATTATGAGTGATAAAGGCTGAATATAATACTTATATGTTTCATACTAAACTATTTAAAACAAACTACATGCTAAAAGGCAATGAAACAGTAAAATTAGAAAAAAGAAATAAGAGAAAACAAACAAAAAAAGAAACAACAAATATAAAAGAAAAAAAACCCATCATTGCATGATGAATCAATACAATAAGCTTGTGACTACTTACAGTAGCTAATAATAAAATCATATTTATACAATTGTTAGAATCAATTTTTGAACACCAAACTGAACAGACTACACAGAATCATATTGACTGACCTGACCGATAATATGAAGCCAATTCAAAAGCTAATAGTTGACAAATTTTGTATAGTCAGACTTTAGAGCCTGGTGCATCCTTGTCTTAGAGCTTATGTACAGGTAGTCCTCACTTAGTGACCACAATTGGGACTGGCAACTCGGTCATTAAGCGACACGGTTGTAAATGTGCTGGTTGTGAAGTACAGTACGCCAACGGTGATCACATGACTGAGGAATGCTATGAAGGTTGTAAATGTGAGGATTGGTTTGCAAAGTTGGCTTTGTTTCACTGCCATAAGTTCAAACGGTCACTGCACAAGGCAGTGGTTAAGCGAGGTCTACCTGTATACCTAATAGGAAGTCAGCTCAGAGCTGACTCTTCCTAATGGTAGAGTGTGATAGCTGCTGTAGGCTGCTGATGCTGGAAGCTGGTGGTAAGAACACCTTCACTCTAAGCTAGCCTGGTCTCCTCTTGTGTAATGGAGGACAGGTTTCCATCAACAGGTCAAAGAAAGGCAGAACAATTTGGGTTTTATGCAAGGAATGAGAGGGAGTGAGATTTTGATATTTCTCTCAAGGAGCAAAATTGGCGAGCCCTGGGGTGGTTGCGTTTTTCTCTTTGCAATGCAACTCCCTCTGAGATTGCCAACAACTTCTTGGAAACTCCTTCCAACTTCGTGACCGAGGAGCAGTGATAAGGATGGAAATCTAGGGCCTCCTTGGAGGAACCCAACTAAGGCTTGATCATTGCATTTCTGTACGATAGTGTCACTTCTTCTCCACTTCCAAGCAGTGAGTAGAATCTGGGATAGGATGCGGGGTTTTCACTGTGGATGTAAGAAAACAGTAGTGACTTGTTGCTCTTGGTGCATTTTGCTTTGAGAGGTGAGGAGATGGATCTAAATCAAATATCATCATTTGATTCCCTTTTCAGGTTCTCTAGGTGTGCCATTATCCGTGACACCCAGAAGCCTAGATGCTTGGGAGGGATCTTGTGTGTGCATTTCATGCAGCATCAAAAAGGAGTTCGGCGGTCGACCTGTTGATCACATTTCCTTTGCTTGGTATTTTGAGCCTTTCTATGAAGATGCCCTAAAAGACTACAGTGGACAGCTCTTATATAAGAGTAACCAGAGTGCAGATTCAGTCAGTCCTGCGTTTAGTAATCAAGTGGCATTTGTGGGGAATTTAAGTAACAGAGACTGCAGTTTGAAAATTTCCCATCTCCGCCAAAACGATACCGGCTTTTATGCAATCAGACTTTATTGGAAAGGAGGAGAGTTGTATGATCCGGGGAAATGGTTGGTCACAATCTCTATTAAAGTTCACAGTAAGTTCTTCTGAGAACATTGTTTGTATATATATATATATATATTGGATGGATGGATGGATGGATGGATAAATGATAGATGGGGGTACAAAAGCTTCCCTTTCAAGATATCACCAACAAGATGTGAACTTGCAACTTCCAGTCTAGAAATGATTGCAGGCTATTAATTGGGACACATCTTTCAAAGGTCACAACAAGAAAATGGTGCTTTCCATCTATGGGTAATTCACAGACCCAGTTCTCCTACTTTAGCAGAAGGTTGTGTTCAATCGGTTGGCCATGGTCTCTCAGGTGGAGATGGAAGATTATTCAGAAACATACCTTCCTTCTTACCTGTGACTATTTGACTTAACCACAGTTATAATCAATCAAAGAGAAGTTATAACAGTTACAATATCTTGGTGTATTGCCCTTACATCCTTCCAGTCAAGAGGTGAACAACCTGAGGCCTCACTGCCACGGTGTCCCTGCCCAAAATACTTTGGGTGCAGAATCCAAAATCCCTTCGGACTTTTCTGCTGAATTGTAATTTTTTTAAAAAATTTAAATTTTATTTACATTCAACATAAGCCGAACACATAACATATAACAATAACTACATTTATGTATACATATTTACATTTGATTTATAATATTCATTTTCTAGTGTATTTAACACCATCAACATACATATACATAAAAAAACATCCACAAACATAAACCATATTAAGCATTACATAACCTTCAAACTTCTTTTGATATTAAAATACATCTTTACCCTCTATTACAAACCCCCTTATCTTTCCCCTCTCATTCTTTAAACCCTACTTGATCTCCTTTCCTTTAACCTTCTTAAACTCTCTATCTATTTCCTTCTTCCCCTCCTCTACCTACTCTTACCTTCTTTCCTTTCTAAATCCCCAATATCTCTTTACTCTTCTACATCAAAAGAAAAGAATATATATATATATATATATATATATATATATATATATATAAAATGGACTTCCTAATTTCTCATCATTATTTTCTACGACTAATTCTACATACTTTTAGTATAATTGATTAGTTTTTTTGTAACAAAACTTATTTACAATTAGTTTTCTATCTGTATTTTTTGAGTTTTTTCTATAAATTTATAGAATGGGCCCCAACATGAATTGAAATCATCCATATTCTTATCATTTAATAAGTCCGTTAGCTTAGCCATCTGTGCAAGATCCATCGTTTTTAACAACCACTCTTCAATTGTAGGTGAACAGTCCTCTTTCCAGTGTTTTGCAAAAGTAACTCTGGCTGCTATTATTAAATAAAATAATAGTTTTCCATGTTTCTTATGTATATCTGGTTTTGTAAATCCCAATAAGTACATATCTGGTTCTTTAATTAAATCTTCTTTCAATACTTCACATATAGTTTGATGTATTATATTCCAATATTTTTTGGTTTTCTGGCAAGTCCACCAAAGATGAAAAAATGTACCCACTTCTTTTTTGCATTTCCAACACCTATTAGATATTCTACTATTCAATTTTGACAATGTGTTGGGAGTTAAATACCACCTGTACATCATTTTGTAAAAATTTTCTCTCATATTATAATTCAACGTAAATTTTAAATCTTTTAACCACATATTTTCCCAAATATCAATTTGAATATTATGGCCTAAATTCTCTTCCCATTTACTCATACATTTCTTTTTAGGCAAATTTATCGAATTAGTTTGTATTAATATTTTATAAATTTTTGCAATCAAGTGATCTTTATCTTTCCATAACACATTGTCCCATTTAACCACATTTTCTTTGAACTTAAAAATTTTACTATCCGCTTTGAACTGTTCTTTAATCTGTACATATGAAAACCAATTACAATTGAACCCTTCTTTTAGTAAATCTTCTCTTGATTTTAATTTATATTCTAATCCCTCAAATATTAATAAATCCATATATGTTAACCAATTCCCTGTATTTAAGTTTCCATGCCATGTAAGTGCTTCTTGTGGCGAAGTCCACAGAGGTAGATTAGGTAAAAGTGTATTTTTATATTTAAGCCAAATTTTTAGAACTGATTTTCTAATGGGATGATAATTAAATGCCATATTAGCTTTGATCTTATTATACCAAAGGTATCCATGCCATCCAAATTTAAGATCATGTCCTAAATTCAGTAATTTTTTATTGTCCAATTTTATCCAGTCTCTGAGACAACAAAGAACACAAGCATCATAATATATTTTTAAATTTGGTAGATCAAAACCTCCATTATCTTTAATATCTTGTAAAAAATTATATTTTATCCTTGTTTTTTTCCCCTGCCAAATAAACTTGGCCAAATCTCGCTGCCAATTTTGAAACGATTTGTCCATTATCACAATTGGTATTGATTGGAATAAAAAATCATTTTTGGAAGAATATTCATTTTTATTGTAGATATTCTACCCAAAAAAAGATATTTGTAATTTCGTCCAGTTTTGTAGGTCATTTTTTATTTTGTTCCATAGTTTTATATAATTATTTTTGAATAACTCCGAATTATTTGATGTTATTTCCACTCCCAGATATCTTAGTTTTTTAACATTTGCAAATCCCGTAAGCAGTTCCATATTATGTATACTGCTTTGATTCATATTTAAGTTTAGCATCTTCGTTTTTTGATTGTTTATTTTAAACCCTGCCAATTCACCAAAATCTTGTATTTTCTTTAACAAATATTTAATCGAATTTTCTGGATTTTGTAAAGTTATAACCACATCATCGGCAAAAGCCCTTAATTTATAATTTTCCTGTTTTATTTTTATCCCTTCGATTTGATTATCTTTTCTTATGTTTTCTAATAAAACTTCTAATACTAAGATAAATAGGAGAGGTGAAATTGGGCAACCTTGTCTAGTGCCCCTACCTATAGAACAATTTTGAGTTGTATCGCCATTTACCACTATCTTGGCAGTTTTCCGTGTATAAATAGCCTGAATAGCATTAATAAAATTTTCGCCATAGTCCAAATTTTTCAATGTTTTAATCATAAAATCCCAATTTAAATTATCAAAAGCTTTTTCGGCATCTAATAATAATAATAAAATTTGTTTTTCTTTGTGTTCTTTTGCGTACTCAATTAAATTTATAATGGTTCTCGTGTTATCTTTAATATGTCTTTTTGGCAAAAAGCCAGATTGATCTACATTTATCGCGTCTTGCAGAACCATTTTTAATCTATTTGCCAAGATAGTGGTAAAAATTTTGTAGTCTATATTTAACAGCGAGATTGGTCTAAAATTTTTGCATAGGGTTTGATCTTGGTCCGCCTTGGGAATCAAAATTATATTGGCATCGATCCATGACTCAGGTACTGCATTACCAGTCATTATTGAATTTAGTAGTATATTATATGGTATTAATAGTTGATCTTGCAATAGTTTGTAATATATAGCAGTAAACCCATCTGGACCTGGCGTTTTGCCTGCTTTTTGTCTTTGAATGGCATTCGAGATTTCCTGAATAGTAATAGGTTCATTAATAATTTCCTGGTGTTATTTAGAAATTTTCTGCAAATTACTTTCTGTTAAGTATCTATCCACCCTATCTGAATCTAATTGTTTTTTTTGATATAATATTGTATAAAACTCATGAAACACTTTTTTAATACTTTGATTATCACTTAGTTCTGCCCCTTTATCATTTATTTTATTTATAATTTTTCCCCCCTTCTTTTCTTAGCTTAAACGCTAACCATTTACCCGCTTTGTTAGCATGTTGAAAGTATCTTTGTTTAACATATCTCATTTTTTTCCATTTCTTCAGTTGTTAATATTTCTAATTGTTTCTGTAAAAAACTAATTTGATTTTTAATATCGTTATCTCTAGGGTTACTTTGGAGTTGAATCTCTTTTAATTTAATTTGTTCACATAATTTTGTAAATATTTGTAATTTCATTTTTTTTTTGGTGCTTGCCTAAGGACATAAAATGGCCTCTCATGTACGCTTTACTTGCTTCCCACACTGTAGATATATTCATGTTATCTTTCATATTTAAGTCAAGAAACTCTCTTAGTTTAACTTTACTCCCTTCTAAATAATCTTTGTTTCTTAATAAGGATTCATTTAATCTCCATCTAAATGGTATTGGTAAAATGTTTAAGTCTAATTGGATTGCATTATGGTCTGACAATGTTTTTGGCAAAATCTTCATGTCTCTAATCTTACTTGCTAAATTTTTTGAAATCCATATCATATCTATTCTAGGATAAGAATGAAATCTATCTGAGAAAAAAGTAAAATCTTTAACATTACCCATCTTGTGTCTCCAGGCATCAATCGTTTTTAAATTATTCATAAATTCAAAAAAAACCTGAGGTAATTTTCCTTGGTATGGTTTAATAATCTTATCGGATTTTCTATCTAGAAAGGGATTTACAACACCATTCCAATCACCCATAATGATCCAATTTTTGTTCGGCAGATCTGATAAATAATTCATTAGAGCTTTAAAAAAATTATTCTGATTTTCATTTGGAGCATAGACACCCACTAGTATCACTTTTATTTTGAATTTCTACTTCTATAATAATAAATCTACCTTTATCATCCACTTTTATCAAATGTGGTTTTAAATTTGGTTTAATGTAGCAAACTATCCCATTTTTCTTATTTTCATTTGTCGTTACAAATTCTAAACCTAATTTCTTATTTGATAACAATTTTTCATCTTTACTTCTGGTATGCGTTTCCTGCAAACAAATTTTATGTTCCAAGCCATTTATGTTCCAAGAAAGACATTTTAAATTACTCATTATCAGATTGACTACTTAATTCTTGGGAACCAACTGCTTGAGAAATTTTTTAAAATTTTTCTGTTATCCTCTCTTTTGGAACACTATTCCCTGGTGAGTGCTTGGTCTCTTTTTCTAATTTTCTAAGAAAATCCTTCGCTTTCTCAATTGAATTTAGTTTAAACCTTTGCTCATTATACAACACGTTCACCCCTTCCAGGGTTTCCCATCTGTACATAATTTTCTTCCTTTTCAAAACCTCTGTTAAGAAATAATATTCTTTTCTTTTTTTCAGAATTACAGCTGGGATTTCTTTAAAAATTTTAATATCTTTACCTTCTATATAAATTTTCTTGTCAAACCCCGTTTGTAAAATAATATCTCTTAGTTTCTTCCTGCTAAATTCAATGACTAAGTCTCTTGATATATTATGATCTCTGGCATATTTTGAATTAACACGGTACATAAATTCTATTTCTTCCTCTAACTGTTCTTTTTCCCAATCAATCATATCTGCCAACGCCTGAATAATTGTATTTTTAATCTCTGCTTCTTTACCCTCCTTTAACCCCCTTATTCTTAAACATTTCTCTTTTTGTTCAAGTAAGGTTAATTTATCAAATTCCTCTTCTTTTTGTTTTTCTATTTTTTTCACTCTTTCTTTCATTCCTTTAATTTCTACTTTAAATCTTTGTTCCATGCTGTCTAGTATTCTGTCCAGAGTCTTTTCAAAACCTTGTATTTTTTCTTCAAGTAAATTGGTCACATTCGTTGTAATGCTCTGTATAGCTTTCTTAGTAAAGTCCTCAAAGAGCGTTTTTAACCATTCGCCTTTGTCTTCTCCCGAGTCTGAGCCTCTCCTAAACGTTTTCTTCGAAGTCATTTTTAAGGGAATTCTTATCCACCAAATACAAGATAATAGATTTGCTTAAACTTATTTTCCAATAGTTCACAAACTTATTTACTTGGAGACTTTAAAACGGTCAAAATGGCGATTTTGAGTAATTAATTAATTAAAGAGTCAGTTCCATCTACTGTATCAGAAAACGTCGAAGTCTCAACCGCCTTCTTTGAAACTCTGACAAATTTTCTAGACGAGAAAGTCATTAAATACTTGTAATATAATAAGTCTCTAATTTACAAAAAGTGCAGAAGAAACGGCAGCAATCCCTATAACGGGAAAAGACGAAGATAAACGCACACCCGGCTTCCCGGCTTACTTTCACTACGGGCTGTCAGCTGGCTGAGAGAGTGAAAGTAACTTAGATGCAGTCTACTTTCTCGCCGCCGCCGCTCAGAAGCTGCAGGTTTTTCTTTCTTTTCTTCGGGTCCACCCTTATTTTGGCTTCCTTGCCGTTGTCCGCACCGTTAAAAACTCACGGAATCGGCGATTTATCTTCGTTTTATGATCTTAAAAGAATGACGAGCTGTTCATTTCGCGTCTGCTCGCCATTTCTCTACACCGGAAGTCTGAATTGTAATTTTTAATCTGGTTTTTGTTGTTGTTCAGTCATTTAGTCATCTCCGACTCTTCTTGACCTCATGGACCATAGCACGCCAGGCCTTTCTGTCCTCCACTGTCTCCCGGAGTTTACTCAAATTCATGTTCATTACATCGGGGATGCTATCTAACCATCTCATCCTGTGCTGTCCCCTTCTCCTTTTGCCTTCGGTCTTTCCCAGCATCAGGGTCTTTTCCAGTGAGTCCTCTCTTCGCATTAGGTGGCCAAAGTATTTGAGCTTCAGCTTCAGCATCTGTCTTTCCAATGAGCAGTCAGGGTTGATTTCCTTTAGGATTGACTGATTTGACCTCCTTGCAGTCCAAGGGACTCTCAAGAGTCTTCTCCAGCACCACAGCTCGAAAGCATCAATTCTTCGGCGCTCAGCCTTCCTTATGGTCCAACTCTCACAGCCATACATTACTACTGGAAAAACCATAGCTTTAACTATACGGACCTTTGTCGGCAAGGTGATGTCTCTGCTTTTTAATATGCTGTCCAGGTTTGCCATAGCTTTTCTCCCAAGGAGCAAGCATCTTTTAATTTCATGGCTGCAGTCACCATCTGCAGTGATCTTGGAGCCCAAGAAAATAAAATCTGTCACTGCTTCCATTTCTTCCCCTTCTATTTGCCAGGAAGTGATGGGACCAGATGTCATGATCTGAGTTTTTTTAATGTTGAGTTTCAAGCCAGCTTTTGCACTCTCCTTTTTCACCCTCATCAAAAGGCTCTTTAGTTCCTCTTCGCTTTCTGCCATTAGGGTGGTATCGTCTGCATATCTGAGGTTGTTGATATTTCTCCCGGCAATCTTAACTCCGGCTTGTGATTCATCCAGCCCCGCATTTCTCATGATGTACTCTGCATATAAGTTAAATAAGCAGGGTGATAATATACAGCCTTGTCGTACTCCTTTCCCAATTTTGAACCAATCGGTTGTTCCATGTCCGGTTCTAACTGTTGCTTCTTGACCCGCATACAGGTTTCTCAGAAGACAGGTAAGGTGGTCTGGTATTCCCATCTCTTTAAGAATTTGCCACAGTTTGTTGTGATCCACACAATCAAAGGCTTTAGCGTAGTCAATGAAGCAGAAGTAGATGTTTTTCTGGAACTCTCTTGCTTTTTCCATGATCCAGCGAATGTTGGCAATCTGATCTCTAGTTCCTCTGCCTCTTCGAAACCCAGCTTGCACTTCTGGTAGTTCTCGGTTCACATACTGCTAAAGCCTAGCTTGTAGGATTTTGAGCATAACCTTGCTAGCATGTGAAATGAGCACAATTGTACGGTAGTTTGAACATTCTTTGGCATTGCCCTTCTTTGGAATTGGAACGTAAACTGACCTTTTCCAATCCTGTGGCCACTGTTGAGTTTTCCAAATTTGTTGGCATATTGAGTGCAGCACTTTAACAGCATCATCTTTTAGGATTTTAAATAGCTCAGCTGGGATACTGTCTTCTCTGCTAGCTTTGTTGTTAGTAATGCTTCCTAAGGCCCACTTAACTTCACTCTCTAGGATGTCTGGCTCAAGGTCAGTGACCACACCATCGTATTTATCAGGGACATTAAGATCTTTCTTGTACAGTTCTTCTGTGTATTCTTGCCACCTCTTCTTAATCTCTTCTGCTTCTGTTAGGTCCCTGCCTTTTTTGTCCTTTATCATGCCCATCTTTGCACAAAACGTTCCCTTGATATCTCCGATTTTCTTGAAGAGATCTCTAGTCTTCCCCATTCTATTGTTTTCCTCGATTTCTTTGCATTGTTCATTTAAGAAGGCCTTCTTATCTCTCCTTGCTATTCTCTGGAAATCTGCATTCAGTTGGTTATATCTTTCCCTTTCTCCCTTGCCTTTTGCTTTCCTTCTTTCCTCAGCTATTTGTAAAGCCTCATCAGACAGCCACTTTGCTTTCTTGCATTTCTTTTTCTTTGGGATGGTTTTAGTTGCTGCCTCCTGTACAATGTTACGAACCTCCATCCATAGTTCTTCAGGCACTCTGTCTACCAGATCTAATACTTTAAATCTATTCCTCACCTCCACTGTATATTCATAAGGGATATGATTTAGGTCATACCTGAGTGGTCTAGTGGTTTTCCCTACGTTCTTCAATTTAAGCCTAAATTTTGCGATAAGAAGCTCATGATCTGAGACGCAGTCAGCTCCAGGTCTTGTTTTTGCTGATTGTATAGAGCTTCTCCATCTTTGGCTGCAAAGTACATAATCAATCTGATTTCGGTATTGACCATCTGGTGATGTCCATGTGTAGAGTCGTCTCTTGTGTTGTTGGAAAAGAGTGTTTGCTATGACCAGCGTGTTCTCTTGACAAAACTCTATTAGCCTTTGCCCTGCTTCATTTTGTACTCCAAGGCCGAACTTGCCTGTTATTCCGGTTATTTCTTGACTTCCTACTTTAGCATTCCAGTCACCTATGATGAAAAGGACATCTTTTTTTGGTGTTAGTTCTAGAAGGTGTTGTAGGTCTTCATAGAACCGGTCAACTTCAGCTTCTTTGGCATCAGTGGTTGGGGCATAGACCTGGATTACTGTGATATTGAATGGTTTGCCTTGGATTCAACTGAGATCATTCTGTCGTTTTTGAGGTTGTACCCCAGTACTGCCTTTCCCACTCTTTTATTGACTATGAGGGCTACTCCATTTCTTCTAAGGGATTCTTGCCCACAGTAGTATATATAATGGTCACCTGAATTAAATTCGCCGATTCCTGTCCATTTTAGTTCACTGATTCCCAAGATGTCGATGTTCAATCTTGTCATCTCATGTTTGACCACATCCAGCTTACCTTGATTCATAGATCTTACATTCCAGGTTCCTATGCAATATTGTTCTTTACAGCATCGGACTTTCCTTCCGCTTCCAGACACATCCACAACTGAGCGTCCTTTTGGGTTTGGCCCAGCCGCTTCACTCTTTCTGGAGCTACTCAGAATTGCCCTCCACTCTTCCCCAGTAGCATATTGGACACCTTCCAACCTGAGGGGCTCATCTTCCGGCGTCATATCTTTTAGCCTTTTGATACTGTCCATGGGGTTTTCTTGGGAAGGATACTGGAGTGGGTTGCCATTTCCTCCTCCAGTGGACCACGTTTTGTCAGAACTCTCCGTCATGACCTGTTCTTCTTGACCTGATTTCATTGAGTTACGCAAGCCCCTTCGCCACGACAAGGCAGTGATCCATGAAGGGGTTTAATGTGGTAGTAGGGGTCAGTTATTAAATATATATGAAATGTAAGGGTTTTTTTTTTTTTTTTTGCTTTTCTTTCTCCACTCCAAAGTTCAGTCTGAGAACATGATAACTGGTGTGAATGTGGTGGATTTCTAAATTAATGAAGTTTTTCTTTAAAAAGCAATTCAACTTTATTCAACATCTTCTCTGTAAAATATTTTCTTCCTTCTGTTATCTGATTGCAGAATCCCCTTCAGAACTGATACAAATGGTGTCCCCAGAAATGAAAGAAAACTGGAAGAGTGAAGTGGCCTGCTCGGTACCTTATTACTGCATTTATGAGCCCATAATATTGACTATCCAAGGATTAGAAGATCATCCGTTGTTGTCCCAAAAAAGGACCAATGGAAACCAAAAAGTACAGACTGTGCTGTCTTTATATCCCACTTGGAAGGACCATGGGAAACAATTGACATGTTTGCTACAAACCCACGATGGGAGAAAAATAAAGAAAGATTTTACAAAACTGGAGGTGAAATGTGAGTGTACAATGGGATGGAAGCTGATGCAGTGGTCAGGGGTATCCATAGGATATGGTCAAAATAGTCAAGATGGTGGCCCCAATAGTGTAACCAAAGCTTTGCCCATGTTTAAGTTCATCATACATTCACCACACCCTGAGGACATCCCTGGTGGTGGTGCAATATGGAAAGAACATTTTGCTAAATATGAATACCTTTGGAGGAATTGGGCAGACAATTCAAGCTGTTCGCTTTGATGCACAGAAGAGTGTGCATGTGTAAAATGAAGAACTTCAGCAATCATGACCTTCAACAATTCATGTCTCTGCTTTCTAGAATTTCAGGGGAAGGGATGTAGATTCCATACAGTGGCTGTGTACAGACAACACACTTAACCAGTTATGTAAAAACCTAGCAGCTGCATTCAGGAAACAAGGAAGCTAGTTTGGTTGGTTTTAATCCCAGTTAGTTATAGCTGGGGTGGGGGGGGGGGGAGAGACTGGCTCTGTTGATCAAATTCAAGCCATTGTTTAGGTCCAATGTATTGTGTGAACCCAGAAAAACGGGTTAATACAATATCCAAGTTAAGTGTGTTGTGCGTACCAAACTAATGGATGCGGAGAAGCCTAAGATACATGACTTGATATTTTGACTTTTCATAGAGCAATTTCTGTAATCTATGAGGGGCAATATTCCAGATTAGGCACAAGGCTAAACACGTTATGCAGACCAAAAGGGGCACAAGGTTAGGTATCTTTCCTGAGTACAAATTGTTATTCTTTTTATTTAATCAATGTTTAAGGCTGCCCACTCATCAGTGACTCTGGGAATCTCTGAGAGACCAGAATTGAGATATTTACAACTGTGAGGACCCTAATTTGAATTCCAGAAAATTTAATCTTAGTTGTATCAGTCATTTTCTTAAGCATTTTTGTTTTGCTTTGTTTTAATCCTGAGTCTTGTTTCTTTTAGATGCTCCCAAAGGTGTTAGACTGAATGCTGTCCCTGGAGACACCGTCCGAGTGGGAGACAAACTCTCTCTGGAATGTATAGTTAACAGCAGTAATCCGGACGTGTCTTATTATAAGTGGCTTAAGGACGGTAGCATATGGAAGCATTGGGAGTATCACCCCAGAAGCAAGTTCAATGATTTAAAAGAAATGGACTCTGGCAATTACACATGCAGAGCTGTTAATCCGATTGGACAAACCGACTCTGAAAACCTGACGATCAATGTCCAGTGTGAGTTGATTCACTGGTGCTGCTGAGCAGACAGTCTGAGTTTTTCTCTCTTAAGACCTCTTCGCTCTCCAGTTCTTCTGCAGATATTTTCATCTTCAAAAAGGAATATTGCATATACTCGTGGATAAGCCCATCCGTGGATAAGACGACCCTGGAATTTTTAACCAAAATTCTGTGAAAAATGCATGACCGATGGATAAGCTGACCCTTGAAATGTTCATGGGTTTTAATTTTCACCATTGGTTTATCTGTGGGTAATCCATGGATTATCCATTTTTCATGGTATTTTAGTTAAAAATCCAAGGGTCACTTTATCCACAGATGGGCTTATACATAAGTATATATGGGATATACAGGTACTTTAAAAATGTATTACCATATATACTTGTGTATAAGCCCATCCGCAGATAAGCCAAACCCAGTTTTTTGGGTGCATTTTGGCACCTAAAATTCTTGGCTTATTTGCTAGTATGTACGGTACATTCCTGCATTTTATCTATCCAGGATAGGAAATAAAACATGGTCATGATGGACACAGTTGAATATTTGTTCCTTGTAGATTTTAAATTTACATCTCAGAATTTAGGAAAATCCCTGACACTACTACCCTTTCCACGTTTATCTGGGAATAAGATCCATTCAGCATAATAACACTGATTCCCCGGTAGACGGGATAGAAATTGCATCGTTAGATACTGAAGAATAATAAACTTGCTGATTTTTTCCTCTTTCCTTTTTGAAAAATATCATTTCATTAAAACATTAAAAACGTTAGAATTAACATTCCTTTACTATTGTACAAAAGGGCAAATCCTTTTTTTAAAACATCCAACCAATTCTATTGGAACAGCTATATAGTGAGGAAAACAAAGGGAAAAGAGAAGGAAAAAGCCTATACCCAACTCCCTGAGCGGGGGGGGGGGGGGAATAAATAAAAACCATTAAAAATGAAACAAAACTCTTTAAAAATACCAACCCCCCGACAATTAAACAAAACTAAAAACTAAAAAAGCAAAAAACCCAAAAAAACAAGAAACAAACCCAAACAAGCCCCAATTTTATCTAATTCTATAGATATATGTAGAAAAAAAGATTTAAAAAAAGAAAATAAACACCCCACAAAATAGATCCAGCTATTTAAATTTCAGGTAGTCCTTGCTTAATGACCACAATTGGGATTGGCAACTTCATTGACTCTGCTTGTTGGAAGCTGGCTGTGAAGCACCTGAATGTCGATCACGTGACCGTGGGGACGCTGTGATGGTCGTAAGTGTGAGGACTGGTGGTAAAGTTACTTTTTCAGCACTGTCGTAACTTCAAACGGTCACTAAACAGAGCGGTTGTTAAGTGAGGACTACCTGTATGTAACTGTCTTCAATTTCATCATTATAACTATATTTTTAAACAAAGAGTGATATCTATTATAGTGTATTTGAAATATTTATTTTTAAAAAAGCGGAAGGATTTTAAAAGCCGGCCACTGAGACTTTTCTAAAAGCAGAAAGAATGGGATTCCACAGTGTGGAACTGCTACAGGGCGGATGTTGTTTCCCAATGCCGATCAAAGGGTTTCTGTAAGTGTGAACTTACAGTGTAAGTTTTGTAAGTGTGAACTTACAGTGTGAACACCTCTCTTTTACAGATTGGGAAGACCAGACATGGTCTTAATAAAACAGGTGACCTATTACAGTTAAAACTTTTAAAGGGTAAAAACAGCATCTCGAATGAAGTCCAGAACAATATTCAGCTTTGCTATCTTCTTCTTGCCCATGTCAAATTAAATGATTCTCTTGCTCCTTCAGCAGAAAGAAAATGCAAAACATCTGGCTTACCAAAAAAAACAAAAAAACTGGAATCAATTTCTTTTTCAATTCCCCAGATCCACCAAAGGTCGAGATCCTAATGCCACCATCACCCATCAAAGAAAGGGACAATGTGGTTCTGAGCTGTTCAGCCACTGGCAACCCTCCCATCAGTGGTTATGAATGGTACCAAAGCAGCACACCTGGTATTATCAACACCAGGAACCTACTGCGATTTGAGGCCATTCAACCCAGTGATTCTGATACCTATCTTTGCGTGGTCCATAATGAGATTGGCAAGTCAAGCTCATCTGTCACACTGAATGTTCACTGTAAGTAGAAACAGATCCGGGTGCTGGAAGTTGTGTAAGAAAATAGAAGGTTGTTCATCCACATGGCTGCATTTTGCTTACTGATCAGGATCTCAGAAGAGATCTTTCCCATCTTCTGCACCCCTATTTTATTAATGAAAAGATATCAGGATTCAAACTGGGACTTTAGGTAGGCAAAGCAGGCATTTCAGATGCCTTTAAATGAAAAATCCTGTTTGATTTCTGGAAGCAGAACAGGGGTGGGGGGTGGGTTGGGACAGGCAGGAGTAAGTATCTTGAGGGAGCTGTCCACTTGTTCATATGCCGGGCCTACAATCAATGGTTAGGATATTGTTGATGATTTCCAACAGCATGGCGTAGTATGTTGATTGATTATTTTTAAATTAGATATACTACGGAGTACCAAATTTCTTAGCAATTAGTGAAAAAAAATCTTTACAGTTACCTTTTACCTTTAGAAAGGTGCTACATTCAAGCTCCTGTGTGCTCCAAAGGAGACTGCATCTGCAGTGCTGCACAGCCATAGTCATATATCTCCTCTCCCCCAGCAAAGGCACTTCAAGTCCATACAATGTCCTTCAGAGGCCATTGTATGAAAGGATAAAATGCAGATATGAAGCTCCTCTTGCAGTTGAACTGGTGGCAAATTTTTCATTCTATTTTTTTGTTTGGTTTTTATTAAATTTAAAGATCATATGTGTAATCTTCATGTGTGCATACTCATGTACATCAAGAACAAAGTTGTAATCAAAAGTTATTCAAGGCTGTAACATTCGAAATATATAATCCATGCATTCAAATCTCCCAAGAGGAATTCTAGTTGATTTCTTGTTCATATGAAAAATATCGCCAATGCTCCAAATAATCAGGTAACAGGTTTGGCATGTTCTTAAAGCTGTTTTTAATACTAATGCTGAAGATTTGTCACACATTTGCTGAGTTGGAGAACTAGATCCAAGCAGATGCTTGTTGTAACATAGACCTGTCTCATCTAAAAAGATTTCTCCCTTCAATATAATTGGTTTTCCTCATAGGCAGATTTATACAGTCTCGGTCAAGTAAAAAAATTCATTCTAAAATAATCAAAGCTATGGAACTGCCTCTTCACCACTAATGTTCTGAAGATGAAGCTCACTGGCTTTGTTCCTCCAAAAGATAAAATTTATCTTCCCTCCCTAACTATGACAACAACAAAAAATAATGGTCTGAAGTAGCTCTAATTATGAACTGGCCAGTCTACAAAATCGACACCTGGAGCTGATGTTTATATGTACTTTTTATTCTGGGGTGATTGGGCACAAATGTGATTATTGACATTTCCTCACAATGCACAGCTCTGCAATATTTTTGTGTGCTTTAGCACATTGCACATTATACCACCTCAGCAAAGAGGTAAATCAGGGTTGCTGTACTTCTGCTTCCAACCTGCCTCAGGAACAGTGTTTCTGCTCATTAGAAGTGGGGTACAACTTTGCAGAGGTGCTTCAGCGGAACAGATCACTCAGGTCATCACCACAAAGAACCTCTTTCAAAAGCCAGCAAGCTCTTTGGTTTATGTACTGCATAAGAAACATACTGATCTTGTTTTGCAGATTGCCCCAAGGACGTCCAACTTTTTCATTTAAATCATTTGCCCATAAAGGAGGGAGACAAAGTCATCCTGAACTGCTCTGTGGGCAGTAGTTTTCCCAGCAACAACTGGTACAACTTTTTAAGGTCAGGTGCCTACACACGAAAAGGAAAGCCCTGGCCAGTACTGGAATTCTTCGCAGTAGCTGCACCAATCACTTCTTATGAATGTGAAGCATGTAATACTATTGGCTGCACTTTCTCTCCACCAATCACTTTGGATGTCCTCTGTAAGTAAGAATAATTACATGATGAGCTGGAAGCCTTTAAGCAGGTAAAGGGTTCCCATGGAGATCCACAAGTGCCTTGGCCATTCAAGTCCTGTTCCAATGGATACAGCAAGAATCAGAAATTGAACATGGAACAAATTCTCTTAGCAAACTCAGGTTATAAATCCTGCAGTTTAGACCGAAGGAGCACAGTTTTGGTCAGTCTCAGAGCCACGTTCCATCTTTGAGCAGCAAACAAGAGGGCTGTGCTCTAAAAAAATAGGTGTGGTGAGGATAAAGAAATGGGCTGAGCCATGACGTCTCCCATCAACTTTTGACTGAATTTAAATTTAAATTTAAATATTAAAATGGATATATTCATGTGCTCAAACCTTTTCTCCTTTTTGGTGTGTCAAAATTAGAATTTCAACAGCAACTTTGGGAGGTGTTCTGGTGGGGACATAGTGGAACACCCTGCTATGTGCACCCCTGCTTTATTTATTTATTTATTTATTTGTCTGTTTGTTAGAATTATAAACTGCCTTACTTCCAGGAGGTCAAGAAGCACTTCCACCTCTTATTTTTCACCACCGTAAAAGCCCTGGGAGATAAGTTAAGCTGAGAGAGAGAGTGATTGGCCCAAAGTCGCCCAATCAGCTTCTGTGGCTGAAGATGTACTTGAACCTGCATCTCCCCAGTCCTAGTCCAACATTTCAACCACTACCCCACACAGGCAAAGCCCTTTGCATGATCAACTCATTGTGGGGCATTGCCCCCTATAGTTTACGCAAGCAGACAAATTGAATAAAGGAGTGCTTTAGAGTGGTTTTGGGGTACCCCAAAAGTTGAGAATGATTTAATTAATGAGTATGTAGCTTTGGGTGCAAAAAGGAAGGGGGGTGCTATTAGTGGAGTTGTTCAGTGTAGCCAACGTGTGCCTTCAATGCTGGTTGCTCTATCAGGCATGCAGCAGAGTCTTTGATGGTGTAAGGTTCTTTCTTTGAAAGGGCAGATGTTCAAGGTCAAGAGCAATGGGATACCACTGTCTGATGCTTGTAATTCTCCTTTTTTCCTGCAGATGGCCCCAAAGATGTCAAAGTCAATCAAGAACCACTGGGGTTGATTATTGAAGGTAGCTCTGTTCGCCTGACTTGTACAGTGAAAATGGCCAACCCCCAGAAACTCAACTACAGCTGGTACAAAAATGGACAACAGCTGCCACTGAACTCTACAGAAAACATGATATTCATCCAGAATGCCCATACAACAAATTCTGGCATCTACCATTGTAAAGCAAAAAACACCATATCTATCGCAGCGTCCCCAGTTGTTAGGCTGGATGTGTATTGTGAGTACAAACACAGGCTCAGTGTGAAGCCACGATTCTCTTGCTGTGCCCAATAGGCTTTCTCTTCTAGGTGAAGTCATTGTTGACTCAAGCTTGATTCTTGGTTACTGCCTGGATATGTCCATACTATTTCCTAAGCTGAATTATGAAAGCAGTTTGCCATTGTCTTCTTCTGAGGTTTTTTTTAATTTTTCCAGTTGAGTCTAAAGCCCTGGAATGTCCTGGTTGTCCCCCATGTACATACTTTTTGAGCTTAACTAAGGTTGGTTAGATGTTGCCACCTAGTTTGGTGGTGATGTCCTTAGCTGTAAACACAAGACAATTCTCAAGGTGGTGGTCCATTCATGATTCTAAAGAGGCTACAATAGTTTTTCCCAGCTTGGGGCTCTTGAAGATTAGAATATAATTCCTATAATTTCCAGCAAGCATAAGAAGTGAATAGCCTTCAGTACAATGTACAATTTTCAACTAAACAAAGATAACCTATCCATGATGTCTAGATGATAGGAGTTGTAAGTCTACACCTACCCTGGTGGTGATGGAGCTTTTCTTTTTCCTTTGAAAAATGAAAGCTCTACTTCTCAGAACATGGGGTAGTCCATCATATTGGGTGATTTGGGTGGAATATAGTGGAATTTCCTGCTGTCAGATGAGATCTTGACCCCACAACTAAGATGATTTTAAAAATGGACATGACATATTCCATGGAAGACTGGGCTATCAGGGTCTACTATGTTTGTTGTCTATGTACTCCCTCCGTATCATAGGCAGCAGATCTAAGCAATGGTGAAAGAAGGTGATTTACCCTCTTCTCCCGCCTCTAAGGTTCTCAGATGCTTCTAGTTGGTTGCTATATGAGAAAGAACAATAGACTTGACAAAGCAGTGTTTTGCAACCTTGGCAACTTTGAGATTTGTGGACTTCAGCTCCCAGAATTCCCCAGCCAACATGGCCACTGCTGATAATTCTAGGAGTTGAAATGCAATATCAGGAAGTTGCCAAGGTTGAGAAATAATGGACATGGATGCCTATTTCTCCAGGATTCCTCTTGTGTCCTTATGAATTCCTTTGTCTTGCAGTGATGTTGAGAATCACATATGTAAAAGCTGGGCTAGATTGAATGACTCTCTTTTTTTCTGACAGATGGGCCCCGTAATGTTCATCTAACTCTAGATACCCAGAAAGCTGTTACTGAAGGAATGGATGTCTTTTTGAGATGTGATAATGATGCTTACCCGCCAGCTGTTTTTTACAAGTGGTACTGGAAAGGGCAAGAGATCTTTAAGGAGACTTCAAAAATCTTAGCACTCCAGAAAATTAAGGTTGAGCAGTCAGGAGAATATCTTTGCAAAGCATTCAACTCTGTCTCTGATAAAGAATCACAACTCATGACCATCAGTGTATCCTGTGAGTATTTCCCTTGAAAAATATTGTTACTGTTCCTAGGTGACCATCCTTGATTAAGAAATTCTTGGCAATGGAAAGACAACTAATCAAACAGAACCAGGCAACTTTATACCCTGCAGATATTTTGGAGAGCAGCTCCAACAACTTGGTCATGCTGGCTTAGGGATTCATGGGAATTGAAACCAGGTTGGCTGATCCTAAAGTACAATTTTTTGGATGAGCAAGTCATGACTGAGGAATTTTCCATGAAGTTTAATCTGTTTTCAGGGTGGGGTATATGTTTTCTTAGTTTGATTTGGGAGATAGAGCTAGGAAGAAAGCTATAGATTATTCCTTAAAAAACAAAAAACAAAACCAAATGAAAAACTCAGACACCCCTGATGCAACTTGATGCATACATTTTGAAAATTGTATTTCTCTCTCTCTCTCTCTCTCTCTCTCTCTCTCTCTCTCTCTCTCTCTCTCACACACACACACACACACACACACACACACACACTTATACCTAACATTCCCTAATACATGGATTTTCAGTACACCAGCTTCCATAGTATATTCAATTATGTAGTTATCAAAATATAATTTTTTTGTACACAACTTTCCCAAATATATCCAATTTTCCCTGTGCAGCTTTCCACCCCCCACTCAAATATATAAACTTTGTGTGTTTGTGTGGGTGTGAATTTTTGAGCCAAGAGGAGTTCAGAGAAGATTGCAGATCAAATGCCGTTAATTATATGTCTGGCTGAATTGAGGAAACAAGGTTTAAGCTTTAAGCCTTTCTTTTTATTGTGTCCTTACTTGGAATTGAGTCTCAAAGCTGCAGTTTAGCCATGGGGAAAAGTTTTTCACTGAATGATGCCACACTCAGAAGGCAAGGGGGAGAAAAGTCCAACTGCCCTCCTTATTCCTTGCAGCTCTGGAACATCCAGAAGCAGCCATTAAAAATACAAAGATATGTATTTAGTGAAGCCCATTTAGCAGTCTGTTAGAACTACTGAAATGGAGCAGAGCTGCTATGCTTGTGCACAGAAAAAGAATATTTTTAAAAAACAGAGCATATGAGAGAGATCCAGGTTAATCTTACACCCTTAGCCCACCCAAGCATAAAGAAACACGTGCTTAGACATGGAAGGTATGAAAAGTAAGTACAAAAGAGTCCTTACATTTATTCATTGCAGGTACAGCATTTTCGGTAGATAAATGATGTTCCATTTCTTCTTTCTGTTCCCTAAACTTAGTTAACTCTTGCCCCTCATTGCTGGCAAGAGATGCATGTAGAAAGGGGGAAAAATCTCCTGGGCCCATCCATGGTCTAAGATGGAGCAGCACACGGCCATGTGCATTGCTCCCTGTCGAAGGAGGAGAGAGTGAGAGAGGAAGTGGGAGTGGGAGTGGCCACAAACAGCTTCCTCAAAAAGCACGGAGAGCTTGCATCCTAGAGCAGCCATCCATATGCTGATGAGGCATGCTGGATTTGCCAGAATCTCCAACATTTAGAAGGTTCTACAAAGTTATGTCCAGAGAAAAAGAAAATAAATGTCAGTAGTTGAATGCTGTTCTGCCATTTACAGCTTTCATGTTCATCTGAGCATGCAAGGTACATGAATAGAAGTATGAGTCCCCCTTTGGGGGGAGATGGGTGGTGATAAAATCTGATAAATAAATGATAAATAAAATATGATGGAGCATTGATATAGGTTTGATGAGCAAATAAGTACATGGACACAAAGCTTGTGTGAAATCAGATCCAGGTCCTGCTAATCTTTGTTATTCTTCATTTGTATTGTGCAGACAACAGAGCTACATTGATGAAACAAACCTTGATTGGCCTTGGTGTTTTTCTTGCCCTTATTATCTTGCTGGGGTTGCTGCTTTATGGCTTGAAGATATGGTAAGTGAGAGTCAGTGGCCTGCAGGCAATGATCAATGATAGTCACCATCCTACTAATAGGGTCAGTGAAGGGCTTTGTCCTGCAGATATGGATGATGGTGTGGGAGGTCACTTTTTCCAAAGCAGACCTTTGCTTGGTAATATTTCCCATGGAGGAAAACAAGATTCCTTGCTCCATAATTGGCTGACGAGGGACATCTCAAAAGAAAAGCATTTGATAAGAAATGAGGTACCATCAAAATCCAATCAAATCAAACCTTTATTACTGCTGGTTGTTGTGGGTTTTCCGGGCTGTGTGGCTGTGTTCTGGCAGATTTGGTTCCTAACATTTCGCCAGTAGCTGTGGCTGGCATCTTCAGAGGACAGGAGCACAGCTAGAAGATTCTCTCTGTGCCCAAGTGGAGGGTGTGTATTCCTGCTGGTGTTTATAGCTGCTGAGAGGGTGTGTGTCTTCTGTGGGTCATTTACAAGAGATTAGAAGAGGGTTCTTTGTGGTGATTAGGGGGTGTGGTGCTGTCGTGTGTGGGATTAGCACATCTATTATGTGAATTGTTTGTATACTTCTGTGGTTGAGTACACAGCCCGAACAACCCACAACAACCATCGGATTCCGGCCGTGAAACCCTTCGACTATACTTTATTACTGCCTTTAGGCCAGAGAGATCAAAATCAAATTGAGTCAAAGGCTGAAATAAGATTCAGCAAGCCAAGTGTTCTATTCAATCAGTGTGAATCCTTTGGGGGGCAACTTACTAGTGGTGCTCATCATGGCCCTGGGATGCCATGGCCTATATTGGGCATTGCCATTTCTATAGGAACCAATACAGTTATGAAGCAGCAACCCCTCACCTTTGGTAGGGCTGGGTCCATCTCACACAAACAGCAGCGTGCTCACAGTGGGATCATGGCATCCCTCCTGTGGAGTGCTTCCAAAGCCATGACTTGGAGGTGACTTAACTCCGTTTCTCCTCTTGCAGGAAGAAAACAATATGTTCAAACATTGGCAGTACACAGAGATCGGGCTCATTTTTTGTGAGGAAGGTGAAGAATCACTTTCTATTGTTTTCTGCGGGTGCCCAATAGAGCAGAGGAGGAGAGGGCATTGAGGTGGATTTGAAGGCCTTCAAGCCGCTGTGCAGTTCTCATAGCCTAAATGTTCCTTCTTCTTTCACGTCAAGTGATCGTATTAATAGCCTAGAATACTTCTCTATTTAGTAACTGAGTAACGAGATGTAGTGGAAGATGAAACCCCTGTTACCTGTAATAGCTGTGTAGGAAAGAAAGAGGGAGGAAGATAGAGAAGGAGGAGAAAGAGAAGGAGAAGAGAGAGCATAGTAGAACATAGTGGCTACTAGATGGGGACTGAACTGGAAGTAGCAGAGGGATTTGGAGCTGGTCACTCTTTCTCATCTAACATATCTCACAGAGTTGTGAGATTGAAACGTGAGAAGAGATATTAATATACCATCTGGAGCTTTCAAAGGAGGAAAAAGGGGAGATCAGGGCAACAAACAGGTAATAAGTTGATGCAATTTGACCAGCACCCCGTTTTTCCTTTTCTAACAAGCTGCACTGATCAGATTCTCCCTCTTTGCTGCAGCTGTGAAAATTGGAGGCTTAGTATTATTGCTAGGAAGGTCATCCCTGGCTGGAAAATCAAGAATTTTTTCCCCCCTTAGGCCAAGCGAGAGGTGTTGTCTAATAACAACCACAGACTCAATGAAGGTAGAACAGGCAGACCCATGGACTTCCAGAATGAGGAGCAAGAAGGCACCATTTCATATGCAAGACTCCAGTTCCCTATCACTGGGTCCCAAGAGCATACTATTTATTCCAGGTATGATGGTGAAGTGATAAGGGAGCCAAGGAAATGGAGAGGGATACGCTGCTGGCTTCAGATTTTAGCAGGCTCTTGATAAGGTGACCTGCGCTACTCCTTCCCTAACTATGCGCACTCTTCCCCTTCACCATTGTTCCCACAGACCATCTATTTGCCAGTCCCTCTGGACCGACCAGCACCTTCTGGGAAAGGGAGACCGGGAGGATGGTCAAACTGAGCTTTTTTACTTTTTTACTGCTTCCTCACTTGGAGAGAGAATGCGAAGAGCCAATAGGAAGGAGAAGAAGGAACAGCCACAGGGTCAGGAGTTTACAGGGACTGGCAATGGGCCCCCAACTGATAATACAGGCCTTGACAACCCTTGTTGTTAATCCTGGTTCAATGCAGAGCTCAAGATAAAGTCCTTTAGATTAGGGATCTGCAGATCGTAGAAGGGGGTGTTTTGCTTCAGTGAAGGCTGAAATAAAACTTATCTCTAAAGTGCTTTATCAAAATGCCCAGTACTGTTCTTCTAGCCCAGAGCTTTCCAAACTGTGTCCGGACACGTTAGTGTGTCGGCTGCAATGTCTGGGTGTCTGCAATGTCTGGGTGTGTCGCAGCTGCTGCTGCCTCCAGACCTGCTGTGATTCCACGCAGGTCCTAGTGCCTGCCTTGTGCCTGGCTGCCTCCAAACCTGCTGTGATTCCGTGCAGGTCCTAGTGCCTGCCTTGTGCCTTGCTGCCTCCAAACCTGCTGTGATTCTGTGCAGGTCCTAGTGCCTGCCTTGTACCTGGCTGCCTCCAAACCTGCTGTGATTCCACGCAGGTCCTAGTGCCTGCCTCGTGCCTTGCTGCCTCCAAACCTGCTGTGATTCCGCACAGGTCCCAGTGCCTGCCTTGTGCCCTGCTGCCTCCGAGCCCTGCCAGGATTCCACGCAGGTCCTAGTGCCTGCCTTGTGCCCTGCTGCCTGCAAACCTGCTGTGATTCCGCACAGGTCCCAGTGCCTGCCTTGTGCCCTGCTGCCTCCAAACCTGCTGTGATTCCGTGCAGGTCCTAGTGCCTGCCTTGTGCCTTGCTGCCTCCAAACCTGCTGTGATTCCGTGCAGGTCCTAGTGCCTGCCTTGTGCCCTGCTGCCTCCAAACCTGCCCTGCCAGGATTCTGTGCAGGTCCTAGTGCCTGCCTTGTGCCCTGCTGCCTCCAAACCTGCTGTGATTCCGCACAGGTCCTAGTGCCTGCCTTGTGCCTGGCTGCCTCCAAACCTGCTGTGATTCCACGCAGGTCCCAGTGCCTGCCTTGTGCCCTGCTGCCTCCAAACCTGCTGTGATTCCGCACAGGTCCTAGTGCCTGCCTCGTGCCTTGCTGCCTCCAAACCTGCTGTGATTCCGTGCAGGTCCCAGTGCCTGCCTTGTGCCCTGCTGCCTGCAAACCTGCTGTGCTTCCACGCAGGTCCTAGTGCCTGCCTTGTGACCTGCTGTAAGAGTGTGTCGTGAAATGATGCATGTCTAAAAAGTGTGTCACCAACATGAAAAGTTTGGAAAGGTCTGTTCTAGCCAGTAGATTCGGTAGTGTGTTTCCCTTCGCTTAGTGAAAGCCACTTCTGAGCATGTGCAGTGCCTGTGAACAAGTGGCCAGCTGAGGCCCAACTGGCAGAGACGGAGTGACTTACTTCCACAAGGTGCTACACTACAGCAATTTGAAGATGATTGGCTGTGATTCATGCAGACCTACATTAGATCCCCACGAGGCTGACTAGATGAAATGCAAAACTGCAGATTATTGCCTCCTTGGCTGCTGAAACTCCACATAGGAGCTCTATCTTTGAAACTGTAGTCATATTTTTTGGGCTGATTTGTCCCAAAGCCACCTTTAGCTCCAGTCCACAAAGAAGGACAGCAGAGTTCCTATGGATCCTAACTAACGGATAAAAAAGGGAATTCCAGTTAGTGTCATGCAAAACATGCAAAGCAGAAGTCAACTAGAGACACAAGTGACAAGGCAACTGGTGCAGCACGAGCGAAAGCCAGGTAACCAAACCATCTTCTCACGTGCTTAATGTCTTTTTGATTACAGTGTCATGCAGCCGAGCCTGGCACCAGGTTCCTCAGATGACAGAGTGGTCTACAGTGTATTAAAGAAACCTGCTCTCCCCCCCAAGGTACATGCCCCATTTAAGGCAGATTTCTGTGGGTTATGAACAGAAGGGCATTCTTGATCCTGTAGCTCAGCCTTCCCAACCTCCCCAGATACTGCTGGGACTGCAGATCTCAGAATATTCAACCAGCACATCTAGAAGGTACTGTATCTGTTTGGAGAAGGCAGAAGGTCCTCCTTTCCTGTTTCATCCCATGTTAGATAGAAAGGTTTGAGTAGATCATGCAGATGGACAGAGATGGGTCTGCTAACTAGTGATCCATTCCTAACACCATCTTGGTGACAGTACTCAACATTATTTTATATTGACTTTCTACTCAAAGGATCAGGGCCAGGTATATATGAAACACCAGATGTGACCCTCACCGGATATGTTTGGACTACAATTTCTATAACCACTAGGCAACCTGTCAGGGGACATGCTGGCTTGGGACAATGAAATTTGAAATCCAGTTTATCTGGATAAGGAAGCCATGGTCTCTTGATTCGGTTTCTTCTTTTCAGATTTTACTTCTTTTTTTTTTTTACGATTTATGAGAAACTATCACCCTTGAAATAGTATTTTATTTCTCTAGAAAAGATGAACATGTGTTTCCCTTTTCTGGGCTGAGTTTCTTTAGTATGTGATCTGGTCCCAAGGGGTTCTGCTGTTGACACTCTTCCCTCTTGGGCTTGCCAGCTTTTATTTTCATAATGTCCCTGTACCTTTATTTAGCAGCATGAAAAGCAGAAATTGAATCATGAGTAAGGATGGGCAGTTTGGGCTAATTTTTCATTTTCCCAGCATGAAATCTTCTACAGCCCATTTCTGCATGAGCTTGTAGATTTATCTGAAAAATGAAAGAAACACCTTATGTAGGAAAGCCGGCTGGGTGACCTTGGGCCAGTCCCTCTCTCTCAGCCCTAGGAAGGAGCCAATGGCAGACCAGGAGACTGAGAGTTCTACTCCCGCCTTAGGCAGGAAAGCCGGCTGGGTGACCTTGGGCCAGTCCTTGTCTCTCAGCCCTAGGAAGGAGCCAATGGCAAACCAGGAGACTGTGAGTTCTAGTCCTGCCTTAGGCATGAAATCTGGCTGGGTGACCTTGGGCCAGTCACTCTCTCTCAGCCTCAGGAAGGAGCCAATGGGAAACCAGGAGACTGAGAATTCTAGTCCTGCCCTAGGCACGAAAGCCGGCTGGGTGACCTTTGGCCAGTCACTCTCTCTCAGGCCAAATCACCTTACAGGGTTGCTGTTGTGGGGAAAATAGGAGGAGGAAGGAGTATTAGGTATGTTTGCCACCTTGAGTTATTTATAAAAATAATAAAGGCGGGATAGAAAATAAATAAAGAAATAAAGAGATTTACATTTCCATTTGCATTTTCCATATGTTTTTGTGCACCTGGCATATGGGCTTTTTGCAAGCAATTTTCCTTTATTTTGAAGGGTGACATGTCCATTTTAAAGAGAGGATAGATGATAGAGATAGAGATAGAGATAGAGATAGAGATAGAGATAGAGATAGAGATAGAGATAGAGATAGAGATAGAGATAGAGATAGAGAGATAGATAGAGAGATGACAGAGCACTTTCATGTGTACTTATAATGAGACTATGGGACTTTTTCAGTTTAAGCCGTTTTTTTCTTTCAGTTTAGGAAGTGTGGGCATCTAGAGAGGCTTCCGAATGATGAAAAGCTGTATCATAGAAAACAACAGTATCAGCAATAGCACTGTCCATCCCCTTCAACAATAAGCTGAAAAACACCGCACCACCCCAAAGAAAAATGGGAAAGAGGTGTTCACTGAGAATATTAAGAAAAACAGAAGGAAACGTTGAGAAATTGCAAGGCAAACTTTGGCCCAGGACTGACTTCAAATCAGTTTTGGTTAGGTGACATCCAAAAGGTACATTTCACCTGGCCCATCAGTTTTCTTTTTCGTGCCAGAAGCACCAAGGCGCTTCTGTAGTGAAAGGATTTGCCGGTGACATCACCGTTGCCCCGGGGGACGCCCGAGGAGGCTCCTTTCATGTCCCTGTGATTTTTCCCACCGAAGTGGTACCTATCAGTTTCCCATCAGTTGGAAAAAAGATGGTCTACACTGACAGGTGATGGGAGAGGAGTCAGAGAGGAGTCTTTCCCAGTTCATTTGGGGGTGCTGTTGACTGGACGTGTTCACATTTAAAGCGTATTGTCTACCAGAATCTATTATCCTTTACTTAAACAAGTTCCTCCTCCTCCTATTTTAGAATGACACCAAGGTGGATTATGAGAATGTGGTGAACAAAGAAGAAGAGGAACTGCACTACTCTTCCTTGGTGAACCTGGCGCCACGGACCCGTCCCATCAATGTAGACTTAGAAACAGATTCTGAATCAGAAGACAGTATCCAGTATGCAGCTTTGAAGCACCAATTTACTTAGGACTACAGAGATCAGGACTCTTCCCATTCCACAATTGGGCAGTGGGGATGGATTAGAGTTGGGTGTGTCTGCAGCTTTCATTTTACAGCCAAGAATAGCAGAGCTCTGAGGGTAAAAAAGGAAAGATAAAGCAGGATAAGGAGCCAATAAAACCAGCATTTATGTTTATATTATGTGTCCAAGTCAACAACTGGAGATATATGGCTGGTATAATGGTCAGCTTTCAACATATAAACCTAATTCGGGTGAGATAGTCTTTTCTTCTTGACTAATATAGCTTGCTGTTCTCTTTCTGATATTCAATCCACTCCTTGGGGATACTGGAAACTATTGTAGAGCAGATCAGATGATTTGTTCACGTAGTCTGGTTCTTTAAATTCTGACTAGTAGCACCTTTCCAGGCCAGAGATCTTCCAGATTAGAGATCCATAGTTTGCTACCTAGCCCATCAAATTGTCATGCACTGTGTCTTCTGCCATGATACAGATACTTCTACCTTACTGGTTCCCAACCATGTAGGATCTATTACCAACCAGTTCTCCAAAATAAATTAAGCAATTATCCCAGATACATTTTTCCTTCTATGCTTTTCAGATTATAGTTGGGTTTGCTTGGCCAGGTCAGTTAAATTCCTAGTACCTGCATTTGAATAACAATCTCAGCTTGCTTAGTTTAGCCTTGTTTTTGTGTGTTTCTGTGCACACATGTGGCTTAATGTGTTGGGTAAAACTGAGCCCATTTGGTTAGTGTATTGTTCAATTTGTGCAAGGCCAGTTAGTTCAGTAGCTAACTGGTTGAGTGTGTAGGAATTCTGGGATGGTAGTACCAGAATTCCATGCAGCTTCTTATTAGTATGTAGCAGAGCCATAGCTGCCACATCCTCCTTGGTAGGAGATCCGAGCAGAAAGAGTGAAGAGAAGGGAACAGGAAGCAGGAAACCGGGATTCAGCCCCTCCCACACAAAGCAAGTAAGATTAGGTTACAGCAGAGGCTGCCTCCTCCTTCAAGCTTGTGTGAGATGTGCTTGGTTGAAACCCGATCTCTAACAGAGTGAACCCATCATGTGTAGTGGTGATTTCTCCCACCTTTAACTTATGCATAGGGACATAGGAAGCAGTATAATCCAAGTGAAACAACCAACCTTTCCAATTCAGTACCTTCTAAAAACTAGACTATTTTTTCAAGATTTCAGACAGAATATTTTTTTTCTAATCTATCTGAGATGACAGGAATTGAAACTGAGATCTCTGGCAAGCAATATTCCACCAATGAGGTACAACGTGTTTCTATGGTCATTCCACATGGAGAGTGAGATCACTCCGAGAGAAGAAAGATGTATAACCAGGATCAGGATCAATATAGGTCATAAACAATGGGCTCACACTGATGGACCTGGCAGTGCAGGGGACAGGAGGAGCACCAGCACACAGCTATCCTGTGGTTCTGTCCTGGCTATTGCACTATTTTTTGTCCAATAATCGCCAACAAAATGATCAGATGTAAAAAGAGAGAAGGACCTAGCACCATTCTTTTCTATCTATATCTGTTATGAAATCATTCCAAAAATGTACAGTATGTTAACAGAAAAATATTACTTACAATATGTTACATATTTGTTTAAAATGGCAAAAAGTAGGTGCGAGCTCATTCTGGGTTGTCTTCCAATGTTCAGAAAGTTTGCTTCCCCACTGAAACAGCCTTCTGTTTTTCTACCCCATTCCCAAGATGCGTTAGGGTTTTTCTTTTTTCTTTTCTGGACAATAGATGGGGTCAAGTTGGTCTTCTCCTTGCCCTGATGTTCTACCAGGGAGGCTGTGGGTACAATCTCTCATAGGATTCATTTTCCTTCTAATAGCAGAATGGGTTTCCCATGATTAAAGGCTTCCTTACATAAAATTCAACTTGCAGCTAGAAATCTAGAACAGAAGAGGAACATGCTGGGCCAGAGATTTTTCTCCTTGCTGGGTAGGGAGATTTTTAAGGGAAGGAAGAGTCCACATGCCCTATGTGTAATGCTATAATACAGATGGCCCAGGTGGATTTGGATATCTCCTTCCCATTCAGCCAACTGATTAACTTTTTAGATGTAAGCACCACAGAAAATTATAGTTTGAAGAAGGAAGGAAATTTAGCAGAATTGGTACCTGTTTCCTTGTCACCTGCTAGGCATGCAAATGGGATTACTTTGTAAGTAATTCTTACACCCTCTCCCTGCTTGGGAAAACAGGAGTCCTATTGATCAAAGAGTTTTAGTGGCTCTTAACAACACCAGCCATCAGCAAATCAACAAACACCGTTGGAGGAAGGAGCTGGGGTGGGGAGAGCAAACCATGCCCACCACTTAAAAGCAAGGCAAACAACAGCTGTAGGCAAGGGCGGTCAAACAGCAACTCGGTCAATATCTTCGTTCATTGGCTAGATAAGTGTCAGAGAAGGCATTATGGGCCCCATTTCCCCTCTAACCAATCCTGACCTTTTGGACATTTTATCAGATAACACCACCTTGTTTGCATTTCTGCCACGCAACCCTGCCTGCAGCAGGCTGAACCACGATGGGAGTCTTCCTGATTGACGAGGCTGTTTTGTTGACAGAATGAAGAGTCGACACAGTTAAATGTAGTGTGGCAAAGTGCTTAGCTATCTGGGGAAGACACGCCTTGGGGCTGGATGCTTCCAGAAGATGCTGACTCTGATGCCTTCAGAAGCTCCAGAGCCTCATATACCAAAAGGAAGAACTCCCCCCCCCAAAAAAAACACACAACAACAACACAGCAGGTCTGGCTTCTTGCATTGTGAGGGAAATTAATAGATCAGAGCTTTCCAAACTGTGTGTCGGGACACGTTAGTGTGTCGGCTGCAGTGTCTGGGTGTGTCGCGCCTGCTGCTGCCTCCAAGCCCTGCCAGGATTCCGCGCAGGTCCTAGTGCCTGCCTTGTGCCTTGCTGCCTCCAAACCTGCTGTGATTCCGCGCAGGTCCCAGTGCCTGCCTTGTGCCTTGCTGCCTCCAAACTTGCCCTGCCAGGATTCCGCGCAGGTCCTAGTGCCTGCCTTGTGCCTCACTGCCTCCAAACCTGCTATGATTCCGCGCAGGTCCTAGTGCCTGCCTTGTGCCCTGCTGTAAAAGTGTGTCACGAAATGATGCATGTCTAAAAAGTGTGTCACCAACATGAAAAGTTTGGAAAGCTCTGTAATAGATAGTATTAGTGACTCTTGGGTGTAGTAAAAAGAGGGTTGAGTTTTGGTCCCAGTGCATGGATCATACATGTTGTGATCAAAATGGCTTCTCCTCCAAGAATATAAGTGAAAGAATACAAAGACCATCTCAATGAAGCCTGGTGATGGGCTTGGAAGTTTCCTTGAACCATTGCTTTGTCATATAGCCCCATAACTCAGGGATGCGGCAGGGGCCCCTGGACACTCTTTCCCAGTCTTCTGAGCGTACACAGAAGACACTTCTGCTGGAATTGTAGAGAATAGTTTGCAAAGCCTTAATGTAATGCCACCATGGCTGCCTGCAAATCCTAAACAATGATCCTCAAAATCTATTTTGCTTTAATTTTTTTTGCTGAAGAAACTGATATCTACCTGAAACTGATATCAACTGTATCTACCTGGCTCACCATCTTCTCAATTAGGGAATAAATCTGTGAGGTAAATACTAAAGATAAAAATAAAAAAAAAACTCCCCAGATCATTTCACTTTTGAGATGAACAGTTTCTCTCTCTGATAGTGCTTACTTGCCAATTAAATTTGTATGTGGAGTCCTTGTTGTTTTCTTGCAGACGTTTCATTGCCAGGCTAGGCAACATCTTCAGTGCGAAAAGGGAGTGGGAATTACTCACTCAAATTTGTATGTGTGTGTCTATGTGTGTCTACGTGGCCATCTGTCATCCATCCATCGCCTCCCTCATGCCTTGTGGTCACGGATATAGGGGAAATGTGACAGTTTTTCAGAGATATTTTCTGTTGTTTTAACAATTTTAACCAAATCACCCAGCGTTATATTTATTGATTCAGGGGTGTGTTCTATTAAAGAGACAAATTTGTCCTTCCTGATTGACTCACTTTAGAGAATAAACTTTCCACCAGTCATCAGAGCATGGTTCCTTCCTGAGGAACTCAATCTATTTTCACACACTGGCAGAAGTAATATGACCTGTCATTTAAATATTATATATATATTTTTCTAATGCATAATGGTTAAAAAAAGGCACTGGTCGAGATCTGATGGTTGTTTACAGAGGATGAATATATCATGAATTTATACACATGCATCCACACATATGCATACATATAGAGGATGAATGTATCTAAATCTACATCATCAATATCTAACATCTGTATCTATATCTGTCTCTTTCTCTCAAAGATTTCAGAGTCACTTAGGAAAAGGTTATCCTTTTTTATTTGGATGATTGATATCCTGCTTTAATTCAACATTAAAAATATTTTAATGCAATGTGCTGATAAGAAAACAGCATAAAAACCAACAGGAATTGATTACAGTATAAGCTTTGTCCACAGGGGTGTCCATGGGGCGGTGGTGGTAAAAAAAGAAGTAAAAATGTGGGCCACAACCATGTGATTGACGGCTCACCCCTTTTTTACACGTCACAAGGCACATAAAAAGGTGTGGGGCTTGGATTTCATGGCCATGGCTGCCATTCTTGACTTTTTTCACCCCCCCCCCCCTTTGGGTATCCCTGATTGTTCAGGATCTGTTTAAAAGTGATGAAAGGAGGGTTTTGATGGACTTCACTGGATACTTTCACCCCAAATATTGTGCCTGTGATATGCTATGCTCTTAATTGGGGGGTGGGGAGCATAAGATATGATGCGAAAGGACATCGATGTTTAAGGTTTTGGATATTTGTGAATTCCAATTTGAGGTGACTTATTCCACATTTCCAGAGTTGGTGTGCAGCAGTGACCAAGCTTGTAGGAGGTCCGTACCTCTTTCTCCATCACTTGTTTCCTCTTCGTGTTCCCCAGATTAGTCCAGGCATACTGAGAAGCCCAGTGGGCCATGAGAAACTTTGTATGGCTTTCCGGGGTTTATGGCTTTATTGCCCTGGCTCATAGTCACTTTCACTGAACAATTTCTCATGGTCCATTTCACCAAAGTGCTGCCTTGTTCCATGCTTCTTGCATCTGCTCACTCTCTCTCTCTCTCACACACTCACTCACTCACTCTCACACACAGCTATTTAACAGCTAAACTTGAGACATTCTCGGCACTGCTTGCGAAACTGTTTGAAAATGGACGAGAGGAAGAAATAGACAAGCCGGCTTTGCTCCTCCCTGCTCATTGATCCTGATGCGATGGAAATTTGGGAGATCGTTTCTTTGGTGGTCTATGGGGCAACCATCCTTTTGGGATTGCCCTCCAACATCCTGGCCCTTTACATCTTCTATTGCCGTGCCAGGGTTCGCCTGACCCCCAACCTCATCTATATGATCAACCTTTGCCTCTCTGACTTGGTCTTCATCCTTTTCTTACCTCTCAAGATGCTGGAAAAAGGGAATGTAGACTGGACCATGCCAGGCTTCCTATGCCCTCTTTATAATTTGATCCATTTTGGCACAATTTACACCAGTGCCTGCTTTCTAACGGCTGTGAGCGTGGGGCGCTTCTTGGGAGCTGTTTATCCCATCCATTATCAAGCTTACAAAAAGCCTCGCTATTCCTGCCTGGTTTCTGTGGGGATCTGGAGCTTGGTCTCATTCCATGGTATCCTCCTCTTTGCTCTTGAGATTTCCAGGGACACCAATTCCAGCCTTTTTGCTGGCAACAGCTCTTCCTGCTACCACAACTTCAGTGAAGACCAGCTGGCTTTATTGGGCCCTGTGCGGCTGGAGCTCTCGGTCGTCTTGTTCTTTCTCCCCTTGCTAATCACAGCCTTTTGCTATGCTGGATGTATCCGTGTCCTGGTTGGGTCGCATCTCCATCTGAGGAAGAAACACCGTGCAGTGCGGGTGGCGGTGGCCACTTTATCTGTTTTTGTCCTCTGTTTTGGCCCTTATAACATATCCCATGTTGTAGGCTTCATCTATGGGGAGGATGTTTGGTGGCGCACCGTGGCCCTGCTTCCAAGCGCATGCAATGCTTTTCTGGACCCCCTCATCTTCTACTTCCTCTCCTCTGCCATGGATGATGGGATTGTACAAGTTTGGCGCTCCCTGAGACAGAAATGTAGCTCCATCCGGATGAAGATTGTCCTGGCTCATGGAAAAGCAAGGAGCCAACGGGGAGACAGTGGTATTGCCTGAGCAACTGGGAATTCTTCATTTCCCACCATGCCTTCTGTCCTGTAGCCTCTAACCTATGGGGCAATGGGATTGGACAGTCAGACTTTTACCATTCAGAAAGGGAGTTTGGCTTCTCAGCATCCATGATGAAGAACAAATATGAGTTGTGCTGTACGTATGCAGCACACTGTATATCCTGTCTGACCAAACGATAAACTCAAGGATTTATAAGGGTGAGGTGTCAGCTAAAGAAATATCATCTTAGGACTGTACTTTTTTTATATTTTTGGGTCACTTTACATGGCACGGTGAAGACAGCAGTGGAATTCAGTGGGGAAGACCGAATCTAGGTGAAAGATCTACCCCACACAAACTGGAACCTTATCTTGCAAAACATTTGATGAGATTAACGGCAGAATCCTGTGGAGAAGTGAGAACATTCAACAGTAAGATGTTCACGTTTCTGGAATTAGATTGGAGAGGTGAATTGGACAACAGGATTAGTGTAAACTGTAAACCATCGGGAAGGATTACAAATTCTGAGATCTTTTCTTCTCTCCGGAAAACAGTCTGCAGAAACGTTGCTCACCACTAGGGGGTATGCATGCATTTCTCAAGGGCTAAGAAGTTGGTAACCCTGAATGTGACTGATCAAATATATGCTATCTGTGTCAGCAGGGCAAAAATGATTGTTTATTTAGAATATATGGAGAAAGAAACTGACAGAGGATCCTTAACATAATAACATTCCTTTTAGTAATATGTGCTATGTAAATGAAGATTCAATCCTTCTAGAGTAGCAAAGTTATATCTTGTATGTTCTTTTTAGTATAGGCCAGGGGTCGGCAAACTTTTTTATGCCAGGAGCCATTTTGACAGTTATAGAATTTATAATATCACTCCAGGGCCAGGGGGCGGGGTTTGCGGGCGGGAGCCAATCGCGTGGAAGGGGGTGGGGTTTGCGGGCGGGAGCCAATCGCGTGGAAGGGGCGGGGGAGGTTTGGAAGAAGGAGAAGGGAAAGAGGCTCGACTGCTCGTCGCTTCTCTTTCGGTAAAGCTGGTGGGGAATCCAGCGCGGGAGCGGGGTTTGCGGGCGGGAGTTTGCGGGCCAATCGCGCACACTTAGGGCCTGCCCCCGCCACGCCAACTGCCGCGCCTGCCCCTGCCACGCCCGCTGCCACGCCTGCCCCCACCATGCCCGCCACGCCTGCCTGGGGAAGAGCCACACTCAAGGGGCCAAAGAGCCGCATGTGGCTCGCGAGCTGCGGTTTGCCGACCCCTGGTATAGGCTGACCATATTTCAGGATGGCAAAACGGGACGGGGTCTTATGTAATATTCCGAATTCATGAAAAAGACAGGGGCCCCCTGGCCCGTGCGATTGGCTCCCGCCTGCAAACCCTGCCCCCCGGTCCACGCTCCGGCTCGGATCCTCCTTCTGCGCCATTCCTGCCGGGTTTGAAAAACGGGACAAAATTGAGATTTTTATGAAAACGACGGGACAGTTGGAAAATGCTAAAAAAATGGAACTGTCCCGTTCAAAACGGGACATATGATCAGCCTATTTTAGTACCTTGGGGATAATATTTCGGGTTCTTCCTTACAGTCAGTGGCTGACAACATCAAAAAGAACAGAGGGGTGAACAAAACCTTTCTTTCTCACTCTTTCTTAGATGCCTTCTTCCTAATATTTGGTGCTGGAGGCCACCCTCCCTTTCTGCATAGTTGGGTTTATGGATAGGGAAATTAGGTAGACCCTTTCACTCATTCTTTCTCAGCTCAACCTACCTCAGAGAGCTCTTGGTGTGGGGAGAAATAAGAGGAGGGAGCCCTTTGTCCATCAGCTTGAGCTCTGAATGAAAGGGGGGACAGGCAACTGATAAATAATAAAATCAATCAATAGTCACAGGTTATAACTTTTCCTGCCCAAGGATAGTATGGAGCAGTCAGTGCACTTATGCATGTGTTTGCACAGACATGTACACACACACACACACACACACACACACACACACACAAGTCCTCACTTTTGGAAAATGGAAGGAAAGGCCATTGTTCACCCCAGTTCACTGTTTAGTTAGTAAGGTTGCAATGGGGATTGGAAGGACGTTTGGGGAGCTAAACATTTTCCCACTTGTAGCTGCGTCAGTATCACTGGGGAGAGGGAACTAAATGTCTTCTGCTCACTGATCTGAAAACTGATTCCACTCTCAAACTGCTCTTACGTTATGATATTTCCCCCTGATCGTTCATCCAGCATTCCCCTTTGTGTATCTCAAGATCACTTTTGTGTCACACATTGTGGAATGACTGAATGCAGATCATGGCCTTCTTCTGCATGGCACCCCTTCACACTTTTGAAGAACATGCTCATATCACCCTACAGTAATTTTTTCTCAAGGCTAAATGTATTCCCTTACTCTTTACTCAGAGGAGTTAATTTTCTGATTGTCTTTATTACCCTTCTTTGCGTCTGCCCAGAGATGTCAAGGACATCTTCAGGTATCTGAAGGATTATTCTGTAGAAGAGAAGGTAGACATTCTTCATTTCCACAGATGGAAGAACCAGAACTAATGGGTTAAAACTCCAAGGCTGGATGTTAGGAAGGGCTTCCTGACTCCATGGACTGTCAACCAGTGGAACAGACTGCCACATGAGGTGGTGAGTTCTCTTTCCCTGGAGATCTTCAAACAAAACGCTGGACGGTCATCTGCCAGAGATGCTGTGGTGGATCTTGCGTTGTGCCAGGATTTGGACTAGATGACCTCTGAGGTAGCAGTAGCAGTACATTTATTTATCATGTGCCTATAATAAAGTGGTCCTTTCCAGCTCTGTGTTCATATGAACTCGACACAGGACTTGAAATAAGATCTGATCAATGCAGAACAGAATGGAAAGAGAGCCAGTTTGGTCTAGTGGTTAAGGCAACAGGCTAGAAACCAGGAGACTGAGAGTTCTAGTCCCACCTTAGGCATGAAAGCCGGCTGGGTGACCTTGGGCCAGTCCCTGTCTCTCAGCCCTAGGAAGGAGCCAATGGCAAACCAGGAGACTGAGAGTTCTAGTCCCACCTTAGGCATGAAAGCCGGCTGGGTGACCTTGGGCCAGTCCCTGTCTCTCAGCCCTAGGAAGGAGCCAATGGCAAACCAGGAGACTGAGAGTTCTAGTCCCGCCTTAGGCGTGAAAGCTGGCTGGGTGACCTTGGGCCAGTCATTCTCTCTCAGCCCAATCCACCTCACAGGGTTGTTGTTGTGGGGAAAATAGTAGGAGGAAGGAGTAATAGGTATGTTCTCCGCCTTGAGTTATTTACAAAAATAATAAAGGCAGGATAGAAAATAAATGAATATAAACTATATAAATATATTTAACCCCCCCTTTTTTTTTCAGTTGGTCATTCTGCTCACTTATATTCTGCTTGTGTCTACCCTGATGTTGCCAGGAAAAAAACCCCCACACTTTCGTTTATGAAGACATTTTAAAGTTATACTTTATTTCTTTTGATTGCTTTATTTATTTATTGTACGCCACCCTCTGTTCAAAAAGGATGAGGTTGTATAAAGTGCCGTAAACAAACAAAACAAATATGGCTGAAAATGGGAAAGGGGGGGAGAATGTTCTCCAGGTTTTTGACAATTTGTGGTTGTAATTTGAGAAAGTGGAATGCGGAAAGAGTGAAATTTCATTTGAGCAAAAATAAGAACATCTAGTTGCTTAAGAATTTAAACTCTAAGGATCAAGCCAGATTTTGTTCCTGGAACAAATGACAACTTTTAATTTAGTTTCCTCTCTTCCCCTGTATAACATGGTATCACTGTGTTGTGTTCCTCCTTTCAATTGATGCAAGAAACAAGGCACTATGTGAAGTGATTCTCAGTTCCCTAACCACCCATGATTACACCAAGAACAGCTGGAAGATATCTTGACTGCTGTTTTCATCTGTTTTCCCATGTCAAGTTAAAAGGCCAACTCTTATGCATCAGGTTTGCTTGAACCTTTGAGCGAAGGGCTAAATAAAAAGAATGTTTCCGAGCCGAGCTCAGCTATCAGTGACTTCATAGACACACCCATGTCATTTTCTTGACAATAATATAGAAATCCTCTGCCGCTGATGTCCTACCTGCTATGTATTCCAAAACCAGGCAAGGTTGACTATAATCTGCCACCTGAAGGGTGCTGAAGGTCTACCTTTCTAGAAAAAGAGATGCTGAGATCTCTGATGTGGAGAAAATAAAGT
This sequence comes from Charina bottae, assembly GCA_023362775.1. NCBI lineage: Eukaryota > Metazoa > Chordata > Lepidosauria > Squamata > Charinaidae > Charina > Charina bottae. Next base: position 20,807,637 of record JALMGJ010000013.1, read on the forward strand.
CCTATTGCTCTTGGCTGACATCTGGCTTGAGGATTTCTAATAAGTGCTCAGCAGCTGAGATCGTTTTATGCCCTGCAACTACCATCACTATTTTGATTAGAGGGGCGTGGTGGCTCAGCAGGTAAGACGCCAGGCTTGTCGATCGGAAGATTGCAAATTCGGAAGTTCGAATCCCTAGCCCTGCATGCGGAGTGAGCTCCCGCACTCGCCCCAGCTCTTGCCAACCTAGCAATTTGAAAGCATGCAAATGCAAGTAGATTAATAGGTACCACTTCGGTGGGTAGGTAACAGCGTTCCGTGCGTGTCATGCCGGCCACATGACCGTGGAAGCGTCTTCGGACAACGCTGGCTTTTCGGCTAACAAACGGAGATGAGCACCGGCCCCTAGAGTCGGACACGACTGCGCAAATGTGCGGGGGGAACCTCTACCTTTTTACCATCATTATTAACTTGATATATTGTAAACTGAAGCTTGGTGTGGAAGAGAGAATGGCAGATTGGTTGCAAACCAATAAATCAATTCTTGGCTCAGTTTGGGAAGTAATGATTGTGGTACGCAAACTGATGATGAAGCCTGGATGTCTCAAGAGTCCACATTCATAATTTCTCCCCCCCCCCTTTTTTTTTTTTTGCTAGAGGAGGATGTATTAAGAAGAACTGCATGGCAATTGCTTCCTCTACAACCAAGCACAGAGCATGAAAAGTCTTGGCACAGAGACAAGACGTGATGATGTAGATGAAGAGAGAGGAATCAAGGCTTGTTCAAACGCAGGGCATCTTCTCCTTGTTGTGTTAATGTGCACGTTCCCCATTCATGAATCAGCAGAAAACCATGTCAACCTCGTTTTCACTGCCCCCTTGGCTGATCTTTACAGCAACAAGTCTGGGGAGAGGAATTGAGTGAGGGCAAAAAACTAACACACACACACACACACACACACACACACACACACACACACACACACAGAGCTAACAGGTCTACTCTGCACAAGCCAGGCATCCAGTCTTTTTTGCAACCCAAGCCAAAATCAGTGTAGACACACACCCCAGATATGCAAAACAGACTTTTTCTGGACTAGAAAGATTGATCAAACTTGCTTTTTCTGCATGTTCTAATCCACTGCACTGGTGATGGGGGTGAAGAGGGACGTAACGTTGCCACATGATGCTTCACACTTTTATTTAAAAGAAATATTTTAGACTTCTTCTTTGGACCGACAATTTATTTAAACCTGCTGTTACTGTTCCAGTAACAGCAGGTTTAAATAATTATATTTATTTATATCTTCATCATATATTTATGATGAAGGTTCATGTCATTTGGTTCCACATCCACAGCTAAGATCTTAGCTTTATGAAATTAAGTGCATTTTGGAACAAAATGTGTGCATATAATTTATGTATTTATTAAGAGGGTTGCTTTACAAAATTCAGCATTGAGTAATCTCTTAAGCCAAGCCCATCTAGTGACTTCATGGATGTATTTCTTGGCAACAACATGGAAGTGGTTTGTCATTTTCTGGGCATTTTTTTTTTTAAATTTCCCAGTATAGTCTTCAGCCTGGGATTTCCTAGCAGTTCCCCATCCAAATATTAACCATGTCAGATTCTGTTTAGCTTTTAAAATATTGGCTAAAAAAAGGCCACAAAAATAGGTACAACTTTCTCCAAAGCCCATTCTTTCATTAATTGTTATAGAAAAATGAGATGAAAGAATGTTTTTATTTAGGAAAATATTGTGATGGTGAAGCTCATAGTTTATGCTTGGTCTGACGAATGATTGATGGGACTTTGACCCCACATCAATTTTAGCTATCTATTAGCAGATTACAAGTCAAGAAATTTACTTCATGACAATCAATAATACAATGAAACCATAGAAGTAAAAATGTATCCTTTTACAGTTCAGCTCTTCCTACTACATAATGATCTCTCCAAATACTTGGAGGTTTTTTTTAAAATATATTCTTCTTCTTCCTCCACCCTTGATTTTCGTATCTCCTAACCTGATAAGTAAAAATACATCAAAATTAAGCCCGGTTCTTACAACCAGACACAATAGATCAGGATACTAGAACAGACTAAACTAGAAAACAAGGCATTATTAGATGTTAACTCCCATCATCATGACCATTAACCATGCTGGCTGGGGCTGATGTGAGTTGGAGTCCAACAACATCTGGAGTACTGCGTTTCTTTGAATACCCTGTCCATACAGTCTGAGTAATACTAGTAATTACTCAGTTTGTAATGTAATCAGTTTGTAATGTAATCAGTTTGTAATGTAGTAATGAGAACCAGTTTGGTCTAGTGGTTAAGGTGCTGGGATAGAAACCAGGAGACTGAGAGTTCTGGTCCCACCTTAGGCATGAAAGCTGGCTGGGTGACCTTGGGCCAATCCCTGTCTCTCAGCTCTAGGAAGGAGCCAATGGCAAAGCAGGAGACTGAGAGTTCTAGTCCCGCCTTAGGCATGAAAGCCGGCTGGGTGACCTTGGGCCAGACACTCTCTCTCAGCCCTAGGAAGGAGCCAATGGGAAACCAGGAGACTGAGAGTTCTAGTCCCGTCTTAGGCCTGAAAGCCGGCTGGGTGACCTTGGGCCAGACACTCTCTCTCAGCCCAACTCACCTCACAGGGTTGTTGTTGTGGGGAAAATAGGAGGAGGAAGGAGTATTAGGTATGTTCGTTTTTATTTTATTATAAAAATAATAAAGGCGGGATAAAAATAAAACAAACAAGCAAACAAACAAATAAATAAATACTAACCTCATCATGCACCAATGACTTTCCTGGGAAATGTGATTACTTTTCTTGCTTTCAACAACTTCCTCATTTGGTCAAAAACTCAACTTGTGTGAACAGAGATTACTTTTTTTTTTGGCCAGTTCTATTTCTCAGCCATGTCCGATAGTAATCCATACTTATGCATGTATGTGTTTGGGGGTGGGTGGAAGAAGCACTGAATTGATTTTTTAAAAATGTTTAATTTACCATATACAGTATGAACTATGTGACTTATTAAGTCATTCATTCATTCAAACTTTTATATCACCAAATACCATGGTATCTTTGATTGTTCACAGTGAACCACATGCCATAATCCCTTCTTTTTGTTTCAAGAAGGGTTTAACCAAAGGAAGCTATTTTTTTGACTGGCAGGGTTGAAAAGTTTGTAACATACCACTTTTCTTTCCTGTCCCTCTATCATTTGGTGACATGGCTAGTTGAAAAGGTATTGGGTATACTGGTAACCTGTTCATTTTCCCAGGTTTAACTGTCTCCACAAATTCTCTAGAAGTTACCTCTCTGAGTGTTATATGAACACAGAGTCAGCAATACCATGGGTGGAATAGTGATTTGTCATTCACTGTATATGGTAAATCAGATAGCATTAAAAAGACTGAAAAAGTAATTCTCTGCTATGAGTTATGTAGGTTGGACTAAGACCTCATCAGTTCCAGGAGAGTTCTAAATCTTTGTTGGCATTCTGTGTTTGCCTTACCTTAAACATTGCTCCTTTACATCAGGAACCCCACTGTGAGAGATTGAGAAATCACAGGCACACATTTCACAAAAGGCACATGTGTTTTCCTTTGCAGGATGTCTTCATAAATCCCCTGTCTTTTGCAGAATATGAGCAACTAAATTCAGTTTCACAATGTTTTTACTTGGATTTCTGAGCAGGCAATAATGAAACCATGGTGACAAGATTTTAGATAGATATCAACACTCTGGCCTGTTTCAGAAAAGCCCTGATCTGGAGCATTAAGCAGTATTTGAAAATAAGACCTTTGAATACACTCCTATGCTACCAATCATCACTGAAACCCTGGGCCATCTGGCATCTCATGGTCAGTATCTCTATATTAGGTCCCAGTGGCCATCCCTATATCACTGTCAGTGTGGGTTCACAGATTGAGAAAGATTCAGGATATTGTTATGCAAGCAGCCAGCTGCAAGCTTCACCATTGTGAGTCAGGAGGATCACAGGAAGGTTGTTAGAAAGAAAATTGTGGAGTCCTTGGTGCTCTCTGAGCTTGGTTGTTTGTTTGCAGACGTCTCATTACCCTACTAGGTAACATCATCAGTGCATTGATGATGTTACCTAGTAGGGTAGTGAAACATCTGCAAGCAAGCAGCCAAGCTCAGAGAGCACCAAGGACTCCACAGTTCAACTATGAGCTACATATATTCTCTTCTATTGGAGAAAGAAAATCAGAAAGTCTCCAGGGATATAATGATTCGAAGCCAAAAACAGTTCAGTTGCTGGAATTCTTGCTACAGAGAACTCTGTAAGAACCATGCTTGGAAAAGAATTATTTTGATTTAAACAGCTGCGAAAGAGCATAAAAGACCCCCTTCTTTCCAGGTTTGGTTTCTATGGTCTGTCACCAGCACTAAAGTAAGTGGCATCATTTGTTGTAACCCGCCCAGAGTCCCTTGCATGGGAGATGGGCGGGGAATAAATTGGAATAGATAAAATAAATAAATAAATAAATAAATCATCTCCAGGCAAGGATGGAGTATCACTGCTGTGAGTTTCTTTAAGGATCCACCAATCACAAGACAGCAGCACCACCTTGTCCTTTCTACTGCCATGAGGCGACCGCAGAGGCCATAGTAATCAGCCTTGATCAAGGTGTCATTTTCAGCTTTCTCAGGCCTTTTGTGTGTGGGGAAACTTGCTTAAAACGTGCTTAAAAACACAATACACTAGACAGTCAAACTGGAGCAGGTGACAGATTCAGGATGTGTTTGCCCAAACCCATCCCTGAAAGTGCTCTCAAGGAGTCAAAGTGTTGTCTGGTTTCCAGTAAGAATGGACACAGCTTCTTAGAAAAAATAAGTGAACTGTTTATTTCAGCATAGAAAAATACACATCTGAGGCCCAGAACCTTTGCCTTTATGCAGCCGCTTCAACAGCAATCACTCAAAAAATACCCCCCCCCCCCCAATCTTCCTTTCCCTGTGGTGTCAGGCAGATGGCTTCTTCTCAATCTCTATAGTTTTTATCTTCCACATTCCAGTTGCATACAGTTTTCCATAGAAACCAACAAGGTGAGACATGTTATGTTGGCTCCAGAATGACTTTTGTGAAGGTTGCAACTGATGCCCCTCACAGAAATGAAAATTGGATTCAGGAGATTCAAAGTTATCTCCCTTCAGTGCTCATTTCAGGGCCTAAAAAGTAGATCTATGCTGGTGGACCTTTTAGGCAGATGTGACTTCCTGCAGAAGTTCTTCTCGGCTGGCAGAACGGTACCACTGTCCCATTCTCTTCCTGTCTTGCTCTAAGTTTTAAGAGTTGGGATAGCTGCCTCTCAGGCCGAAGAACTGAATAGCTGAACAGAAATATAATCAAGGTTAAGAAACCTTGAGCTTCAGAGGAGCTTACCCAGGATTCCTTCAAAAGAAGGTATCACGTTGGACAAATACTTTTAAGAGATACTAGCTGGTCCATCACAAGCTTTGCGACTGTCCAGGGAGTGCAGATGCAGCAGTCAAGTGCTCAAAGAAAAGAATGACCTAGCCTGGTCTTGTGCTTTGAATAGTACCAGCTCATTCTGGGGGAAAAAAGCTAGTGAATATTTTTAAGGGGAAGGGCCACCGTGAAAGCTGCTATGAGGAAAATAATTATTGTGTTATCAATGTATTCCATTGTACCCATTCAGTTAATGGGGGCAAAGATTTGTCACAGTGGCCCAGCTGGTGATCCATATGAATTATTGTTTACCTGCGTCATAGTCTCAAATCCTCTTTGTTAAGTCTGCAGTCCTTGGTAAAAAGGCCAACATGGAATTCTCTGAAAGTCTTGAAAGTTGGAGAAGTGTAGGCAGATGTCATCCCAACTTTGATGACAGTAACTCAAAGTCGCCAGAAGCAAGTCAGGAGTAGCCAAGTTTTCCAAACATTATTTGATCATTATTTCTCACTCAAAATGAAGTTCTGCAGGCATTATTTCAAATTTCACATTTGCTTGGATATATTTGAAGTTGTGAAAACTTTTAGCTTAGGCGTTCTTTGGAGTCAGAAGTTACTGCTCTATATAAAGAGACTTTTGCTGAGTGATCACCCTTCTAACATCCCAGATGGTTCAAGGGTTACAAGAGGTGTAGGTGTACTAGATCCTGCCAGTATACTGGGGACAGATAACTCACCAGCTGCTCCTTCTTTGGCATTGTCCCTACAAGACCTGCAGCAACATGGACAACAGGGTGGTGTATGTTTCCGGAGTTTGTTGCAGATGCCAATCCAACATTCTGTAAATGTCCTACGGATGGTGGAGGAAGAGAAGAAGAAAATAACCGGGTCCAACACTGTATTGAGAGAAGTCAGACAGAATGTCTCTGTTCTCCAGGAAGGGCTTTCATTCTTCACAAAGCCCACAATGTGGGAGATATTGTAGGGAGCAAAGGCAATGGTGAAATTGAGTACAGTGGCCACAGCTAAGCCCACAGCCCGTTGCCTCTTCTGGGGCTTAATGTTTGGCATGGTGGTCAAGATGCGGATCACATTGGCATAGCAGGAAATGGTGACAATGAAAGGGATGAAGAAGAGGACAATGAAGAGCTCCAGGCGGAACGGGAGGACAATGCGACGCTGATCAAGGGAGAAAATCTTGTAGCAAGTGATGTTGTCCGTAGGACTCCACTGAGCTCCGTGGAAGTGAACAACGAAGATAATGCTGCCACAATGGGAACAAGCCAGAAACCAGATGAAAAGGCTGGCAATTTTTGCGTAGGTGGGTCTGCGGTTCAGCTTGTGCTTAACAGGGTAGGCAACACACAGATAGCGCTCTATGCTGACTCCCATGAGGAACAGGGTGCTGAGATAGATGCTGCTGTAGAAGAAGAAGTTTGTCAGTGGGCAAAGGATGGAAGGAAGAGGCCATTTGAAATTTAGGGCAACTTCTGCCATCTTGAAGGGCAAAAAGATCAGAAGGAAAAGGTCAGACAAGGTCAAATTGAGCAAGAGGATATCTATGGGGACTGGCTTGTGGCACACTTTCCTCAGGAATGAGTAGCAGGCCAGAAGGTTGCAAGGCAGACCAGCGAGGAAGGCAAAAATATAGATAATAAGGACCACAGCGTTTTTTGCCATCTTCTCAGATTCTGTAAAGGAATTTGACATAATAAGATGTTTAAAAAAAAGAATCCAAAAAAAAATGTTTCTTATTCCTCAAGAGGGTGGGGAGGTTAATGGTTTCCACCCCTCCTTGTTTTATTGGTTTTAACTCTGCAAGCCACCCAGAGTCTCTGTGTGTGAGTTAGGTGGCTATATAAATTTGTTCAATCAATCAATCAATCAATCAATCAATCAATCTGTCATAAGTTTGGGGGGGGGGTTCCTTCAACTTCTTCTTTGCCTTCCAACTCAACAGCCTCCTGGCTGGATGCCTCCCTCCCCCTTATCCTTTCTTTTACTGGCCCAACTAATCCTAATTTGGGGCACCAACCCCTATTTTCTTAGTTAGGGGCACCAACCCCTACTCCCTCTACCTGGGCACCAACCCAGATAGTACTAATTTGGGCACCAACCCAATTGACAAACCTTGCTGCCACCACCCTATCTCTATAATTCCCACAGCCCTAGGGAAAGCCGTGGGACTCTGGGCCAAACTTTCATACTCTCCAAGGAGGACTTCTCCTTCCAGCCCCAACCTTGGGAATCTAATCATTTACCCACTCCCAATAGCGACAAGCCAAGTGGTTAGGCAGGCTGGGTAGAATCTCACCTCCATGTGCATGACCACGACTCCAATGTAAGAAATATATATTTTATTAACACTTAAATTTAAGACTTACATACCAATAAAAAAGACATCGTATGCAAGATAGCAATTAAAATAATAAAAACTCTCTTTCTAAAATTCACTGTAATTCCTTACTCTGGATAAGTTGTTTTTATCCAATTCCAGACATAGTAATAAAATGCATTTAAGCAGGTTACAAAAGATACTGACCCTTTCATGGTAATAAAGCATTGTTGTGTTTGCTGACAACGTTGAGAGGAGAATGTCTCTCTCTCATCTTCCATTCCTCTCTAATCAATCATTCTCTTTTCCTTATTTTTAAGAGCCAACCACCCAATCAAGCTCAACCAGCGAGGCTTTCAGGGCGTTGCCCAACGAGCTACTCCAATTCCTCTTCCCAACTAAATGCAGCTGTAAGGGGTCATTAGGATATCTTTTGACCTGGATCCAGCAATTCACAGGAGAAGCTGGCCAAACTTCCTCCTCCGAAGTAAAGGATCCTACTCCGTGCTTGTTCTTCACTCAATCAATCAATCAATCAATCAGGTTGGAGAACATTCTTCTGTCTCTAGGGATACTTTGAATTGGCCCTTTGGGGGAAGAAGAACAGTTTCCCCAATGGTCATAAAATAGACTTCCCAGTGCTCTAGTGGTGCTCAGACCTTGTCCCTTGATAGACCATCTTCCCTGTTCTGCTCATCAGATGCCAAACTATCTGCATACAAGTTTGGTTCCTCTCTTTGCTATGTGAGAAGTTCTCCAAGCCAAGGCTAGCTAGCAGCTTCTGAAACTCATAATACAACTCTTGTATTTTTGGAAGGTGTTTGGGAAGATTCTAAACCAATGGTGTATTCTCATAGACAGATGAAGAACATAATCAAGCTAGATATTGATAATTTGTAAAAGTTGTGAACCTGCTCTAGTGCTTGTCCATCCGGAGGTGTACAGACTACCTCGATATTAATGGGTTCAGCTTCAGTCTGTTTGCTTCCATGCAAACCCTTACAGCCTCCATGCATGAGGTTAGCATGTTGACAGCATCCACCTATTGCCCAAGGTGGTGATGTATAGTTGGGTATCTTCAACAAACTAACGATACCATACCTGAAACTGTCACATGATCTCTCCCAGTGGTTTCATATAGATTTCAAAGAGCAGGGGAGAGAGGCCATCCCCTGCATCACCCACAATGTGGAGGCCACCAGGATGACCTATTATCCCATACTACCACAGACTGAAGTCACCTACTGAAGAAGGAATAGAACCACTGCAAAACAGTACCTCCAATCCCCAACCCCAAGTAAAAGTGGTCCAGTAAGATACTGTGGTCAATGGTACTGAAAGCCACTGAAAGATCTAACAGGACCAGGAGGGATGCGCTACCTGCATCTAAGTCCTGCCAAACGTCACCAAGAGAATACCAATGCAATCTCTGTCCTTATCCTAAATCTGGACTCTGACAGAAAAGAGTCCCAATAATCGAGAGTTTTGCAGCAGCCCATGTACACCACCATCTCAATAACCTTTCCTAAAGAAGAAAGATTGGAGAGTGGACTGTAGTTATGTAAAAGCCATGGAATCAGGGATGGCCCCTTCAGAAGGAGGCACACCACAGCCTCCTTCAAGACTGTTAGCAACCCCTCTTCCTGAAAGTCTCTCAGATCCAAGTGGTTACTTCTCTACCTGCTTCTCACAATAGCCGGGATGGGCAGGGCTCCAAAGAACAGATGCAAAGAGACAGTCTAGGTAGCACTCTATCCACTTTGTCAGAGTTCACAGACTGAAAGGAGTCCTGGATAATATGGCAAGATGATACCCTAGTCACCACGAAGGACTCTGTCTATGTGGAGTCAAGACTATGGCAAATCTAAGTGACTTTATCACTGAAATGCTGTGCAAATTGGTCACAACAGCCAGGTAGGAGATCTCTATGTTGACTCCTTCCTAATTATCTCTTTTTAGCTCTGGTTTGGTCTCTTAGATTTTAGCTGACAATTTTACTATGACATGGAAAGGATGCATTATTATGGGCATTCACAAGGATTCTATCTATCATCTATCTATCTATCTATCTATCTATCTATCTATCTATCTATCTATCTATCATCTATCTATCATCATAGCCAGATTAATTTATTTTATCCTTATATATTAGGATTGGGTTTTCATTCAGCAGGGCCAAGTTAGAGTGAAGGCAGTGAACTGTGGAGTCCTTGGTGCTCTCTGAGCTTGGTTGTTTGGTTGCAGACATTTCATTACCCAACTAGGGAATTTCGTCAGTGCAGACAACCAAGCTCAGAGAGCACCAAGGACTCCACAGTTCAACCCTGAGCCACATATATTCTCTTCTATTGGAAGCAGTGAACTGTAAATATACAGAGATCAGAGATGCAAAGTGTTTGCCAAGAGATATCTACTTAGGAAGAACCTTCACTGCAGCGAAATACTTAAGACAATTTGAAATATCAGAATAGAGAAAAACCATGATATTAGCACATTTTAATGGGTTAACAACCACCGTACTGGAAAAGAAAGATAGGAAAACCCTGTATGAAGACCTGCTGTATCTAAGTGGGATGGGCCTTATTGAAGCTATAACCCATTTTCTTTTATCTTGTATTATCTATAAGGACATCTGTACACATTACATTATATAGGCTTGTTGATCGGAAGATCACAAGTTCGGAGGTTCGAATCCCTAGCCCCGCGTGACGGAGGGAGCTCGCGCACCAGCCCCAGCTCTTGCCAACCTAGCAATTCGAAAGCATGCAAATGCAAGTAGATGAATAGGTACCACTTCGGTGGGTAGGTAACAGCGTTCTGCGCGTGTCATGTGGCCACATGACCGCGGAAGCGTCTTCGGACAGCTCTGGCTCTTCGGCTAAGAAATGGAGATGAGCACTGGCCACTTCAGTCGGACACGACTGCACAAATGTGCGGGGGGAACCTTTACCTTTTTTACACATTACATAATTCCATTAACTGTTAATTTTCAGGACAGACTTGTTCAATCTTCAGGACCTATTGTCAGATGAGAATGAGAAAGACATTCTCTAAACATCTTGAACTGTTGTTGTTGCCTGCAGAATTCATGCAGAGCTAACTATCTAGTCTTAATTCTTTTACTAACATCACTTAGTGTTCTGATTTGCATAGTTTTGGGGTTTGACCATAATAAGCCTGTACTACTGCTACTGCAATTTAAGTGCAAATGAAATATCACTGAATCACCATTAGCTGCTTCCCAGCAAAAACCCTATTTGGTATCTCTGCTCAGTACCAACATTGCTTATGTTATGAATATCAATCAGCCCTTCTTGCATTTCGGAGAATCCCCCCTACTGAATTTCAAATATTCCATTTGAGAATGGAAGAAAATTGTATATTCTCCAATTTTTGGATTTCAGTTCTGAACTCTTCAGAGTGAAAATCTGAGTCCCTAACATCCCACTGCATGATACAAAAGGAATATTTTTTTGACATTACTGCACAGGAAAGAGGAGAATCTTAATATCTGATTGTGTGTAAATATTTCTTCCTGCCTCTTTCACACATTCCTACAATATCAAGTAATTCCTATCAGTTTTTAGTAATTTCAGTGCCATCTTTCTTTTACCATATCTCATTTTATCCATCCATTTGTTTTCATCTTCCTTTCATTAATTCCCACATTTTTGTTTAAAATCTAACCTGTATTCTAGTGGAATGAGATCACAAACGTCCAATGTTGATCCAGTGGCTTGTCTGAAGGCTATGGATGTCAACGGGAGAAAGTGAAAGCATTTGTCAGTCACAGGAGAGAAGTGAGCTTATATTTCACTTTGCAGGAAGTGTGGTCATTAGCAGAAAAAGGAACTTTTTACCAGTAGAACAAGAATAACTTTGAAATATCTGGGTTGCTTGGGAGGAAGCTTTAAGTGATGCTGCAAAACTCCTGGATTGCACAATTAACAGTCCTTTATTTATTTCTTGTTTAGTTGGGGATGCGTATCTCACTTCATTGATATCAAAAACCTTCTCAAGGTGGCTTACAATTGGGAGTGTCCATAGAGCTTGGTCAAAATAGTCAAGATGGTGGATACCATTGTGTGATTGAAGCTCCTCCTGTTTTTTATGTGTGTCTCAAATGTACAGAGAAGAAGTACAGAGAAGTACAGTGGGATGAAAAAGAAACCTTATATCAAGAGGGATTTTCCAAAGTCTCAAGTTGCTCAACCAGTCCCAGAACAACATCAACTCTATAGAATGTCAGCTAGGTTTGCATAATGCTAGATTAGGCTATTTTAGGATTGGGGAATTTGTAATAGGTGTGTCTTGGGAACCTAATAATTGTGTTAGTATGTTGTGGGAACCTCTCCATCCTCTGAAGCCACAATATGGATTATTTGTTGAGGCATAGCCTGTGATATAACAACATAACAACAATATCTGCATATGGCAGCACCTAATTCACCTCGGTTGATCTCAGAAAAGTTAAGCAGGATCAGACCTTTTTAGGATAGAAGACCACCAGAAAATCCCAGTGCTGTGGACTAGAATGAGAACTTTACAAAACATCCAGAAGAAGGCCATAACAAAACACTTCTATATTGTTCCTAATAAAACAAGATGAGCATGGATACCTTTCCAGATAAACCTTTTCAAACCCAGATTTCAGGTTTAATGTATGAATCCAGCCAGTAAGCAGTTTTCAAAGAGATATCCATGTTAGTCTTTTGCAGGAAAAAAAATCAGAGTCTTGTGGCTTATTAAAGACTTACTAATTTTATTATCACAGAAGCTTTGATGGATTAGAAGTAAGAGTTTTGGACACAGTTGATGGTGGAGAAAAGCGGAATGAGGGGAAGATCAGAAACAAGAGGATAAGATTACTGTAGAGCGGAAGGCAGAGTTACTTAGAGAGTAACCATATAGTTGCAATTAGAACAACATTTATTTTAAATGGTTACTTTTGCAGCAGAAAACACAACAAAACCCACTGCTGGGCTCATACATGCAGGGTAGATGGGAAGTAGCAGGATGGCGATTTTAAAAAATTCTTCCCAATTTCAGATTCTTCCCTCCTGTTTTTCCCTTGAAATCACTGGAAGGATCTACTCTATATCATCTATATCTATATCTATATCTATATCTATATCTATATCTATATCTATATCTATATCTATATCTATATCTTCTCTGCAGTAGTGCCTGCCCTGTGGAATATTCTTCCCCCAGAGTTAAGACAGTCCCCCTCGCTCCTGGACTTCCGGAAAAAACTCAAGACTTGGCTCTGCCAACAGGCCTGGGGCGGGAAGAAGAGTATACACTCTTGGGGATGGCTAATACATTAGGTTGGCCTTAGAATTGCCCTTTCCAGTGTTTTTAAAAAAGATACTACCATCTTGATTTTATTATATTTATTTGTATTTTTTAAATTGCTTATTTTTATGTTTATTTGACTCTATTTATATTGTATTGGAGTTTGTGTGGGATTGTAAACTGCCCAGAGTCCCTGTGAGGGAGTTGGGCGGTGATAAATCAAATAAATATCTATCTCTATCTCTATCTCTATCTCTATCTCTATCTCTATCTCTATCTCTATCTCTATCTCTATCTCTATCTCTATCTCTATCTCTATCTCTATCTCAGAAACTTTTCTTTTCTCTCCTTTCCTTATTTTTGCTTGCAAATACTCAATATATTACAAGCACTTTGTCAGCCCTTCAAGGTAGATCAGACTAGGAATGCAATGTCACGTGGGTCAGTAGTACTTTTATTGTAAAGCCATACTAACAGAATCTTGCGAGTCTGAATGTGCTTCCCTCCATTTATCTTTGTGAGAACTAGGGAGGGTCTTGTCTGAGATGCTTTCTTAGGTTACCTTCTTGCCCCGGACTCAGTCCTCTTTTATCTGACTGTTGTCATGGTAGCAGCTCTTCCACCTGTCCCTCAAGGCCATTCCCTCTGCCTTCTACACACTTCCACCCAAGACTGGTTTCACCTCCCAACCAATTTCAATGGGCCTACCAATGAGGGAACACTGAGAGCAGCTGAGGAACACCATGGACTAATCTGTGTTCTTCCTCCAGCTGCAAAAATGGTCAGTGCCCTATGCCTTGAGCTACAGGAGTTCCTGTAGTAACAAAACAAACAAACAAACAAACAAACCTTCTAACCCTGCTCCAAGCAGAAAGAGACAGATCACTTGCTCTTCCTCCTTCCCAATGATTTCAATAAATGCTGTGGGTGTGTGTCTGACCGTTAGACTTCCTCCTTGTTTTTTTTTCCCAGTGCATAGTACGTGCTGTAATTTTTTTTCCTGTTATCCCCCAAGTTAAAATTTTAAAAATGAGCTAGGAAGGGAAAGATGGGTGGCTGTCAAGATATCATTCTTGCTGTGTTTACATTCTCAGTGAAAGCTGTGACAATGACACAGCACTATAGTTTTGCAGCCAGATGCTTTCCCCAACAGCTGCAATCGGGATTGCAGATTGCAACGTAAATCTCTGTGAGTGGAAGACAGAGTAACAGCTTTTTGGAGCCCAGAATTATATATTGTAACAGAAACCAGATCAGTTTTTTGAAGCACCTAGGGAAGTTGTAAAAAAAATTAGCTGTAGCAATGGCCATCAGAAGCCCCTGGGTATGTCCTACAACTAACTCAAGGGTCGGAAATGGCGGCTCGCAAGCCAAATGCGGCTCTTTGGCCCCTTGAGTGTGGCTGTTCCGCAGGCAGGTGTGGCGCGGCAGCGAGTGTGGCAGGGCAGGCGCGGCAGCGGGCATGTGCGTTGCTGTGGGCATACCCCTGGCAACCTGGCAGCCGTCTCCGGCAGCCATCTTGACGACGGGCAGGGCTTTCCAAACTGTGTGTCGCGTGACAAGCCGGAAGCGCTGAAGCGAGTGGAAATTCTCTGCACCAATCAGCTGTGCGTCGGGAAGCCCGGCAGCCTGCACGCGCGATTTTTGCCTCCCTGCCAGAACCGAGGGCATTTTCGGGGTCCCCGGAGCCTGCCCTTTCGAAGGGGCAGCGGCAGCAGCAGCAGCAGTGCTGCCCCTTCGAAAGGGCAGGCTCCGGGGACCCCGAAAATGCCCTCAGTTTAGGCAGGGAGGCTGCGCGCAAGCTGCGGCATGCTGTTCTGCGGGGAGAATTTCCACCCCAGGGCAGCGTGTGCATGTGGGGAGGGGAAGTTTCTGCCTCCCTGCCAGAACCGAGGCCATTTTCGGGGTCCCCGGAGCCTGCCCTTTCGAAGGGGCAGTGGCAGCAGCAGCAGCAGTGCTGCCCCTTCGAAAGGGCAGGCTCCGGGGACCCCGAAAATGGCCTCAGTTTAGGCAGGGAGGCTGCGCGCAAGCTGCGCCAGCTGTTCTGCGGGGAGAATTTCCACCCCAGGGCAGCGTGTGCATGTGGGGAGGGGAGGTTTCTGCCTCCCTGCCAGAACCGAGGGCATTTTCGGGGTCCCCGGAGCCTGCCCTTTCGAAGGGGCAGCACTGCTGCTGCTGCTGCCACTGCCCCTTCGAAAGGGCAGGCTCCGGGGACCCCGAAAATGCCCTCGGTTCCGGCAGGGAGGCAGAAACTTCCCCTCCCCACATGCACACGCTGCCCTAGGGTGGAAATTCTCCCCGCAGAACAGCTGGCGCAGCTTGCACGCAGCCTCCCTGCCTAAACTGAGGCCATTTTCGGGGTCCCCGGAGCCTGCCCTTTCGAAGGGGCAGCCGTTGCCGCCGCAGCGACAACCTGGAAGCACCGCCGCCGAAGCAGTCGAGCCTCTCTTTCCCTTCTTCTTCCAAACCTCCCCCGCCCCCTTCCACGCGATTGGCTCCCGCCCGCAAAACCTGCCCCCTTCCACGCGATTGGCTCCAGCCCGCAAACCCCGCCCCCTGGCTCTCGAGCACTTCAAAATGTGCACGAGCATGTCAAAATGGCTCCCGGCAAAAAAAGTTTGCCGACCCCTGAACTAACTAAACTTGGACTCTGTTTTCTAGTTGACTGTTCTGTCTCTGCCTCTTCTGTTAGCCCCTGTATGAGTCTGTTTGCCACAGCACTGCTTACAAATGGTTTGTGGGCTCGATTCATATTTAGCACACCTGGCTGCTGGTATGTATGCTGGCTGTGAAGCTCATCAGCTTGCATGTCTCCCTCTTCTAAGTCATGTGATAGTTTCTGCTGCTTTTGTTTTAGATTTCTTTCTGATCTAGGGCTGCTCAGTCAATCAATACATAAATTGAACACAGAATCTGGGAGACCAGTTTGGGAAGAATCTGATGCATGCTGCTTATAGAGACATGGAAAATGAAGTGGGCCAGCAATGGCATCCTCCACACGGACTTGCCTCTTTATCAGGCCATTGCTTCTCAAGTTTTGCTTCTTTGGGTGTGTGGGGTGTGTGTGATCACCACACATCTGGAAAGAGGCAGGGTTTGCATCAGGACTCCATTAGCATCAGCCTGATTTCCCTTACACCTGCCGCCGCCAGCCCCCCCCCCCCCCCACTTCTTGTTTGCAGGGATTTGAAGTTGATGAGAAATATTGAGAAGGACTGAGTTCTCAGCTGAATGTCAAGCCCACACAGCTGAGCAAGATCAAGGGGGCAAGAACTACAGAGACTTCAGTAAGGTGTCTTTAAGACAGGGGTGTCTGGGGATTTCAAAAAAGTCAAGATGGTGACTCCAACTATGTGCACATAAAAAAGAGCAAGCCTTCAATTGCATGGCTCCGGTTGCTATCTTGACTTTTTTGACACCCCCCCCCCCCCCATGAAGACATCCTGCTTTAAAGCTAGTCTTGGGGTAAATACAGAATCTTGGAAACTGCAAAAGGAATGTCCGGCCCTCATTTCTAATGTGTTCATTAAGGCCGAATCTCTCCCACCACTTGAAATGCTATTCCGTTCTCTTGCCCCCTGGGCTGAGTTGCCATTGATGACATAAGCTGACTTACCTGCTCTCTATTATGTGTATCTCCTTTCTTTTCCTTTACCTTCCCAGCCTCCCCACAATCTCTCAAAATAAGTCTGCCTTGAACATCAGGTGGCAGAAAGAGGGATGAAGCAAGTTTAATGCAGGCTTATACAGTAGAAACAGGGACAATGAAGCTTGGCACTTTTTTATATGGATGGTGAACGTGACTAGAAAAGGATTGGCAGGAATAAGGTTGGCTTCTCTGGTAAGATTCCTTATGAAACCTCTCAGTCTGGGTGGCAGGAGACAGAGTGAAGCAAGAGTTCCTCCAAATGCAGAAGTAGTCCGAGCCCTACAGAGCTCCAGCTTCACAAGGGAGCTGCATAAAAGTAAACCTGACTTTTTTCAATGGTCCAAAGAAGAGGCAGTTGTGGGATCACAGGGCTGTGGATGCCCCAGAGCTCTGTGTCAAGGAGCCTTACAAGTAAAAGTATTCAGTGCAGAATTTTAGGCCGATTACAAACACACATCCTTGCACAAGGACATCTACAGGTAGCCACCACAAAAGAAAAATGAAGATGCATGGACAGTGATGTCTTGAAGCAAACCCCACCCTCATCTCCTTGCTTTCCATTGTCTGATGCAAGGATGTTAAGTTGTGAGGTTTGCATCTTGATGTCACTGATGGAATGGTGATTTTAGGGTTAATTTGAAGAACCCATTTGCTTTGAACATTTCAAAGGCTAATAGATAAGACTGGAGCTCTTCCCAGGTGGATCCCTTATCAGCCAGGTGCAAGCAGAGAAAGGCAGTGGGTCTCCCCCAAACTGGACAAGGAAGGGAGGAGGAAGTGGTCAGTTGTACACACAGTGGGAACAGATAGATAACAGCTAGCTCCTATTTCTCCCCAGCTACAGCGAAAGTAAGGGGCGTGGTGGTTCAGCGGGTAAGATGCCAGGCTTGTTGATCGGAAGATCGCAAGTTCGGAGGTTCGAATCCCTAGCCCTGCATGCGGAGTAAGCTCCCGCACTAGCCCCAGCTCTTGCCAACCTAGCAATTCAAAAGCATCCAAATGCAAGTAGATGAATAGGTACCACTTCGGTGGGTAGGTAACAGCGTTCCGCATGCGTCATGCTGGCCACATGACCGTGGAAGTGTCTTCGGACAACGCTGGCTCTTCAGCTAAGAAACGGAGATGAGCACTGGCCCCTAGAGTCGGACACGACCGCACAAACGTGCGGGGGGAACCTTTACCTTTTTTACAGCGAAAGTGTCCACCTTTTGGGAGTGTTTTGCCCACCCAAGGGGGTGAATAATTATTGTTTGCCAATAATCATGTGCCTCTTTGTCCTAAACATGTATAAAAGTTGTGTTGATTTGCAAGCTTGGCATGCCTATGGAACTAAAGTCATGAGTGCCCTTTCTACGGTGTCCCTGTTTCTGGCCTGGTGCCTTAACCACTACACCAAACTGGTTCTCATAATGCCATTAGGTAATGCTTATTCTTACCAAATTCAGATCACAGAATAGTGGATGTAAGTTACAAGAAGGCAGATTCCAAATGAATATTGGAAAAAGCTTCTAAGAGCAGTTAGACAGTGGAACCAATTATCCAGAGGTGTGCTGAGCGTCCTTTCATTAGATGTGTTGACACAGAGAATAGCCATCAGTCTAGGATGCTTAAATCTGGATTCCTGCATTGAACCTGATTTAATATAAGACATTGAACCTCAGCGGCCTGAATGATTTATTCCAACCCAATGGTACTATGATTATACAAAGAGGAGGAAGTGTGAAGGAGATTCAGACTACAATGAATTTCAGGTCACTCTCTTTAAGAGAAGCTTTCAACATTTCCTGTTCCGCTTTCCCATCATGAGATGGGATGATGAGATGCCCTTCCTTTATCTGGCAGTTCAGACTAAAAAGATGATCTGTTCAACTTCCCAAGGCTTCAGAAAGGTCATTATTTGTTAAAGACTAAAGTCAACAGCAAGAAGAGTCAGAAATCAGGGTTCACTGGACTGCCAGCCATTACAGAGTCTCAGTTGCTAAAGACAGCACTGAGATAACAGTTCTCCTGTGACTTGTTTTAAGACATATGTATGTACTGCTGTTACCTGTAGTATACTTGAAATGGTCTGGAGAACTTATCCAATAAACTATTTGTAGAAATTCTGGGATGGTAGTACCAGAACTCCACGCAGCTTCTTATGAGTATGTAGCAGAGTAGAAGCATTCCCATAAACTTGCACAAGGCTTAATCAGTTCAAAACATAAAATAAACACACTTCACACGTTAATGCAAAGTTACATAAAAAAAGAGTTTACAATTTTATTGTAACTCACAGTTCCTTAGTAGAAACGGTCCATGCGTGCGAGCAATTGGTTCTGACGTGAACCACATCCTTCTAATGTGGCCCACCTGGATGGAAGCATGAGCAAACTTGGGCAGCCATAGCTGCCATCTTCCTTCGTAGGAGATTCGAGCAGAAAGAGGGAAGAGAAGTAAACAGGAAACCGGGATTCAGCCCCTCCCACACAAAACAAGTAAGATTAGGTTACAGCAGAGGCTGCCTCCTCCTTCAAGCTTGTGTGAGATGTGCTTGGTTGAAACCCGATCTCTAACACTATTTACTTACAACAGCTCTCCTGTTGAGAGCTACACTATCAGGAGCTGCTGAAATAACTCTCTGGACTTCTGTCAATGTTCCATTTAAGCGGAACGCAGACGTTGCTTATAACTCTTTCACATGCTGGAAGTGTCTAATCTGTAACTGGCTTCTTTGGGGCTGCGGAAAAGCAACCAGAACAAAGTAATTCTGCCAAAGTTGCTAAAAAACTATATATCTATATTTCTGTCTGTGTTTGTGTGTGTGTATGTGTATCTATATATCTGTCTATTGTTTTTTTTATAATATACTGTATATAATAATATATAATACATATAAAATATGTATTTTTAACTCTGTCATTAACCTTGAAGTAAACACTTTCTATATACATATATATATATATATATATTTGTGTGTGTGTGTGTGTGTATATATATATATATATATATATATATATATATTTATTTTACTGAGGAATCTGTATAACGACCAAGTAGCAATGGTAAGAACAGACCACGGAACAACGGACTGGTTTAAGATTGGGAATGGAGTACGGCAGGGCTGTATACTCTCACCCTACCTATTCAACCTGTACGCAGAACACATCATGCGATGTGCTGGGCTTGAGGAATCCAAGGCTGGAGTTAAAATCGCTGGAAGAAACATTAAGAATCTCAGATACGCAGATGATATCACTTTGATGGCTGAAAGCAAGGAGGAGCTGAGGAGCCTTATGACAAAGGGGAAAGAAGAAAGTGCAAAAGCTGGGTTGCAGTTAAACCTCAAAAAAACCAAGATTATGGCAATGAGCTTGATTGATAACTTGCAAATAGAGGGAGAAAATGTGGAGGCAGTGACAGACTTTGTATTTCTAGGTGCAAAGATTACTGCACACGCTGACTGCAGCCAGGAAATCAGAAGACGTCTACTTCTTGGGAGGAGAGCAATGACAAATCTCGATAAAATAGTTAAGAGCAGAGACATCACACTGACAACAAAGGTCCACATAGTTAAAGCAATGGTATTCCCGGTAGTAACCTATGGCTGCAAGAGCTGGACCAGAAGGAAGGCTGAGCGAAGGAAGATAGATGCTTTTGAACTGTGGTGTTGGAGGAAAATTCTGAGAGTGCCTTGGACTGCAAGAAGATCAAACCAGTCCATACCGCAGGAAATAAAGCCAGACTGCTCACTTGAGGGAATGATATTAAAGGCAAAACTGAAGTACTTTGGCCACATAATGAGAAGACAGGATACCCTGGAGAAGATGCTGATGCTAGGGAAAGTGGAAGGCAAAAGGAAGAGGGCAAGGGCAAGATGGATGGATGATATTCTGGAGGTGACGGACTCAACCTTGGGGGAGCTGGGTGTGGCAACGGCCGACAGGAAGCTCTGGTGTGGGCTGGTCCATGGTCACGAAGTCGGAGGCGACTGAACAAATAAACAACAAAAAACACTTTCTATGGTTCTGTTTCCCTGAAACAACTTCTTGTAACTATTTTTGCACTGTTCCCCTTTCCCTTTTCTCTCTAAACCCATGAGTTTCACTTCTGTGGCTGAGTACTCCACCAGTATTTGCACCCTGATTCCATAATAGCCTAATACAACTCTTTATATATTAGATTTTTTTCATTCCATATTGGTAAATGCTATTTCCTATTGTTTAACCTTTCTTTCTTTAGGTTAGGATTATTCACACTTATTTACAGATCTATGTGCCAGGAATCAAGCATATTATTATTGATATAATAATAATAATAATAATAATAATAATAATAATAATAATTTAATATTATTGCTTACTTCTCTTTGTGGCTATGGTTGAACTGCATAACCTGGTTTGCAAATTAACTCACTTTGTCTATGATGCATTAAAACAAAGTAATCATATGTTCAGGATTCACAAAACATTCCAAACAGACAAAAGCTTAACATGAACCAAACTTTGCAGATGTTAGGTTTGTAAGTAATGAATTAAATGTGAACACAGTCTTCCTATTATTCAATAGTCATATTAAAATAAACTTGTGAATCTTCTGAACTTGAATGGTGAACTGACCTAATCATGCACCATTCTTGTTGAGCATGGATGAGAATTTGAGCTAGAAAATTAGTAGAGAAGATGTTCCCCAGATTACAAAACAACAACGGATAAATATGTTCTTTGTGTGCTACATTTGTGTGAAAAGGACCAGTGTGAATGGATGAGTCCAGGAAACAGTCTGCATGAGTTGAGCTTATAATATTCATACTTTCACAGCAAGAAGCAAAGCGATTGTGTTCACATAAGCTAAACTGGGCAATATTCAACAGTTCATAGCAATAAAAAAGGCTATTGTGGTCATCCAAAGTAAGCCGAACACCACTCTGAAATTCACCAAAAGCAACCAGAAGCCATTTTAGCTTTGTTTAAGATATAGACAAAAAAAGACAAAAGCTTAAAGGAAGGTAATTCACAGAAGCCAAACTAATAATTTAAAAATAATATGACCTAGAGCTGAGAAAAGTTGTTCACTTCACACTCAGGTTAGAACCTAGAAGAGGAATTCCAAGTATCATACTCTATTTTCTCCTTTGCATCCTTCTGAAAGGAAGCAGAACTCTTGCATGTTTGTTGCCCGTCATGGCCCAAGATCTGGTTACTCGAGGGACTACCTGTCTCCAATGGGTTCTGCCCATATAGTAAGATTGGGCAGAGTGGGGGAGCTTGGTGTCCCTTCCATCAAGCAATGCCACCTAGTGGCCCCTGAAAACATGCCTTGTTCTTCATGGCACCTGTGGAACAGCATCCCCCTGGAGATTCGCACAGCTCTCACCCGACAAGGCTTCAAGGCAAACAGAACTCTTGAGGCCTGGGGTTGGTTTGGTTGTTGAACCCCTGGCAGATTTTTTTTTTGTATCTGTGGTTAGTCCAGGTGTACATGTTCCTTTCTTTTTCATTCTTTTCTGCTCTTTAAAATATGTAAGCTGTCCAGGGTCATTTGGGAGTTAGGTGACCTTCTAAATCTGGATAAATAGATAAATAGGCAGAAGTGCCAAGATGTGCTGGCTAGCCTCGAGTATCAAGTTACACAGAGTCTCTGCTTGTGAGCTGCAGGCAGGAATTCACTCACCAACAGCCAGAAGTTATGCTGTAGGGAAAAGCTGAGAGAGAAGTCCAGAGTTCGTTTGCCGAAGTCAGAGTTAATCCAGAAGACAACCGATATTCCAAAGCCAGGTCAGGGGTGGTAACAAGTAGGTCAGCGAGAAGTCAGAGCCAAGTCAAGGAGTCCAGAAGTCAGAGTAACAGTAGTCCAAACCGAGTCAGGAAATCAGGAATCAAGCCAGGTTGCCAGAGTGGTTGCGAAGCCAATATGCTACGTTGCTCCCACAACCCACTCACCGCTCTGCTGGTTATTTATTAGGAGTTTAGGAGCTGTCATCTGGGTCCTGCAAAGACTCCACTTCTCCTCTGCGTAAATCTCTTGCAGCTAACCGGGCACTTCTTCTTCTGTCCTTTAAGGCGAGGCGCACAGGCCTCCGTCTCTGCCCTTTGGGTGATTCAGGTGAGCTGGGAGTTTGCTGGCTGCTGGCTAGAGGGTGGGGACAAACCACCATCCCCGGCTTGCTCCCCTGTAGCCTCGGTTATTGGCTGCTGGCTAGAGGGTAGGGACAAACCACCATCCCCAGCTTGCTCCCCTGTAGCCTCGGGTATTGCCAACTCCCCACTGCCCTGTGGTGCTGGGTCTTCGTCTGGGGCCGTGCCTGTGTCTGGGACCTCGTCTGGTTCAGTCCCCTGGGGGTTCACCAGGGGCAGCTCGTCTTCTGACTCCTCACCAAAGTCCTGGGGCAGAGGCTGAACCAGGACACAAGAGGTATTATGATGCTATGATGCCAAGAGGTATTATGATGCTACCTTTCATCCTTGCTTGCTGCTCTTCCTTTTTTCCTTCTCCATATGGTGGATTTCACACTGCCATCTTCAGATAAACTTCCCTTCCTCCCTTAAGAGTTTACTAAGCTTCCTTTGGGAATAAGCTATACTTTGTACATAGAAGGGAGGATGTTTATCATGCAGACTCTCAAGGAACACGGCATTAGGGAAATGCTGGGCTGTAGACGAAACAGAGTTTCAACAGCTAGCACTTAGTGGCTATCAAGTTCCTTGGAATAACCACAGAGTGGGTGACAAGTGGCTTTATGTTACACTTCCTCCTAGCAACCAGTTCCTAGCAAATGTTAGTGCTGTCAACTTCTTTTTCATTGACCTGGTCAGCCACTAGGCTGCAAACAGAACTCTTGAGGGTGGATGTTCTTCGGAGTTAATCCAGCAAGGAACGTACCCCTCTGCACTGAGTAGCTACTATGCAGGAGTAGCTTTTCTACCAGATGCTTAACTCGTTTTCTGTGTCGCACAAGATGTTGGATTATAAATTTATGAAATGAACTGAGTTTGCAGAAAACTAACCAAGCTTAGCATGTGGTGTGTCAATGCAGCCACTAGTTACTGACTTGGTAAAGACTGTGGTGAATACAGCTCATGCATCCTGCAAGTAACATTCATCATCATTGGCGATCACTCGTAGCCGAGTAAGATTGTCTTCCAAAGGTAAAATTTTAACGGTGGATCCGTAAGTGTCTATAAAGGCCAATTCTGGATCCGCACAACCTCCCACAATGAGGGCATAGGTTTCTGGGTGGGAGACGGTCATGAGGGTTTGCCTGACGTGCCTTCCTTTTAGCTCTTTTCTCCCTTTCGCCCTGTACTCGTGCTTCTTCAAAGTCCATAGCGCCATTAATGAAGGATGACCTCCAATTGAAACGCTCATGAGTTAGGGCTTCCCAGTTCTCAGTGCTGATATTACATTTTTTAAAATTAGCTTTGAGAGTATCTTTGAATCTCTTTTGCTGTCCACCAATATTCCGTTTTCCATTCTTAAGTTGGGAGTAAAGTAGCTGCTTTGGAAGACGATGGTCAGGCATTCGAACAACATGACCGGTCCAGCGAAGTTGATGTTGGATGATCATTGTTTCAATGCTGGTGGTTTTCGCTTCTTCTAATACGCTAACATTAGTCTGCCTATCTTCCCAAGTAATTTGCAGAATTTTTCGGAGGCAGCGTTGATGGAATCTTTCAAGAAGTTGGAGGTGGCGTTTGTAGAGGGTCCATGTTTCACAGGCATACAGAAGGGTTGGTAGTACAATGGCTTTGTAAACAAGCATTTTGGTCTCCCTGCAAATGTCCTGATCCTCAAACAGTCTACGCTTCATTCGGGAGAAAGCTACACTCGCAGAGCTCAGGCGATGCTGAATTTCAGCGTTGATGTCGGCTTTTGTAGATAGATGGCTGCCGAGATAAGAAAAGTGGTCAACATTTTCTAGTGACACGCCTTTAAGCTGGATTGATGGCGCTGCAGAGGGATTGGTTCGAACTTGCTGGTAAAGCACTTTGGTTTTTTTAATGTTAATCGAGAGGCCGAGCTTTTCATATGCTTCTGCAAAGATGTTTAGGATAGTTTGAAGAACTTCCTCGGAGTGTGCACAGACTACGTTATCATCAGCATATTGAAGTTCTATAACAGAAGTTGCAGTTACCTTATTTTTTGCTTTCAGCCTACTAAGATTAAAAAGCTTTCCATCTGTTCGATATATAATTTCTACACCAGTAGGAAGTTTCTCTTCAACAAGGTGTATAATCATAGCGATGAAGATAGCGAATAAGGTTGGAGCAATAACACATCCCTGTTTAACGCCGGATTCCACTTTAAATGGATCGCTTTGAGAGCCATTGTTATTCAGGATTGTTGCCATCATGTCGTCATGGAGTAACCGCAAGATGTTCACAAATTTATCAGGTTATCCGATTTTCAGAAGGATGGTCCAGAGAGCAGTACGATTTACAGTATCAAAAGCTTTAGTCAGATCAATAAACGCCATGTACAGAGGGCGGTTTTACTCCTTGCATTTTTCTTGAAGCTGTCGTGCAGTGAAGATCATATCCACTGCTCCCCTGGAAGGGCGGAAGCCATTTTGCGTTTCAGGGAGGATGTTTTCTGATACAGATAGGAGACGGTTTGCGATGATCTTTGCCAGGATTTTGCCTGCTGTGGCTAGAAGGGAGATGCCTCGATAGTTTCCACAGTCTGTTCTATCACCCTTTTTAAAGAGAGTGATAATTATGGCATCCCTAAAGTCTGCTGGAATCTCCTCCCGCATCCAGATTTTTTCAATGAGCTTATGAAGTTGTTGTGTAAGTTCAGGCCCGCCTTCTTTAAAGACTTCAGCAGGAATCCCATCAGGTCCACTAGCTTTGTTATTTTTCATTTGTTTAGTGCAGAGCTTTCCAAACTGTGTGTCGCGACACAAAAGTGTGTCGCCACACACAGCCCCGTGCCGCCGCACGCCCCCCCCCGCACCGCCGCCACACGCCCCCCGTGCTGTCGCCGTGTGCGCGCGTGTCGCCGCCGCCGCCGCTCGGTGTGTCGCCAGCGACGGCACTTTGGAAAGCCCTGGTTTAGTGGCTTTACTGACTTCCTCCAAACTAGGGGGTACTGCAAGCTCATTTCTTATTTGTTTTTGCGGGATTTGCAAGAAGACTTCATCAGCCACAGTAGAGTGACGATTAAGGAGATTGTAGTAATGCTCTTTCCAGCGCAGTGCAATAGACTCTTTGTCCTTTAGAAGTTTAGCACCATCTACTGAGCGTAAGGGATTTGTACCATGGTTTGTTGGTCCATAGATGGCCTTTATGGCATTAAAAAAGCCCCGTGCATCATGAGCATCTGCAAAATGTTGGGTTTCTTGGGCTTTTTTTATCCACCATATGTTCTTAAGTTCTCTAGTTCTTCTTTGGACTTCTGCCTTTGCACTGGCGTAGATTTTTTTCTTAACGGCACAGTTAATATCTTTTTGCCATATCTGGAAGGCTTTCCTTTTCTTGTCAATAATATGTTCAATCTCACTATCGTTCTCATCAAACCAGTCCTGATGTCTCTTAGTCTGGTATCCGATAGTTTGTTCACAGGCTGAAATAATAGAAGTCTTCAATTTAGTCCAGTGTTCCTCAACATTTTCAGGAAGTTCCATAGGCAGATGTTCCTTGAGAGTTGATTGAAAGCAAGCTCATTTAATAGAATCTTGAAGGGCCAGTGTATTCATTTTACACCTTGGTTTTCTTCCTTGGAGCCTACGATGAGGGACAATCTTTATGGCCATCGTGGATCGAATTAATCGATGGTCTGTCCAGCAGTCATCGGCGCTCATCATGGCTCTGGTGAGAAGTACATCACGGCGATCTCTAGCACGGACAATTACATAATCTAAAAGATGCCAGTGCTTCGACCGTGGGTGCTTCCATGATGTTTTAAATTTATTTTTCTGGCGAAAGAGTGTGTTAGTAATGACAAGGTTATGCTCTGCACATTTATTCAGGAGTAAGATTCCATTCGTGTTGCTGTTGTCAACTCCTTCTTTCCCAATGATCCCTGGCCACAAATCAAAGTCACGCCCAACTCTTGCATTGAAATCGCCCAGGAGGATAATTTTATCCTCCTTTGGTATCTCTGATAAGATGGTGTCCAGCTGGGTATAAAATTTTTCCTTGATATCCTCATCTGCATCTAGTGTTGGTGCGTAAGCACTTAGGATAGTTGCCTGTTGGTTTTTGGCGAGTTTTATTCGGAGAGTTGAGAGTCGTTCATTAATCCCAGTGGGAACTTCTGACAAGAGCTTCACAAGGTCGTTTTTGATAGCAAAGCCTACCCCATGTATTCGTCGTTCTTGTTCAGGCAGTCCTTTCCAAAAGAAGGTATAACCTCCTTTTTCTTCCTTCAACTGTCCTTCTCCTGCTCTTCGAGTTTCTTGGAGTGCTGCTATATTAATATTAAAACGTCTCAGCTCCCTTGCAATAATGGCAGTCCTACGTTCAGGTCGTTCACTATCCATATTGTCTT
Source organism: Charina bottae (assembly GCA_023362775.1). Taxonomy (NCBI): domain Eukaryota; kingdom Metazoa; phylum Chordata; class Lepidosauria; order Squamata; family Charinaidae; genus Charina; species Charina bottae. The sequence goes on from JALMGJ010000013.1 coordinate 20,834,808, forward strand.
GCAGTGTCCGTATATTCCATGTTCCAAAATTCATGTGTTTTTTACGACCGCTAGATGGTGACCCCACTGGTTGCGGTAATCCAGTCAGGGAGAAAATGAGGCAGACTATGTTTAGGGCATCTTTTCTAGCCCCCTCCCCATATGGGGTGAGCAGAGTGGATCCTAAATAGGGCTGCTCAGTCGTGGATACAGCTGCCGAACTACTCAACTGCCTCGATCCTTGAGTCAGGGCGACTGAATCCGTATCCACCGCCCATGTGCTGGTCCATGACTAGGAGCTTCCGGATTTCACAGTCCTGCCCCCGTTGCCATTCGTCAATCGCCATGGGACTTTTGGTTGTTTTGGGTTTGGTGTGGTTGGAAGACGCCTGTGCGTGAATTTGTTTTATGTGTGGAGATCGGTGCACAACGATCAGCACACAACCTTCACAGAAAAAGGCTCTAATCCAATGGCATGGATACCATGACGATTGGTGACCTTTTGTCTGCTGCAGTCTTCATCCGCCTTCGCAGCCGTTGTAACAATACACCTTGTTATCTTCCGCCTGTTCTGCCGTTGAGGACTTTCTTGGATCGTTCTTTGTCTGGTTCCTCCCCCTGGACCTTACCGCCATGGGTGACCCTACCAGGAGTACATGACTCCCAACGGCTTCGCTCACAGGGTTCATTGGGAACACACAAGCCCACTCACCACAACAAGGTGACGATCCAGCGAGTGAGACGATCCTGCAAGTAAACACAATACATAGCCCGAGAAGGGGAACATCTAGCCATGTGTTAACCCATCTAATCCTCTAGTTCATCAAATGAGTCATTCTTTCCTCCACGAAGAAGACCTCAAAATAGCATTTCTGGGGGTGGGGGCAGTGTTCCCCCAACTATGAATCATTTTTGAATGTAGGCATTTGCATGTTTGGGTGGATATAACTATGAAAGGCAGCATATATCTAACATAAATAGATAAACAATAGTCCTATGTTTCTGGGGTAAATGTCCTGGGGGTTACCAAAGCAACTGATCTTTCTCTGTGTCCAATGGGCAAGAGAGCCATGAGCATCCTTCCTGGCCCAGGACATCACCACTGTGTTGACCACTCTGCCATATTTGCTCCAATGCTGATACCACCAAAAAGAGGTTCTTTCTAGAAAGCCAGAGAGGTTACACACTTGCACACAGTTTACCTAGACACATTGATCTCATCACTTCAACTTGCCAGAGGGAGCTGCTACCAACAAGTTTCCAGAGAAATACTTTTTGATGAACAAGTTCCAGGAAACGGACAGAAGCTTGAATGATAATATCTCATATAGTTTTTTTTTCTTCCTGATGCATTTCATTTACATATTTTAAGGTTTCAGATAATATTTACACCACTCTCCAGTCATCTTTAATTTCCTGTGTGGTCTAAACAAAGTATCACTGCCAGAATCCCAAGGATCATCAACTTCCAGAGGAGATCTGGTGACTGTTCTGAACCTTCTGTTCCAAAAATGATAGTTATCTTCACATGTGTATTAAAACAAAAGAAGTCCCATCAATATCTGAAAGATATTCACTTCTGTATCGTTTTGAGGGAAGGAGGAAGAAATGAATCTCTGTTTCTTTCCTCCATGAAAAAGACCTCAAAATAGCATTTCTGGGGGTGGGGGCAGTGTTTCCCCAACTATGAATCATTTTTGAATGTAGGCAGAAGAACAGAAAAAAGAAACCGGACAGTGATCAGTGATCAGCAATTTCACTTCACGTCACTTGCAGAGTGAGATAAAATTAGCTTCACCCCCAATGGAAAAAAGACCTGACACTTTTAACTGGGTTAAAAGGTCGTTGCGGACAAAGGTCCATATAGTTAAAGCTATGGTTTTTCCAGTAGTAATGTATGGCTGTGAGAGTTGGACCATAAGGAAGACTGAGCGCCGAAGAATTGATGCTTTCGAACTGTGGTGCTGGAGAAGACTCTTGAGAGTCCCTTGGACTGCAAGGAGGTCAAACCAGTCAATCCTAAAGGAAATCAACCCTGACTGCTCATTGGAAGGACAGATACTGAAGCTGAAGCTCAAATACTTTGGCCGCCTAATGGGAAGAGAGGACTCACTGGAAAAGACCCTGATGCTGGGAAAGACTGAAGGCAAAAGGAGAAGGGGACGGCAGAGGATGAGATGGTTAGATAGCATCACCGATGTAATGAACATGAATTTGAGTAAACTCCGAGAGACAGTGGAGGACAGGAAGGCCTGGCGTGCTATGGTACATGAGGTCACGAAGAGTCGGACACGACTAAACGACTGAACAACAAAATCAAGGGGTACAAGAACCTTACAGAAGAAGGACGTTTTTGGGGACCTCCCTCAGCCTTCTGGTGAGCAGTAATCTCATTGCTATCTGAAATGATCAAACAACTTGCTAATTTGCATGCTTCTTATCTGTGTACCAAAATGAGTTTAAAAGCCTCCAGTCTGTTTCACCCAATTGCTTTATCAGCCTTTGATGAGCTAAGAGAAAAGGGTGTTGTCTCTACAGTAGGATACTTGAAGCTCTGCAGCCTCCAGAGATGACAAGGCTGAACTTTTGACCCTAGGGAGGAGATGAATTCCAGCTTAAGCATTCCTTAAAACCCCTGACATCCCCCCAGTTCGTCTGATGTTTCCTATTTTAAGGGTCTCCTTTTGTTACATAAAAAATAAAAATAAAAACTGGGCTGAAAATGCTGACCCCATCCATTCTAGTGATTGTTGTTGTTGTTGTTGTTGTTGTTGTTCAGTCGTTTAGTCGTGTCCGACTCTTCGTGACCCCATGGACCATAGCACGCCAGGCTTTCCTATCCTCCACTGTCTCCCGGAGTTTACTCAAATTCATGTTCATTACATCGGTGATGCTATCTAACCATCTCATCCTCTGCCGTCCCCTTCTCCTTTTGCCTTCAGTCTTTCCCAGCATCAGGGTCTTTTCCAGTGAGTCCTCTCTTCGCATTAGGTGGCCAAAGTATTTGAGCTTCAGTTTCAGTATCTGTCCTTCCAATGAGCAATCAGGGCTGATTTCCTTTAGGATTGACTGATTTGACCTCCTTGCAGTCCAAGGGACTCTTAAGATTCTTTTCCAGCACCACAGTTCAAAAACATCAATTCTTCGGTGCTCAGCCTTCCTTATGGTCCAACTCTCACAGCCATACATTACTACTGGGAAAACCATAGCTTTTATTATACGGACCTTTGTCGGCAAGGTGATGCTTTTTAATATGCTGTCTAGGTTTGCCATAGCTTTCCTCCCAAGGAGCAAGCATCTTTTAATTTCATGGCTGCAGTCACGTCTGCTAGTGGTATATTCTAGTGCAGGGCTTTCCAAACTTTTGCCGTTGGCGACACACCAACAGCCCGCCCACAAAAACCCGGAAGCGCTGCCGCCAGTGCGGTGCAAAACCCAGAAGTGCCGGTGGCGGTGCTTCCGGGTTGCTGCCGTGGTGGCAGCGGCTGCCCCTTCGAAAGGTCAGGCTCCGGGAACCCCGAAAATGCCCTCGGTTCCGGCAGGGAGGCAAAAAGCCTCCCCGTCAGCTGATGGGCGGGGAGAATTTCCACCCCGGCCCCCGATCAGCTGTGCTGGGAATCCCGGCAGCGTGCACGTGCGGCGAGGCTTTTTGCCTCCCTGCCGGAACCGAGGGCATTTTCAGGGTCCCTGGAGCCTGCCCTTTTGAAGGGGCAGCCGCTGCTGCCGCACGGCAACCCAGAAGCACCACCGCCGGCGCTTCCGGGTTGTCACGCGACACACTTGGGGCCCCCAGGCGACACAGTATTGTGTCGCAACACACATTTTGGAAAGCCCTGTTCTAGTGATATCATGATGTTACCAGCCATGCTTCCTATGGCCCCAAATCATGGCTTCTCAGGCAACAACAACAAAAAAGGCTAATACCTAGGCTAAAGTTTCTAAGAAGGGGTGATCCAATATGCATATTGCCACCTGATGGGACCTCGGAGGTGTGCCTTCTCCGTGGCCACCCCAGCCCTTTGGAAGAGCCTCCCTCCCACCTGAAGTCTGAGGGATCCCTACTCTTGTAGCCTTCCAGGGGGGCCATGAAGACCTGGCTCTTTCCCCAAGCATTAGGCTAGGATGAGGGTGATGCTGTGAGGATGTCTGGCCTGGCACCTTGGGGGAAGGGTACCTTTGTTTTTAACTATGTTTTTTGGATTGTTGTGAGCCGCCTAGAGTCATTGTATGAGATAGGCGGCCATATAAGTCCGATAAATAAATAAATAAGCAAGCAAGCTACATATGACCCTTCTGATGGTTTTGTGTATCTACTGATAGAGTACAGTCCTCCCCATCTAATCCCATAATTTGAAGAATTTTACCTCTGTTTCTGTCTCTGCTGGTTATGACCAATGAAAGAGTTCAAATCCAAATTGGTCCGTATGGAACCTTAAAACAAAGAAGCTAAGAAGGAAGTGTAGATCTGTTTATGGAGGCTGTTTCGCTCCACTCTGAGTATTGAGTTCCCTGTCCGACATGAGGATGCAAGTGTGACCGCAGTAAGTACTCTTATTAAATGCAGAAAGGAGAAAAGAGAGCAAAACCATCACCACCCTTTTAAACATATTGATTATTTGGAGTTTAACATTACAGTGTCTTCCAAGCTCTGAATGCAACCAGATTCAACCAGCTTCCAAACTCATTAATTCCTTGATTTTCTTTCTCCCCTACCATGCCAGCTGAATTTCCTAGAGCTCAAATCGATATTAAAAGTAGAATTGAGAGAATGCCCCCACTGAACATCAAATTGAAAATCTTCCACTTATACATAATTGCATTCAATAAAGTACACACTGTTGATTTGTCCTGTCTGATGGCTGATGAAAGGAGGGAAAGAGCTTTGCAATGGCATAGGCAAGGGAAAGGCTCAAGGACATTTTTCAAAGAAGGAGTGATGAACATCTCTCAGAATAATGGATGGATTCTCTTTTCTCTGGCAAATGAATGAGTTGATAAACAACAGCAACATGTGAAAAAACGGAAAGAGACCCACCTTTCTGCTTTCGGTGTCAAGTTGTTGAAGCATTTTTTGCAGCTTTCGAGCATCTTTTGCGATCAGTGCAACATCGTCCGCAAATCTGAGATGGTTTATCTTCTCTCCATTTACATCAATTCCATCTTCCCAGTTCACTCTGCGCATGATATTTTCCAGGCAAGCGTTGAGAAGTTTGGGTGAAATCGTATTGCCTTGCTTTACACCTTTCTCTACTGGTATTCATTTCAGGTGGTTGAAAACTTCTAGTTGAAATACACTTTTGAGTGCATTTTCTTAACATAGTATCAGACCTTTTATCCTAAGTTGAAACTACGCAACTTTTTTTGGGCCAAGGGCCACAGGGAGCCTTGTGTGGTGTGCTAAGTTACTAGTTACTATGATTGCATTCCTTTTTTTTTCTTCATAATTTCCCCCTTTCCTCCCTTCAGAGGCTTAATTTGTATTTTAAGTGAGCAATTTTGGAAGGAGAAAATAGGAACCAGAATCTCCAGTTCTAATGTTCTTCTCTTCTCACCTTGCCTAATTGGTCATCTTTTGTATGCAGCCAAGTCAATGTTCCAACAGTGTCCATCAGGGGGCCTGAGTTCACTAATACCAAATATTAAGGAAAACAGGTTGATTGATTGATTATGCGCCATCAGGTTGGTGCTGACTTTCAGCAATCACATGAATAGACCTTCTCCAGGATGAAAGGAAAAAGAAGGGTCAAGCAAATTCTATAGAAGGAATTTGCAGAAGGAATTTCTTTCACCACCTTGTTCACCACCTTGTGGTGGGCAAAGCTTGGATGACTATCTGCCTATACATTGCAACAGCAGGGCATCCCAGGTCAATTTGTCATGGTGACTTCATTTCTTGTCATCACTGTTCTTGGTCTCCTGGCCCATCTCCTTCTTTGAGAAATAGCTGGTTTACTTTTTGTGCCATTCTGTTTACCTTTCCTGGATCCAATGCCTGGGACAAAGCTTGCTGCAAAGATTTCCTCCAACCAGCTCCTGAAATGGGTCAAGAACATTCCTCTTGGACATAGTGTAGTTCCCCTTCCCATTGGAAGTCCCCCCCCATTTTTTTTCTTTTGAGAAAAGGAGTCATGAAAAAAATCAAGAAAAGGGAGGGACACCCTCACATCTTGCCCTTCTTCCACCACAGATTCTGTGTTCCTTTTCCGCTGGATTATTTGGAGCAGAATATGTGCAGTTTGATCATGTGTAACACATTTTGTTGTTTTTGATGATTATATAGGAGGAGGAGGCGGCGGCGGCAGTTGGGATCAGCTAGTCATTGGTTTTATGTTCATCTGCCAGTAGGTGGAACCAGAAACATTTGAAAAGACAAGGAGAATCCAGTAACCATGTTGTTTTTTGGAGGAAAAAGGTTCCACCCATCTGATATCTTGGAATAAAGTAATTTATCTTGTCACTCAGATTTGCAGCAGTGATGGATCCTTTGCCATGGTCTGATTTGTTTGGTTAGCCCTCCTTACAAGAATGCGCAAGACAGCTTTGGTTAGCCTCCATGGTGCTCTGTTCGGGCCCCCCGCCTCACCTGGTACCTGCCAGTGCCCCAAAGCTGCTCCCAAGTGTTGTAAATGCCGGAAGAGGCTGTCAGAGTAGTCAAGAGAAAGCCATACAAACGTCTACTGTATCTAGCCAGCAGAAATAGAGGTTGACTACTAGACGTCGTTATTTGGGTGTGTTCATAACTGTGTCTCTATACTGACACTGAGCCCATAAATGCACTCAGCATTTCCCAGCCCATTCCTAGGTTGCATGATTGGGAAAATTTTGTAATTTGTATTGTAATTTATTGTATTTGTATTTTTCTTACTGTTTTTATTGTATTTTGTTGATGTTGTGCTGTGAACCGCCCAGAGTCCCTCCTTGAGGGGGAGATGGGCGGTTATAGAAATTCAACAAATAAATAAATAAATAAAATGGGGTAACGTTTTCAGAAATTTAAGAGAGGCGTAAAAACCAACAAAGAAATCAGAGGTATGATCAGAAGTCTTGTGCACTATAGGTAGGCTGACCATATTTCTTTGAGACAAAAATGGGACATTGGGATGGCAAAATGGGACGAGGACTTATGTAATATTCCGTATTCATGAAAAAGACAGGGGTCCCCACCCCCCGGTCCACGCAATTGGCTCCCACCTGCAAACCATGCCCCCGTGATTGGCTCCCGCTTGCAAACCCCACCCCTGGTCCGCACGATTGGCTCCCACCTGCAAACCTCGCCCTCCTTTGCCGCACGCTGATAGGCGGGAGGGCTTCCTCTCCCAGGCTGCCTCTAATTGGCAGTTCCGGCTCGGATCCTCCTTCCGCGCCATTCCCGCCGGGTTTAAAAAATGGGACAAAATTGAGGTTTTTATCAAAATGATGGGACGGTTGAAAAATGCTAAAAAAATGGGACTGTCCCATTCAAAACGGGACGTATGGTCAGCCTAAGTATAGGGAAAACCTCCAATTTGGTTTCCCAGAAAGTTTCTCCAGCCAACAAATCCACAACTGAAGCAAGCAAGCAAGCAAACATTTAAGCAGTGATCGTTGGCTGCAAATATGATTGGAGCAGGTGGGTTTTTCACCTTCTTCTCTTATGTAGTTTTCTTTTGCACCAGAATCTGAGGAAGTGGGTAATAATGCGAATAAATACAGAAGGAATCTGAATTCCTTAAAACTGTTATTATTCCCAAAGTTGAATGTGGGGTAGTGGGAGGAAATTCCTTGCCTCCAGGAAAGATGTTGAGAAAGTGACCTGGAAATATCATGGAATCCATCTCTCCCAATTTATTTATTTATTTATGTTTCAATTTATATACCGCTCCATCTCCCCACAAGGGAACTCTGGGCGGTTTACAAATTTAACGAAATCCCACAGGATTCATTCCCTCATGATGTCTTCCTTTTGGATTTCATGGACATATGAGAAGCCCGAGGAACTTCAGACTGCAGAGAGATGTTCCTACCACAAGAATGGATGGTTAGACACACCCCTCAGCTGACACATCACTAAAAAAGGGCAAGAATTGCCCACTCCATCCATGAAAATGTCATCAAAATTCTCTTCACCTTTGAAAGAACTTTGAGTAGGAAAAAAAATCTGTCCTCAGAATGAAAGCAACAGCAGGAGAAAATTTCAGTGGAAAGGCCGTGAAATGAGAGCACCCCTAGTTCTACAGAAGATGAGAAACTCTCTGAGAGGCACTCCTTGCCATGAGGCTATCATTGGGTATCTGCCCCGCCTCTTCTCTCAACCAAGAGTTTGTTTCCCTGTTTGAAATATATATACTGCATATCCCTCTGTTCAACTGCTCCCTTGCTCACTGCATTCCGGCATCCAAGTGCTGGCAAACCTGTCTGCTGATTGGACAGAGGAGGTCAAAAGGAGCTTCTCCCCCGCTGGAAGGGCGGAAAGGTGGTGAACTCACCTGAGGAGGAAAAAACCTGATTCTTCAGCAGAGAGAGAGAGAGAAAGAGAAGAACAACCAGACAGCCAGAACGAGGCTCAGCTGACAAGGTGAGGAAGGAAGGAAGGAAGGAAGGAAGGAAGGAAGGAAGGAAGGAAGGAAGGAAGGAAGGAAGGAAGGAAGGAAGGAAGGAAGGATCTCCAGTTATTAATTTTGTGATATTTTTAAAGAATTTGATCAGGAGATTTGAAGAACTCCATGGTCAGATAGATAGGTTGTATCCTGATATGTGAAAGGCTGGTAGATTTATCGTAGTAGAGGTTATTGTGGGCTGGAGTACAGTTTTTAAGATACATGGAGATCCACTGCTGGCATCATACCAAAATGAGAAGATACTTTAAGCATATAAAGTATGTGCGGATCCTCTCTCCTTGAGTGAGAGTCAGGGAGGAAGAGAAGCGGATGTGGTGCCCCCTGCCAGCTAGTGAGAGAGGCTGGTGAAGGGGGGGGGCTGTAGATGTGGGGGTGACGGTTGAGTTCCCGCAGCGCTGAGAGTGGGAGCTGACGTGCTGGGGAGCTCGCCACCACCCTGTGATTACTTAGTGTTTGCTTGTGGTATGATTGGGTGGAGGGACCCCTGACCAGGGAACCCGGAGGGCTGGGATTGGGGGGAAATAGAACTAGGAGCTCTGGGGGATTTAGGGTGGGTTGTTCCATTCAGGTGGTGACGGGGCGGAGGTGTCATGGTGGGAGTCAGAGGGCGGGCCATCTTAGGGGAAGATGCCCCTGGTGTTTGGTACCGGTGGCGTGTTCTGGCCCTCTGTACTCAGACCCAGGCCCTGGACAGCAGACCCATGGAGGCCCTGGTTTTTGGCTGCTGCTTCTTAACGCCAGGTCAGTTAACAACAAGGCCCCCCTTATGCGTGATTTGATCATTGAGGAGGGGGTTGACTTGGCGTGTATTACCAAGACCTGGCTGGGCCCTGAAGGGAGCGTGTCCCTTTCATAAATATGCCCAGCCGGGTTTACGGTATGGCACCAGCCGAGACTCCAGGGCAGGGGAGGAGGGGTGGCTGTTGTTATCCAGGAATCTCTTGTGGCCTTCAGGGGCGCTGCTCCTGAAGTGGCCAGTTGTGAGACCCTGTTTTTGAAGTTGGGCTCCTGAGAACAGTTGGGATTGTTGCTATTGTACCAGCCTCCCTGCTGTGTAGCAACCTCCCTGCCTGAGCTGCTGGAGGCCATCTTGGGGTTGGCGGTGGAGTTTCCCAAACTCATGGTTCTGCCGTCCCTGGGGTGTGCCTCGGAGGTGGCTTGTGAGTTCATGGCCACCATGGCGGGCATGGGCCTGTCCCAGATTATTCAGGACCCAACTCGAGACAGTGGCCTCACACCAGACTTGGTTTTCTTGTCAGAGCAGTGGCAATATGATCTGAGGGGAGAGTTAGATCTAACCCCCTTGTCATGGTCAGATCATGGCCTGGTGACCTTGAGAGTCTCCTATGCTGCCTCCCTCCACAGGGAGGCAGGACCAATTTGATTGGTCCGCCCCTGGAGACTGATGGACCCAATGGGGTTTCTGAGGCACCTGGGAGTTATACCCAAGGATCTGCTGCACGGTCCAGTGGAGGCCCTGGCTGCTGCCTGGAATAAGGAGGCAGCTGGGGCCTTGGACAGGATTGCGCCTGTGCGACCTCTCTTGTCCCATTGAACCCGACACTCACCGTGGTTTACGGAGGAGTTGAGGGTTCTGAAGAGGATTAAGAGATGTCTAGAGCACCGCTGGAGAAAGACAAGGACCGAGTCCAACCGAACACAAGCTAGAGCCGCTATTAAGGCCTACCTTATGGCGGTAAGAGCAGCGAAACGTCAATATTTCTCTGCTCTTATTGCATCTGCAGAATGCTGTCTGACGGCCCTGTTTAAGATCACTCGATCCCTTCTGGGGAAGGTGGGTCCAGTGACTCACCTACAGGGCCGTGCAGAGGAGTTTTCTGGGCATTTGGAGGATAAAATTTCTCAGATCCGTTCCAAGTTGGATGCCAAGCGTGTGGCATGGCCTGTGGAGATGCCTGGGGAATGTACTTACCCAGTTATCTGGGAACGGTTTGACCCTGTTCGGCCCGAGGAAGTGGACAGGGTTCTCCGGACTGTAAATGCCACCACTTGTCAATTAGATCCTTGTCCCTCCTGGCTGGTAAAGGCAGCTCAGGAGGTGACGTGTGGGTGGGTCCAGGCGATGGTGAATTCATCCTTGGAGGAGGGAGTGTTTCCAGATGCCTTTAAAGAGGTGCTGGTGCACCCCCTCCTCAAGAAACCATCACTGGATCCCACCGTGCTGGACAATTTTTGTCCAGTCTCCCACCTCCCCTTTTTAGGGAAGGTGGTTGAGAAAGTGGTGGCATTGCAGTTCCAGAGGATCCTGGATGAAACGGATTATCTGGACCCCCTTCAGTCAGGTTTCAGGCCGGGATATGGGATGGAAAGAGCTTTGGTTGCACTTTTGGATGATCTCTGGCGGGAGCAGGATGGGGGCAGTGCATCTATCCTTGCTCTTCTTGACCTCTCAGTGGCTTTTGATACTATCGACCACGGTATCCTTTTGGGTCGGCTCAGGGAGTTGGGGGTAGGCAGCGTGGTTTTGCGCTGGTTCACCTCCTTCCTCCAGGGCTGGTCCCAATCGGTCTTGATAGGGAGCAAGAGGTCCGACCCTCGGCCCCTCCTCTGTGGGGTGCTGCAGGGTTTGGTACTCTCTCTGCTCCTTTTTAAAATCTACATGAAACCACTGGGTGAGATCATCCGCCACCACGGGATGAGGTATCATCAATATGCTGATGATACCCAATTATACATCTCCATCCCGGGTGACGTAAGTGAGGCTGTGACCACCCTCTCTCGGCGCCTGGAGGCTGTAGGGGTCTATATGGGGAACAATAGGCTTCAGCTGAACCCTGGTAAGATGGAGTGGCGCTGGGTTGGGGACTCCTTGGCATCCAGGAATCTTCCATCTTTGCTTCTGGATGGGGTTGCACTGCCCCAGACAGATCCAGTGCATAACCTGGGGGTTCTCTTGGACTCACGGCTCCTGCTCAAAGAGCAGGTGGCAGCCGTGGCCAGGGGAGCCTTTGCCCAACTTTGTGTTGTGCGCCAGCTATGCCCCTTCCTGGATCGGGAGGCCCTCCAGTCAGTCACTCATGCCCTAGTCATCTCCTGCATAGACTATTGCAACACGCTCTACGTAGGGCCACCCTTGAAGAGTATCCGGAAGCTACAGCTGGTTCAGAATGCAGCCATGCGAGCAGTTTTAGGAGCCCCAAAGATGCCCCATATAAGACATTTGCTGCGCGAGCTGCATTGGGTGCCAGTTTGCTTCCGTGTCCAATGCAAGGTGCTGGTTATCACCTTTAAAGCCCTTCATGGCATGGGTCCAGGTTACCTGAGGGACCGCCTCACCTCCATTACATCGACCTGTCCCATCCGGTCAGGCAGAGAGGGCCTGTTACGGACCCTGTCCATGAGAGATTGTCGATTGGCAGGGTCCAGGAAGAGTGCCTTCTCTGCCATATCCCCCGCCCTCTGGAATAAGTTACCCCCAGAGGTGAGGCAGGCCCCCACTCTCCCGGCCTTCCGAAAGGGGGTCAAGACTTGGCTGTGCCACCTCGCTTGGGGTGGGAGGGGGGATAGTCTGTCATGGGGGTGGTTGGCACCTTGATGCGGCTCTGTGAAATTTTATCAAGACTGTGGTCACACCATCTTGGATTTTATATCTCATATTTTATATCTTAGAGTTTTTTGTATATTTGTATATTTATATTTTTATAATGTATCTCTTTTAATGATATTTGATTCTTTTATTGTTTTAATTCGCTTGTAAACCACCCAGAGTCGTTTGTCGAGATGGGCGGTGAAGAAATGTGATAAATAAATAATATAAATATAAATATAAATATAAATATAAATATAAATATAAATATAAATATAAATATAAATATAAATATAAATATAAATATAAATATCTTGGATGTATCTTGTGGTTAACATCTTAATGTTATCTTATAATATCTTATGGTTAAAGGCCCCCATGAATTACATAAATTTAAATTTAAATTAAGAACTTTTTAACATCTCCATCTTGGATTTTATATTTATGTTTATATTTGTATTTAAGAATACTGTTTTTATTATATTTTAACCTGTATTTATCTTAGTTCTATTGTAAACTGCCCAGAGTCGCTCTTTAAAATAAATACTTGGTTAAATAGGAGCAGGAATGTATCTGGGAATATATGTGAAAAGGAAACAGATGTGAGTCAGTCATGGGATGATAGAGTGTAGGAAGGGGGTGTGCTAAACTTCTCACATCATGACCCTGGTTAAAATGTCCTCACTGTCAAGCTTGAAATATTACAAACACTTGGCAGGATGGATATTATGTCTGTGCCTTTGTATCTGTCTATCTGCCCAAGCATATATAGAGAGACACATTTTTGCATATGCTTTAGAGAAAATGAACACAAACAGAAAATGTGATTAAAGTCCTCAGACTGGGGAGAAGCAGGCTGAAATGCTTATTCTGCCATTTACCGTAGCCGAACCCATCTCACTGTTGCTGTTGGGAAGATAAAAATTCCTTGGAGCAACAGCAGAAAAGAAAAAAAGCGGGAGACTAGAAAGGGTGTTCCAATTGTCTACAGCAGACGTCTTGTATTTTAGGGGTCGGGGCTCCATCGTTCATGTTCACTGCATCTTGAGGAGGACATTTGAATAGGAAAATGATGTGTGTGTGAGTAAGAGAGGAACAATAAGCTCTCTTAGTAACGGTGCTATGACAAAAAACAAAACAGAACAAAACATAGCTCCTGTGACTACTTGAAATGTCACAGGGATGGGAAAGCAATGGAGAGATCTGGTCAGGGAACTGAGGTGAAGCTTTTTGAGGACCAGTTGAAAATGTGGACAAAATTAACCTGAAGGACAGATTAAAAGAGAGATAAGGTTCATCTTCCATTTTTGGGGTGTGTATGTGTGCCCTTGAGTCAGTCTTGACTCCTGGAAACTGCCTGGACAAGTCCCTACAGTTTTCTTGGTAAGATTTGAGAAGTGGTTTGCCATTGACTCCTTCCTAGGGCAGAGAGAAAGTGACTGACCCAAGGTCACCCAGCTGGCTTCGTGCCTAAGGTGGGACTAGAACGCACGGTCTCCTGGTTTCTAGCCTAACGCCTTAACCACTACACCAAACTGGCTGTCCATCTTCCATTAGCTGAAGGGAATATTCCAGTACAGAAAATGGAACCGAGTGCTTGTTGTTTCTTCCAGGGAAGACTGGAGTCAATAGTTGGAGACCAGAAAAAAAAAGTCATTTTCAGCTAGACATGAACTTTCTGAAGAAAACTAGGTGACTGTGTTCATCTGACATGTGAAGCTCGGTTAGCTTTAATTTAGTGAATTTTATGGCTTAGCACATCCTGTGAATCCTACCCATTCAATGCACCATAATGTGCAAATCCAGAAAATGGGTTAATTCTGACACCAGGTTCGAGTATGTGTCTTGTGAACACAGCCACTGTTTCAATAGCAGGCTTTAAAGCAGCCATGTAGTGGATAGTCTGGGTTTACTCTCAAAGTCAGGTTGTATCCTGTTTCAATAGAGCTGTACCCCTATTGAATGTCTTTAGAGAACCAGGTGTGTTGTTGCGGTCTAAAGTAGAACTTAGATTCATTTTAGGGTAAACAGCTATCTCCAGACTCAATAGGCATTTCACCTCTACTTCAAGGTCCTTGGACAATCAATTTTGTCCATCAATTTTGTTAGAAAAGACAAATGTGCTGAATAGGTAGAAATTTATAAGGCAATATATTTCCTGGATGGGAGATAAGAAGACAAGAACAGTTTTACTTGTTGAATTTCTTTGTGGAGGAGAAACTATTGGGAAACAGTTAACAATAACTTTTCACGCAGAAAGTCTGTAATCCAATCTTTGTCACTTTCCAGTAAAAAAGAAGATAGTGAGGTGGCAGTGAGATGGAAGATTGGGACATTGCTAGCTGGCAGACTTCAAAAATATAGGATCTATTTTCTTTTTCTTTTTTATTAGGACACTGAGGACTAACTTCTTGAGCCAGGTAGCTAAGAGCAGTGGAGGATGGTGACCACAAAGCTTGGGTGGGCAGAAGCAAGATACATTGTAAGCGAAAAGGTTGAGTCCTATTAGATCTAATAGAGTGTCCATAGTTGGATGAGGAGGGATCCACCTGGGAGTATGTAATCCAACCATTTCTGCCTCAGGAATGCAGAATTTACAGGACTGCTCATTGGAAGGACAGATGCTGAAGCTGAAGCTCAAATACTTTGGCCACCTAATGCGAAGAGAGGACTCCTTGGAAAAGACCTTGATGCTGGGAAAGACTGAAGGCAAAAGGAGAAGGGGACGGCAGGGGATGAGATGGTTAGATAGCATCCCCGATGTAATGAACATGAATCTGAGTAAACTCCAGGAGACAGTGGAGGACAGGAAGGCCTGGCGTGCTATGGTCCATGGGGTCACGAAGAGTCAGACACAACTAAACGGCTGAACAACAAAATCCAACTCTCTGCTCAGGGCAGATCCTCAAGAATATTTATGACAGATGACCATCCCACCTGTCTTTGAAGACCTCCAGCAAAGGAGAACTCACCACTTCATGTGGAAGTCTATTCTGGTGGCTGACAGCTTAAGCAGCCGGGAAATTCCTCCTGCGGTCTAGCCTTAACCTGCTTCCTTCTAGTTTTAAACTTCATAGTTCTGACCCCACCCTCTGGGGCAACAGAGAATAAGTCTGCTGCTTCTCCTGTGGGACAACCCTTTTCAATATATGAAGGCTGCTATTCTGTCTCCAGGTTTTCTTTTCTGTAGGCTAAACGTACCCAGATCCATTAACCAATCCTTGAAGGATGTGGTTTCCAGACTCTTCACCAGCATAGTAACCCTCCTCTGAACTTGTTTGTCACTGCTATTTTTGAATTTTGGTGGCCAGAACCAGACAGATTACCTAAATGGGGTCAGACCAGGACCACTAATGCACCTCAAGAAAGCATTTCTTTGTTTAGCACAGAGCTTTCCAAACTGTGTGTCGCGACACGTTAGTGTGTTGGCTACAGTGTCTGGGTGTGTGTCGGCTGCTGCTGCTGCCTCCAAACCTGCTGTGATTCCACGCAGGTCCTAGTGCCTGCCTTGTGCCCTGCTGTAAGTGTGTCGCAAAATGATGCATGTCTAAAAAGTGTGTCACCAACATGAAAAGTTTGGAAAGCTCTGGTTTAGCAACTACATCACATTCCAAGCTCATGTTGAATGTGTCATTGACAAGGACACCCAGATCTTAGGTTGTAAGATGCCTCCTGCCGGTCATGACTAATACTCAGGGATGACAAAAGGTCTGAATATTCACAGTATATTTATAAGAAGCAGCATGAGGATAAAAAAAAGAGCTTCAAGATATTGGGACATCAGCAGTGTTCCCCTCTGTTGGGGAGGGACACTGGCAGGTAACTGACAAAGGAATCACATGCGGGGGATTGTCATGCTTCTAAAATTCTGATGAAATAGTGGAAAGTCGGTTTGTTTGTACCCTTTATCCAGCATTAAGGTTAAGGTAAAGGTAAAGGTTTCCCCTGCACAGTTGTGTCTGACTCTAGGGGTCGGTGCTCATCTCCGTTTCTTAGCCGAAGAGCCAGCGCTGTCTGAAGATGCTTCTGCGGTCATGTGGCCAGCATGACAGGCACAGAACGCTGTTACCTACCCACCAAAGTGGTACCAATTTATCTACTTGCATTTGCATGCTTTCTAATTGCTAGGTTGGCAAGAGCTGGGGCGAGTGCGGGAGCTCACTCCGTCACGCGGCGCTCGGGTCTCGAACTGCCAAACTTGCGACCTTCCAATCGACAAGCCTGGTGTCTTAACCGCTGAGCCATTGCGCCCCTTATCCAGCATAACTTTTCAGAAAAAAATTGGACCTGAAAGTGAACTGCTTTTCCAAATGTACAGTCAGTGCTACAGGGAAGAAACAGCAACTTCCTTTTTTTTTTTCCATCTCCCATTCTGAGAAGTGATGCAAACCGGGCTCATACAGTTCAGTTCAGTTCAGTTTTGGTTTGGGGTTGTTGTTTTTTTGGGAGGGGGGTTTCCCCCCAGTTTTTGCTCTCTCCTCCCAATTCCCAAGCTGCCTTTTGAGAACATCAAGTCCTCTCAATCAAGCAATCTGGAGATCTTGAAAGCTTTTTCCTTGCTGAGGTCTTGAGTAGACCTCCCCAAAAGTATTGCCCTGGTACAAAACATGAAGGATCTATAATTTCCTCCCACCCTACCCTATAGATACAGAACCAGGAAATTGGTTGGTCAATTACAGTTGAATTGAATCTCTAGAGCAGCTGGTCTGCGCCTGGAACAGCAGGTGAAAATGAAGGATGGCAGATTTAAAGAGCAGATCTCTGGCAAACATCTAAAAACAGCGAGGAGACATGTACTCATGAACAACTTTACAAGCTGGGATGGAAAGTTAAAACTGGGCAAGGATGCTCTATTACTAGCCTGTTTACATTCAGGCTCCTGGGTTTTCACCTCCCCCCATCTGATTGTATTGAGTTTCTTTCCCATTATTTATCACTTGGAGATACTAATGGATAAATAATTTTCTCACTGGGAAGGTCGCCCCACCTCCTTCGCCCACATACTGTTTAGACCAAGGACAAACAGGATCCAGGGAACCAGAGAGCCACTGGGAGAAGCTCATGAGGCCAACGGGAGTCAGAGCAATTGAGAAAGACTAGGAGTGAAATGAGAGCAAAAGCTTGGTTCATGCTTTGCGATAGTGTTGCCAACCCATTCAAAGTGCCTTGCCCACATAGCACCTGCTCCCACTTGGCTGGCTAATGATTCCTTCTCTTGCAAAGGGGGAATTCATTGCTCAAACAAAGGACAGGTTTCCATAACATGTGGGCACACTGCTTTCTCTGGATCGATGCAAATTGAGAAATAATGACTATGATCAGCCAATAGCTATGTAACTACCGATGCTGGAATTAGTGGTCTCTTGGGAGGGGTTGAGAATTTAATGGACAGTAGTATACTTACTTTGAAATGCAGTAAATCAGTTCAGGTGTTTATGGGATGCTCTGGTGGAAGAGGAGTGTGGCAATCTGAAGAGGGTCAGTCCTACCATAGGGCAGAGTGGGGAGCTGGCCCCTGGTAGCAGGACATGTAGAACAATACTGCAGGTACCAATCGAAGAGAATATGTGTAGCTCAGGGTTGAACTGTGGAGTCCTTGGTGTTCTCTGAGCCTTGTTGTTTTCTTGCAAACGTTTCATTGCCAGGCTAGGCAACATCTTCAGTGCGAAAAGGGAGTGGGATTGCTCTCTGTTTATATACAGTGGCTTGCCCTGCTTGTGTTGGTGGAGGTGTAAACAGAGAGCAAGTCCCACTCCCTTTTTGCACTGAAGATGTTGCCTAGTCTGGCAATGAAATGTCTGGAAGAAAACAACAAGGCTCAAAGAGCACCAAGGACTCCACAATACTGCAAGTGCTGTAAAGCTCACCTGGATCCCCTAAACCAGTGTTTCTCAATCTCAGTGACTTTAAGACATGTGGATTTCAACTCCCAGAATTCCCCAGCCAGCATGCTGGCTGAGGAATTCTGGGAGTTGAAGTCCACAGGTCTTGAAATGTAATGGTATGTGAGAATGACCTTGGGAGATAGGAGGAAGAGTTGCAGACTAGGCAGTGGTCAGATAAGAGGCAGCTGAGCCTGCAGAAGGAATGGGGGTTTGGCAAATATCTCAGAAGGGACCCTCCCTAGTTTCTTGGACTGTAAAGGCGAAGGGGAAGAGATGTACTTGCAAGATTCTGTTAATGTAACCTTACAATAAAGATAGAACTAGTACTCCTGGGTGTGCTTCTTGTCTGGACAACCTCACAAGGCTGAGATAAAGTTGCTGAGATTGAGAAACACTGCCCTAAGCCAATCTGCAGTTGTCCATCATCAAAGCTGAAGAAATTAATCTGGCTATTCTGCATATCAGAGGATCACATTCTGACAGCCCACGGCCATATGTGATCCTTGAAAACTTTTGGTGTGACCTCCACAAATTGCCACTAATCTGTATTTTTCAGAAGATAGAAAGGAGTGATTGCTACATACATGTCTGAAAATGGAGATGTGAAAAATATTTAACTGAAATAATAGAAATGAAATCAAATGTAGGGTTGGTTCTGGTCTCACTATTTTTTGGAGTGTGACCACTACCATTCAAAAAACTTGAGGCAGGTAATTGACTGTAGGCACTCAACACCTGAGTGAATAGGAAGAAGCATTGTAATTCAATTCAAGACAGTGAATGGGAGTCTAAAATTCTCACCCACATTTCTTCCTGGGCTTTGGAGTTTTAAATCACCTCCTCTTATTTCTGGACTGGAGTCTGTGTATTAAAATTCCTGCATTATGAAGAATCTGCATTAGAGTTTGTCACCATTTTTCATTCCTTCGTGCCTTGTTCCTTCTCTGCATTTGTCTTTCACCAAATATGGCTTCAGGGAGGTTTACGAGTTTAAAATACAAAAATACAAAATATTATAAAGGAGTGGCAAGGCAGACTTCAAATTTATGAGTTCTTAGTTTTTTTTTTTAAATCTGAATCCAGAGGGCCATCAGTGAGAGACCGGAATACAATAAATCCCAGGCAAGCAATTGCTGTTAAAAGGAACTAAGTCTTAGAGGGAACAACTGGAAGGATGAGAGGTCTTTGTGTAAGATCAGCCTTGGCAAAAAAAGGGGACGAAAAAAGGAAACATCAACAAAATTAAAATAATAGCAAGGTGTATTGATAAAACAGTAAAAATGCATTGTTGATGCATCAGTACATATGAATTCTATTTGTGGCGTGTTTCCTGGCTGCCTGCAGGAGTAAAGTTTCATGTCAGAATAAATCTGTTGCATTTATCAAGAATTTTTCACACTGTTTTCTCAATGCATTTGTACACATTGGTAACCTAGGGAGGAATGAGTTCCAAATTATGAAATGGAGGGGAAAAAAGCTGAACCATGCAGCAAACATGTGATACAACGAAGATCACAAGTTCATCCAGGTAGCGCTGAGCAATGTCTCAAATCCCGTGCTCAAAATCTGATATTAACGTATTTCTATTTTTCCTTTTTTATTTAAAAATATGCTTTTATTTTTCCAGTTTAATGAGTTTAGGGGGAACAGAACTACAGGGCAGAGAGCACCAACTTGCCAATAAGAGAACAGAATTGAGAATTGTATCTACCATGATTATTAGTTTTGTGCGAGGTGTAAAGTTGATTTAGGCATCGAATTCCATGGATTAAGGTTTGTTGCCTGTTGTGTGCCCTCTTCATAGCTTGGACGACAGTTCCCACTAGTTCCAGCTGGCATCGTCTGTGCTAACAGTAAGATGTTTTGTGTATCTCATGCTTGGCTGGGAGGGAAAAAGCAGAATAGAAGGAGGAATGAGAAGTTCCTTATCATTGGTGGTATGGGGAAGTCTCTCTTCAAAAAGGAGTGGGTATGGCATTGCTTGTTTAAAATGTGACAAGCCAGCTCTGCTCAGTTTGGGGTACCCTTGTGCTCATTCTGCTGAACGGGGTCCTGGATATCTGGCTCAGAGTCCTACCTTCAAGGCCTCTTTCTAAATAATGAAGGACATTCGGATCCACGAATCTGTGGGACACAACTTGGTGTCCTGCCAAGTGTCCAAGCAGTGATCAGGTGCTCAGGCAATTGGTTCTTTTAGATCCAGAGATAATAAGCATGCCAGTGGATAACGAAACTTTAGCTTTATTATAAACTTAAGGAAACAGATTTAAACAGAAACCACAGTTCAAACAGAAACAGAGTTTAGGCAGATTATACAAAAGCATATAAAGCATAGCATAAAGAAAGAAATCATACACACCAAGCAAGTTGAAACCCAATCTCCCATAGGCTGTCAGGAGCCCCTTAATAAGGACAGCGGAGATACCCCAGGGTGGCTCAATTTTCACAGCACCCAGCGCTCAGGTCTGTGTGGAACTCCCAAACCCCAAAAGCAAGCCTAGGAGTTTTTATCGAACTCTGGCCCTCAAACCCCGTGACCATGTTTCCATGGTACAGAGGCTGCATGGCCTGACCTTGACTGGGATATCTCTCGGGGACTAGAACACCTGTTTATGACATCATCCAAGAGCCTGGGAAGCCTTAGAGATACGCCAGTGCCCAACATCAATAATCTCTTATCTGCCCCCCCCATTCCAAGCTACTGGAGGGGCTGTTGGAGGAGTGGACTTATGCTTACACCAACAATCTTGGGGTACCCTATCTCCCCCTCCATTCCAACCAGAAATAAAAACAAGCCAGTTAAACATCAGTATAACTCTAAATAAACTCTAATCTTCTTCGTGTGAGGGAGAAAATCAAAATATGTCACTTAAACTCCTCAAAATACAATGGTCTTCCACGTTGCCACTACACTTGGCCAGCCTCCAAATTAGAAGGCAGTCTCCCAGCCTGATGATATTTCGCTAGGCAGGTTCTTTGCAATAATATTTGCTGCCTAGCATGTCTCTAAATATTTGCATTGGTTAACCATCTGATAGTATATTGCCACCCCTCCCAACAAAGTCCCCTGTGCCTCTCATCTTCTTCCATGCCAGACCCTTTTTCTTCTTCAAGTGACTGCCTGGATTTCAAACCAGTTGAAACCAAAGGTTTGAATACAGAGGTCAGGAAGAGGACAACAGATGTAATCTTAATAAGTCTCTCTTCTACTCATGCCAAGAATGCAAACATGTTGTCCAAATAAATAGGACAGTGTCCACTATCCTCAAGATTCACAAACTTGCATAGACATAGACTCCAAGCTGGCTCAACAAGCCACAGCTGCAGAGCTAGACTGGCTGACTTATATAGACCACAAGATAAAGGACTTTTCTCCATAACACTAAACCATACGATGTGCAACACAGTCCATTCTAATCTTGTATGTTCTTTCTAAAGTAAAGAAAGCTACTTAATGAGTTTGCCTCTAGCAACAAGAAGGTAATTTTTTTTCGTTGCCTTTCCTGTTTCGTGCATTTAGCCTAGACATTCCACCAGGACGTAAGACGTACTGCATGCTGATCAACTGTTGATGAACATTTAAATGTTCATGAACATTTAAAAAAATCTTCTGCAATGCATACATAGGGTGATTTGCAAGACTCTTCTTGCCAATTCTCTAGACAACAACAACATGACTCTATTATATTTAAGGATATTGCCAAAAAGGTGCTAGAGATAATCCTCGCTTAATGACCACAATTTGGACTGGAATTTTGGTTGCTAAGTGAAGCGGTCATTAAGCAAATCTGACCTGATTTTACAACCTTTATTGTGGCAGTCATGAAGCAAATCACCATGGGCGTTAAGCAAATCACGTGGTCATTAAGCGAATCACGCAGTTCCCCATTGATTTTGCTTGCCAGAAGCCGGCTGGGAAAGTAAAAAAATGGTGATCATGTGACCACGGGATGCTGCAATGGTCATAAATGTGAACCGATTGCCAAGTGCCCAAATTGTGATCATGTGACCACGGGGATGCTGTGACAGTCAAAAGTGTGAGGACCGGCCACAGGTTGGTTTTTTCAGCACCGTCGTAATTCTGAACCATCGCTAAACAAATGGTTCTTAAGTGAGGACTACCTATACTTGCTTTTTGGACAAGTCTCTCTCAACCTAAGCTTACTCACACAGTTGTTACAAGGATAAAACAAGAGTGTGCAAAACCATACAGGGTGGGGGAAAGGTGAAATATAAAGGCGTAATGAAGAAATAAATTGCAAGCCATAGAAGCTATCATTTCAGCCATTTGGATGGTAGGAGTGGTGGTGGAGAACAATGCAACCTCTATCACAGCAGGACTGTAGCTCAGCATGAAATAATAATTGCTTTGTGTGCATAAGATTCAAGGATCAGTCCCTGAGCATTCTAGGAAGGGCTGAAATCCTGCCCAGCTACTATCCATCAGTTGAAACAGCGCTGAATTAAATGGATCAGGATCTGACTTGGTTTATGGAAAATCCTTATATTTCTACCCATTATCACTGCTGCCAAATAAACAGATACTGTAAGGGCACACATGTGATCAGGGCCGCAACTAGGGGGGGCAAGCGGGGCAGGTGCTCCGGGCGCCGCGCTGGGGGGTGCGCCAAAATGACAAAATAACCCATGGGGGGGGGCACAGAATCCATGTTTGCCCTGGGTGACACAGACTCTAGTTCCATCCCTGCATGTGATACAAGAAATAGAAAGGGTGGTTCAAAATCCCCAATAATAACAGGCATGAATAGCAGATCCGTCCATTTCTAAGTGCTTTGAAAGGGGCCCTGGGTTTTCAAAGTATAGGGTGCTGCTAGGGGACAAAAGTCATTTGTAGGTCCCTTCTTCACAGCTCCTTAGCCATTAACTAGTTGCTTGCAACGTACTTCCTTTTACATTTATTCTGCTAACAGCTCTGCTTTGCCCTTTTGCCCATGATTAGCCCCTCATTTCCATATTGCAGTACAGACGTTTCCCCCCTTCTCTATTCTTTCCCTGCTTCTTCTTCCAATAAGCAATAACTGATGAGGAAGTAGAGCTAAATAAATAGAGATAAATAAATATACAGGGCAGCTATCTACATTCCAGCCAAGGCTTCACCACTAATGGGTTGGGACATAACTCTCTCAAATGGAAGAAATAGTGAACTTATCTCAGGACCTTGGAAGGGTATTCCTATGTTTGGCTGTTGTGGGTCTTCTGGGCTGTGTGGCCGTGTTCTGGAAGTTGTGGTTCCTAACGTTAGGAACCACAACTTCCAGAACACGGCCACACAGCCCGGAAGACCCACAACAGCCATTGAACTCCGGCCGTGAAAGACTTCGACAATACATTCCTTTGTTTGTTTGTTTGTTTGTTTGTTTATAATTCGATTTATATCACCACTCCATCTCCCCCTAGGGGGACTCTGGGCGGTTTACAAAAAATCAAACAATTAAAATAATGTATAATATAATACAGTCATAATTAAAATAAATATAAAATCCAAGAGGCAATGGGCTTGTATTTAAAAGGGCTCTATGGCACCAGCCATCCCCAGGAGGAACTGTTTCCCCCCCACCATCCCAAACATGGGATGGGGTATTAAATCCACAGCAGTAGCATTTCTGCAGATGTAAACTGAATCTCCTCCTCCTCCTCCCCCCAGATAAGTTGAGATGTCCAGAGATTTGATAGCATATTAATTAAAATTTTATTTATTTATTTGGTAAATTTGTATGAGAGCCAGTTTGATGTAGTGGTTAAGGCACCAGGCTAGAAACTAGGAGACCATGAATTCTAGTCCTGCCTTAGGCACAAAGCCAGCTGGGTGACTTTGGGCCAGTCACTCTCTCTCAGCCCTAAGAAGAAGGCAATGGCAAGCCACTTTGGAAAACTTGCCAAGAAAACTGCAGGGACTTGTCCAGGCAGTCGCCAGGAATCAACACTGACTTGAAGGCACCCCCCCCCCCCACCACCAAAATGTATATAGCCACCCATTTCACATATGTGACTCTGAGCAGCGAAGATAAAAACATAAAACAATACAACAAAATAACCCCACAATAACCACAAGAATGATTAAAAAAAACATTAAAACCATACAAACACTATTAAAACAATTAAAGAAAAACATAATCTGTGAGAAAGCGCAATCAGTCACTAACAGTACAGCCATTTTGCAGGCTCCACACCACCACCACCAGATCCCCAGGAGAGATGGCAAAGCCGTGTCTTCAGGCCCTACTGGAAGGCTAAAGCAAGATCAGTGCCAGTCTGATCTCAGGGGGAATGAGATTCCAGAGGGTGCGTGCTGTGGCAGAAAAGGCTCTCCTCCTGGGCCCCGTCAGATGACATCCCTTTGTGGATGGGACCCGCAACATGCCCTCCCTGCTGGACCTGCTGGGATGGGCAGATGTGATTGAGAAGAGGTGGTCCCTCAAATAACCTGGCCCCATGCCATGCACAGTATATAGTGTATATCAATATAGTAGAGCAGAACAATGATTTGAAATCTTGTTGGTTTGATTAATCTTGAGGGAACTAATAAACTGGAGCAAGTCCAGAGAAGAGCTACCAGGATGGTGAAAGGCGTGGAAACCAAATCCTATGAAGAATGGTGAAAAGACCTAGGTACGTTTAGCTGGCAGAAGAGAAGGTTGAGAGGGGACGTGATAGCTGTCTTCAAATATTTGAAGGGCTGACACATTGTAGGAGGTTTGGATGGATTCTCACTTGCTCCAGAGGGGAAGACTAGAATGAATGGGATGAAACTTAAAGGATGTGGATATAGATTAGATATTAGGAAGTTACCGCATAGAGTAGATTTTTTCCCCCCATCATGGGAGGTTTTTCAAGCAGAGGCTGGATAGCTGCTGACCTTCAATACAGCTGCACCCCCTGCACCCCCCAGCCACCTTATCCTTATCAAGGCCTACCTTTGTGTCAATCTCTCACACTTTGCTTTCTGTTTCTGGCAGTGGGAGAGGGAAAACAGGGACAGGGTCTGTGATGATACGATATGGTGGGTGGTGGATGGATGCCAGTTTTATCAGAACCTCAACATTGTATATCCTTTTAAATGGTCATTTTATTGCATTGTGCTTTTACTGTCCAGATTTCCTTCTGGTAGATAGGTGGCTATATCTAAAACTGGCATCTATCCACCATCTACCCATGCCAGCTCTATCAACATCCTGACCCCAGTGCCTAGGGGAAAAGCCAGGTCTTCACCGATTTTCTGAAGGCCAATGGGGTCAGGGCCATCTGTATCTCTGTTCCCACTTATCACAACTTATGGAGATCTGCATACAATGTCAGCTAATATACACAGATTTTATCATCAGTTTCCAGAGAAATTGTATAGAAATTCCCCTGATGTTGTATTTTGTGATGGTATTTATCCAGTGTGAGTCTTTCTCAGCAGAACTTGTGTCCATATAAAGTCATGCACTCTCATAGACATTAATCCCTAATCACAATGACACAAAAGTGATAAAAGGCGCGTCATGACACCCTTTTGTAGTTGCAACGTGACGTTGTTACACTGTTCCCCTCCTGCAGACGCTTACACTCTTTTTGCTCTATTTTAATGTAACTTTCTTTTGTTCAGTTTTTTTTAAAAACAAACCATATATTGTTTTCCAGACATATTTTTCATTGTGTGTGTATATATTTTAAAAGTAAATGAAATCCAGGCTTAGCCATATGAAAGACTGGACTGGACCCCATTGACTGTTTTCACATAACATGTTTAGCTAGGACAGTTGAAGACTTAGCTTCTATATTTGCCCAACATTCTATCCTTAGGGGTTTTTTTTCCTGGTTTAGCATATAGTGTGAAGTCAGGCCATTTGATTAGATCATGGTTGAATGAATACTGAAAGCCCTGAAAATGAGACCATTCAGTCGCCTGGCTAAGTCAGCCAGTGAAATCAGGGAGCAAATTAGTCACGACTGACTTAAATCATATCAGTTTCACTTGGTCTGGTCTAAAAGTCAGTGTGGTGTTGTGGTGAAGGCGGTTAAGCAATAATTAAGTTCCCACAACACACTGAACCATGCACTACCCTAACTCAAAGGTTATTTGAACCCCACTGATGTTAACCTTATCTCAACTTTGAGCTCCTAAAACATAGTCTCCTCTTCTGTACTTTTGCTAACAGGCAAACTAGCAACTTTCCTCATTTATTTCCTGATGCAAATAAACTGTAATATATAATGTGTGTGAGTGTGTGGGGGGGTGGGGGGTGGGGGGCGGCATACACCACAAACCTTTCATTTTGCCTATGTACCAATCCTTTGTTTCTTTTCTAGAGATTCAAATGATGACCCTTTCAGCATACAGTGCTTTTGTCCTTGCTGTCTACATATTTACCTTTGTGGTTGGTCTTCCTGCCAACCTTCTAGCTCTCTACTCATTCCTGGCCAAGGCACGCAAGAAGCTAGCTCCCATCGACATCTTCCTGCTCAACCTGACTGTATCTGATATCATCCTTCTGCTCATCCTGCCTATTAAGATGTTGGAGGCATCTTCCAACATGAGCTGGCCTCTTCCGCATGAACTTTGCCCTCTCAGCGGCTTCTGCTATTTCAGCAGCATCTACATTAGCACCCAATTCCTGATGGCTATCAGCGTGGAGCGCTACCTGGGGGTTGCCTATCCAATCAAGTACAAGATGAAACGGCAGCCAGCCTATGCTATAGCTGCCAGCATCTTTTTTTGGTTGATGGCTTGTTCCCGTTGCAGCATTGTGTATGTTGTCCAATATGCAATACCCATAAACAAAACAGAGTTTGCCCAATCTAACGTTTCCATATGCTATGACAAGTTCACTCCTGAACAGCTCCTCATTCTACTCCCTGTCCGGCTGGAACTCTGTGTGACACTTTTTATCCTCCCTTTCCTGATCACCCTCTTCTGCTACATCAGCCTGATCCATATCTTGACTTCCTCATCTAACGTCCAAACCCACCGGAAGCAACGGGCTGTGGGGCTGGCTTTGGCAACTTTACTTAACTTTGCGCTCTGCTTTGCTCCGTACAACATCTCCCACATCGTGGGCTTCATTCAAAACGAGAGTCCTTCTTGGAGAATCTTTTCTTTGTTGCCAAGCACCTTCAATGCCTCCTTGGACCCAGTCATCTTCTACTTCTCCTCTTCCACTATCCGACGGACTTATATTGATTGCTTTACTAGCATTGGCTGCAAGCTTCATGCCTTCATGCCTGGTGGTTATCAGATTTGTTTGCCCTGCTGTGGGGCTGAAGTAGTGAACAGTGGGGTTGACAGGTCATCTGTTTCCAACTTGGCAGAGATACCATCGGAAAGGATTGGAAGGGGTTGATACTTCTCTAAAGTCTCTGAACATATTTCAAGTTTGGGGATTAATGAAGTGGTCCGTGTGGGGAAATGAAGGCTCTTCTGTGATTATGCTTTAGAGGACTTCATTGTTTCCACAAGATTGCAGCCTCCATCCCATGGAAGATCTGCATGGAGTATTTTCGCAGCTGAGAGGACACTCCGTATGTTTAGCCATAAGTGCAGTAGATAAAGCATTTTGGCTCGGAGCCAAAGACGTACAGGTCAGAGTTTGGAAGTCATCCTCTTTACATGGTTTAAAGCACTCCCTTTCCCACCAGCCAGATAAAGAACAGGTGAGAAATGCCTTCCATTCTGGGAGAACCATTTCAACCACCAACTGTTCCATTGGTCTCAAGTGGAATACTGGCCTGTGTTTTACCATTGGCATCTCAACAGCTTGGCTTTCGTTGGTTACAGTGATCATGGCAACATAACTGAGAGCTCCCAAGAAGCATCTAAGATATTCTAAAGACCAGCTGGTTGGCTCAGAAGATCAGCAGCACACAGAGAAGGACTCAAGCCATTTCACTAACAATGCTGGGCTCTTCCCTTTTAGAGGTATAGTGGAAAACTCAAAAGACTCATTTTCTCAGCCAATGAAGAATACGGCATTTACTATAATTGAATGTTGGCTCATTATCTTTCAGATATATTGCACAAACATATGTCTTCCAGGCAATTAATGTGATAATAGATATCATAGCAAAACAAGGCAATACACAACCCATTGTCTTTCCTGCAGAATTAATACAGAAGGTATTTTATTGCAAGGTTTCAATACATTATCAAACAATTCTTTGATATCATACTGTTTATGATGACGGGTTGTTTGTTCTAAGCCCAGAAACATTTATAGAGGTTTCTTTATCCTGCTTGCCTTATAATTTGTTTAATAGGTAATTTGTCACAGGGAGAGTATGATATCCACCTGCTGTCGGTGACATTTATGGACTCCACATATTTCCGGAGCTTATGACAACAGATAGAATGTTTTTATTATGGGCTGTTTGTCCATAGTTTATGGGTTAGTTCTTCCAGATAACAAAAGCTGGTTAAAGAATAGTCTGTTGCCCCTGAATTACCTATGAGTACTATGTTGGCTTCAAGGCTACGTTAGGGGAAACTTCACATTTCTAACCCTCTGTAAAGCATATTTTTTTAGTCAGCAGTTACCCATAAATTTAAAACTGCTTTGCTAAACCTGTTTTCCACTAAAAACAATGTGACTTCAATATCCATCGTTATAATGTAATGGCTCAGGTTTGTAGAGTAGCCTAAATCTGTTTTTTGTCAACGTTGCAATGCGCCCTCAATTTTCTTTTTGTAAATTAAACAGAGAGAGAGAGAGAGAGGAGGGGGGGGGGAGGAAAATCTACCTTTACAGTCATTTATAACTTGCCCGGAGTTTAACAAGCAATTTTCCGTAGTATGCAGAATGTGTATAAAAATTCTTCTTCTTTCCCCACTTTCGCCTCTTCCTCCTTCCATACAAAAAAGGGCATGTATCTGAGATACTTTTAAACATAACTACCCCAAACAGATCCTTCTTTGTATGCAACATTCTAAAATATATTCTTTTTCATCTTTTGAGATGCATCTGCTGGGTACCTGCTGAATGCTGAAAAAGCCAGCAGAATGGCTATTCAGCCTTGGCATGAAGTCCTCCAGAAACTTGGCTCCACTGTCATCTTCCCATCAAAATATTCTTTACCCTCAGGACATTTTGCCCTTATTACTCAATAGCATTAAATACAGATGCTGAGTCTGTCAATAATGCAAAGTAGCCCAGGTTTCTTCTAACTGATGTCCTCCATTCTCCTATAAAACATGAACAAGCCATTGCCTACCCATAATAAAGCCTCATCTGGAAGTAGGAACAAATGACAGGACTAAGTCCTGTCCTTAGACAGCAATATACTGCTTGGGCACAGGGGGGGAGTGCCAGAAGTTGAACATGCAAGATTTTCCTTGGAAATCATTTGGGAGCCCCTTCCTTTCAACCAAGGGAATGTTGGTCTAGCTCAGAGTTTCTCAACCAGGGTTCCATGGCACCCTAGGGTTCCTTGAGAGGTCACTAGGGGTTCCCTGGGAAATCACAGTTTATTTAAGAAATTATTTCAAATTTGGGCAACTTCACATTAAAGAGGTACTGTATGTTTCATTCTTTATTTTTAGTTTAAGAACATGGTTAATGCATATATCCAGGCCTACCCATGAAACGAATATAATAATTTTGTAACTTCTGGCCTATATTTGAGCCCGAATGTGCAGGGGTTCCCCGAGGCCTGAAAAATATTTCAAGGGTTCCTCCAGGGTCAAAAGGCTGAGAAAGGCTGGTCTAGCTTCCTCTTGCTATAGGTAACCTAAGTTTAGTTGTTAATTAAGGTTTCTGGCCTTCAGCTCCTGCATCTGACAATAGCACAGACTGAACAACTAAACACTAGTTGCTTTTTTTTTTTAGTTTAAAAATCACTATAAAATAAAGATGACAGAATGGTATATGAATGATAGATTGAAAGAAATGATGGAAATGAAGTATATGAAAAAAGCAGAAAACCAGACTGTTGCAACTGAAAAATTATTGGCAAGAAAGTTACTAGCAGTCTCTAAGTTACCTGATTAAAACTCCTCCTATCCTCCTAGTTAAAGCTTCTTCTTTGCTAAGCTAAGCTGAGCAAAGTGGGATAACCAAAGAACATCCCAGAAGAAGACAATGGTAACCACTTTAATTGTGCTAAGAAAACAACATGGAGATGTCTGTGAACTCACTGCCAGATGAGTTTAACTTGAAGAAGATTTTACTTCTACGTTCATTGAATCATTCCTCCTTTCCATCACATTAACAACTGTACTTTGACAGTGATGCGTTGAGAAATCCAGGAGCCACAGTCAAAGTACTCATGGGCTACAAGTTGTGCACCCCACTTTTAAAGAAAAAGATAGCATGGAAACCAGGAAATTCACTGAAATTTATGGCCCAATCATCAATAATGTCACTTCCATGTATTTTTTAAAAATCCCAAAACGTCATGTTTTTTTCTTTTTCCTCGAAATAGGCTTAATGCTTATTTTCTTTTTCTTTGTTTTTTATTAGGCATTTGAAAGAAAATATAGAGTCAGGCATAAGAAAGAAACATGAAAAAAACAAACAAAATACAAATGAATGGACAAGTGATTTAAAATTTCGGTGGTTATAGTTTTCCAATATATCATTGGTTAGTTGTAAATAAACACTTAATGCTGGTGTAAATCCCAGTGGAGAAAGATTACTTTTGGTACGTTTTCTAAAGAATGGGTGTGTTGTGTGTTTATTTGTTTAATGTTGGTCTGATATCACTTGGGAACTTGCATTTTTTTCAAAAACACTGTCTTTGGGTTCAAATACACAGTGATACCAAAAAATTTGAGGATCAACATTCAACTGAAACCAGAATTTTTCTTGTTGGGTCTAATGAACAGACAATTAGAAAAGAGATATGGAACATTGTTTTTGTATATGATAACTGCTACAAGATTATTATATGCACAAAAATGGAAAGACTCTGAAATACCCACAACGGTTGGTGAAGATAACAGAATTAGCAGAGATGGCAAAATTGACTTGTCTGATTAAAGAAAGGAGAATAACTACATTTATTAGTGTCTGGAAACCCCTTATGGACTTTTTGCTGAAAAAAGAAGAAAATGAACTTGCAATTTATGGGCTTGATGATTAGAAAGGGTAGACGATGGAAAGAAGGAAATTATGTTGTAAGCTTAAGAGAGACGGCAAAATATAAATATATTTATAACCACTGTTAAGAAGATCGGAATTCTGTTCTGTTCTATTCATTTTCTTTCTTTTTCCTATTTTCTTTCTTACCTATTCACTATTTTTCTCTATTTTCTTTATTTCTTTTCTACAAATTGTGTTGTTTTTATCTTCTTAAAAATCTCTTAAATAAAAATTAGATATAGAGATAGAGATAGAGATAGAGATAGATACAGATAGATACAGATATAGATATAGATATAGATATAGATATAGATATAGATATAGATATAGATATAGATATAGATATAGATATAGATATAGATATAGATACAGATAGATACAGATATAGATGATATAGAGATAGAGATAGAGATAGAGATAGATACAGATAGATAGATATAGATATAGATATAGATAGAGATAGAGATAGAGATAGAGATAGAGATAGAGATAGAGATAGAGATAGAGATAGAGATAGAGATAGAGATAGAGATAGAGATACAGATACAGATAGATACAGATACAGATACAGATACAGATACAGATACAGATACAGATATAGATATATAGTTTCTAACACCATCAAAGAGTCTTCTGTGTCTCCCCCCCCCCCTTATTTCCAGGGTGTTTGAGAATATCTCTTGGAGTTTCTCAGCTGACTTCCTTATTGGGAGAGGAGGAAAACATGCCACTCTACAGCTGATGTTGCTGCTTTTCTGTAATTTTTTTTTCTAACCCTGACACCTCCCATTCTATCTTTTCATGCCTCCTTTCTTAGTGTGAAACAGCCCAGTGAGAAGAGGACTCTTCCATATCTGCTGTTGGTCTTTAACAGAAACATGGGAAGCCAGGGACACTGTAGACCAGGGCTCCCCAAACTTTTTGGCACCAGGGACAGGTTCTGTGGACAATTTTTCCACATACCAGGGGGTGGGGTTTGCAGGTAGGAGCCAATCACGCAGATGGGGGGCGGGGTTTGTGAGCGGGGGGCCAATCGGGCCTCGTGCTCCTCGGCCCGCCTCTCCGCCCTTCTTTGCCGCGTGCTGATAGGTGGAGGTGCTTCCCCTTCAGGGTCCCCACCAATCAGCTGCTCCGGCTCAGACTCTGTCTTTGCGCCTTCCCAGCTTCTTCCTGCTACCGGCTGCTCTTCCTCCGACTCATGCGCACCACCGCTCACCTCCTGCTGTGCGGCCCACTTCCTAACAGGCCGCGGCCCACAGGTTGGGGACCCTTGCTGTAGACCACCGCAGAGAGAAATATGCAGTGAAAGACAGAATATTCATGCATACCGCCATCTATTCAGGAGAACTTCACCCAAAACCCTTCTTCCTTTGAAAGCAATTTCTCTTTCTTAAATTGAAGGAACTGATAGGGAGGAAAAGTAATGGCTGCAGAAATCTTTCTCTCCATTAGCTGTCTCATTCCCTACCTCCTAGCTGGATATGTCTGCGACTTACTTCCCAGAGCTTGGTTTTAATGTCCAGTAAAATACCAAATTACTGGCAATTTCAACACCTTAGAGCATTTAAAGTTATCAACATCATCTGCAGATGACAGCCTAGCAACCTCATCTAGCGGTGAGGATGGCTTTTTGTAGCCAAATTAGCACCACCTGGAAGACTGCAGAAGATTCATTGCTTTATGCAACTCCCTTATACTCATAAATTCTTTCTCCAGCTGGACTGGATCTTTTATCCAGACAGCTGCTCCTTAGTCAATATTTGTATGTCTTTCCCCTCTGCACTCTTCCAATTACATTAAAGGATCCCCCCCCCCAATGCAATGCAATCAGTCCATCCATTCAACATCCTTGCAACTTGTTGGGTTCATTCAACGAACTTAACCAAGTCAGTTACAAACAAAATGAATCGGTTGTGTTTTCATATCACGTGAAGCTCTTTTAGCTTTAGCCCTGATTTTTTTTTGCTTGCTTTTTGTCTTTTTTTTTGTCTTTGTTTTGTTTTGGCAGCCTTCGTATGTTGTGTGAAGCCAGCCTCTTTGGTTAAGTTTATGATTCAATGAATTCTGCAAATCCAGAAGTGGGTTAATCTGGTACTTAAGTTATGTTAAGTTACGCTATGTTGTGTGAACCATTCTATCCTAGCTATCTGTGGTCTTACCCCCTTCCCAGCATGTTCGTTAGAAAATTAATGATGCTTTTGAAATAGACAGGAGGGGTGTGTAATAAAGAATCCAATTATTTGCAAGATTAACTTGGTCTGATTGCCCATAATGCATCAGGGATCAACTTCAGGAAGCAGTCAGGTTGTCAAAAAGGACTGTCAACCATCTCTTTATTTGTAGACCCCGAGGAGCTTCAGAGCAAAGCCAAGAAAATCTAAGAAAACACCTCCATATAAGATTCACCTTCCCCAATTTGGCGAACCTCAGGTGTGTTCACAGCAACTCCTAGAACAGAGCTTTCCAAACTGTGTGTTGGGACACATTAGTGTGTCGGCTGCAGTGTCTGGGTGTGTCGCGGCTGCTGCTGCCTCCGAGCCCTGCCAGGATTCCGCGCAGGTCCTAGTGCCTGCCTTGTGCCCTGCTGTAAGAGTGTGTCGCGAAATGATGCATGTCTAAAAATGTGTCACCAACATGAAAAGTTTGGAAAGCTCTGTTATAGAGAGACCTTAAAGCAGAGCTTTCCAAACTGTTTGTTGGGACACGTTAGTGTGTCGGCTGCAGTGTCTGGGTGTGTCGCGTCTGCTGCTGCCTCCGAGCCCTGCCAGGATTCCGCGCAGGTCCTAGTGCCTGCCTTGTGCCCTGCTGTAAGAGTGTGTTGCGAAATGATGCCCTGCTGTAAGAGTGTCGTGAAATGATGCATGTCTAAAAAGTGTGTCACCAACATGAAAAGTTTGGAAAGCTCTGTCCTAGAATCTCTAGCCAGCTCTGGCCAACAAGCATACTAGGAAGGGGGATTATGGGAGTTAATCCAACACACTGAAGCAGGGCACCAGAGTCAAGCAGACAGATTAATGGGACCTTTTGTTCAAGAGTTTAAGATGAACAAAAATTAGGGTTAGCCCTGTTATTTAACTTGGTGGACCCAATGGCATACTCAAGCCCATAAAGCTTTTTTAGAGGAGGGGGGCAAATTTCTATAGCATGGTCACTTAAGTTGGTGGGGTGATTTCTAAAAGAGGCTGAGCACAGTATAACAACAAGGAACCCTCATGTCATGCAGAAAAATTATCCTTTTTTCCAACCAGTTCTCGTTCAATTTGATGGCCAGCCTTAGCGCCCCATATCTGCTGCTGCTGCACCAAGCCTGGAAGAACACTCAAGCCAATAGATGTTGCTCACCCATTGTCTAGATCTGAGTGTGGGTGTGTCTTTAAGGCCTCCCATGCATGTGCATGTGTGTGTAATGGTCCTTTGAGGAAATCTTGACTACTGGTGCCTGCATGGATAGGTGCCTGCAGGTTTTTGGGCAGGATTTTGAAAGGCCATTCTTCCTAGGGCTGAGAGGGACTGGCCCAAAGTCACCCAGCCGGCTTTCATGCCTAAGGTGGGACTAGAACTCTCAGTCTCCTGGTTTGCCATTGACTCCTTCCTAGGGCTGAGAGCGACTGGTCCAAAGTCACCCAGCTGATTTTTCATGCCTAAGGCTGGACTAGAACTCAGGCCTCCCTGTTCCTACTCCAGTGCCTTTAACACTATACCAAGTTGGGTCTCCATGCACAAATGTCTGCAGGGTCAATGCACACTCTTCTGCTCCTTCTTCTTCTCCATCCTACCATTTTCCCACAGCTGCAGGGTCCGCTTTTTGAATCAACGAACACCATTTCACACGATCAAATGCAGCAACTGGGTCCAACTAGATGATTTTCATGTCCGTGTTAATTGTGTCCTGCCACCTTCGCTTTGGTCTTCCGCATGGGCGTTTGCCATCGATGTTAAAGTGGTAGGCGGTGCAGGTGACAGTGTGGGGTGCTGCTCGTAGAACGTGGCCATACCACTGTAGGCATTTTCCCCATATTTCCTCTATTATTGGTGCAACGCCCATCTGCTGCTGGGCTGTATCATTGCTGACATGGTCAAGAAGGGAAACGCCTAATGACCAATGGAGCATGCGCATCTTCATGGCAAGTAGAGTCCCCCGTTTGGGGGAGATGGGTGGTGATATTAAATAAATAAATAAATAAATAAATAAATAAATAAACAAATAAACAAACAAACAAACAAACAAACAAAGGATGCTCAGCACTTTTGGTGGTTGGCCAGCATTCAGCGCCATACAGTGCTACTGGGCAGACCATCATTTTGTACACTTATCGCAGAGCACTCCAGTGATCTCCTTCCACCGCAGCCATGTTGCATTCACCCCCATGCACACTACCTCATTAATGCCGCCATCACTTTGAAGATGGGATCCTAAGTAACGGAAGGAGTTTATCTTCACTAGATCTTCACTGCTAACCTGGATGGTGGAGGTGCTTGAGCTAGTCTCTAGATCAGTGTTTCTCAACCTTGGCCCCTTTAAGAAGTATGGACTTCAACTCCCAGAATTCTGGGAGTTGAAGTCCACACTTCTTAAGGTGGCCAAGGTTGAGAAACATTGTTCTAGATACTCAGTCTTCTTGATATTGAGGCGCAAATCAAATTGGCTAAGACAGTCATTCCATGTCTGGACACAACGTTGCAGTTCTTCCCTGGCAGTAGCTGCGAGCGGGACATCATCTGCGTAGAGCAAGGCCCAAGGGGCACTGTGATGCAGGTCTTGCGTGATGGCATCCATGATGAGAATGAATAGCAATGGTGGTAATGCCAAGCCTTGGCGCACAACAACTTTCACAGGAAAGCTGTCAGAAAGGCCGGTGGCGCATAATACTTGAATGTGGTATGAACATAAAGCATCAATAAATAAAGCATAAAGCATAAATGGACCCATTTTATCAGGCACACCATGGTCACGTAGCACGTACCATATCAGATGATGTGGAACACGGTCAAAAGCTTTTTCTAGGTCAGGAACGACAGGTGTAATGACTTCTTCTTTTGTCTATGCTTCTCCACGAGCATGTGAGCCGCAAAAATGGCCCCAGTGGTACTCTAGCCTTTGACAAAACCACACTGGTTGATACTGATTTCAACTATGGTTGAGGATGCGCTCAAAAGTTTTCATTGTGTGCGACAGCAGGTGAATTGGTCGGTCGTTGGGGCAGTCTGCCGGGTCACCTTTCTTCTTGAAGAGGGGAACTGTGACACTTGTGGCCCAGTCAGCAGGCACGTGGCCAGAGTCCACAATGGCATTGAAGAAGTTGGTCAGCCAGTCAGCTGCTGTGCCACGAAGTTCTTTCAACTTCCAGACCTCTGCTGGTAGATTGTCCAGGCCGGGGGCTTTCAAATTCGTCATGCCGCTGATAGCTTTGGTAACCTCTTCAGGTGTAATGCGTCGGACTGGGCCAGCATTAGCCGAGCCATCAGGAATTGGCAGGTGTGGAAATTCGACATGCACACTCTTCTGATCCATATTTATTTACTCATTTATTTGTATAAATTTATGAGCCGCCCAACTCCAGTGGAACTGATTTTCCAGGATTCCCAGCTTTGTCTGGCAGGCAGGACTGGAACCAAGTGAACAAACTCACAAGAGTCCAAGAACTTGTAATTAATTCTTCGCTGAAGGACAGTTTGGTAGCCATCCTGAAAGAATTCTAGCGACTGCACTGTTTCGAGAGCAAACCCTGTTGCCAGAATCAGTATTTTGGCCTCTTTCTCTTACCTGCCCTGTGCGATAGGCTGTCCAGCCCCCCTATTTAGCAAGAGAGGGTCAGCTTCCCTCTGTCCCTGGTTTGTGCAATGGTCAGCTTTGCTGTCATGGCGTTTTTCACTGGCTGCGTGAGAACTAACTCTCACGCAAAGTAAGCATGGTTGGGGATATTTGGCCCACTGCTGCCGAGAACTTTAGCATGTGGAAGGTGAGCGGACACAGTCCTTTATTCCAGAATGGTAAATAAGGCTTTGCACTGTTTAATCCCAAAGCATCATTATGAAGGCAGCATCATTCATTATCGGCCATCCTAGCCAGGACTGCTGGCAGTTGTACGAGAACAGCCTCTGGAAAGTCAGACATTCGCCCACCGGTGAATTGCCTGAACCATCTCAACAGGCAGCAGCAGCACCTGGCTGATGTCTGCCTGGGCTCCAAAGATAAGCAGGATGGATCTGGCTGATCAGGAAGTGGGAGGGAGACCACGAGGGAATGCCAAAACAGCAAGCTCAGTTGGGAAAAGAGAAAAAAATCTTAAAGGTGGCAGTTGCAAACCGCCTCGGTAGTGAAGCCAAGAAAACGCATGGATGTATAATGCCACCAGTGGAACGACTCTTTGTAGTGAATTGCTTCGGCTCGGCTCCATGACAGGAAGAAATTCAACAGGGATCGTTTGCCCCCAAGGCTGCAAGGGGAAAGCCTCCCCTTTTGAATTCTCACAGGCTGATCTGTCCATACTCCTCTGCTTTGGTTATTAATTTTGCTCTCTCCTGAACCTGAATGCCTGCTCCGCCCCCCTCCCCCGCAGACGTTCTCTTTCCATCTGACACCCCACCCCACCCCACCCTGCCCCAACCCCCGGCATTCCGACGGCTTGTTTGCTAACTCGCAGGTAACTCCCGGTTGCGTCCCAGGAGGGCCCCCCCCCCCCCCCCCGTTCCCAAGAAGCGTAGCACGCGTGCCTCGCTTGCGCTCCCAAGGCCATTCGCACTAACCCAAATCCGAAGGCAGGAATTCCGAAGAAATGCGGGAAGAGCAGCGTGGGCACCCGGCGAAATGAAATGAAATGAAATGAAATGAAATGAAATGAAGCCAACGGAGAAAAACCCTAAGTCTAGCGCATCCTGCTCGCCAAGCCATCCTGTCTCCCCCCGAGCCCCGCCCCCTCCTCTCCTAGCCCCTCCCTGGGACCGCGAAGGGACCGCGACTCGGGAAGCCTTCCGGGCAGTCGCGTCCATCGACTTTGGCGCTGTCCGTCCGGAGGAATCGGGGGATTGGGGGAAAATGGGGCTTCAGGACCCCCAGAACCGCGAAGGGATCCCCGGCAGGGAAGAACGGTGAAGGACCAGGGCGAAGCAGCAGGGCGAGGCTGCGTGTGCCCCACCATCATTTCTCCTCCTTCCAAAGGACGTGGGAGTCCGATCGTCCCAGCCTAGGAGGTACGCTATGCTTTGTGGACACGTGTCGAGAAGGCTCAGGCTCGCCACGACAAATCGGGCTGGGAAAAAGGGTTGGGGTCCTGGAGGGAAAAATGTTCGAGATTCCCAGATGGGGCTAAATTGTTTATGAATTCCTTGTTTGGTGGCTTTCTTGATTTAGAGACTATAAACGGAACAGATGTACCTGCAAGAGGCACTTTATTTGTTGATTGATCTATCTATCTATCCATCCATCCATCCATCCATCCATCCATCCATCCATCCATCCATCCATCCATCCATCCATCCATCCATGCATTCCTGTTTATAAATCTTCCAAGAATTTCCGAGATGGTTACAAGGCAGAGAAACCATCTTCACAACAGCCCTGCCAGGTAGGTTTAAGATGAGGTAGGGAGAAGGCAAGGAAGGAAAGGAGAGCTGAAGAGAGAAGGAGCTGAGGCTTTGGGGTTTAAGGGGGAGATTTGAACCCAGATTTCGCAGCTGTGCAAAGCGGATCCACATCAAAGGCTCCCGTGGGGTTCACCATGAATTGTGTGGGGTTTTGTGGAGATTTCTGAATCTGGGCCAGATAATCAGAAGTGGTGCCCCTTATCGATGCCCACATTTTGTATTTGAAATGCTCTTATTAAGGAGAGTCATCAGACCAGAATCTCACTCATCTGGGATACTTCTGAAATAATCTCCCTTTATTGTGGCTTTCCATTTTCGTCAGACCTCAACCCCCCCCCCCAACCCCCCAACCCCCTGCTTTTCGAAAATAGTGTTGAGCACAAGTTGGGAAAATATGTGACAGAGACTGCAGACAGGTGCTCATCAGGTATCTTTGCTGCCAGTGTGGATTCACACATGCACCCATTCTGATGTGTATCAACTGTGGCAGCCTCTCCTTCCCCACGCATTAACCCTAACTCACGCTCTGTCTCCCCACATTTTTCAACCTTGGGAGTAGGAAATACCTTCTGAATGCATGTGATGGGCATTCATAGATGCCGTGAAATAGGAACTCTAGGTAAATGTTAAACTGTGAAGTTTGTGCTTCGTAATTCCTGGGTGGGGCTAGCTCACCATAGAAAGCAATTTGGGTATTTATTTTTGTTGTTGATCTTGCAGTGTCAACTAATCACCAGTGAAGTGTTTCAGATTTACATGAATTGTATCTTGGATTCATTTGTTTTGTTCCTGCCTAATACCAGGACACATCTTTTAGTTAGTGGCTGTTTATCGTTTTTTTCCCATATATCCAGGACATATAGAATATGTAAGTGAGCATTCCCAGTCTGATACACTGAGAGTACATCTCCCAGAATTGCAAGCCAGAAATTGGCCATGTTGGCTGGGGATTCTGGAAACATCTGTCCCATCACATCAGCAAGAATCAAGTCGAGGAAAACCGGCTTTGGCTTACTGCAATGTAAGCTGAGTTCCACAAAAGATAATATCTAGTCTTTTCCGAAATTGGCTCCTACGTGTCATTGGACTGTGATGGTTTCCATCATTCCAGACTCTTGTTCATGCTGGCTGGGGATTCTAGAAATCATTGTTGAATAACATCTCTGGGAAGGTGGCAAAGTTGGGAATTTGCCAATGGTGTGATGTATGTGGTCCTCTTTCAGGCCTGCTAAGACTTGTTTTGCTCTAATGAACTGATCCAGCTTTCCGTGCAAAATGGCACCTTGTTGAAATGGATGCGAGTTGGATGCTCTTAACTTCTGTCATCCTACAGATGACAGCTCCCAACTTGATGAGTCCCTTGTCAGAATGTTTTGGGGGCGTTGGGGGTCTGGCCCTGGCCCTGGTGGTATGAAGAGGGGTGGTGGAGGTAACCATAGATGGCAAGCTGTTTTCCATAATGGCCTGGGTGAATGCCATGTTGGGGCAATTGCAAGACATTTAGATAGTGGTTTGCCCTCCAGAGCTGACCAAGGAGTATGGGCAAGAATCAGCAGAGGACCTGACCTGGCTGATGTGGTCCCAGCAGATACCCAAGGTTACCTCTGAACGATGGAGACCTGCTCCAGGCTTAGTCCAAAAAGTGTATGACATCTTTTTCCAGTACTGGATGGGTTACTCTCAATCCTGGAACATATAAGTGAGAAAGAATTTAAATTAATGCACCACTCCACAGCATCCTCACCCAGAAGGGATTAGTTGGGAAAGGAAGCTTAGAAAACATAACTAAGTGCCTTTTGGCACCTTAAAGGCTAACAGGCTTACTATTGCATAAATGTCCAGGCATCACAGGCCACTTTATTTGATGCATGGAGTACAATCCTGAAAAAAGCAACTTAATATATACACAGTGGTTGGAAAAGAAAAGGGCGGGGGGGATGGTTAAAAATAAAAGGAGGGAGAAAGGGAGTTTCCAAGTGACCATTAGGGAAACAGTAGTTTAACACAGGCATTTATGAACTGGGGAGCTGGGATAATACATCTAATGCAAATGTAAACAAGTGGATGCATTTGTACAATACCCTTAACCTGGTACTTTATTAACCTGTAGGTTTGCATGATGAAGAATGAAGTCAGCCTCAAGTTTAGCTCATTTC
Organism: Charina bottae; assembly: GCA_023362775.1. Lineage (NCBI taxonomy): Eukaryota > Metazoa > Chordata > Lepidosauria > Squamata > Charinaidae > Charina > Charina bottae. The sequence continues at coordinate 20,875,632 of JALMGJ010000013.1, forward strand.
CTAATGCTATACCCAAGTTGTTTTCTTGGCAATATACATGAACTATAAACTAACCGAAGAGGGCAAAATATGCAAAGCCACAAAGGTTTATATGAACAAACTTAGTTTATTGTGCAAACACAGCCACTAGAAATTTAACAGATCTTACTAAGCATGTAGTGTGAGTTTAGGAATGGAGTTAAATCTCTTAATGAATTTTACCTTCACTAATTTCCTGGAAGCCTGTTTTTGTAATGCCTTTATTCAAGGCCATCTTGAGGACGGGGACAGGGCTAGCTAAATCTCACCACCAGTTTTTGGATAGTGCTACATCTGCTCTCAGATTCATGTCTGTTCATTCTTTGACACAGCTTTGTCCAATCTGAGCACCTTTCAAAGTGCCCACTTCAACTCCCAGAATTCCCTAGCCGGCAGGATCACTGCTGAGAATTCTGGGAGTTGAGTTCCATACACTGGAAGATGTCCAGGTCATAAGAGTCTGGACCATTAATCCACTGTGAAGTGGAGCAAGCTTTGTATTGGATTGGAGAAATCTTTATGCAAACAATGAAAGGATCTTAAAAGCAGCTCTCTGCAATTAGGGCCATCCTACGCCCTATTTTGCAGAGGACACTCCTCTAATGGCCCCCTCCAAGGATGATTATGAGATTAAAAATAAATCTTCAAAGCTGCCCCTCCACAATTGGCACTTGATCTGAAGACTGGGCAGGTATCAGGGTTTCTGGATGCTAATCTTCCCCATTATGGTGTGATGTATTGTATTTCTGTTCAAAAGAGAGTGATGGCTAGATATGCATAGATGCATCTAAATTGCCATACATATTTGTTATACAAATATGTGTCTCCTTATTGTTCAGATTAGTCTCTGGTTTGCTTTTGGGAGTACTATGTAATAGGCTACCTTCGTGATATTGACTTCAACCCACTAGCAAAATTTCAGAATCTCAATCAATTCCCTGCCTATTAACACTGTTCCTGATGTAGCCCAGCAAAAAGGAACCTACACTATCTTACTCTTCAGACTCTTAGTCAGCCTAGCTTAGCATTACTGTTACTGACCAGTGATGGTTCCTTCAGTAGTTCCGGCTGTTTTTCTAGCTCAACCTAGAGAATCCTAGGATTGAAAATGGAATCTTCTATGTACAAAGCATGTACATTTCCAGGACTGCTAAGCATCTGGAAATTTACAGGGCATGGTGGCATGGATCTTGGGAGACAAAAATGGTACACACCTGGTTTTTCAAGCCTATTCAATCAGTTTACCTCTGTGGAGTCCTTGGTGCTCTCCGAGCCTTGTTGTTTTCTTGCAGGCGTTTCATTGCCAGACTAGGCAACATCTTCAGTGCGAAAAGGGAGTGGGACTTGCTCTCTGTTTATATACCAGGGCTTGTCCTGCTTGTGTTGGTGGAGGTGGTGTTCTCCCCTTAGGAGTTCCTTGATTGGGCTGTTGTTTGCTGCTTGGTTGACCTCTTTGTAGCAACTATTTCTCACCCTCATTCCAAGTTCAGTCAGTGCTGCCTGTGGGAGGAATGACAATGTTCCCAGGTTGATCTGCTAAAGAGCCACCTGGAAACCATTCTGAACTAGGATGAGGCAAGTGGTAGACTAGGCTCAGGAAGACCCAGGTTCACATCCATCCTCAGTTAGGAAAGCCTGGGTGGGTAGGGGGTGAGATTTTGAATTAGCCACTCTCAGCCCAACGTACCTCATATGATTGCTCTTGTAAAGGAAGATGGGAAGAAGGTATGTTATGCACACTGCCGTTCGCTCTTGAACAGCCTTTCTCAACCTATTAACCCTGGAGGAACCCTTGAAATATTTCTTAGGCCTCGGGGAACCCCTGCACATTCAGGCTCAAATACAGGCCAGAAGTTACAAAATTATTATATTCGTTTCATGGCTAGGCCTGTATGTCCCTCCTTGGGAGGGAGATGGGCGGGATATAAGTATGATAAATAAATATGCATGAACAGTGTTCTTCAACTAAAAATAAAGAATGAAACTTACCTCTTTCATGTGAGGTTGCCCAAATTTGAATTTTTTTAAAATAAATCATGATCTCCCAGGGAACCCCTAGTGACCTCTCATGGAACCCTAGGGTGTCACGGAACCCTGGTGGAGAAATCCTGGTGTTGAAGGAAAGGCAGGAGAGAAGTTGATTGAATGTATGAAAGGTCTGATACAAGCCAGATTCCTATGGATCGGCTGATCTAAGCTTTTTTTAAGATTTGGGGGCAGCATATTCCTTTGACCCCTGATCCTCAATGCCTCCTATTGATTGATTATGTGCCATCAAGTCGGTGTTGACTCTTAGTCACCACATAGATAGATTTTTTCCATTAATGCCTCCTATGCCAAAGCAGTATTTTCCCTCCATTGTTTTTTTTTTTTTACCATTGAAGTCAATGCCCAGGGAATTGGGAGCAAGCAGAGAAATTCCAAATATTAAAAAATATTTGCATGCCTTTTCCATAGCAGCCCCTGTGAAACACCCTTCCCCCAGGATTCAGCAGGTCCTCGTCCTTTTAGCCTTCTGGAAATCCAAAAAAGTTTGGCTTTTCCCCCAAGCACTGGGATAGGGTGAGCTTGGAGCCTGAGGATTGTATGATCTGATGGACTGGTGACTGTGGGTCAGACGCCTGGTTTTCTTGTTTCTGGTTTGATCAGTATTGTGAGCTGTGAGAGTTGTGTTCTACACAATGGGCAGTCAAATAAGACTTTTAAACAAACAAACTCTTGGGATTCTACTTTGTTTAGTTTTACTGATTTGAATGTAAAATATTTACTGTACCTTCCCAATCACTTCAAATCCTGAACTATAATTTGTATGAATCTCACCCCACTCCATGGATGCAGCTTGGGACATTTGTCTTCTAAAACAAAGAAACAAACAAACAAACCCTCCTGAGCTCATTACTAATTCATCAATCAGTCAAACTAGGAAATGATTCATTATAGTTTCTCCCGCTTCTATCTTGCTTTCATCAAATGCATCGTAATTGTACTTTTCCCCAATTGAAGTGAATTATACCCATTGTCTTTGCATAATTTTAAAAAACAAAACATAAGTTGAGAAATCAAGAGTCTCAAGTCATTAGCTCTAATGATTCTCACTATGGCGTAGGGACTGGAAAAAAAGCAGGCAATTAAAGGACTATGTGGCTTGGTGATCATACAATAATATGAATTTGTTCTGGGAAACATTACTATCAAGAGCTAAATGCCATGAGAAGTAGGATAGCATGCTTTCATTTGGATAATCATTTTTGTAGGAAAAAGCCTTCCCTCCCCCCAACCTGGAGGCCTTCAAATATGCCTGGCAGACTATGCTGTCTTGGGATTATGGGGCTTGTAGTCCACTGCAGTTAGAAGACACCAGGTTGAGGAGAGATGATGCTATCTGAGAAAAAAGGCAAATCTCCTCTTTCCTCATTCCATGAAGAGAAGCTTGCTGAGTTGGCAAATAAATACCCTTTCAACAACAGCTATGGGATGTTTTGAGGACACCCTGAAGCACAATTCAAGCAAGCACATTTTAACCTGTTGTGTTGGACAAACCCAGCCAGTGTGGTTAGTTTATGGTTCAACATATTATGTGGAACCAGAAAAGGGGCTCATATGGTAATCAAATGAAGGATGTTGCTAAACACAACAAACGAGACAGAAGTGTCTTTTTCTTTCATTCATTCATTCCCCCTTTAATAGGGGACTCTGGGCGGTTTACAACATAACAATGGTTAAAATCTATCATCATCACTGGCGATCACTCGTAGCCGACTAAGATTGTCTTCCAAAGGTAAAATTTTAACGGTGGATCCGTAAGTGGCTATAAAGGCCAATTCTGGATCCGCACAACCTCCCACAGTGAGGGCATAGGTTTCCGGGTGGGAGACGGTCATGATGAGGGTTTGCCTGACGTGCCTTCCTTTTAGCTCTCTTCTCCTTTTCGCCCTGTACTCGTGCTTCTTCAAAGTCCATAGCGCCATTAATAAAGGATGACCTCCAATTGAAACGCTCATGAGTTAGGGCTTCCCAGTTCTCAATGCTGATATTACATTTTTTAAAATTAGCTTTGAGAGTATCTTTGAATCTCTTTTGCTGTCCACCAATATTCCGTTTTCCATTCTTAAGTTGGGAGTAAAGTAGCTGCTTTGGAAGACGATGGTCAGGTATTCGAACAACATGACCGGTCCAGCGAAGTTGATGTTGGATGATCATTGTTTCAATGCTGGTGGTTTTCGCTTCTTCTAATACGCTAACATTAGTCTGCCTATCTTCCCAAGTAATTTGCAGAATTTTTCGGAGGCAGCGTTGATGGAATCTTTCAAGAAGTTGGAGGTGGCAATAAATAGATAAATAGATAAAAATGGGTAAAAATCCAAGCGATGGTAAAATCAGCTATCAGGAGGACATTATGGGGCCAGCCACCCCCAGGAGGTACTATTACCTCCCTCGTCCCAGGCAAGGCGGCAGAGCCAGGTCTTAAGAGTCTTCCAGAAGGTCAGGAGTGAGGGGGCCAGCCTCACCTCCGGGGGCAAGATGTTCCACAAGGCGGGTGCTATCGCAGAGAAGGCTCGCCTCCTGGACCCTGCTAGATGAAATTCTCTTGTTGAAGGGGTCCGTAGCATGCCCTCTCTGGGGTGGGTCGATGTAATGGGGACGAGACGGTCCCTCAGGAGCCCTGGCCCCATGCCATGTAGGGCTTTAAAGGTGATAACCAACACCTTGAATTGGACCCGGAAGCAAACTGGGACCCAATGCAGCTGGCGCAGCAGAAGTGTCACATGTGCTGATCTTATAGCACCTATAACTGCCCGCGCTGCCGCATTCTGGACCAGCTGAAGCTTCCAGATACTCTTAAAGAGTAGCCCCATGTAGAGCGCATTACAGTAGTCTATATGGGAGATGACAAGGGCATGAGTGACTGTTCGGAGGGCATCCTGATCCAGGAAAGGGAATTACTTCATCAATCCCAGGGTCTGCTCTGCCGTCTCAGAAGTGAATCAAATCTACCATGCACCAGCACCATCCAGAAACACATTGTTCATTTTATCAGAGACAAACGCAATAGAATTAGACCCAAAGCAATTTCCTTTCCTGAGCTATTGAGAACAGAGGTCAACTGCCATCGCTAGCAGCAGTTTGCCATTTGATTAGTCTAATGACATCATTGCCATCAGTTGGATGCATGACCTTCTGTCATCTGTCTCAGAAGGATCATTTCCAATAAGAAGCTCTGGGGCTGGGTCCAAAGGTGACAATGTGTCCAAGGAAATTATTTGTCTGGGTAGCAAATGTTATTGTATAACCAGCCACTTGTTGCTGTCTGTATGGTTGTCACGAAGGTCTTCTGAGCTCAGACAGCAAGCTCCAGGCAGCTACAATGCCACATGCAAAGAAAAAAAGATAGGGAATAGCTAACTGTGGAGTCCTTGGTGCTCTCTGAGCCTTGTTGTTTTCTTGCAGACGTTTCATTGCCAGGCTAGGCAACATCTTCAGTGTGAAAAGCCTGAGCTACAAATACTGTATTCTCTTTGATTGATAGCTAACTATTTCATAACAAGTATAGTATGTTCTCACATTAGGAGGCTCTATCCTCCAATCCCTGATTTTTGCTTCCTGCCTCTAATAACTAGGAGCTTGAGCTGTTGAAGCTTCTCTTCTGGAGCTAATAGCAACTTCATGGAGTAGAAGTGTAGTGCGATTGTTTTTGTTTTATCTGTTCAACCGTGTCTGATTCTCGGAGACCGTCTGGACAAGTCCCTGCAGTTTTCTTGGCAAGGTTTTTCAGAAGTGGTTTGCCATTGCCTCCTTCTTAGGGCTGAGAGAGAGTGATTGGCCCAAGGTCACCCAGCCGGCTTTCATGCCTAAGGCGGGACTAGAACTCTCAGTCTCCTGGTTTGCCATTGGCTCCTTCCTAGGGCTGAGAGAATGTGATTCGCTCAGGGTCACCCAGCCAGCTTTCATGCCTAAGGCGGGACTAGAACTCTCAGTCTCCTGGTTTGCCATTGCCTCCTTCCTAGGGCTGAGAGAGAGTGACTGGCCCAAGGTCACGCAGCTGGCTTCATGCTGAAGGCGGGACTAGAACTCACAGTCTCCTGGTTTCTAGCCTGGAGCCTTAACCACTACACCAAACTGGCTCTACAGTTGTGCACAGGAAAGGGTTAATTAATTGCTACCTTTCTGTACGGTGTACTCCCAAACGTTCTGTCTCCATTCTTCACAGTTGCTGTTTAATCAATTAAAATGTCATGCAAATGGAGGATGCAATTCTGTGGTTGATATTATGGTGGGGTTCCCCTGAAATGTTATAAAGGAAAATCTGACATTTAGCCCAGAGCCTAATTTAGAAATCTAGTAGACTGTTTCTCCTGGATGGTTTGCCTGCTCCATTAAAGAAGTTCATGAGAACTTTAGTCCCAGAAAATGGGGAAATGGCAGAGCTGGCAAACAGGCACGAGATGAGCTCTACCACTGGCAGAAGAAATGAAAGTGAGGATAGAAGGAAAGAAGACTGAAAAAGCATCATCCCATTGATTTTAAAATTACCCCTGATTCTGTGTGTGTAAGAGAGAGAGAGAGTACATGCATCAGAGAGGTGAAGTATGGCAATGGGTTTCATTAAGCCGTCTAGGGGTATGAAGAAAGAGATGTTGATCCAGACTAAGAATAACAGAGAGCCAGCAGGCGGAATAGCTGGATGTACAAAGAAGGCATGAAACATTCCCTAACATTCTTTAAAGAGATTCCAAGCAGGAAGTCTCAGATCATGTTTTCTGTTCTTTCTAAACTTTAGGAATGAACACCAGAGCACTTCTAAAATTGTAATGTTTAGTGGAAGTTTCTAAATAAATGTGAAGTAGATTGTACTAACTGTGTGTAATGAATTCAGTTTAATTTCAGTAGAATCCAATTTTCTTCTGTCCTGACCCCATCTACTTGGATGGCCCGGTCCTGCCCATTTTTTTGGAGCAGAGCACCAAATGTGCTATTCAAAAGTCAGATGCCAGTGCTAGTAGTAAGTGGGGGCAAGCATGTGCATTCTGGTAATTTGCTTCCTTGCCACCATCCTGTCTGGGAAGAAAAGGCACATGCTACATCATAGAAATGCATGATACAAAAACATAAAATGGTAACCAGACCAGCAACTACGTGGCAGTTTTAAGCATGCTCCCTTAATTATAAATTTATTCCAAATCAATAGGCAATACTTCTCAGAAAATGTGACCTGTATGAGAAAAATTCAGGGGGGTGCGATGGCTCAGTGGTTGGCTCAGTGGTTAAGATGCCAGGCTTGTCGATCGGAAGGTCGGCGGTTCGAGACCCGAGCGCCGCATGACGGAGTGAGCTCCCGCACTCACCCCAGCTCTTGCCAACCTAGCAATTCAAAAGCATGCAAATGCAAGTAGATAAATAGGTACCACTTCCGTGGGATGGTAACAGCATTCCGCGCGTGTCATGCCGGCCACATGACCGTGGAAGCGTCTTCGGACAGCGCTGGCTCTTCGGCTAAGAAACGGAGATGAGCACAGGCCCCTAGAGTCGGACACGACTGTGCAGGGGAAAATACCCTTTACCCTTTATTATGAGAAAAATTCCATGGAATATCACTGTTTTCCTTTAGAAGGCTCCGCTATGGGACAAAAACCCTTAATGCAAACTGCATTTTTCCCCTTCTGTCTGCTCCCATGTCCAATATATGGGACAGCTGTTTGCAAAGCTAAGCACTAGTGACAGCTCTCTAATCAACATCTATCCCGGCCATTTCATTAGCTGCATATGATAACATGTGATTATCTCTATTAGCTGATACCTCTCTTTGCTAGGCAGTTATTAAGAGCGTCTGCCTGATATCCTGTATCAATAGAGAGAACATTGCTTTCTGTTACCAGTAACCTAGAGGCAACTCTTCTGGTCCTGATCCAAGCCACAGAGTGACATTTGAGGGAATTTTACATAGCAGTAGCATCGAGGCAAGCCAGTTTGGCGTAGTGGTTAAGGCAGGGCTTTCCAAAGTTTTTCCCGCGGCGACACACCAACCGGCGTTGGTGTGTCGCTGCGGGAAAACCCGGAAGCGCTGATCATCATCAGCGCTTCCGGGTTGTGTGGCGACACACCAGACTGTGTGTGGCAACACACTTTTGTGTCGCGACACACAGTTTGGAAAGCTCTGGGTTAAGGCATCAGGCTAGAAACCGGGAGACTGCAAGTTCGTCCCGCCTTAGGCATGAAGCCAGCTGGGTGACCGTGGGCCAGTCCCTGTCTCTCAGCCCTAGGAAGGAGCCAATGGCAAACCAGGAGACTGAGAGTTCTAGTCCCGCCTTAGGCATGAAAGCCGGCTGGGTGACCGTGGGCCAGTCCCTGTCTCTCAGCCCTAGGAAGGAGCCAATGGCAAACCAGGAGACTGAGAGTTCTAGTCCCGCCTTAGGCATGAAAGCCAGCTGGGTGACCGTGGGCCAGTCCCTGTCTCTCAGCCCTAGGAAGGAGCCAATGGCAAACCAGGAGACTGAGAGTTCTAGTCCCGCCTTAGGCATGAAAGCCAGCTGGGTGACCGTGGGCCAGTCCCTGTCTCTCAGCCCTAGGAAGGAGCCAATGGCAAACCAGGAGACTGAGAGTTCTAGTCCCGCCTTAGGCATGAAAGCCGGCTGGGTGACCTTGGGCCAGTCCCTGTCTCTCAGCCCTAGGAAGGAGCCAATGGCAAACCAGGAGACTGAGAGTTCTATTCCCGCCTTAGGCATGAAAGCCGGCTGGGTGACCGTGGGCCAGTCCCTCTCTCTCAGCCCTCGAAGGAGGCAACTGCAAACCACTTCCGAAAAACCTTGCCAAGAAAACTGCAGGGACTTGTCCAGGCGGTCTCCGAGAATCGGACGTGGTTGAATGGATTAAAAAGAAAGAAAAAAGAAACGAGGCATTGGAAATAAACTCCTGATATTGAAACATGATGCTAATTCAGAAAAGCAAAGATTAACAAAGGCAGGGGGGGAAAAAGGGTGGTGGTGGTGGTGGTGGTGGTGGAAAATAAAGAAGAGGAAAATAAATCAGTTGCATGCTTTTCCAGTACAATCTTTGATCAAAAGACCCTGTCTTCTGATTACTGAATTTGGATATAAAAATGGTTTGTGTCAGTTTACCCTCCCAACAGCTATGTGAAGGTGACTCGGTGAAAATGGAAATTCTACACCCATTTACATGGGAGTCAGTCTTACTAGGACTTACTTTGGAGTAGACATGGAGAGTTGTGCTGTGAGTGTGTCGCCTGCATAGTGCTACCTAGTTCCCTTCTGGAAAAAAAAGCAGCTGATTCAGATCTTATTGCTCTTTCTCTACCCCAGGTTTTGCATGGGTGTGTGTTTGACGCCAAAATAAACACCAGGCTTATTGTTATCACAAGCAGAGCTACAATTCTGGAATCCTAGGGAGGAGGTTTATTTTACTGTAGGTTGTCCCTAAAATGATCTAAAGCAGTGTTTCTCAACCTTGGCCACTTTCAGATGTGTGGACTTCAACTCCCAGAATTCCCCAGCCAGCATTGCTGGTTGGGGAATTCTGGGAGTTGAAGTCCACACATCTGGAAGTGGCCAAGGTTGAGAAACATTGATCTAAAGAGAAGGAAGCCTAAAGGAACTAGATGTCTGGATTAGGAGAGGCAGACTCCTAGATGTGGTTGTTCTTTTCCACTCTTTAGAGCAGCAATTGCAAACTTCCTAGTTGTTATCACAATGCAAATAGATAAAGACAGAGAGAAATAGCACAAGCAAATCAGCAGGATCCTGGGCTCCTATTACCAAAGCAAATGATTCTGAGATGAACAGTCTTCTATGCTCCAAGAAAGGGAAATTGCCTCTAGCTGGTCCCAGTGGGAAAAATAATGTTGGGCTAATTGAACCCTTGGGGGGCATGGTGGCTCAGCGGGTAAGACGCCAGGCTTGTCGATTGGAAGATCGCAGGTTTGGTGGTTCGAATCCCTAGCCCTGCGTGATGGAGTGAGCTCCCGCACTCGCCCCAGCTCTTGCCAACCTAGCAATTTGAAAGCATGCAAATGCAAGTAGATGAATAGGTACCACATCAGTGGGATGGTAACAGCGTTCCGCGCACATCATGCCGGCCACATGACCGTGGAAGTGTCTTCGGACAATGCTGGCTCTTCAGCTAACAAACGGAGATGAGCACCGGCCCCTGGAGTCGGACATGACTGCACAAATGTGCAGGGGGAACCTTTACCTTTACATTTTTAATTGAACCCTTGGCTTGGATCTGGTTTTGAAGAAAGGGTAAGAAACTCAGCACTGTACCTTTGGTGACTGAAGCCTTATGATTAGCCATTCATCTGCCATGGTTAGGCATCTTGAAAAAGTTGGTGAGCTTCATGGAAGTTGGGACTTAGGATAAGCCAATGTTTATGCACATGGATAATTTCTGTAGGCTAACCTTGGTAATGTGCAAGGAGATGAGGTGTAAGATGTGTTGGAATCATCAGGGGTCAACTCAGCATTGTCTCATAAGCATAAGGGGGGTCTTTTCTAGTAAACACATCTCTATTGTGCTTGTGGGATGTCACATGGATCACCTGATTTCCACTTCCTTCTTCTTGAGTTTGGGGGATTAACAACCTCCATTACTCTTTGGGCACACCTACAAGCAGGAGGGCTGCACAATGCAGCTCTCGTCCATTACATCTCTCTTGCACGCAGATCTACCATGAATCTACTTGTATCCAGATCTACTGAATAAATGTAAGCTATCTCTATTTTTCTTCATCTAACTAATGTATGAAGACTGAATTTGTTTCTGAATGTAATTAAGCTTAAAGTGCAAGTTCTCTGCTGGTTCACGCTTCTACTCTGCAAGATTGATGTCAGCTGCTTGGAGTTCTTTTATTAACCTTCAAGACTTCATCAAGGTGAACTAGTAACTTTATGGCCATATTTGCAAGGCTGGGCTACTTTTTTCTTTACCTAAACCATCCAGTCATGATGCTTCTTAGAAACAGCCATCTGTCAGCAACTCAAACCCACATTTTTGTTGTTGTTGTTCAGTCGTTTAGTCGTGTCCGACTCCTCGTGACCTCATGGACCATAGCACGCCAGGCCTTCCTGTCCTCCACTGTCTCCCGGAGTTTACTCAAATTCATGTTCATTACATCGGTGATGCTATCTAACCATCTCATCCTCTGCCGTCCCCTTCTCCTTTTGCCTTCAGTCTTTCCCAGCATCAGGGTCTTTTCCAGTGAGTCCTCTCTTCGCATTAGTGGCCAAAGTAAACCCACATAGTGCATGGAAAAGAAAGAGAGAGAGAATATAACTGTTGTCCAGGGCTTAAGGCTAAGTGTGCTGGGATGGTTTATGCCAACATGGTGGTGAGAGAACCAGCAGCCAAATTGCTTTGTCCAAATACATGGTTCTTTTAAACAACAATCCTTTGTCGATCTTTTCTGGGGACATTGCCAGATTTGAAAAGATGGATGAAGATAATAAAACTCTCTAAAATGAGCTTATTATCATGCCCCTGGGCAAGGGAAGAACAAGCAGTGGGCAAGGGATGCAGTGTTAAAAAATGCTCACTGTCCCTTTGCAGTCATCCTCTATATTTTCTAGCAAGCCTTTCCTGAGCCATCCTATCTCACTTTTTAAAATCTGGGTACAGAGGGCTTCTCAAAATTCTCCAGCCTTCCGTGAGCAAGAGGATTAAACCATTTGACTGGAGTTCCCCAAAGGGTAGGCTGACCATACGTCCCGTTTTGAACAGGACAGTCCCGTTTTTTAGCATTTTTCAACTGTCCCGTCGTTTTCATAAAAATCTCAATTTTGTCCCGTTTTTCAAACCTGGTGGGAATGGCGCAGAAGGAGGATCGGAGCCAATCGCATGGATTGGGGGGCGGGGTTTGCAGGCGGGAGCCGATCATGCGGACAGGGGGCCGGGATTGCAGGCGGGAGCCAATTGCGCGGACCGGAGGCGGGGACCCCTGTCTTTTTCATGAATATGGAATATTAAATAAGACCCCGTCCCGTTTTGCCATCCTGAAATATGGTCAGCCTACCAAAGGGGTGATAAATTGTCCAAGTGTCTCTCAAGGGTGGGGCTTGCCATCAGCACTAGAAAAATGTCTTTATTTATTTAAACTCCCAGATCAATAAAACACGGGTACAAAATTTCAAATACAGGAAACTCAAAGCCAAAAAGATTAATAATGAAAAGAGGGCATCTCCTGATTTCTGCAGACCATAGCTATTGCTAGAAACTTGACTATCTTTATGGTTGGGTCTTACAGAAGGAAGATTGTAACCTCTTGATCAGAAAGATAGCTAAAATGTCTGACATTTGGGTTAAGGAATGCCAGATGCCATGGATAATGCAATGGACAGTGTAATAATATCTAGGTTACCAATTCAACCTCCGCTTTGAGCATACTCATACAGTTATTGTACGGAAGACTAGCTTCCTTAGGGTTTTGTTATTTTTGTATGCCACCACTAAAAGTGTGTGTGTGTGTGGGGGGGGGCACAGCAATTCTGAGTGCCATTTTGCCTCAGCCCTAAGAGCTGGGGTAAGAGAAGGGGAAACAGCAAGGATTGCCCACCAAATAATGAACATTGGCAAAAACTCCCTAAAGCAGGCTTCTCTTTGAAAGGAGGCGAGTAGAGAAACCACTTTCTCATGATAACTATGTTTCCTTGTCATGGCTTGCAAAGGCCCTTGAGTCAATTTAGCTCCATTTTCAACAATGTGGGACTTCAGAGCTGTTGTCATTCTTGAGGAGTTATATGGGGTTAAGTGCCTTCCAAAGCCCATCATGCTGCTTGCCCAGGACAGGAGGGGGCTGTTTACCCCTTTTTACATGATGTACCATGGTCTTACCTGGCGACTGAGCTTCAAAATACAACTATATTCTGTATTAATTTAGAGCCGGTTGGTGAAATGGTGAAGGTGCTGGACCAGAAACTTGGAGACTGTGAGTACTAGTCCTCCCCTGGGCATGAAAGCCAGCTGGGTGACCTTGGGCCTGTCTCTCAGCCCTAGGAAGGAGACAATGGCAAACCAGGAGACTGTGAGTTCTAGTCCTCCCCTGGGCATGAAAGCCGGCTGGGTGACCTTGGGCCAGTCCCTCTCTCTCAGCCCTAGGAAGGAGCCAATGGCAAACCAGGAGACTGAGAGTTCTAGTCCCGCCTTAGGCGTGAAAGCCAGCTGGGTGACCTTGGGCCAGTCCCTGTCTCTCAGCCCTAGGAAGGAGACAATGGCAAACCAGGAGTTCTAGTCCTCCCCTGGGTATGAAAGCCGGCTGGGTGACCTTGGGCCATTCATTCTCTCTCTGCTGTGGTGAAAATAGGGGAAGGGAGCATTATGTATGATATCTTGAGTTCTATAAAATAAGAGCAGGATATAAACCTAATAAATGATCAGGTCAGGGCTTACTAATGTAAGAGGGAATGTAAATTAGTGTTTGCATGAAATCACCCCAAATCTGGAAGGAGTCTGTACTTCAGTGGAGGGATGTGTACTAAAACTTAATCCCATTTGGATGAGATGAGATTGTACCAAAAATGTACGTGTGGGGTTTTTTTGGTGGGGGGGGCTGATTATGATGGGACAATTCCCCCCCCCCCTATTAAGGTAAAGGTTCCCCCCGCACATTTGTGCAGTCGTGTCCGACTCTAGGGGCCGGTGCTCATCTCCGTTTGTTAGCCAAAGAGCCAGCGTTGTCCGAAGACACTTCCATGGTCATGTGGCCGCATGACGTGCGTGGAACACTGTTACCTACCCACCGAAGTGGTACCTATTAATCTACTTGCATTTGCATGCTTTCGAATTGCTAGGTTGGCAAGAGCTGGAGCTAGTGTGGGAGCTCACTCCGACACGGGGGGCTAGGGATTCGAACCTCCGAACTTGCGATCTTCCGATCGACAAGCCTGGCGTCTTACCCGCTGAGCCACCACGCCTATTAGTCCTCATTTAATTTGATGAAAGAGAAGTTGCCTTCAAACTTCTTTCAAAGGAGAAGATAATTTTGGATAAATTCTTGTGGGTCGTGGAAAGTGTTGTTCTTGGACTTCTTTCCCGATGAGGTGGCCAAAGAATGCATGAGAAAGTCCTGTCTTTGCACTTATGACTTGTGGTTTTGATGATTAGAAAAAAAAACGGATAATAGAAAAAATGTGAGCTTTTTTTTGTAATCATAGAGTAAGAGATAATTTTGTAAACGTATTTACATTTGCTGCTGAGAAAATCGGAAGCTGCTTCTTTCTATTTCTTTTTGTTCTTTCTCACTTCACTTTTGGTTTTGGTTTTTTCATCCTCTCTTTCTTTCTTTGTCCTCTCTATTTTGTATTAGTTGGTGCTAGTTTTTATGTTCCCTTTAAAACTTTTAATACAATCTATTTTTTTTAAAAAAAGAAAGTCCTGCCTTTCGCTGTGCCATCATTTCTTCTGAGGTCTGCAGCCTACCTTCTCATGCTTTCATTAAAACCCTTGAACTCTTCCCATAGGGCAGGGGTGGGGAACTTTTTTCTGCCAAGGGCCATTTGGATATTTATAACCGGGGACCGGGGGGGTGGGGGGCGGGGTTTCTGGGATTTCCGCGGACCGGGGGCCAGAGTTTGCGGGCGGGAGCCAATCACAAGCATTGGGGGCGGGGTTTGCAGGCAGGAGCCAATCGCGTGGAAGGGGCGGGGTTTGCGGGCGGGAGCCCCGCGGGCCTTATACGGCCCATGGGCCTGACATTGCCCACCCCTGCCATAGGGCATTTTTCAGTAATGGTGCTCAGCCTTGAGAAGTGGTTGCATCATTTCTCCTTCCTCCGGGGAAATTTGCAGAAATAGCCCCATTCCCTGTCTTTGCCTTCAGAATCTGAGGGGGATTTGAAGCAACCATCCATGTCCAGCTCCTATTTTGGAGGAAGTCATCTACAACATGAAAAGAAAAAAAAAAGGTGAAAAATAAGGCCAAAACTCCTCTACCTTCTGCCAGATCATTTAAAACTTTTTCTCTTCATTTGAAAGCTTCCCAATTTTTCAACTGTCTTTCCCCAAAACTACAGAAAAAAACTCTGCTTGTTATGAATGAGGAATATTGAAGACAAGGGGCATTTGTCACCCACCACCATTGTAGGCTACAGCGCTGGACAACAGTGAGGTAGATAAAATATATAAAATAGCTAGATAAATAACATTTTAGCCTCCACACTCCCAGTCCAGAAAGTGGAAGGAGAAAGGTGGAAGTATAAAGAAAGAAACCGTTTTAAGGGACTCCAAAAGCTACACAAGGTAGAAAAGATGTATTCAGAAAGGTCAGAGAACAGAGAAACAAAACAGAGTTTTGCAATTTTCCATGAGTCCACAATAGACCCTGGGAATGGAACAAACTGGTGTGGATGTTTGTTCAAGGGATAAACAACTCCATGTTTGCTCAGGCCGCAGTCTCCATCTTTGCAGAACTTGTGTACTGTATTCTGCAATAATAGTAATGATGATGATGGCGATGATGATGATGATGATGATGATGATAATAATATAATCAGTGCACTCTTCAGGTCCCAGCCAATATTCAAAGCTCTGCATACCTTGCCTGCTTACAAAGGATCATTCAGAGGAGGTAGATTGAAGAAGAGCAGGAGATCTGGTAGATTAAAGGAGGCACAAGAAGAGGAACAGATGGTCCAGTTCATTCACTGAGCCTCTACAGTCTTCAGTTTAACCAGTGTTCCTGCGCCCCCTTGAGGAGGAAAACATCCATGCAATGTCTGTAGGTTGAGTCATGGCAACTTTTTTTTAATTATTATTATTGAGTCAATAGAGGCGGAGGCCTCAGGCGCAACTTGCCCCCCATTTATCCTGCTGCTCTTTCATTAGTCCCCAGGAAGATTAAGACCACTTCACAAGTTCTCCAGCAAGGCCACATTTAAGGATACTCTTGGGGATGAATAAAGGTTTTAGGAGTAAGACATCCCAAAGACTATCTACACCTCAATTGCCCAATTAACAAGCCAATCAGGTGTAAGGTCAATACAGCCACCCTGGAAGACACATATGGGGTCCCCTCACCAACTTTTGCCCAGGCTGAAGAAGCTACTTGGACAAGCAGCGAAACGTTTCAACCACAAGAAAGAAATCCAGTTGCCAGGACTCAACCTACAGACAATTCCACCTGCATGACTGAGAATCTTCACCGACATCCATGCAATGCATTTTGTTCAAAGTCTTGCTTGAGGTGACAAATAACAAGAGCAAGTCTGAAAAGCAGAGGCCCCAGGCTAACCCATGCTCATGGCAGATCAGTCCTTGGCTAAATGTAGGGGCAGTAAGATGGACTCCCAATGCCAGTAAGCAAAGAAGCACAAGGAAGAGGAGAGAGATACAAGGCTGAGCGCTGAATGGCATAGTCAGATGGTCCAAGACTGTGAACTGGGCAACCAGGAATCATGGTAGAATCTCATATGCAATTGCTTCCATACCACCTGTTCCAAGTTGAAGGCTTCTAGATCTTTGTTTCCAAAGCTGCTTCTTGGTATCAACTGTTGCTCAACAAAGGTTGACTGGTCAGGAGAACTACTTGGTATTTGCTCTTGAATGATCACTCCTAAGCTTTTCCCCATAGCCAAATATTTCTCCTTGATAATGTCACGCCTTTCTATCTTTTCAAAAGAAAAGTTTGTGAGGAATATAAGGGAGCAGGTTTCTTCTCCCTTCTTCCCCCCTTGCTGGATCCATAGAACACCTCTTATGTGTCTCTTCTCCCCACAGGTGGAAAACCTCCAGCATGATTTACAACTATGAAAGCCGGAATGCCTACCTTTCGGTCTACCTGATCACCATCCTAATTGGCTTTCCCACCAACCTGTTGGCCCTCTGCGCTCTCATCCAGAAGATTAGGATCAAGGCCACACCCAACTGCGTCCTTCTCCTCAATCTGACCATTTCTGACCTCTGCTTCCTGGTTTTCCTCCTCTTCAAGATTGCAGAGCAGATTGCTGGCCGCTGGGCCTTGCCCACTTTCCTGTGCCCCTTTAGTGGTCTTGTCTACTTCAGCACCATCTACTCTAGCACGCTCTTTCTCACTGCGGTGAGTGTGGAGCGCTATCTGGGTGTAGCTTACCCTATCCACTACAAGCTGCGGCGCCATACAGTCTATGCCCTAATTGCCAGCCTGGGCCTTTGGATCTGTTCTTTTGGCCACTGCAGCATTGTGTATATCACTGAGTTTCAGCGGGACAACTATTCCCTACCAAGTGAACACTCCAGGAACATCTGTTACGACAATTTCACAGAGAAGCAGCTCAAGATCCTGCTCCCTGTCCGCCTGGAGCTGAGCATTGTTCTCTTCCTGGTGCCATCCCTGATTACCTGCTTCTGCTATTTTGGCTTTATGAGAATAGTGATCTCTTCACCCCACATCCGCAGGAGCAAAAAACAACGAGCTGTGGGGCTGGTAGCAGCCACTTTAGCTGTCTTCATCATCTGTTTTACACCCTACAACATCTCCCATGTGGTTGGTTTTATTGAGTGGAGAAGTCCAGACTGGCGGGACAAAGCCTTACTTCCCAGCACCTTCAATGCCAGCCTGGACCCCATTATCTTTTATTTTTCTTCTTCTGCTGTGCAGCGTTCGTGCTGGAACTTCCTGAGCAGGATAGAACTAATCTGCATGTTGCCTTCTTTGATCCGTAAGCTCTTCTACAGAGGGACTGAGAAACTGGGAAGAGCAGGCCCTCCGGAGCAGGTATGCTCTTCCCGGCTATGACCTCCCATTTCTTGGAAGCTTCTTGAGTCCTTCTTTGTAGGCTAAGTGGACTGTGCAAAATTTGTTCTGGGGATTACTGACATTTCCAGCCAGGCCTCCAGACTTGAAGTTTCTATGTTGTACATGTCGTGAACTGTAATTTTGGCAGTTTTGGGCTAGGTTGAGGAATCTCAGCCAGCTGTCTCATCTCTTGGTTCTTGAAACTTAGAAATAGTATTGGGCAAGTGTTGCCCCAATAGACTGATTGAAAATGGGTTTCATTAAAGAAAAAAAAATGGCGAAATATGTTGAGTACTTCAAATGTACATAATCAGGTATTCCAAGTCTAATGGCCAAATGAATTTCGGAGTTGTTCCATTCTATCATTTGAGTCTTCATGGTATCCAAGAGATTTTCCTTCCCTCCTTTTCCATCTTCATCTAACTGAAGATATACATAATTTGCAAAAGAGCTTTTTTTTGGGCTAAGATATTGTTTTTTGGGCTAAGATATTGTAAGATATTGGGCTAAGATATTGTAAGGGGCGTGGTGGCTCAGCAGGTAAGATGCCAGGCTTGTCGATTGGAAGTTCGCAAGTTCGGAGGTTCGAATCCCTAGCCCTGCATGCGGAGTGAGCTCCCGCACTAGCTCCAGCTCTTGCCAACCTAGCAATTCAAAAGCATGCAAATGCAAGTAGATTAATAGGTACCACTTCGATGGGTAGGTAACAGCATTCCGCACGCGTCATGCGGCCACATGACCATGGAAGCGTCTTCGGACAACGCTGGCTCTTCGGCTAACAAACGGGGATGAGCACCGGCCCCTAGAGTCAGACACGACTGCACAAATGTGCGGGGGGAACCTTTACCTTTTTTTATTGTTGTGATTCTCATGGCAGTATCCAAGGAATTGAGAATCCTGGGAAATATAATTCCTATGGATCCTGATGCCTGGATGTCACTACACAATACAATAGCATCATCTAGGAACTAGGGGAGGTTCTTATATGCGATGTCCTAGTTGCTGTGGCTGGTATATACTTTTGAAAAACAAGAGGGCATATGCAGCAAGAATGTCAGAGGAAAATAACATTTTTGAAATAAGCAATTAAAATAGGTTGGTCTCATGAGGCTGCTATATAAAAATAAGATGTTGAATTATTTGCATTCACATTAACATTATTCTGCATCAGAATAAGTCATATAATTTTGAGATTATTTAAAAAACTCTCTGAAGTTGTTTTGCTCTTTGGATGATCTCAGATGGTTTGTCATCGGAAAAAATGCAAGGAAGACTGTAAACTCAATAATATGAGGATTACTAGAAATAAGTGGGCTTAAAAATTTTGAGAAATCTCAGGAATAGAGGCTACCCAGGAGTTCCATGCCACTGAGGAAGAGCAGGGTTTGTTCCATTGTAGCTCTGATCGAGATCCAGATCCATACTCCATATTTTGTATTAGAAGAAACAATTCTATTTTCCCCCGGTGAAAGCTTTCCTCGGTGAAAATTCCCAGGGACAGGGGAGGAGAAAATGCAACTTTAATCCACAATAGGAGAGAAAAAAAGGTACCCCCCCAACTTCTATGTGGATCCCATATTCTGCCTCATTTGCACAACAGCTAATTATATAAATAGTGTTATGTCTACTTAGCCAGTGTATAGAGGGAGGATGCATCTTGCCTTGAGTTCCTTTCCCTGGAAATGCACATGTTTAACCGTATCGTGCCTGGAAGTTGTGCCATGTGATGTGACTGAAGAAGCTCCTTGGATAAGGAGTGAAACGTTTCTACTGAGAAAATAGAAATCCATTTGACATGATTCAAGCCACAGACTGTTCCACCTGGATGACTGAGAACCTTCATCGACTGATTTGAAGCACAGCTAATAAATGGGAGAATGTTTTCCCAGAAGCCAATAGGGTTTGACCCATTTGGTTTTTCCAATCTTGCAGGCTGGAGGCCTGGCTGAGCAAAAAGCAAAGACCACCTGGGTAATCCTGGAGGAGGAGGGAAGTAGAAAACATGAGGCCCAGCAACGCTTTTCACTGTCTCCAAGGCTATTCCTATCTGCAGCTCGGAAAGTGAAAAGCATCTGAGGGACCAAGCGGACCCTCACATTAATTTCCCATCAAAAAGCATATTGTAGACCAGGGTTTCCCAACCAGGGTTCTGTGGCACTGGAGGGTTCCACGAGAGGTCCCTAGGGGTTGCCTGGGAGATCACGATTTATTTAAAAAATTATTTCAAATTCGGGCAACCTCACATGAAAGAGGTAAGATTCATTCTTCATTTTTAGTTTAAGAACTGTCGGAGTCAGTGGTACTGGGGCGGCCCAATATCCAAGAAGCCTTAGAGCAATACGTTCTTCCAGTCCTGATAGGAGTAAACAGACTCACACAAAATGAGGTTTAGGTAAAAAGTCTATTTACAATTATACATACACAGTCTTCATACACAGCAGTCCAAGTAATAGAGATACATTGTCCAATGGCACATCAAATGAAAGAGAGAATATAGCACCTTTACACAGTACTTTTATACACATATCTGTCCAATCAGGACTCACATTACAGTAGCATTGCATCAGCTACATAATACATTTGCATACTCTTGCCAGTAGGTGTCATCATCTTTCACCTGATAGAATGACATAGCAGTTTCTATACCCTTTCACCTAGATACACTGAATACATTTCCAGTCTGCTCTATCTGTAAATGCCAGGTTTTATTCTCAAACCTTAACAAGAACACTGTTCATGCATCTATACAGGCCTACCCATGAAACAAATATAATGATTTTCTAATGTCTGGCCTATATTTGAGCCTGAATACACAGGGGTTCCCCAAGGCCTGAAAAATATTTCAAGGGTTCCTCCAGGGCCAAAAAGTTGAGAAAGGCTGTTGTAGATCATACCTGCTAGATGGGAGCAGGGAAAAGAGATAAATGCTCATACTATTTCCATATCCTGCCCCCACCCCCATCTGACTGGTCAGTGGAGCTTTGGAGAAGAGCAGGAATGAGCTACCTGGTGCATGGTTGGAGTGACAGGTCCCTTTTTATCGGGGTCCGATTACATTTTTGCTTCTTTTTTCTTCCATGGTTTATCACTCTCCAAGGATACTAATAGTCCTATAGCAAAACCCAACAGAAGAAATATTTGGCTGCTCCAGAAGGAAGCTCTTGTTGTTCCCCAGCCATGCCCACCACATATATTGGAGAGGGATTGGTGGTGGTGCCTGACATATGTTGCCCTGCTGGGAAAGAGGTTATCAATGGCCTTGGGGATCCATATTATTATTAGCTTGGAGAGAATGAACTTTTCCTGATGGCACAGAACAACTTTCCAAGAGATAAGAAATCAGAAATCATATTGGAATGGGAATGATAGCCTTCCTTCCTTCCTTCCTTCCTTCCTTCCTTCCTTCCTTCCTTCCTTCCTTCCTTCCTTCCTTCCTTCCTTCCTTCAAAAGAGAACACATTGCCTGCACAACAACCTACTTAGATGAGCTGGAGCAAAAGCATGAAAGATGCTGAGCATCTGATTATCTCCTCTTTTTCTTCCCTTCCTCTTAAAATGGGTAGAACTGATTGAAGAATGAGAGCAAAATGAGGCCCAGTGTGGGGATCCAGAACCTTTACCCTTTCTGTGCCTCTTGGTTGCCATACATTGCACATTAAAAAAGCAATTTGCTGATTGGGAGCTCCAGGGAAGACTAAGCAAATATAATTATCTTATGTTTGCAAAGCACTTGTTGCTGTAAGATGAGATTGTAATGCAATCAAGGCTATACAATTCTCTCCTGCACATTAAAAAAAATGAAAAAAGCATTAGCACCCCAGGGGCAGAGAACTGACCTTATACAAATGCATCTACATCAAGGGTGGATAGAAAAACGTGCCCATAATAATCAGGTACATACAAGCCAGTGTATTGGTTAAAGTGTTCAGCCTCAACTGGGTAAATCCAGGTTCAAGCTTACCTTCAACCATGGAAGCTCATTGGATGGGTTTGGGGTGTTCATACTCAACACAACCTATTTCAAAAAGTTGTTGTGGTTATAAGGATAGAATGAGAGGAATTCCACATGTGTTCTACATTGAGCTCTCATAGAAAAAGAAGGATATCAATGCAATAAAAAAGAACGAATAATAAGCTTGAACATTGAGAGTCCTTATGAAATGCCATCTTGCCCCTTCCAAAGTACAGGAGTAGATGCATCTGGGATTTCCGGGGAAGAAATGGTGAACTGAAGTGGAGCCAATGACTGCAGCAGCATGAAGAGCCGGCAGGCAGACCGGCTCTTCGTAATTCCTCTCCAGAAAAGGAGAGGATTTGAGATTTCCCACAAGTGCTCCAGACAGTTGCTCCTCAGGAGGAGACTGCAAGACAGCAGTCTCTGGTGGGTTTAGAGTTCTGGGAGACAAAGGAATACCCATCTTTTTGCTCAAACTGCGGTTGGCACCATTCAAAAGGACGCTGGGTTGTTCTGCCAAGTGTCCAAGCAGTGATCAGGTGCTCAGACAATTGGTTCTTTTAGATCCAGAGACAATAAGCACACCAGTGGATAAAGAGACTTTAAGCTTTATTATAAACTTAAGCAAACAAATTTAAACAGAAACACAGTTTAACCAGAAACACAGTTTAGGCAGATTAAACAGAAGCATAAAAAGCATAGCATAAAGAAAGGAAATCATAACATACCAGGCAAGTTGAAACCCTATCCCCTTAAGCTGTCAGGAGCCTCTTGACCAAGACAGCGGAGATACCCCAGGATGGCTTAATTTCCACAGCACCCAGCGCTCAGGTCTGTGCAGAAGCTCCCAAACTCAAAAGACAATCCTAAGAGTTTTATCAAAGTCTGGCCCTAAAACCTTGTGACCCTGTTTCCATGGTACTGAGGCTGCATGACCCGACCTTGACTAGGATGGTTCCCAGGGTCTGGAGCACCTGTTTCCAAGAGCCTGGGAATCTGTACAGATAAGCTAGTGCTTAACAAAACAATCTTGGGGTTTTCTCTTATCTCCCCCCCCCATTCCAAACAGAAATAAAAAACAAGCCAGCTAAACATTAGTATAACTCAAAATAAACTCTAAGCTTCTTCATGTGAAGGAGAAAAATCAAAATATGTCACCTAAACTCCTCGAAATAACAGTGGTCTTCCGCGTTGCCACTACATGGGTTTACATACTTCCTTTTCTAATCACTTTCAGACATTGCTTGTTAACTGCCTTTCAGCTATTAGGAACCTTTGGATTGACAAGTTTTACAGCACCGGGTGAGTTTCCTTCAATCCTTAGTGAAAGAAGTTTTAAATACAAGTTTAAAGACTTAATTTTTTTTCTTTTGGAATAAACAGCAAAAGGGTGATTAGAACTTCAATTTTGGAAACTTACAAATGGACTAAGAGTCCAGATGGATTTGAAATAAGATTTTGGAATTAATTATAAGAATCCTTCCCATGGGAAAATGCTTTTGTTTTGATGGGACCTTGATTGGACACTAGAGGGAACAAAAAGGAACTAAAGAGTCCAATTAAAGGAGAAGAACACTTAAATTTGACTTACTAATACTGAATGGAGCAAAATATTTTAACATTGACATGTTGCTGGCTAAGTAAGCAAACTGAATGGCAATGGGTATAACAAATGAAACCGGCTGATGTCTTAATAATTAAAAGAGATATACAAATAACAAAGAGTGACATGGATAACTTTCCTATATTGGATTTAAAAAAGAGACCTGTTAAAGCCTTGAAGAATTTTGTGAGAAGGGACAAAGAAAAAATGAAAAGAAATCAAGTTTTAGGACTTGATTTGAAGGGACTAAAGATCAAGATTGTTAAAAGTAAAAGGAAGGAATATAAAGTTGGTTTATTTGATCAAGGTTAAAATAGATATGTTGTTATCTCTGGTAATCCTTAATGGACTTTTGCTGATCAGGACTGAAATGATGAGGTTTTAAGGATTTGTTTATAGATAGGAGATGGGATATGGGAAGAAGAGATCGTTTGTTGTATTTTAAGAGAAGGTGATAAGTTACTAAAATTGTTTATACTTGTTGTGATGAAGGGGGAAGTCATTTCTTTATATATTTTCTTTTTCTTTACTATATTTTTATTCTTTCTTTTCTATTTTTCTGTCTTTACTATAGTCCTTTAACTTTTTACCATCAGGTTGAAAAGTTCAAAGACTCTGGTTGATTTAACTTATTGCCCAACTTTTACTGGTTTTATCCCTATTTGAACGGCTCACCAGCTCTTTTCAGTGAGAAAGAGAGGCACCTACTAAACAGGAAAGGAACTGGACTTTGTAACCCTGATCTTTCTCCAAGGAGACTGAAAGAAGAAGCTGATAAGCTAAGAAGGTAACCTTTCATTCCACACTTTCAGTGGACAGGATGAAGCCAAAGTAGATGTGGACATCCATTTTCTCTCTTTTGCTGCTCCCTTCTCTGATTCCCAAATAGTTGTACCATGGCATAAAGAAGGTCTTCTATATGTGTGGATGGTCTAGCAAGTTGGGGGTAAACATGTGTTTTTATTTATTTATTTGATTGATTGATTGATTGATTGATTGATACATTTTTTCTGAATCCAACAATTGACTGCTCTTCAGCTCGTTGAGTGCCCCCTCCTCACCCATGTTGGCCTCACCATTGCTTTGAAAGAGTTCAGGACTGTCCCCCTCACTTACATTAGGGCAGCACCCCGTTGCTGTAACTACACCCCCCAGCTTAAGACGGTTCCCCACTTGCTTCTCCTCTCAATGCTAAAATCACAGATTGCTCAAACCAGAACTCTAAACTGAAGTGTTGCAGTGATAAAAATTAACAGGCTGCCACTGGTTGCCCACCCTAATTTACACAATCATAATCCTCTAAATCCTCTAAAAAGCCATACATATACCGTATGTTTCAGCTTGCTGTTGGTTTGGGTGAAAGAGTGGGTGATGCTGAGAAATAGAAGGCTTTTAGAGTTAGAAGGACACAAGCTGAGATTTGGGTGGCATGGATATTCGGGGTATGACAAAGTCAAGGTTAATGTGGGTTTTACAAATCATTATGTTTGACCTGCCATATTGACAAGATGGAATAGATACAAACCCAGGTTGTGCCCGAAAACACCTTTGTGGCTCTCAGCACAAGAAGCATTTTATAGATGAGAAATAACAGGCAAACACAAATGACTATCTTATCCTGAGATACTGGAATTTTGTCAAGGGAAATATAAAATAAAATAAAGAGAAGAACTGGTGGCAGAGGGATATAGTTGTCAATGGTTTTCTTATCTACAGTTACTAGAAAGATTTAAAGTAGACAAAAGAGTTTATGGTTCTGAACATTGTAAGACTGAGTTTGAAATAGAATTGTGTACAAATGATGAACGTGTAATTGCTAAAATTATAAACTTTTATTGAAATTTGAAACAGAAGAAGAACAAGTGAAAGAAAGTATGATAAAGTGGACTAGAATTTGTAGTTATAATATACAAATGGAACAATGGGAAATATGTGGTTAAAAGGATTGAATTTTACACTATGTTATAATCTTAAAGAGAATTTTTATAAAATGATGTACCATTGGTATATGTCACCAGAGAAATTGTCTAGAATGTATAAAGATACTTCAAATTTATGTTGGAAATGTGAACAAGAAGGGACATTTTATCATGCTTGGTGGATGTGTAAAAAAGCTAGAAAGTTTTGGATTCAAATACGTACACTGATTCAGAGGATTTTAAAGATGAATATACAATTGAGACCAGAGGTTTTTCTTTTGGGATTGTTGGAAAAAGTCATGGAACTTTGTTTTTGTATATGATAACTGCAGTGAGATTATTGTATGCACAAAGGTGGAAAGATTCGGCATTATCCACAACGGAGGAATGGCTAGTGAAGATGATGGAAATTGCTGAGATGGCTAAATTGACTTCTTTGGTCAGAGAAAAGACAATATCTACATTTATAGCTGACTGGAAACCCCTTATGGGCTTTTTGCATGAAACAGAAAAAATGAACATGATTTATGGTTTTGGTGATTAGATAGGATAGATTATTGAAAGAAGACAGTCATGTTGTAACCATAGAGTGAGAGGTAAATTTATAATTGTACTTATAACTGCTGTAAAGATCAGAAGCCACTTCTTTGTATCTTTGTTCTTTCTTTTCTTTTCTTTTCTTTTCTTTTCTTTTCTTTTCTTTTCTTTTCTTTTCTTTTCTTTTCTTTCTTTTTTTCCTTTTCTTGAACTTTTAGCTTTCTCTTTGATTTCTTTCTTTTCTTTTTCTTTCTTTTTTTAGTTTGTATTAGTTTTTATCTTCCTTTTAAATTTTTTAAATAAAATTATATAAAAAAATAAAAATAAAAAGCCATACATACAATATATGTGTAGACTTTATGGAAAATGGTGCCTGCTTGTATCCCCAATTTTTGGACTGTACATTACATTTTTCTCCTACACTTGGCAGATTTTTCTTTCTTTGTCAGGTTTGTTCTTTATACTGAGTTCTGCCTGCCTTGATATCTCTTGGTAATTGACCTAAAGTCTATTTCTTCAAACACCTGAGTGTGAGGCTTTATCTTGGGTGCTGTTAGAGCTCAAACAGACCATATCCTCTTATCATCTTTAACCTCCTCCCTTGAAAAATTCAAAAAAGGGTGAGGATGCTAATCATTTGATACTCAGGATTAGAAACCAATGATATACCCTGCTGTGGTTTCTTACGGACAATTAGCAGCGTACATGTTGCTGGCTAAGTAAGCAAACTGAATGGCAATGGGTATAAAAAAAATACAGCTTCCTTTTCTTGAGGTCTTAGATCAGAGCTTTCCAAACTGTGTGTCGCGACCCAAAAGTGTGTCGCCACACACAGTCTGGTGTGTCGCCACACAACCCGGAAGCGCTGATCATCATCAGCACTTCCGGGTTTTCCCGCGGCGACACACCAACGGCGGTTGGTGTGTCGCCACGGGAAAACTTTGGAAAGCCCTGTCTTAGATGATCTCAAAAAACTAAGCTGGGTTAAGCTTTGTATGGGAGAATACCAGGAAATTTGTGATGAGGAGGGGAGGGGTAGAAGCATTTGGAAGAATGCCTTTTGTTGCCCTTGCTCTTATTATTTTGGTCCTAGAGAGTTAAAATCAGAAGTTCTCAGAATAGGCCTATTCTTTTAACGTATAATAACAAGTTGGCATTCTAACTGCACTCCCATAGACAGTATCTGGGTCCCATTGATTGTATTTTGATGGATTAGCCAAATGAAACTGATCACAATTTTGTACAAGATGTATAGATCTTCTGGCCTTCAGCATATGACAGAATTCCTTCCTTCCTTCTTCTAAACAACCTGGAAAACAATAAGAGAGAGAAAAAGAGAGAGATGACATGCTATTACCAACAACATACAGTATGTGCTTGCTTCTTGCTTCTTACTTGTATAATGCTTGGAAGGTAAGAAAAGTGACCATATGCAAAATATATATGCATTAGAGTGCATAAAGACTGGGCCGATTCAGTTGCAGAAAGGGCCTGAAGAGCCCAGGAACATCTAGGAATGGAAACATATAATCTGTCTGAAACTTTTTAAAGCAGCCACACCTTTTTCCAGGATTACAGGGCAGCTGCAAAAGGCATCCGCAGAATTCCTGGAAAAGACACAGCTGCTTTAAGGTATGGTGCACAGGTGCTATATTACTTACATTCCTGAATGCTCCAAAGCACCTGTTTGAAATGCTGCACAGCCTTAAAAAAATATGCTGGTTAAATACCTCAACATGGACATTGGGAGAAGTGTATCAAAATTCATTCAAATATCCACTTACCCATCAGAGAAAGATTTTTAGACATCAAATATTGAAATGAGATTAGCCTGACCTCAGATCCCATCAGAGAATGAACAGAATATGTTGGATGACATCTAGCTAGTAAAGAGTTCCATCATTTACTTCCACATGTCAACAACGATTCTTACTTTGCAGGATCTTCAGACCCAGGTTTAACATCTCACGTCCAGCAGTTCTATAAGGGAAATTTAATAAAGTTCCTATAGCTTGTCAAACTTGTCTCTGAGGATCTGCCATTCTGTGGAAGGACAGGCTGTGTCCTAAATTTCAGGCAGCTGGGATAGCATTCCTCCCCTTTCCTCCAAAAACCCCTCAGCATAAGGACCACAGGGAGATGGTTAAAAAGCCCTGTGGTTGGATCAGCTGGGTGGGTGTGTGGGAGAGAAACAGTCGAGCGAGGGAGAGTGCAGCAGTAAAGGTTTGTAGAAAATCAGGAGCAAGTGAGACTTTGTATCCTTAGTTACTAGTAGTGTTTAATACATAGCTTTCCAAACTGTGTGTCAGGACATGTTAGTGTGTCGGCTGCAGTGCCTGGGTGTGCCGTGGCTGCTGCTGCTGCTGCTGCTGCTGCCTCCAAGCCCTGCCAGGATTCCACACAGGTCCTAGTGCCTGCCTTGCTGCCTCCAAACCTTCCCTGCCAGGATTCTGTGCAGGTCCTAGTGCCTGCCTTGTGCCTTGCTACCACCAAACCTGCTATGATTCCGCGCAGGTCCTAGTGCCTGCTTTGTGCCCTGCTATAAGAGTGTGTCGTGAAATGATGCCTTGCTGTAAGAGTGTGTCGCGAAATGATGCCTTGCTGTAAGAGTGTGTCGTGAAATGATGCATGTCTAAAAAGTGTGTCACCAACATGAAAAGTTTGGAAAGCTCTGGTTTAGTAGTTAAAGTAATAGAATAGTAACCTATATGTATTAGTTAGAATAGACATAGTTTACAGTAGTAATAGTGATAGGAATATAGGCTAGTTGGACGTTGTATTAATTGGTCACCTGGGTGAAAAGAGCATCAATTGATGCTGCCTTAATATTTCAGGGACAGGAGAAAACATTATAAAATACAATTTCACTCCCTTAGGCAAAAACTTGAGCACATGATAATCTGAGGGTAAAAATGTGATTATAGAAGAAATCTAGGGTGATGAATGAAGGGGAAAGGGGTGTGTGGCCAGCCATAAGGTAAAAAGTATTTGTGGATCTTGGTCTGTGGATGGAAAAGAAAGGGAGAAAGGGCTTGGTCCTTCTGTGGATGAATCATTAGGTTGAGCTCACAAAAGCAGATTATTTATGATAACAAGAATTGACTGTTTATCAAAGTGGGCACTGCCCATGATAACTTCCAGTATAAGTGGAGGCTTCAGGTGGCCTTATCCCCAGCCCTACTTCAGAGGGAAAGGAAGACAGAAGCAACACAAAGATGCAAGTCAAAGTGGTGGCTATTTTCCTGGCCTTCTGCCTGCTCACCTTGGAAGGCACCAATGCTGCACCTGGGGTAAGGAGGGACTTGGCTGATTGAAGGGCAGAAGGGATCGTATGAACATGATGGGGATGGCGATCTACCATGCAGATAAATGTGGGCCTTGGTCCATTGGCTGAACTAGTTGACAGTTTTGGAGACATTTGTGAGCAGTGTGTTTCACAGCACAGAGATTAGCATATGGGACTTGGCACAAGAACAGGGGGGATATTTGGACAGGCTGGCAGCCTTGAAATCACATGCGTATCACATAGAAATAGTACAGCCTAGAAAGGATCACCTCATCTGCTCTTTCTGTAACTGTGGTCTACTGAGTGTTATCCATATTGACACCCACTTTGCAGAAATCAGGTCTTTGGAGCTCTAGCTTCATTGATCTGACATTAAATATTCCAGGATTGAGGTTCTTGCATTCACAACCAACTCCACTGAGCGCCACTGTTTCTAGGAGTTTGCAGCATGGAGATAGACTAGTGGTAAACTCTTCCTTTCCTAGAGGTTTGCAGCAACTAATAGAGGACCATAGAAGGATCCCTCATACTTGATGAGACTAAAGCCTACTTCAGGTTTTGAAGTGCTCTTATTTATCCTACTAAGGGAAGCCCTAGATCATAGCTTTCCAAACTGTGTGTCGTGACACTTTAGTGTGTTGCAACACACAGTTTGGTGTGCCGCAACACAACCCGGAAGTGGCGGCGGGGGCGTGCATGGCGCCCCCCCCGTGCCGCAGCAGTGCATACCCCCACCCCCGCGCACACACTTTGGAAAGCACTACCCTAGATATTTGCCCTGAAGTCCCCTAGGATGGCATGACTGTCTATCTCAATGGCCAGAGAAGGTGAGCCAATTTATATGGCCGCCCTTTTCAACCATGAGTGAGTGTGACATACAGAGAGATAAAAAACAAAGTACAATAAAACAATCCATATAACCAAGGCCCAGGACTGAGAAAAATAGGATGATTATTCTGGAGAGCTACTTTGTTCTAGCACTCCAGCAAGGTCTTCCTCTCCTTCCAGGTTCCCAATTCATTTTGTTGACATTCAGACTCACATTGCTCAAGACATTTTCCTGAAAAGTACTCTCCCACGGCCTTTATCTTCAGGTGGCGTGCCTTGAATCCTTGCTGGGTCCTTGCCAGTGTGTGCTAACCAACTTCCCTCCCACCTTAAGTAAATAAAGGGAACCACAAGTAAATAAAGAACCACCCCATAGAAGCATATGCAAAGCATACAAGGCAGAAGGATATTTAACCCACAGCAATCAACTAAGTACACTTCTATAAAACTCCTGACTTCATGGTGTTACCGAATATATTAATGGAACATCTGCAACTCCAAAACCAAACTTGGAGAACTCCCACAATGCAACAAAGGATCCCTCATACTTGATGAGACTAAAGCCTACTTCAGGTTTTGAAGTACTCTTATTTATCCTACTAAGGGAAGCCCTAGATATTTGCCCTGAAGTCCCCTAGGATGGCATGACTGTCTATCTCAATGGCCAGAGAAGGTGAGCCACAAGATGGCATCCCCATTAAGCCTTCTTGGTTTGTTGACATGCTTGGGAAGGAGAGAGGAATAGTCAACTGCTCCGAGAAGAGGGAGAAAGAAGAAGGATGAGAAGGACCAGGGGTCCTGGAGAGATTCGAGTAGCACATCTGTCATTTGTTGTTTATTCGTTTAGTCGCTTCCGACTCTTCGTGACTTCATGGACCAGCCCACACCAGAGCTTCCTGTCGGCTGTCACCATCCCCAGCTCCCCCATGGTTGAGTCCGTCACCTCCAGAATATCATCCATACATCTGTCATAGCACTGGTTTTTTATTTTCTCTTTTCATTGTTCTTTTGCTTTTCTTTTTTTCTTCTATGATATTGTTCTTAAAGTTTGATTGTGAGCTGCCCAGAGTTCTGGTTTTAAGATGGGTGGTCACATAAGTATTTAAAATAAATAAGTAAATAGTGCTCAGGAGGATGTCTGACAGTGACCCAAGTAATGATCCTTGCTGTGGCTTAGATGTTTGTTCATCTAGCTGTGCAGGACATTTCCTGATTAGCTCCTTCTCCATTCTTGATATTTGAACACTTTTCATTGAAATGCCAATAAATAGTAGGTTCTTCTCTGTATGCAAATCATAAACTTAAATTTTTCAGAATTTTAATGAAAATTAACCCAATTCACAATTTCTGAAGACATACAGACACTTACCTTCTATTATACTTTTTCTCAACTGTGCCAGTGTAGTTTCCATTGAAATGAATAAAAATGACCGTCTGAAATGCACACACACATTTGGGGAATTGATTGTGAAAAAAGTATGTTTATTAGAAGAACTGCATTCATATACAATCAGGAGAAATAGATATTAAAATGTATGTGATATAGAAATGATTCACCAGTGCCTTCTTCTGGGACTTGTTTTAGTTTCCCCGTCTGGCTATAAGCCCTGGTGGTCTCCCCTCCAAAGATTAACCAGGCAGGATCCTGCTCAACCTCTGCTGTAATTTCTTATGCCTGTCAAATTCTCCGATATTCACACAACATGAGGATCTTGGTCCTGCCCTTTCCAATTCTTCAGGGAAAGAAAATAAAAGCTCTGTTTATTCTACTTTGCAGAATGGAGGCAGCTTTGACAACAACAATGTAGGATCTAACAGTTTCAATGACAATGGAGTAAGTATTCAGAATAATTGTATGCTTGTAGCTACTTTGTGTTATTTATTCCTCTGTAGGAGGTAAAAACATTTTCAAAAAGCTGAGTAAAAACTCTTAAGTATATTTCCTTAGTTTTGACTAATCCAAAAGATAAACCAGTTCCTTTTCCCTCAAAAAGTCCAGGTAAAAAGCCATCTATCAAAGACTGAAAAAACTCATTTGCAAGACATGATTAGCTGAGTTATGGGGGAGAATGATATCTGTGTCATGTGAACAATAAAACTGGGTTAATCAACTCAGTCAATTAACCACAAAAAGTTTAGATTTAGTCCCAAATAGCCAATCTCTCTTCTTCTTGTTGTTGTTTAAGTTTTATTTTAAAAATTGCAATATGCATTTTCCCCTTCTCTTGTATTCCCCTACCTTTTTTCAAGGAATAAAGCCATAACCCGCCCCACCCGATCATGCAGGGAGGGCATGCTTCGGATCCCATCACTAAAAGAATTCCATCTAGCGGGGTCCAGGAGGCGTGCCTTCTCTGCGATAGCACCGCCCTGTGGAATATCTTGCCCCCTGAGGTGAGGCAGGCACCCTCGCTCCTGGCCTTCGGGAAGTCTTTAAAGACCTGGTTCTGCCACCTTGCTTGGGACGGAGGAAATAATAGTTCCTCCTGGGGGTGGTTAGCTTAGTAAGATCCTCTTTTTAAGAACACACCATCTCTTGGATTTTTATTTTTTTACTTTTTATAGTATATTTTAGATGTATAGGTTTTTAACTTTTTATAATGTGATTGTAAACCGCCCAGAGTCTGCCATGGTGGAGATGGGCGGCGATAAATCCAAATAAATAAATAAATAAATAAATAAATAAATAAATAAATAAATAAATAAATAAATAAATAAATAAATCCTTTGTAAGATTAGAGAGACATTGGGACCACCGTTTGCTGACATAAGGTTGAAACTTTAGGGTTGCTCTTAATTTCAGTTTCTGTTCTTTCCATTTTATATTTCAGAACAGCTATGATTCTGGAGCTTATGGAGGGGTATGTATTAGCAAATGTACAGATGCCCTGACCAGTTTTAGCAGAACTCAAAATTCAATCCTAGGATTCCAAAAATGTTCAACATTTCAAGAATATGGGAGATGACATGCCTATCCCTCCTGAGTGAAACTTTCCTTGGAGAGGAGGTTGCAAGAGATGACAACATGGAGTTCAAAGTTACAAGATGCTCACTTTAGTCTACATGCTAAAATGGCATCTCAACTGCCCACTCTTAACAGGGTGGGGAGGGCAGAATCAGCATCTACAATGAGTTCTGCTGGGTGCCTATATTTTGGCAGTTCTCCTAGGTACCAGGTGATGGCCCTATTCCTCTTTGCTCCTCTCTCCCGAAATGTGTGTGTAAATGAAGTGGATATTCCTCAAAGCCGGTCTAGAGTGGTTTTTCAAAGGCAGCTGACCCCTGGGAGCCACAAATCACTAACATGCCCTCTTCTGTTCTATTTTCAGAATGGCAGAAGTTTTGATAACAACAAGGTTGGGGACAAGAGCTTCAATGACAATGGCGTAAGTGTTGGAGAATGCGTTTTGTCTTCCTAGAGAGTAGGATCCAACCTGTCAAATATTACCATGACAGGTTTTGTAGGACTACCTATATTAGGGCAAGGGTCGGAAATGGCGGCTCGCGAGCCAGATGCGGCTCTTTGGCCCCTTGAGTGTGGCTCTTCCGCAGCTGAACTCACCCCCGCCCCTTCCACGCGATTGGCCCCCGCCCGCAAACCCTGCCCCCTGGCTCTCGCACTGAGCGAGGCCCGGCGCGGAAGGGAGGCACTGCTGGCCCGGGATGCGGTGCTGTCGGAGGCGGCGCAGGAGCGGCTGCAGGGGCTGCTGCGGCTGGAGATGGTGCTGCTCCGCGGCATCCAAGCGAGGGCCCGGGACGTGAGCGGCAGGGCGGCGCAGGGCGAAAAGCTGCCTGCTCTCCCCTTGGCCGCCTCTGCCACCTGCAGGCTGCCTGCCTGTTTGGGGGGGGCCGTGCACACTCCAAACGGCGCCCCAAAGACGGCTTTGGAGCACTGGGATAAGCTGCCTCCTTTGAGCTGGGCATGAAACAGTCCCTTAAAGGGATAGCAGTCTTTTACGTTGCCGGCGCTGCTCCCAAACGCTGGGGCTTCTGTGCTTCGGAGAAGGTGGGGGGGCGAAGAAAGTCACCCAAAAGCATCCCGGGGCTCCCCCCTTGCCGCCTCTGCCACCTGCAGGCTGCCTGCCTGGTTGGGGGGGGCCGTGCACACTCCAAACGGCGCCCCAAAGACGGCTTTGGAGCACTGGGATAAGCTGCCTGCAGCGGGCAGTGCTCCAAAGGTCTTTGGGGCGCCGTTTGGAGTGTGCACGGCCCCCCCAACCAGGCAGGCAGCCTGCAGGTGGCAGAGGCGGCAAGGGGGGAGCCCCGGGACGCTTTGGGGTGACTTTCTTTGCCCCCCCTTCTCCGAAGCACAGAAGCCCCGGCGTTTGGGAGCAACGTAAAAGACTGCTATCCCTTTAAGGGACTGTTTCACGCCCAGCTCAAAGCAGGCAGCTTATCCCAGTGCTCCAAAGCCGTCTTTGGGGCGCCGTTTGGAGTGTGCATGCCCCCCCCAACCAGGCAGGCAGCCTGCAGGTGGCAGAGGCGGCAAGGGGGGAGCCCCGGGACGCTTTGGGGTGACTTTCTTCGCCCCCCACCTTCTCCGAAGCACAAAAGCCCCAGCGTTTGGGAGCAGCGCCGGCAACGTAAAAGACTGCTATCCCTTTAAGGGACTGTTTCATGTCCAGCTCAAAGCAGGCAGCTTATCCCAGTGCTCCAAAGCCGTCTTTGGGGCGCCGTTTGGAGTGTGCATGCCCCCCCCAAACAGGCAGGCAGCCTGCAGGTGGCAGAGGCGGCAAGAGGGGAGCCCCGGGATGCTTTGGGGTGACTTTCTTCGCCCCCCCACCTTCTCCGAAGCACAGAAGCCCCAGCGTTTGGGAGCAGCGCCGGCAACGTAAAAGACTGCTATCCCTTTAAAGGGATAGCAGTCTTTTACTTTGCCGGCGCTGCTCCCAAACCCCGCTCCCTTCCATGCGATTGGCTCCTGCCCGTAAACCCCGCCCCCTTCCACGCGATTGGCCCCCGCCCGCAAACCCCGCCTCCTGGCTCTCGAGCATTTCAAAATGTGCACGAGCATGCCAAAATGGCTCCCGGCATAAAAAGTTTGCCGACCCCTGTATTAGGGCAATAGACTCATTTACATACCATGGTAAGACAATGGATGCCTTTCTCTCAACATACTAAATTATAGTTGATCTCATTTTAGCCTGGTCTAGCATGTTGTGTAAATCCAGTAGGAGTTATCTTTTACCCCTCTTTCTCTTCATATTTTTGAGGCATAATTAAACATTCCCAAGAGGGTCTGTACTGCAGCTTGGATAGAACGGATTTTTTATCAGCATGTTAGTGTGGAAACAATGTCCTGATGGTTTTCTCCTTGTTTCTATATTTGTTTTTGTATTTGTATTGCAGAATTCTGTTAATGGACCCGCAATCTGGGTAAGCTTGTATAATTCTGAACCTCTCTATTAAGGAATTCATTTTGAAGTAGCTTCCTGCTGCTGAGATCCCAATGTTCAACTCTGGACAAAGTCCCTTTCTGTTGTGGGATCCATCATAACTTAGACTGCTAATTTTGCCTAAAAGGAAGTTCATTTTGTTATGAAACCAGGGCTGGGGAGCAGGAAACACCATAGAAGAATATAAAAACTTCCTTGTTGAAATAGATCAGGCGTCTACCTGATTTAGAATTCTGCTTCCAGTGGGAAGTTCCCAATAAGATTTGCAGTCAAGCGCCTTGGTAATTTGTCCCCGGCATCAACAGCTTCAAGCAGTATAACCTGCACCATATTCTTATTCTTATCTCTAAAATACTCCAGATGCTACCAAGTGCTTCTTTCTCCATAAATGAGAAATGAATCTAGTAATTTTGTGTACAGATCCTATTGTAAATGATGGTGATGATTACTTACTGAGAGTCTCATGATATTTAAATTTTAAGGATGTTTTATTTTCTTCTTTATAGTACTAAAAACCTACCAGCAGAGTTCCAGATGCCCTCTGCTCGGACGTTTTGCCAAGGATATCATTGCTGAGTCAAATGATTCTTTTTACTCGGTGTTGAACCTTTCTCTGCTACTGACTATACAAAAGCTTCTTCTTGCAAATAAAGGAACATGACTTGGCAGAACAGTTGTGCCTCAGAATGAACTTTATTACCTACTTAATCCATCTCCAACCCAGTGGATTAAAAGGGTCCTGTGGATCAATCCAAAAGTGAAACCCATAGCTTTCTTCCCAAAAGAATTGGGCACAAAGCCATCCATCAAAGATTTGGGGAACTCATAGGCCTTAATTGGGTTAGAGGGGGAAGAAAACCATGTCAATTGACTCAGTCAATTAACCCCAAAAGGATTAGGTTTAATCTGAAATAGACTCTGTTTTCTCTGGGATTAAATTAACTCCTCCACAGCAATCTGGTGTATCATTCCAAGTGCTTCCCTGAGGTTTGACTATCTTTTCTGACATCTAAGAGCAGGTCCAAGTCCTAAAGTAATTCTGTGAAAATTGAGTTTTGGAGATATTTTGGCTCTCTGGTTGTTTGGGTTCTCAATGCTCCCAATTATCCTTTGGGTGGGAATAGAAAAAAAGGCCTGAAATATTTGAGCTCCAGGCTCCAAAGGCTTTCCACCCTTAATTATGGGTTATTTGAGAAAAAATTACCCAGCAGAGAACCATGAAAGAATATTTAAATACAGTAGTTCTCAGTTAACAATGGTAATTGGGCCTGGGAACTTGTCTGCTAAGCGACGCAGTTGTAAAGTGTGACATCACGTGA
This sequence comes from Charina bottae, assembly GCA_023362775.1. Classification (NCBI taxonomy): domain Eukaryota; kingdom Metazoa; phylum Chordata; class Lepidosauria; order Squamata; family Charinaidae; genus Charina; species Charina bottae. Next base: position 20,912,205 of record JALMGJ010000013.1, read on the forward strand.
TTACACTGACTTACAACAGAGTTCAGGCAGTTCTGGCAATTCCAGTTGTGGTTGTTAGGCAAATCCTGCACGGTCGTTAAGCGTGACATTAAATGGTCGCCATTTGTAACCTCCTGCTGGCTTGAAATTGAAGGTGCAGGGAACTCTGTGTCCTGTCCCGGCCCATGGAAATCACTGACACACAGGTAACTTTTATATATTTATTGAAATGGTTTTCAAACAGAATTCTAGTGGCAAAAAGATTTGAGTCAACAATCGTAGTCCCTCACGCCCAAATTATCCAGCCCACAAAATGTCAACTAGCTTAAATTAGAGGCAAGAGTTCAAATTGTAACAGGATACCAAAGGGTCAAACCAACATGGTATGAGGGTCCAGGGACACTGCCTGAGGAGGCTAAGGAGTTGAAGAACACAGCAGCGAGGTAAATGGAGAGTTGTCGCCACCTGATCTGTGAGGCATCTCCTTATTTATTTATTTTATTTATTTATTTTATATCCCACCTTTATTATTTTTATAAATAACTCAAGGCAGCGAAACAAACCCAGATTTGTTCCTTTGGTGGGGGGCGGGGTTCTTTCTGGCCAATCATCTTGCTGAATGCCTTTGTTCAGCCCTCCTCTCTTTGTGATGGGCCCTTACATTGGGGAGAGGTGTTAGCTCCGCCTCTTCATCTTCTGAGGCCAGCAAGAACTGCCTCTCCTGGTTGCTAGGCAACACTGCTTTCCTTGCCTGCGACTCTTTCAGCTGAATCCCCTCAGGCTGATGTCTCTCCTGTAATACCTCTTCCCACCTGGAGAAGCCATCCAGAAGCCCTTAAGACAGAGCTTTCCAAACTGTGTGTGGTGACACAAAAGTGTGTCACCACACACAGCGTGGTGTGTCGCCACACCACCTGGAAGCGGCGGCGCGCGCGTGCACGGCGGCAGCGGCGCGGGATCAGTGCTTCCGCATTTTAGCGGAGGCTGCTGCTGCCGCCGCTGCCGTGCGCGTGCCGCTGCACATCCCCCCGCGCCACCGCTGTGGGCGCGCGTGCCGCCGCCACGCTGCCGCCACTGCCGCTGGTGTAACGCCAGCGGCGGCACTTTGGAAAGCCCTGCTTTAAGACAACCACAAGTGCAGAAGAAGCATGTGATAAGCCAAGGACAGTGGGAAGTTCTTAGAGAATGACTCTGTCCGGCTCTCCCCCCTGGCCCCCACTCCCTGGGGCATAAGAGGGAGGGAAGGGGAAACCCAAGCAGACTTACCAGATTCGGTTAAAGTACGATTCTAGTGTTAGAAGAAAATCTTACCAAGTTCGTTCCTGAGCCGGGAGTAAAGAAACTGACCAATTGCATGAAGTTAGGAGTTTTATTCACCCAAGAGCAAAGACAAAGCAGCAGGCTGTTAGGTGGGCGATCGCGCAAGACCCCCTTCCTACAGCACATTATATACCCTAGATTACTCACAGACCCACGTTGGGATGGCACATTCTCTCTACCCAATCAGGTCAGTTACCTTGCCCAATCAGGTCAGTTACCTTGACTCGTATGCCCCCCTCCCATCTTCCTATCCAAGCAGGAAGAGGAGTATTGAGTCAGGTCATCTTCATGTCAACTATCTTTTATCTCCTTTACAATCCTGAATGGCTATTCTGAATTACATTCCTTATGCAAGGACAAGACAACTTATCACCTTCTACAAGGGTCATTGAGGCAGGAAGGGCAGTGTGTAGTATGCAAGGACAATTCACACATTCACACATTCTTGGTGAGTCCCAGCCTCCTCAAGAATGTTGGCTTTGAGATATTTAAACTATACAAAGGAGATCTGATGTGAGGAACTTGATTTCCTGGCATGACTAGATATTCATTTCAAGATATAAAATATGTTTACAATCCAACACTAGTCTTCGGGTGGAGTCACTTTCCTGATCTAGTCTACCTTGTGGGGCTGATAGAAACGTTGAAGAAAAGGAGGGGAAATGAAGACAAATGGAAGAAAACTTTCTGAAAAATAGCAAACACAGATTGCCCCCCCCCATCCTCTCAATTACAAGTTAAATTACTTCCTTCCTTCCTCAAAATAAAAATTAGAAAAAGCAGGAGACAAGCAAAGCAATGCAATTTACCTGTACTGTTGGTTACTAGATTCCTGGCTCAAGAATATGTAGATTCTCTGTGTTGAGAAAGAAAAGCTCAGGGTAAACAAAAAAACAAACCTTAATCTCGACTCTTCCAGTGAGCAGTTAGGGTGAATTGATGTTCCTCTCTGAAAGTGGGTAATTCTTTTGCAATCCTTCAGACTTTGAAAAAAGTAACAGTAAACAGGCGAAAGTCTTTAAATCCAACAATAGGATTTAAAAAGAAAAAAGAGAAATATATATATATTTAGAAAAAAAAGACAAATTAACAAATTGATAACTTCCAAAAGTAATGAAAACCATCAAGAGATTCCACATTTTCTTGTTGCAAAGAGCCTCTCCTTAATAATAATTTAAAAAGAAAAAAACTGGTGTTTTAGAAGTGGGGTGGGCAGCTTTTGAGTCTGTTTAAGGCTTCAACACGGCTTAGGAAATGATGGCAATTCCTGCCTCCCAGCTGCTAGTTTACCAGTCGATCGCGAAATGCTGTTTTGCGGTCTTCTGGCTGCTTCCGGCTGTCCGGAGGACAGATGGGGTAATTCCTGGGGTTCTCCTTAATCCGGGGAACACTGCCTGAGCCCAGAAAAGTCCGTGTTGCTGGGTCAACCATGGAGCTCACGGAGATACGTCTCAAGTTGCCTATCCCCCACTGGAAGTTGGCTTGAAAGATTTTGAAGTTGATTGAAAATATATTTTTCTTTGCCAGGGGAAAATGTTTCTCCTTATATTTTAACTGATAATACGGCTTTGAAGATTGGACACTGGAGGGCAGCAAGTGGCTACTTTAAAAGAAATGTTTGATCTGTGGCCACAGGAGGTTTTTGAACTATTTTAACTGTTTGGTAGCATCGGTTGGTGTTACTGCAGAGGGACAAAGCCCATTGAATAAAATTGAAATTGACTTACAGGTGGGATTATAAATTAAAATTAAAAATTACAGCCTATAAGAAGGAGATGGATAAAATGGATTTACAAATGAAAGACGATCTAAAAGATACAGAAATAACAAATGAGATGAGTGATCTGGACTACTTCTTTAGACCGGACTTGCAAGAGGGTTTTCCGGGAGTTGTCATGATGGCAGTGCAAAGGGGACATGACAAAGTTGATGACGAGAATTTTGAAAGAAAAGAAGAGCGTATGAGAAGGTAGATGCTAGAACTTTTTTTTGAGAAATTTATAGATCGTTTGCAGAAAGAAGAAGGAATACAGAATCTGTTTATTTGATCAGGGTTAAAAAAGCGGGTTATTATTTTTGGGGATGTTTAATGGTTTCTTGATCGGGACTGGATGATGATGGTCATTTTTGGTAATGTTTAATTCTGGTTATTTCTGGTAATGTTTAATTGTTTTTTAAGTGGGATTGAACTTTGATTATTTGAAGAAAGGAAATAGAGGGGATTTGTTTAAATGGAAAGGAGGGACTCAGTTTGGGTGTAATTTGTCATATTTATGTTGCTATTTCTGATACCCCTTATTGGACTTTTGCTGTTTAATAATGAGGGATGAGGTCCTAGAGATGAGTTTGTAGAAATTGGGGTGAGGTATGGATTGAAGAGCCGTTTGGTTGTATTTTAAGAGATAGAGATAAGTTGTTAATGTTGACAATACTTGATGGGGATGAAGAGGGAGGTTTCTTTCTCTATTTTTTTTCTTTTTTATTTCTCTGCACTTGTTTTCTTAATTTCATTTTTTTCTTTTTTAATGTATTTTTCTAGCTTGTAGTTGTGTAAGTTTTATTTGTATAACATAAACTTTAATAAAATTATTGATAATAAAAAACAAAACTTACTCATTTACATTCTTTCTCATTCTCTCTGCTGCTTGTTGAGTCTCAAAGTAGAGAAAAGAGGATTTAATTTAATTTAATTTAATTTGGAAATGATTTTTGGATTAGAAATCCAAAATTTGGGATTCCCTTAACATAAAGCCTTTAATTGTTTGGACACAAATTACTGTAGTCCTTAATCTTATTTTATGCTTTCTACTGTCTTGACTATTGCTGTTGATATTTATACATTGCTTGGATTTAGAAAATATTGGTTGCTTTTAAAATGATATAGTATTTTAAACTGATGAATGAGACATCGAAAAATTTAACCTAATTCTATGATGCTTGTAAACTCCTTGTTTATCAACTTTGTGCCTGATTTTTGCCTCCCACTTTTTTCTTTTTAGTGGGGTTTTGGATTAGTTTGGTTTTTGGTGGGTCTTTCCTTCTTTCTAGATTCTCTGTAGTATCCAAATCAAGAAAGACACTCTTTTGTTTGCTTGTTGATTTAACCAATTTACAGTCATGTGAAAAAGTAAGTACACCCTCTTTGAGTTCAATGGTTTTACTATCAGGACATAATAAAAAACATCTGGTCCTTAGCAGGTCTTAAAATTAGGTAAATACAACCTCAGATGAACAACAACACATGACATATTACACCGTGTCATTATTTATTTTACAAAAATAAAGCCAAAATGGAGAAGCCATGTGTGAAAAACTAAGTACACCTTATGATTCAATAGCTTGTAGAACCACCTTTAGCAGCAATAACTTGAAGTAATCGTTTTCTGTATGACTTTATCAGTCTCTCACATCCTTGTGGAGGAATTTTGGCCCACTCTTCTTTACAACATTGCTTCAGGTCATTGGGGTTTGCAGGCATTTGTTTATGCACAGCTCTCTTAAGGTCCCGCCACAGCTTTTCAATCGGGTTGAGGTCTGGACTTTGACTGGGCCATTGCAACACCTTGATTCTTTTCTTTTTCAGCCATTCCATTGTAGATTTGCTGGTGTGCTTGGGATCATTGTCCTGTTGCATGACCCAATTTCGGCCAAGCTTTAGCTGTCGGACAGATGGCCTCACATTTGACTCTAGACTGTAGCTTGAATCATGTCAACTGGATTTCTGTTTTCTCAGTGGAAACGTTTCGCTCCTTATCCAAGGAGCTTCTTCAGTCTGAGCAAAGTTAGTAAGGGAATCCTTAAGATTCAAACCACCTATCTTCTCTGTCTAAAACAACCTTTGTACAGGAGGATGGCCCAACACAGGAGAAGTAACACCACAGGACCAGAGTCAGCAGTTTATCTTCTTCTAAAGGAAAAAGGACACTCATTTGAGGACATAAATGTTCACATTTTAGACAGAGAAGATAGGTGGTTTGAGAGAGGGGTCAAGGAATCCATTTATGCCAACTTGGAAAATCCTTCCTTGAATAGAGGTGGGGGCCTCAGGCACAATCTTTCCCCTATTTTCCTTCCTGCTTTGTCTTCTGTGCCTAGGAAGATTAAGACCATTTCGCAAGCTCAAGAGCAGCATGGTAATCTTAACGATCCTCCTTTAGATGATAAAGGGACTTAGAAATAAACATCTCAAATAACCATGACCTAGCCCCAGGTGCAAGGTCACACAGCCACCTAGAAACATATTTAAGGATTCCCTTACTAACTTTGCTCAGACTGAAGAAGCTCCTTGGATAAGGAGCGAAACGTTTCCACTGAGAAAACAGAAATCCAGTTGACATGATTCAAGCTACAGACAATTCCACCTGGATGACTGAGAACCTTCATAGACATATTTGACTCTAGAATACTTTGGTATACAGAGGAGTTCATGGTTGACTCAATGACTGCAAGGTGCCCAGGTCCTGTGGCTGCAAAACAAGCCCAAATCATCACCCCTCCAACACTGTGCTTGACAGTTGGTATGAGACGTTCGTGCTGATATGCTGTATTTGCTTTTCACCAAATGTGGCACTGTGCATTATGGCCAAGCATCTCCACTTTGGCCTCGTCTGTCCAAAGGACCTTGTTCCAGAAGTCTTGTGCTTTGTTCAGATGCAACTTTGCAAACCAAGCTGTGCTGCTATGATCTTTTTAGAGAGAAGAGACTTTCTCCTGGCAACCCTTCCGAACAAACCATACTTGTACAGTCTGTAGCTTGAATCATGTCAACTGGATTTCTATTTTCTCAGTGGAAACGTTTCGCTCCTTATCCAAGGAGCTTCTTCAGTCTGAGCAAAGTTGGTAAGGGAATCCTAAATATGTTTCTAGGTAGCTGTGTGACCTTACACCTGGGGTCATGGTTATATTGAGATGTATTTTTAAGTCCTTTTACCATCTAAAGGAGAATCGTTAAGATCACCATGCTGCTGTTGAGCTTGTGAAATGGTCTTAATCTTCCTAGGCACAGAAGACAAAGCCGGGAGATAGATGGGAGATAGATTGTGCCTGAGGCCCCCACCTCTATTCAAGGAAGGATTTTCCAAGTTGGCATAAATGGATTCCTTGACCCCTCTCTCAAACCACCTATCTTCTCTGTCTAAAATCTGAACATTAATGTCCTCAAATGAGTGTCCTTTTTCCTTTAAATGAAGATAAACTGCTGACTCTGGTCATTTTATCTAAATCTAAATCTACCAGACCCAAAACAGCGACAGATAGGGCTGAGACTCAGAATAAACGAAAGAACCTGGTCATTCCCTACATGGCTGGTGTGTCTGAAAAGATAAAACGGATATTTGGCAAACACCACATACCTGTATATTTCAAACCCACCAACACACTGAGACAGAGGCTTGTACACCCCAAAGATCAAACTCCAAAACACAAGAAAAGCAATGTAGTTTATGCAATCCAGTGCAGTGAGGAGTGCTCTGAACTATACATTGGAGAAACCAAACAACTTTTGTACAGGAGGATGGCCCAACACAGGAGAAGTAACACCACAGGACCAGAGTCAGCAGTTTATCTTCATTTAAAGGAAAAAGGACACTCATTTGAGGACATTAATGTTCAGATTTTTGACAGAGAAGATAGGTGGTTTGAGAGAGGGGTCAAGGAATCCACTTATGCCAACTTGGAAAATCCTTCCTTGAATAGAGGTGGGGGCCTCAGGCACAATCTATCTCCCATCTATCTCCCGGCTTTGTCTTCTGTGCCTAGGAAGATTAAGACCATTTCACAAGCTCAACAGCAGCATGGTGATCTTAACGATTCTCCTTTAGATGGTAAAAGGACTTAAAAATACATCTCAATATAACCATGACCCCAGGTGTAAGGTCACACAGCTACCTAGAAACATATTTAGGATTCCCTTACCAACTTTGCTCAGACTGAAGAAGCTCCTTGGATAAGGAGCGAAACGTTTCCACTGAGAAAATAGAAATCCAGTTGACATGATTCAAGCTACAGACAATTCCACCTGGATGACTGAGAACCTTCATAGACATACTTGTACAGTCTTTTTCTAATTGTACTGTCATGAACTTTAACATTTAACATGCTAACTGAGGCCTGTAGAGTCTGAGCTGTAACTCTTGGATTTTTTGCAATTTCTCTGAGCATTGCATGGTCTGACCTTGGGGTGGACTTGCTGGGATGTCCACTCCTGGGAAGATTGGCAACTGTCTTGAATGTTTTCCACTTGTGCACAATCTTCCTCACTGTGGAATGATGGAGTTTAAATTGTTTGGAAATGGCCTTATAACCCTTCCCAGATTGATGGGCAGCAACAATTGCTTTTCTAAGATCATTGCTGATGTCTTTACTCTTTGGCAGGGTGTTAACACAAACCTGAATGCTCAAGACCAGCAAACTCCTAAAACTTTGGCTTTTATAGAGGTGGTCACACTTGCTGGTGATCAGTTAATCAAGGGTATTTGATTAGCAGCACCTGGCTGCTACTTAGCCTCTTAGTACCTATGGAAGCAGTCAGGGTGTACTTAGTTTTTCACACATGGCTTCTCCATTTTGGCTTTATTTTTGTAAAATAAATAATGACACGGTGTAATATGTCATGTGTTGTTGTTCATCTGAGGTTGTATTTACCTAATTTTAAGACCTGCTGAGGACCAGATGATTTTTATTATGTCCTGATACGTAAAACCATAGAACTCAAAGAGGGTGTACTTACTTTTTCACATGACTGTATATGGCCGCCTGTCAGGGGAAGCAGAGAGGAGGGCGGAGCACTGGATAAGAAGCGAGCACGCAGCTCAGAGAGCCTAGCCTATTTCCCCAAACGTCAGAAGAAAGCTCCGCCCTAGGTTGAGCTGATATACTTGGGAATCTTCAGGCACTGTTAGTTTAGCAGGATTTCTGCTTGTAGGTATGCAATAAACACTAGAGACTAGATTCCTGGCCTTGGCGTGTTATTTCTGCATCTACACATGACATCAATCCTGCTAAACCAAAACTCCCATCGAAAGAGGGAGGAACACATAAACCAGAAGAATGGCTTCTCAGACGCAGGAATTGCAGCAGGCCATAATCCAGCTAGCAGCGGCCTTGACACAACACCAGCAACAAGTCGACGACCAGATTAATAACTTACAGGCGGCGATGCTTCAGCAGATGCAACAACCAGCTCCAGGGGCACAGCAGCCAGCACCAGTGGCACCACCCCCACCAGTCGTTCTGCGATCCCCAGGGTGTTTACCAGAGAAATTTGGGGGAGAGACGGCACAGCTCAGGACCTTCGTCGCCCAGTGCACCATGTTTTTCGACAGCAGACCAGCCGAGTTCCCGACGGAGAGGTCCAGAGTCATGTTCATTTTAAGTTTGCTGAAAGGCTCAGCCGCAAGATGGTCCATCCCCATGGTGGAAGCTAACGACCCAATTCTGGACAACTACCAGAACTTTATGGCCCGTTTCAGAGCCCATTTTGATGATCCAATCAGAGAGGTCACTGCCAGCAGAGAGATCCGGCGGCTCTGACAGGGGAACAGGAGAGTAGGAGCGTACATCGCAGATTTCAAACTGCTGGCAGGAGATTTGGGCTGGAATGAGGTGGCATTGAAGGATCAGTTTAAACAAGGACTGGACGAAGAGATTAAGACGGAGTTAGTGCGGCAGGGCACTCCAGCGACATTGGAAGTTAACAGTTAACAGTCGTCATAGATGCTCGATTGGAGGAGTTAAAGCAGCTTCGGCCAGGGAGAAACAGGGCAGGAACCCGACCGGCTTTTCCAGGTTTTGCTACCCCCTCTAACACGTTTGTTCCCCTGAGCGCGGAAGAACCCATGCAGGTAGGGGCCACAAGAAGGGGGCTCTCTGAAGCCGAGAGGCAAAGGAGAAGGGACAGTGCACTTTGTTTTTATTGCGGGGGGCCAGGGCACATTGCAAGGGTGTGCCCGACCAGACGCCAGGCAGCCCCGGTAAAATTTACAACCCAAGGCACGGAGCAGGCCCGCATTCCAGCCGCTTCTTCTCAGCAGTTAAACTCCAGCGGCCCCCCTTGTCAGAGCCCCGTAGGGCGGCCATCCAGCAATTAAGAAGGGCTCAGACGGCAGATCACAACCAAGATTTTTATATTGTTCCAGCCACGCTGACTACAGATTCCAAGCAACTATTACCGGTAAATGTTATGATTGATTCCGGGGCGACAACCAATTTTATAGATGGGGAAGCGGTGGAAAAGTTTCACATTTCAACTATTGCACTACCAAGCCCCATGCAGGTTGAAACCATCGACGGGCAACCTCTCAAGGCCGGCGCGATCGAACGTTGCACCCTGCCGATTCAGCTAAACATCGCAGATCACTCGGAGTGGATCCAACTGTACGTTACTGCCTCCTTGCAAGTCCCAGTCATTCTCGGGGCACCTTGGTTGAGACTTCACAACCCCAATTTGGACTGGATGACCGGAGCAGTTTCCTTTCCCTCTCAAGACTGTCGGCACCACAAATTGCAGGGCATTACCCAAGCCCAACCGGCAGCTGCAAACCGGGAAGCAGGGAAGGCTCCACTACCAACAAAGTATGGAGATTTTGCAGACATCTTCAGAGAGCAAGAGGCCACAGTGTTGCCCCCCAATAGATCTTTCGACTGTACCATAGATTTGAAGCCTGGAGCCAAAATCCCAGCGGCACGGCATTACACAATGTCCCCAAAGGAGCTAGCTATACTGAAGGAATATTTGGATACCAACCTAAAAAAGGGTTTCATTCGGCCATCGACGTCACCGGCATCCGCCCCTACCTTCTTCGTGCCTAAAAAGCCTGATCCTTTCGCCCCGGCGACACAGGCTGGCGATAAGGGACCCCCCATGCGCATGGTGCATGACTACAGCGCACTCAACGCAGTCACCGTTAGAGACCACTACCCTCTTCCAGTGATATTGGAGTTGCTAGATCGCCTGCAAAAGGCTCGCATTTTTACCAAGCTAGACCTCAGGAATGCCTACAATTTGATCAGAATAAAGCCAGGCCATGAATACTTAACGGCTTTTAACACCAGATATGGTAAGTTTGAGTATTTAGTCATGCCTTTTGGACTAAGTAATTGTGGGGCAGTATTTTCCAGGTTCATGAACCACATTTTCTCAGACTTGTTAGATAAATATGTCATTGTGTATCTGGATGACATTCTGATTTATTCTGAGGACCCCACCTCCCACATTACCTATGTGCGTAATGTTCTGCAGAGATTAAGAGAGAACAAACTGTTTGCGAAATTAGAAAAGTGCGCTTTTGACTTAACGCAATTAGACTATCTGGGATACAGGATTTCCACAGAAGGCGTAGCCGTGGATCCTGCAAAGGTCCAAGCAATTATGTCATGGAAGCCTCCCCGTAACGTCAAGGAGCTCCAACAATTTCTGGGGTATGCGAATTTTCTTCACAAGTTCATTGCCTCATATGCGGAGAAAGCGCGTCCCCTTACTCAGCTGTTAAAGAAAGACAGACGCTTTTGCTGGGGGGAACAGCAGCAAGCGGCCTTTCAAGAATTTAAACAGCTGTTTACCTCCCCACCACTCCTGAGGCACCCGAACCCTGCAAAACAGTTCCACGTCCAGTGCGACGCCTCTAACTTTGCCGTCGCCGCCATTTTACTCCAAGCGGCGGACGAAAGGGGGGAAGATTTATTACCCTGTGCCTATTTCTCTCGCACGCTGTCACCAGCAGAGAGGAATTACGATGTCTTTAACAAGGAACTGCTTGCCATAAAATCAGCTTTTCAAGAATGGAGGCATTGGTTAGAGGGAGCAGCTTTGCCAATCAAGGTTTACACAGACCATAAAAACTTAGCGCTGTTGCAGAGCTCGGGATCCCTCAACCCCCGTCAGGTCAGATGGAGTCAATTTTTTTCACACTTCGATTTTGTCATCTCGTATTTGCCAGGCAAACAAAACAAGCTGGCTGACGCGTTGTCTAGGCAGCCGCAGGACATTGCAGAACCTGACCAAGCCACCCAAGCCACGATCTTGCACCCTCAAAATTTTGAGAAGCCTCCCGAAGGGGTCCAAGTAGAGAACTTGGCAGCAGTCAGACTAGTAGACGATCTCCTTGTAAGAATCAAGGCGCAGCAGCAACAAGACCCCTACGCACGGGCTAGGCTGGATGACCTCCAGGGGGCCCAGCATGGTACACCGTCCCCTTTCACAGCGGAGGCAGGGACCCTTTGGCATAGTGGGCGGCTTTATGTTCCCAAGACCCTGAGGGAAGAAGTATTACAGCTCTGTCATGATAGCCCAACGGCAGGACACGGGGGGGTGTTCAAAACGCTGCACAGAACACTCAGAGACTACTGGTGGCCCAAGATGGCAGCACACATCAAGACTTACGTGGCCTCTTGCCACGTGTGTAGACGCGCTAAAACGGTTGCAGGGAAACCAGCAGGCCTTTTGCAGCCCCTGCCCACCCCCCACCCCCAACCTTGGGACACTGTCTCCATGGATTTTATCACTGACTTACCACAGTCACAGGGTTTCACTTCCATCCTGGTGGTGGTAGACTGCTTTACAAAAATAGCGCACTTCATTCCCTGCAAGGGCCTACCAACAGCACAAGTTACAGCACAGCTCTTTTTGGACAATGTCTTCCGATATAGAGGTATGGTTAACCACTTGATCTCAGATCGCAGTTCGCAATTTACTTCCAGGTTCTGGGGGGCGCTTTTCCAGACATTGGGGGTCAAAATACACTTGTCTTCTGCGAATCATCCTTGCAGTAATGGCGAAGCAGAGAAAACTAACCAGTTATTGCAGCAATATCTCAGATGTTACATTAACTACCGGCAGGACAATTGGCCAGAACTTCTCCCCATGGCAGAGTTCGCTTACAACAATGCAGTACATTCCTCAACCAAGATGTCCCCTTTCCAGGCTCTCTATGGCACAAACCCGAGAGTGTTGCCCCTTTCCTCACAACAATCAGCTGTGCCTGCAGCCACGGATTTCCTGGCAGAAAGACAGGCAGCCCATCACCTGTTAGCAGAGCAGCTAGAGCTGGCAAAGGCAGCCTATAAACGGAACGCAGATGAACACAGACAGGAAGGACCCCCCATATCACCAGGAGACAAGGTCTGGCTCTCTACAAAGTTTCTGCCCACTAACAGACCTTGCAAGAAGCTGGACTCTAAGTTTATTGGCCCTTTTCAAGTGATACAGCAAATAAACCCTGTGGCTTATCGTTTGCAGCTTCCACACTCCATGAGGATTCACCCGGTGTTTCACAAGTCCTTGTTAGTCAAAGATTCCCCTCCAAGTGCCTTGCGGTCGCATTCCCCCCCCCCACCTCCAGTACTGGTCCAAGGGGAACCGGAGTACGAAGTGCAAGTGATTTTGGACAACAGAAGGAGGGGCAGGGGGATTCAGTATTTAATACACTGGAAGGGGTATTCTCAGACAGAGCGCTCCTGGGAAAATGCCAAAGATGTTCACGCACCCTTCCTAGTGCATAGGTTTCATCAGATTTTCCCTCACAAGCCACGGCCAGCGCGACTCCCAGAGCTACAGCCCCCAGCTGAAGACGAGGAAGCCGACCAGCCTGAGGATTTCGTGAGTTGCCAGCAACCATTCCTGCTCCCCCCGTCAGACCCAGCGAGGGGGGAGGAGGAGGATTCGCATCCCTCCACCTCTGGTTGCCAGCTCCCAGGAGGGGGGAGGGAGAACCTTTCTAACGATTTAGCTGTTTTTCAGGAGGTGCCAGCTGCACCCGGACTATCAGATCAAACAGAGAGACGCGAGCCTTCCCCCGACATTCCTTTCCTGGATGACCTCCCTTCACTGCCCAGCTCCCAGGAAGAGGAGCAGATAGACACTTTTTCACACGGGATCCTGCCCGGCACCAAGGACGAACGGGGGGAGGGAGTTGCTATGGAGTTTTTGGATGGGGAGGGGGGTGGTGTCAGGGGAAGCAGAGAGGAGGGCGGAGCACTGGATAAGAAGCGAGCACGCAGCTCAGAGAGCCTAGCCTATTTCCCCAAACGTCAGAAGAAAGCTCCGCCCTAGGTTGAGCTGATATACTTGGGAATCTTCAGGCACTGTTAGTTTAGCAGGATTTCTGCTTGTAGGTATGCAATAAACACTAGAGACTAGATTCCTGGCCTCGGCGTGTTATTTCTGCATCTACACACGACACCGCCCTTTTCAACCATGAGTGAGGGTGACATACTCAGAGATAAAAAACAAAGTACAATAAAACAATCCATATAACCAAGGCCCAGGGCTGAGAAAAATAGGATGATTATTCTGGAGAGAATAAAGAGAAAGAATAAATAAATAGTGAAAGAGCTACTTTGTTCTAGCACTCCAGCAAGGTCTTCCTCTCCTTCCAGGCTCCCAATTCATTTTGTTGACATTCAGACTCACATTGCTCAAGACATTCTCCTGAAAGGTTCTCTCCCACGGCCTTTATCTTCAGGTGGCATGCCTTGAATCCTTGCTGGGTCCTTGCCAGTGTGTGCTAACCAACTTTCCTCCCACCTTAAGTAAATAAAGGGAACCACAAGTAAATAAAGAACCACCCCATAGAAGCATATGCAAAGCATACAAGGCAGAAGGATATTTAACCCATGGCAATCAACTAAGTACACTTCTATAAAACCCCTGACCTCATGGTGTTACCGAATATATTAATGAAACAACTGCAACTCCAAAACCAAACTTGGAGAACTCCCACAATGCAACATGCCAACCTGAAGCTACACATATTGGTCACCGTTGGAAAGGAACCTTTGGTAAAGAAGAGGGCCAGTAGTCTCTAGTGTTTCAAAAATCAGATTATTCCATTTGAAATCAGACCCTGTCCATATCTCGGTCTTGGCCCTTATCTGATTTTGGGAGTATGGCTTGGCATGTCACTCAAAGGATATGTGAGGTCCTAAGTGGGAAAGAAAACCATGCATCCCGGTGCAAAAACATATAAATTATGCCATTGAACAAATGGCCGCAAAGTTCTAATTCTCTGAAATTTAAATTGGGCCCATAGATGTTCCATGGAATTGCCATAATAGGATTTTCATCCTACACGTGCCCATTTTCTTCAAGGATTATTATTCATGATAAGAAAAAACAGGTCACTGTAGAGAATTAAAGCACAAGACAAGAGAAATGTGTTATAGAATGGGGTATGATAAGCTCTCATTTGCTCTTCCGTTCCTTTTTAAAATGCTGCAGAGATGGAGAAATGATAAGCAATTGAGTTGGGGTTCAAATGACTAATATTCTCATATGGATCTCTTTGGCAATTTTATATCGGTCCCTAAAATTGTACTTTGATGTTTGGTTTGTTTCTAATTTCTGATTGTAGGAAAGTTGCATTTATCTAAAACATAGCTTTCCAAACTGTGTGTCGTGACACTTTAGTGTGTCGCAACACACAGTTTAGTGTGTCGCGAAGCGGCGGTGTGTGTGTGTGCGTGGTGGCAGCAACAACGGCAGCAGCGCGCCATCAGCGCTTCTGTGTTTTAGCGAGGCCGCCGCCGCTGCTGCCACCACCATGCACGCTGCCGCGCGCCGCTGCTGCCACCGTCGCTCTGTCGCCAACGGCAGCAGTTTGGAAAGCACTGATCTAAAATATAAACATTGGGAGAAGTGTACCAAAATGCATATACATAGTACAAATATCCACTCACTCAAAAATAAAAACATCCCCCCCTGCCAATATAGGTAGAAAGAGGATAAAAAACTTAAGATAGGAAAAAGAAGACACTGAATGAAACTCCAATCAATGGATGCAGCCTCACCGTTTCAGGAAGAGGAACAGAAAGAGGAACAGGAACGGGATGTTTAATGTGTTAATGTTTTTCTTAAAGTTAATGTTTCTCCAGGAAATATGTTTCCTGGATGTTTCTTTTAATGCCTTAATGTTTGTCCAGGAACAGGAGAAAACATTAGAAAGTACAATTTCACTCCCTTAGGCAAGACTTAGCACATAATAATCTGAGGGCACAAATGGGATTGGATCAGAGAAGAAATCCAGGGTGATGAATGAAGGGGAAAGGGGTGTGTGGCCAGCCATAAGGTAAAAAGTACTTGTGGATCTTGGTCTTTGGATGGAAAAGAAAGGGAGAAAGGGCTTGGTCCTTCTGTGGATGAATTATTAGGTTGAACTCACAAAAGCAGATTGCTTGCAATTGCCAGGAATTGATTGTTTACCAAAGTGGGCGCCGCCCATAATAACTTCCAGTATAAGTGGAGGCTTCAGGTGGCCTTATCCCCAGCCCTACTTCAGAGGGAAAGGAAGACAGAAGCAACACAAAGATGCAAGTCAAAGTGGTGGCTATTTTCCTGGCCTTCTGCCTGCTCACCTTGGGAGGCACCAATGCTGCACCTGGGGTAAGGAGGGACTTGGCTGATTGAAGGGCAGAAGGGATCGTATGAACATGATGGGGATGGCGATCTACCATGCAGATAAACATGGGCCTTGGTCCATTGGCTGAACTAGTTGACAGTTTTGGAGACATTTGTGAGCAGTGTGTTTCACAGCACAGAGATTAGCATATGGGACTTGGCACAAGAACAGGGGGGATATTTGGACAGGCTGGCAGCCTTGAAATCACATGCGTATCACATAGAAATAGTACAGCCTAGAAAGGATCACCTCATCTGCTCTTTCTGTAACTGTGGTCTACTGAGTGTTATCCATATTGACACCCACTTTGCAGAAATCAGGTCTTTGGAGCTCTAGCTTCATTGATCTGACATTAAATATTCCAGGATTGAGGTTCTTGCATTCACAACCAACTCCACTGAGCGCCACTGTTTCTAGGAGTTTGCAGCATGGAGATAGACTAGTGGTAAACTCTTCCTTTCCTAGAGGTTTGCAGCAACTAATAGAGGACCATAGAAGGATCCCTCATACTTGATGAGACTAAAGCCTACTTCAGGTTTTGAAGTGCTCTTATTTATCCTACTAAGGGAAGCCCTAGATCATAGCTTTGCAAACTGTGTGCTGCGGCAGTGCACACCCCCACCCCCGCGCACACACTTTGGAAAGTACTACCCTAGATATTTGCCCTGAAGTCCCCTAGGATGGCATGACTGTCTATCTCAATGGCCAGAGAAGGTGAGCCACAAGATGGCATCCCCATTAATCCTTATCAGTTTGTTGACATGCTTGGGAAGGAGAGAGGAATAGTCAACTGCTCTAAGAAGAGGGAGAAAGAAGAAGGATGAGAAGGACCAGGAGTCCTGGAGAGATTCGAGTAGCACATCTGTCATAGCATTGGATTTTAATTTTCTCTTTTCATTGTTCTTTTTCTTTTCTTTTCTTTTCTTTTCTTTTCTTTTCTTTTTTTCTTTTCTTTTTTCTTCTATGATATTGTTCTTAAAGTTTGATTGTGAGCTGCCCAGAGTTCTGGTTTTAAGATGGGTGGTCACATAAGTATTTAAAATAAAGAAGTAAATAGTGCTCAGGGGGATGTCTGACAGTGACCCAAGTAATGATCCTTGCTGTGGCTTAGATGTTTGTTCATCTAGCTGTGCAGCACCGTTCCTGATTAGCTCCTCCTCCTTTCTTGATATGTGAACCCTTTTCATTGAAATGCCAATAAATAGTGGGTTCTTCTCTGTATGCAAATCACAAACTTAACATAGGGGTGATGACCAAAAATCTGTCAGAATTTTAATGAAAATTAACCAAATTCACAATTTCTGAACAGATGCCTGGAGTCCGCTTACCTTCTATTATCCTTTTTCCTGCAAAGAGAAAAAAAGTTCTTTATTATTTATATAAATTAAAACAGGACATGATATGTATTCAAGAAACTCATATTCAGAAAAAAGACATCAAATATTTGGTGAACAAAAAATTGGGTATTGAATTTATATCTGCAAATGAAAAAAAAAATGGAGTAGTAATCTATGCAAAGCCCCATCTAAATCCTAAATTAATAAAATCGGATGAAAGTGGTAGATATATGATAATTGAAATAGAAGTACAGGGATCTAAAATGTTAATAGTGGGTATCTATGCACCAAATGAAAACCAAAATAAATTCTATAAAGATCTAATGAGTGAACTATCTGCTTTTTCACATAATCACTGGTGTATATTAGGAGATTGGAACGGGGTGACTACCCCAATTATAGTTAGAAAATCTGAGAAGCAAATTAAAAACAATCAAGGGAAATGACCCCAATCCTTTTTTAACCTAATAGATAATCTAACACTCGTAGATGCTTGGAGGCACAAAAATGGAAAAGTAAAAGATTTCACTTTTTATTCGGACAGATTCAAGTCATTTTTTGAGAATCAATATGATTTGGATTTCACTAAACTTAGCTAATAAAATTACAAATGTTAATATCCTGCCCAAAACTTTCTCAGACCACAACCCAGTTAATATTTCATTAAAATTAAATCAAAAAAGCTACAAATGGAAACTAAATGAAGATATTTTTAAAAAAGAAGAATTGGTAGAAGACTGTAAAGAAAAATTAAAAGAGTTTTTTGAAATAAATTTAAATAATGAAGTTGACGCCAGTACTGTTTGGGACACTAGTAAAGCATACATGGGAGGATATTTTATGTATTTAAACAGAAAAATGAAAAAGACAAATCAACAGAAATTTCAAACAATTCTGGAACAAATTAAAATAAAGGAAAAAGAATTACAAGAAAAACCTTCAGAACATAAAATAAACCACCAAATTAAAATATTACAACAACAAGTAAACATGATTACACTTAAAGTAATTGACATGAAATTGAGATACGCCAAACAAAAGAACTTTGAATATGCAAATAAGACAGGCAGATGGCTGGCCTATAAATTAAGAAAGGATAGGGGGAAAAAAATCACTAAGATTCGAGAAAACAACACAGATCTGGTTGATAACGCAAACATTCAAAAAGCATTCGAAAACTATTTCTCTAAATTATATGAAAAACAAGAAATTGCACCAGAGAAAATAGATGAGTATTTGATGAAACATAAGATTATTAAATTGACTCCCAACCAGAAACTAATTCTTAATGGGGCTATATCAACGCAAGAAATTGTAGATGCAATTAAAAAATTGAAATCAGGAAAAGCTCCAGGACCAGATGTAATTACAGCAGGATATTACAAATGTTTTATTGACCAAATTATCCCCCCATTTAAAGAATTGGCAAATTTGATTCTGACCGGAAGACTAATTCCTAAATCGTGGACGGAAGCTAACATTGTTTTAATTCCTAAAGAAGGTCAAGATACATCACTCTGCCAAAACTATAGACCTACAGTATATCACTATTAAATAATGATTATAAACTATTTACATTAATCCTAACAGAAAGACTGAAAAGAGTTATGCAGGAAATAATTAAACAAGAACAAAGTGGCTTTCTTCCGAAAAGACAAATAAAAGACAATATTAGAAATATTTTAGATGAAATAGAATATGCCCAGGCTCACAACGAAAAAGAAATATCCCTACTATTCCTAGATGCAGAAAAAGCGTTCGATAATTTGAATTGGGATTTCATGCTCAAAACTTTAGAACATATGGAATTCGGTACCCCCTTTAAAACAGCAGTAAAAACAATATACACAACTCAGAAAGCGAAAATTATAGTTAATGATGAATACACAAAAGTATTTAAAATTGAAAAAGGAACAAGGCAAGGATGTCCACTTTCACCTTTATTATTTATATTAATATTGGAAATTCTTCTCAATGATATTAGAGATGAAGAAAAAATAGAAGGGATTAGGATCAAAAAAGAAAGCTTCAAATTAAGAGCTTTTGCTGATGACATATCATTAACAATACAAAATCCAATAAAATCTATTGAATATTTAATGAAAAACATACAAGAATTCAGAAAATTGGCAGGTCTCAAAATAAACATAAAACAAAAATGATAAATATAAATAGAAAAAATCAAGAAACATTAGAAAACAAAACAGGATTTAAAAACATAAAGAATACAAAATATCTAGGAATAATAGTGTCTGCAAAAGATTTATTTTATTTTATTATTAAACTTCTGTCACCGCACCATCTCCCCCAAAGGGGACTCTGGGCGGTTTACAAACATAAAGATTAAAATTCTATTATAAAATATAAAAATACAATGTACAACTACTTATTATTATAAATTAAATAGAAAATCCAAGAGGGCGATCTTAACCTAATACCAACATGATCTTAAAAGGGCTCTAAGACACCAACCATACCCATGAGGAGCTATTCCTATTCCCGTCCCATGTGAGGCAGCAAAATATAATGATTTATTTCAAAATAATTATGTAAAACTTTGGAAGGAGATCAAACAAGACTTGGAAAGATGGGGAAAGTTACATTTATCTTTGATGGGAAAGATTTCAACAATCAAAATGAATGTATTACCTAGATTATTATTTTTATTCCAAACAATACCAATATTAATTACAGACAATACCTTTCATTTATGGCAAAAAGACTTATCAAAATTCATATGGCAAGGAAAAAAGCCAAGAATAAAATATAAACTACTACAAGATACCAAAGAAAGGGGAGGATTAGGACTCCCAGATTTAAAATTATATCATGAAGCATGTAGTCTTATGTGGATAAAAGAATGGGCTACATTAGAAAATTATAAATTGCTACTTTTGGAAGGTCACGATTTAAAATTTGGCTGGCATGCCTATCTCTGGTATGACAAAATTAAAGTAAACAAAATATTTAATAATCATTGTATAAGAAGAGCCCTAATAAAAACATGGAATAAATATAAGAAAAGATTACTACCAAATATGCCTTTTTGGCTATCCTCCCAAGAAGCTTTCACTAGAAAAGAAAGTTCTGATAGATGCAAATGGTTCAGATACAAAGATTTAGTATATTATGAAGGAGACAAATTAGAAATAAAAACAAGAGAAGAATTGGAAAAAAGTGATTACCAAAGTAACTGGTTTATTATCCTTTTTCTCAACTGTGCCAGCGTAGTTTCCATTGAAATGAATAAAAATGAGCATCTGAAATGCACACAAACATTTGGGGAATTGATTGTTAAAAAAGTATGTTTATTAGAAAAACTGCATTCATATACAATTAGGAGAAATATATATTAAAATGTATGTGATATAGAAACGATTCACCAGTGCCTTCTTCTGGGACTTGTTTTAGTTTCCCCGTCTGGCTATAAACCCTGGTGGTCTCCCCTCCAAAGAGTAACCAGGCAGGATCCTGCTCAACCTCTGCTGTCATTTCGTATGTCTGTCAAATTCTCCGATATTCACAAAACATGAGGATCTTGGTCGTGCTTTTTCCAAATCTTCAGGGAAAGAAAATAAAACCTCTGTTTATTCTACTTTGCAGAATGGAGGCAGACAAGCCAGGGATGAATTTGTACATGGAGTAAGTACTCAGAATAAGTGTATGTATGTATGTATGTATGTATGTATGTATGTATAATTTAAATTTATATATTTTAAATTTAATATTTAAAAATTTATTTTTAAAAAACAAGTTAAAACTTAATACAAACAAATATAAAGAATCTTTTTGAAGATGAAAAATCTTCAGTAGCTGAACATGCTCTCAAGCAAACGGGACACAAAATCCTATTTGAAAACACAGAAATACTGGACAACACCAAAAGCCACTACACCAGATTATACAGAGAAGCCATTGAAATTCACAAACACCAGCACAGTTACAATAAAAAAAGAAGAAAGTCTAAAAATTAGCAAAACCTGGCTACCAGTCCTGAAAAACACAGCCTGCAAAAGGTCAACGAACTCAGTCCAACCACCAGGACATGGGAATACTTCTAACAATGAACATGCTAATCACGCTCAACAGCCACTCGTTAACATTTCAACACAACAAAAAACCCCACCTAATCTCCTATAATCTTAGCTCTATAAATAGAAAACAAACATTGCCAAACATTACCATTCTACCTGAGCACAGAAAGAGCACTTCTGTCTGTGCTCCTGCCCTCTGAAGATGCTGGCCACAGATGCTGGCGAAACGTTAGGAACCACAACTTCCAGAACACAGCCACACAGCCCGGAAGACCCACAACAACCAGTGAAGGAACTCATTCGCAGTACATGCTTTACTGAGTTATGGCGGCGAATGATATACAGGTAGTCCTCAATATATGACTGTTTGTTTAACAATGGTCGGAAGATATGACGGCCTCAGAATGGGTGCTTTATGGCCTGTAAAGCACTTCTGAGCATTGCAAAATGCAATACCCCCCACGGTCACATGATCGCTTTTCCGGCGGTTGCAGCATCCTGAGGTCACGTGATTGCGTTTTGTAAAATTTTTTTATAGTTTTACGGCAAAAATGCCCATTGGGGAAGCTGGATTCACTTAACGTCCCAATTGTGGTTGTACATCCAGCACTACCTGTATGTCTCATGTGAACAATAAAACTGTGTTAATCAATTCAGTAAATTAACCACAAAAGGTTTAGATTTAGTCCCAAATAGCCAATCTCTCTTCTTGTTGTTGTTGTTGAAGTTTTATTTTAAAAATTACAATATGCATTTTCTCCTTCTGTCATGTTCGTCTAACTTTATTCAAGGAATAAAGCCACAGTAGCTTTGTCAGATTAGAGAGACATTGGGACCACTGTTCACTGACATAAGATTGAAACTTTAGGGTCACTCTTAATTTCACTTTGTGTTCTTTCCATTTTATATTTCAGAACATTAATTCTGGAGCTTTTGGAGGGGTATGTATTAGCAAATGTACAGATGTTCTGAGCAGTTTTGAGGAGAACTCAGAATTCAATGCTAGGATTCCAAAAACATTCAACATTTCGAGAATATGAGAGATGACACGTCTATTCCTCCTGAGTGAAACTTTCCTTGGAGAGAACGTTGCAAGAGAGGAACACACGGAGTTCAAAGTTGCAAATGCTCACTTTAGTCTACGTGATAAAATGGCATCTCAACTTCCCACTCTTAACTAGGCGGGGAGGGCAGAATCAGCATCTACAATGAGTTTTTATTTATGTTATTTATTTATTTATTTTTATCCCGCCTTTATTATTTTTATAAAAAACTCAAGGTGGTGAACATACCTAACACTTCCTCCTCCTATTTTTCCCACAACAACAACCCTGTGAGGTGAGTTGGGCTGAGAGACAGTGACTGGCCCAAGGTCACCCAGCCGGCTTTCATGCCTAAGGCAGGACTAGAACTCTCAGTCTCCTGGTTTCCCATTGGCTCCTTCCTAGGTCTGAGAGACAGGGACTGGCCCAAGGTCACCCAGCCGGCTTTCATGCCTAAGGCAGGACTAGAACTCTCAGTCTCCTGGATTCCCATTGGCTCCTTCCTAGGTCTGAGAGACAGGGACTGGCCCAAGGTCACCCAGCCGGCTTTCATGCCTAAGGCGGGACTAGAACTCTCAGTCTTCTGGTTTGGCATTGGCTCCTTCCTAGGGCTGAGAGAGAGGGACTGGCCCAAGGTCACCCAGCCGGCTTTCATTCCTAAGGCGGGACTAGAACTCTCAGTCTCCTGGTTTGCCATTGGCTCCTTCCTAGGGCTGAGAGAGAGGGACTGGCCCAAGGTCACCCAGCCATCTTTCATGCCTAAGGTGGGACTAGAACTCTCAGTCTCCTGGTTTGCCATTGGCTCCTTCCTAGGGCTGAGAGAGAGGGACTGGCCCAAGGTCACCCAGCCGGCTTTCATGCCTAAGGCGGGACTAGAACTCTCAGTCTCCTGGTTTCTAGCCCAGCACCTTAACCACTAGACCAAATTGGCTCTGCTGGGTGCCTAAATTTTGGAAGTTCTAAAAGGTACCAAGTGATGGCCCTATTCCTCTTTGCTCCTCTCTCCCGAAATGTCTGTGTAAATGAAGTGGATATTCCTCAAAGCCGGTCTAGAGTGGTTTTTCAAAGGCAGCTGACCCCTGGGAGCCACAAAGCACTAACATGTCCTCTTTTGCTGTATTTTCAGAATAGCGGAGCATTTGGTAACAACCAGTTTGGAGGTGGCAGCTTCAATAACAATGGCGTAAGTGTTGGGGAATGCGTTTTGTCTTCCTAGAGAGAGAGTAGGATCCAACTTGTCAAGGAGTAAAAAGAAAAGGTTTGTAATTTTAATAGGAAGAAGGCTTATTTATAGGAAGGAGGAAGAAAAGCCTGGTATCTGTGGCTACATCCTAGCAAGGAGATTCAAGAGGAAGGTGTGCCTATCTGTGCTTGCCTAGGAGACAAAGGCAGGAAGGAAGAGAGTCTCAGAATGGCTATCACGTAAATGGAGACTAGGTAGGGTAATAAAATAAAGAGGGAACTCCAAGGGACCTGAGTCTCTATCTATATCCTGTTCCTCCTAGTGGTCAATAGAATGTGAATGGTTAAGAGACAGTGTTGTGTTTTAAAGAGAACCGTGCCCCGGTCATAAAGTGTGACATCATGTCACCATGCCAAATTACGATGGCAGTTGCAGCAGTTCTGGTTGCCGTCATTAAGCAAATTCTGCACGGTCATTAGGCGCAATGTCATGTGATCGCCATTTGCTGCCTCCTGCTGGCTTGTTGGAATCTGGCTAGGAAGGTTGCAAAAGCTGATCACATGACCGTGGGATGCTGTGACATCATAATTGTGAGCTGGTTGCCAAGCAGTCATGTTGTGATCACGTGACCACGGGGATGTGACAGCAGCAACTACAAGGAACTCCTGTAACTCCCCCACTTCAGCGCTGTTGTAACTTTGAAGGTTTTGTAAGCTTGTATAATTCTGAGAGAGCCAGTTTGGTGAAGTGGTTAAGGCACCAGGCTAGAAACTGAGAGATTGTGAGTTCTAAAGTCATCTGGGTGGCCTTGGGCCAGTCGCTCTCTCTCAGCCCAAGGAAGGAGGCAATGGCAAACCACTTCCAAAAATCTTGCCAAGAAAAGTGCATGGACTTGTCCAGGCAGTCTCTGAGAATTGGACACAATTGAACAGATTAAAAAAAAATTCTGAACCTCTCTCTTAAGGACTTAATTCTGCTTCCTACTGCTGAGATCCCTATAGGGAGCAGGAAACAGCATAGAAGAATATAACAACTTCCTTGTTGAAACAGGTCAGGAGTCAATCTGATTAATATTCTAAATTCTATTTATATATTTTTAGATAAATGATAGATAGATGATAGATAGATAGATAGATAGATAGATAGATAGATAGATAGATAGATAGATTCTGATTCTAGTGGGAAGTTCCCAATCAGATTTGGTCATTTGTCCCCGGCATCAACAGCTTCAAGCCGTATAACCTGCACAACCACCATATTCTTATCTAAGATACTCCAGATGTTACCAAGTCCTTCCTTCTCTATAAATGAGAAAGGAATCCAGTAATCCTTGTGTATAGATCTTCTTGTTGATAATGATGGTGATGATTGCTTATTGAGAGTCTCATGATATTTAAATTGTTAAGGATGTTTTGTTTTCTTCTTTACAGTAAAAAAAAACCTACCAGCAGAGTTCCAGATGCCCTCTGCTCAGACGTTTCGCCAAGGATATCATTGCTGAGTCAAATTATTCTTTTTACTCGGTGTTGAACTTTTCTCTGCTACTGACTATACAAAAGCTTCTTCTTGCAAATAAAGAAACATGACCTTGCATAACAGTTGTGTCTCTATTACCTCCTTAATCCATCTACAACCCAGTGGATTAAAAGCGTCCTGTGGATTGATCCTAAAGCTAAACCAATACCTTTCTTCCCAAATGAATTGGGCACAAAGTCATCCATCAAAGATTTGGGGAACTCATAGCCCTTAATTGGGTTAGAGGGGGAAGAAAATGGTGTCAATTGACTCAGTGAATTAACCCCGAGAGGATTAGGTTTAATCTGAAATAGACTCTGTTTTGTTTGGGATTAAACTAAGTCCTCCAAAGAAATCTGGTATATTATTCCTAGTGCTTCCCTGAGGTTTGACTATCTGTTCTGACATCTTAGAGCAGGTCCATGTCCTAAAGTAGTTCTGTGAAAATGGAGTCTCTGGACATATCTTGGCTCTCTGATTGTTTTGGTTCTCAATGCTCCCTGTAATCCTTTGGGTAGAAATTGAAAAAAAGGCCTGAAATATTAGAGCTACAGGATCCAAAGGCTTTCCAGCCCTAATTATGGGTTATTTGAGAAAAACGTACCCAGCAGAGAACCATCAAAGTACATTTAAATACTGGTAGTCCTCAGTTAACGACAGTAATTAGGCACGGGAACTCCATTGCTAAGCGATGTGGTCATCACATGAGCACATCGACTTACAACAGCAGTTCTGGCAGTTGCAGTTGTGGTCGTTAGGCACAACATCACAATTGCCATTTTTGACCTCCTGCCAGCTTGTGATGGAATGTCTCTCTGAGGGAGAAAGCGGTGTGATGGAGATTGCGGGAGAGGAAGGAGGGGGCGCTTTCCAGGGTGAGAAGCACTTTAATAGCCTGGAAGTCCTTGGGCAGCCATACAAGAGGATCAGGCCGGACCTGCCTTAGCCTGCTTGGGGTTTTTTCCCAGTGAACTTTTCAGTGTGGCTTAGTTTGGCAAGATTCTGTGTAAGGTAGAGAATAAAGATTTAGAGCTTATCTCTGAGGCTTAGTGTTGTTCTCCATCTAACCACGACACAGCTTCCCCATTGACTTTGCTTGTCGGACGCCGGCAGTGAAGGTCACAAATGACGGTACACTGTGAGGTCTGGCCGTAAGTCTCCTCATTCAGCGCCATTGTAACTTCAAAAGGTCAATGGTCAAGGACTACCTGTGTAAGTCAAACAACAGCCTATATATTTTTACCTCTCTACACACCTAATATGCTTCCTGATGTTTGATGGGGCCAAGCAAGGAGTCCTAGAATGCGGAGTCTGCAAAATCTCTTGCAATAATGTAGAAACAACTGGAAAAATGAATTAAATATAAAATGCAAAACAATATATGCAAAAAAAATGGAAAGAAAAAAAGGCTGCAAAGAAAAATCTTAAGAACCAGCAGCCTCCAACTACACGTAGTAGAATAGATACGTACTTAACAGTGGCGTAGTTTTTAGTACAAGTATGGCAGAAACACCACTTGCGTATTTGGGCAATTAATGACCTTTGAAAATGGATTAGGGCATTGGAGTGTTCCTGTTTGTTGTTTGGACTCTGTTCCTGAGTGTTCCAAGTCATTGTTGGTTGAACAGACCACCATTCGCTGTGTTTGCACAATACGGTAGATTTTGTCTAGGCAATGTTTTTTGCAGATATCTATTGAGGTCAGCTTCCTATTCTCTGCAGTAAGAGATAAACATGAGGTCTTAAAACCTGGCTTTTCCAGCAAATGTGGGGATCCCACGGGGAGCCTGTGAGGTGGTTGTACTATGTTGGTGACTGTTATTCTCTTGCAAGCTTGGTCTTTTATGTTTTATTTGTGTTTAAGTGTTTTACTGATCATTACATGGTTTTAATTGTTTTGCTGTGGTTGTATGCTGCCCAGAACCACCTTCTGTGAGATGGGTGGCTATCTAGATTTGCTAAATAAATAAATAAATAAACACTATAAACCATGGTTTATCAGTCCCTTGAGTTGGATTTTGTACCATATGCCGAACCAGAACCACACACATCACAGTACTTTCAGACTTGCAAGATTCTGTTAATGTTCTTTACAAGAAAGTCGAATTAGCTTACAGTATCTGGTCGTGTTTCCTGTTTGGTCTACCTGGGAAGGCTGAGATCAGTCTTGCAAGTCTGAAAGTACAATACTCCCGCTGTCTCCTTTACAACCTGAGAAACTAGGGAGGGTCCCTCCTGATCCTCTTGCCCCACCCGCTATCCAGCTGTGGGCTGTGCTGTCTTTTATCTGACCGTTCCCTAGGCAGTGTCTCTTGGCCCCGTCTCCCAAAGTCATTCCCACATACCATTACCCCATGGCAACAGCCAAACTGCTGCACTCAGGTGGGAAAGAACGAGAGCTTAGCCCCCCTGCCAGGTAGATGGCCCTGCAGAAAGTGGCCCAGCAGTAGATGGTCCTGCAGTCTTCAAATGCCCCAGGGCTGATGCCAGGCTTACAAGACAGAGGAGGGTTCTCATGTAGGCTGTTGTTGTGGTTGAGGCTTAGCAATTTTTAAGCCTTGAAATTATGAAAGGACAAGAATGGATGCTTCTGTTACTTTATTGTCACTGAAAGCTTCCTAAACCCAGGAGAAAGAAGCGAACAGTCACTACTCCCGCCACCACTACTGCTTTTCGGTACATTTCATGAGGTGAGTTATCGCTTCTAATCAGAAGGAAAGGAGGATCTTGTCCAGCAGCCTTGTCTTTCTTCCAGCGTCGGCAGCACCTGGAAGAGCAGAAGGCTCAGCGGGCACAACTCAGAGGGCACAACAAACACAATGGGGCAAATGCAGTCCACGTCTTGCTCAAGACTCCAATGGAGATGAAGGCCTTTTTCCATGAGCCCACAAAGTCCCCAGATGATGGTTCTGTTTGCATTTTAAAGCATTTAGGTGGGGAGAAGGGGTGGGCAAGCTCACCCCAGAAGTGGCCCCTGCCTGTTTCTGTGAAGCCCTGGAACACCCACCCCAGATATTAAAAATATTCATGGGCCATTAAAATTTGAGTCAGGCAAAACCAGCAGGAAAAAAAACCACTAACAGAATCTGGGCAAAGGATCACTCTAAACCAGGTGCCAACACTCATGGGCATCTGATTGAAGAAGCAATGACATCAAAATGATATCTTGTGTGTCATGATTTCATTGGTTATGCAGTTCATATTATTTGTAAGATGATGATGATGTCATGATGCATGTGACATCATTTACCCAGCACCCACCACTGTCCCACTCCTGCAGACATTCAGGCCAACACCATGGAAATTGGAGGTTTCAACTCAAACTTTACCTTCAGGAAGAAAAGATAGAAAGTCATTGGATATGAATGTTTGGAAACTGATATTGTGTTAGAAAACTTACCAGCAGTGCTTATTCTTGGTAGTCACCCTCTGCCACTTCTTCATGCTAGAGAAATACAGACATTAGATGATTAGATTAGATTAGATTAGATTAGATTAGATTAGATTAGATTAGATTAGATTAGATTAGATTAGATCCAGAGGAACAATTAAACAGCACAATATACCCTAATCAAGGAACTATTAACTCAGTCAATCAACCAAGCAGCAAACAACAGCCCAATCAAAGAAGTACCAAGGAGAGAACAACACCCCCACCAACACAAGCAGGACAAGCCATGGGATATAAAGAGAGAGCAAGTCCCACTCCCTTTTCGCACTGAAGATGTTGCCTAGCCTGGCAATGAAACGTCTGCAAGACAACAACAAGGCTGAGAGAGCACCAAGGACTCCACAGACGTTAGTCCATCCTGATACTTATCTATGATCAGACAAACTTAACTTTCAATAACAGCTTAATAGCAGTTCAGTCATGCTGGTTAGACATGCTGGGAATTGAAATGCCAGCAGATCAGCATAGTGCCAAACTGGGGGAGGGGAATGCAATAAACCACGTCAGCAACTTGCTACCCAACTGGGTTTGCTCAACATACTTAACGAGGTCAGCTAAAGACCTAGTGCAGAGCTTTCCAAACTTTTCATGTTGGTGACACACTTTTTAGACAGCATCATTTCGCGACACACTCTTGCAGCAGGGCATCATTTCACAACACACTCTTACAGCAGGGCACAAGGCAGGCACTAGGACCTGTGTGGAATCACAGCAGGTTTGGAGGCAGCAAGGCACAAGGCAGGCACTAGGACCTGCGCGGAATCCTGGCAGGGCAGGTTTGGAGGCAGCAGGGCACAAGGCAGGCACTAGGACCTGCGCGGAATCCTGGCAGGGCAGGTTTGGAGGCAGCAAGGCACAAGGCAGGCACTAGGACCTGTGTGGAATCCTGGCAGGGCAGGTTTGGAGGCAGCAGGGCACAAGGCAGGCACTAGGACCCGCACGGAATCCTGGCAGGGCTCGGAGGCAGCAGCAGCCGCGACACACCCAAACACTGCAGCCGACACACTAACGTGTCCCGACACACAGTTTGGAAAGCTCTGACCTAGTGGCTGCATTCACAGCATAGGCTACAATTTGGGGGTTGTTTTAAACATTGGTTTGGGTTTTTTTGTGGTATAGCAGAGGATCCAAACAAGAAGCAGATACTGGATTGATAGAAGAAATGGGCCACCTTTGGACTTAGCCCCTTTTCTTACCTGAAATCCTTTCCCCTTTCCCTTTCCTCTTCCTTTTCCTTTACGTTGTCCTTCTTCTCCTCCTTCTCCTTCTCCTTCTCCTTGTCCTCTTCCTTTTCCTTTTCCTTTTCCTTTTCCTTTTCCTTTTCCTTTTCCTTTTCCTTTTCCTTTTCCTCTTCCTTTCCCTTTCCCTTTTCCATGGCCTTGTTCATTTTGCTCTTCTTCTGGTAGTTCAGGCTAAAAAGCAAACAGGCATGTCTATCCATTTGCAGTGAGATTTGGAGCTTGTCTGAAATGGGACACAGCTTCTTCCTGGGCAGAGAGCCCCACGTGGCCTTGCCATGGTGCACACAGCAGTGCCTTCCAAAGGGCAGTGGGGCCAAGGCAAAAGCAGAATGTGATATCATTTTATTTACATCTAAGTGTGATTAAAAATAAATATAATAATAAATATGATTGCTCTCTAGTCAGGGAATTTGACCACTTTCCCCTTTATTTTAAAACTGACAAAATACGGCAAGTAGCTTTGGGAGACTCTGGGGGCCATCTCCAAGACACTTCAGGGTGGCATTGGTCTCCCATTATGCCCTTCTGACTTATCGTCTTGGGAACCTTTCTCCAACTTACTGTTTTCCAGGTGTGTTAACCTACAAGTCCCACCCCCCTCCACAGTGGAGGCAGCCGATCCAACATCTCTGGAAGATAAGCAGATTGGGAAAGGCTGGTTTTCATTATCTAATGCAGGGCTTCCCAAACTTTTGCCGTTGGTGACACACCAACTGCCGGCCCACAAAAACCCGGAAGCGCCGCTGCCAGTGTGGTGCAAAAACCGGAAGTGCCGGCGGCGGCGCTTCCGGGTTGTCGCCGCGGCGGCAGTGGCTGCCCCTTCGAAAGGGCAGGCTCCGGGAACCCCGAAAATGCCCTCGGTTCCGGCAGGGAGGTGAAAAGCCTCGTCGCGTGCGCATGCATGCGGCCAGGATTCCCGGCACAGCTGATCTGGGGCCAGGGTGGAAATTCTCCCCACGGATCAGCTGAGCGCCGGAACCCGGCAGTGGGCGTGTGCGTGCGCGGGGAGGCTTTTCACCTCCCTGCCAGAACCGAGGGTATTTTCGGGGTCCCCGGAGCCTGCCCTTTCGAAGGGGCAGCCGCTGCCGCCACGCGGCAACCCGGAAGCACCCGCCGGCACTTCCGGGTTGTCACGCAACACACTTGGGGCCCCCAGGCGACACAGTATTGTGTCACGACACACAGTTTGGAAAGTCCTGATCTAATGACTCTGAATAAGCCTTGCCAGGGAGGCTTCAGAGTTTAGGAAAGATGGGTCATAGTAGTAGCACTACCTCCCATGGATAGGAACGTCAAAGAAATTTTCACACGTCCTAAGAATAAGGTAGAAAAAGAGAAGTTTCTTTCACGGGGGAAGAAAACTTCACGAGTTCCTTGAGAATCTTCAAGAAGTTTAGTTTTAGGACCATGAGAATCCCTTTCTTGTACTTCTATTGCTTCAACCGCTGTATTGCTGACAAAACTGGAGATCAAACTTATTTATTGCTTTGTTTCAATTTACGTGGCCACCCCTCTCACCAGAATGAGTCTGGGCAGCGAAGAAAATTTAAAGTGAAAACAACGTAAATAACTATAAAGCACAACCTATAATCAGAGGGAAAAAGAAAAAGGAATGGCAGAGGAGAATAAAAAACTCAACAATAATAACCAACCACCTGGGCTTCAGTAACTTCCTGGGGAAGCAGCCAGGTCTTTGGTGCTTTTGGACAGCCAGCAGGGTTGGGGTCGATCTCAGCTCAGGGGATAAGGTGTTGCAGGGGACAGGCGCCATGACTGGAAAGGCACACTTTCTGGGTCTCAGAAAATGTCATTCTGTCCTTGATGGGACCCAAATCATGCCCCTCCAATCACATCTTATAGGGTGTCTAGAGACCACTGGGGAGAGGTGGTGTTTCAAGTACCTCCAAGGTCTCTTCTCATGTAGATGCGTTCAGGTGGCAACCAAAGGAAGCACTTGGATCAGCCATCCTGAGATTCCCACAATGCTATGCAGCACGTTACATCCAGGCAGTGTGGGAAGTGGATGAGTTGCCTTGCAGACCAGACCAAAGGATAACTGTTAGCCTTGCAGTGTCTAATTCTGGAAGTGGTGGCCCCAGAAGCTATCTCAGAACAACAGTCTTTGCTGCATGCCCAGTTAAGAGAACTTCCATTAAAAGGATATTAGTCTATTATTTTCTGACACTCACCAGAAACGCATTTGGTGCTGGAACTTCCCAGGGTTCTACCTGAGCACCAAAAGTCTCCTCGACTTCCTGTGGAAATGGGGGGCAAGAATCAAAACCCAAATTGTCATAGGAAGTAAAGAACAATATTAGGCAATCTGTCCCATCTGCTCAAAGATTAAGTCCAGCAGCACAATTGAAAGGAGGCAATCTATAGTGGCCATGGGCAGGAGACAACCCTTTGTAACATTTAGCAAATTCCCAGGGGAGCTGGAGGTTTGGCCTGCACATTTATCTGGGCTTCCTCAGTTAAAGCCACAGTTGCCACTTCAAACTTCAGGGACTGTCAGTCGTTTGAGGGAGGCAAGGTCAAGAAACCAGCATGGCAGGGACTCCAGGAATGCTCTTTATTGTGGTAAAGTAAACAAGAGAATCTGGAAGGCCTGTCCGAGCCTCTCTCTGCCCATCTTATATCAAATGCAATCAAGGTGGGGTGATTCTGAAGGTCTTTCTCACACTTTCCTCTTTCTCAGAACTGCGTAATCTTCTCGGAATGCTCCCCTTTAATGGTTCGCTCATTCCTTCCCCCTTCCCAAAAGCCAGGCTGAAACTAAATTCTGAAACTAAAATGCAGAAAGGCGGATTCCTATTGAACGTTGGAAAAAAACTTCCTAAGTGTGTCAACAGTTCAACAGTGGAGCCACTGGAAAATTCAGCTAAAGAATAGGTTGCAGTTCCATTCTCTCTGACGAAGAGATGCACTTAGCAGGAACACATAGGCTAATTTATTTTTATTTATTTATTTATTAATCAAATTTATCACCGCCCATCTCTACCGCAGTAGACTCTGGGCGGTTTACAATAAATATTAAAATTAAAAAACCTATAAATCATTAAAATACAATATCATAATAAATAAAAATATAAAAAATCCAGAGGATGGTAAGATCATAAAAGGAGGTTATTACTAAGCTAACCACCCCCCAGGAGGAACTATCACTTCCTTTGTCCCAAGCCAGGTGGCAGAACCAGGTTTTTAAAGACTTCCGGAAAGCCAGGAGGGAAAGCGCCTTTAATTCCTTTCTTCTAGGCATTAATAGGCACACAGGAGATACCTTTGCCATGGGGCCTTCAACAAAAAACAGTCTACAGATCTGTGCGCCTAAACCTTATTGTTTCATATGGAAATGAATGACAGCCATTCAGCAGACTTATAAATACACGAAGAACAGGAAGGGAGGGAGGGAGGGAGACATAGCCATAATTTGTGCTCCTTATGAACAAGTTTTCTTTTGTTATCTGCAGATTAATTTACCACCAGGCATATTGGCACTGGATCACGAGCTTCTTCTTCTTTAATGATAGATTAGAATATTGGGGACTTGGTTCTATTATTATATGGATAGACAAGCATCATCATTAAGTTTAGTTCCTTGTTGTGATTAATTAAAGAAAGGGGCACTGGCAAGCTTAGTGGGTGAGAACCGCA
The DNA here is from genome assembly GCA_023362775.1 of Charina bottae. Lineage (NCBI taxonomy): Eukaryota > Metazoa > Chordata > Lepidosauria > Squamata > Charinaidae > Charina > Charina bottae. The sequence goes on from JALMGJ010000013.1 coordinate 20,945,352, forward strand.
GAGCTCTGCCATCTTTCTCCTCCCTGGAGGCTGAGATGTTGTCTCGCTTTACCTACTGATAGGGCTAGCTACTGAAGCTGAAGCTCAAATACTTTGGCCACCTAATGCGAAGAGAGGACTCACTGGAAAAGACCCTGATGCTGGGAAAGACGGAAGGCAAAAGGAGAAGGGGACGGCAGAGGATGAGATGGTTAGATGGCATCACCGATGTAATGAACATGAATTTGAGTAAACTCTGGGAGGCAGTAGAGGACAGGAAGGCCTGGCGTGCTATGGTCCATGGGGTCACGAAGAGTCGGACACGACTAAATGACTGAACAACAAAAGGGCTAGCTTTGCATATCATTTGTCAGTGCAACATCCTTCCAGCATACTTACAGCAGCTCTTTTTGCCAAATGTGCATGTTTCCCCTGAAGAAAGAATAATAAAAGAAGAGTTAATAAATTCTGGTTTTCCACACAAATCATGAAAAGAGGGAAGAGTTTTGCTGCTGGTTGCTGGGAGATAATAGATTTTGTAAATGCCTTGCAGGAAAATTGTCCTACTCCCCCCCCCCTACTAATTCAGTACAAAGGAAGAAAAAAGTCTGTATATCTCTGCCCCTAAACCTTATTTTTCCATATAGCAATGAATGACAGCCATTCAGCAGATATGAGAGTTCTAGTCCTGCCTTAGGCGTGAAAGCCGGCTGGGTGACCTTGGGCCAGTCCCTCTCTCTCAGCCCAACTCACCTCACAGGGTTGTTGTTGTGGGGAAAAGAGGAGGAGGAAGGAGTATTCGGTATGTTCTCCGCCTTGAGTTATTTATAAAAATAATAAAGACTTTGCTAGTTGGAAGCCAGCTGGGAAGGTTGCAAATGGTGATCAAGTGACACTGGGACACTGCAATGGTCGTAAGAGCGAGGACCGGCCATAAGTCACTTTTTTCAGCACTGTCATAATTTTGAATGGTCGCTAAACAAATGGTTGTAAGTCAACAACTACCTGTATTGGGAACTTGGTTCTATTATTATATGGATAGATAAGCGTCATCGTTAGGTTTAGATCATTGTCGTGATTAATTAAAGAAAGGGGCACCAGACAAAACATGGTTCTGCAAATACAGATTGTGGTCTTGTGTATTCCAGATGTGGCATGCAAATGTAGGAAGTCTAGAGTGCTTACCTTCCGTTTGGCCTGGACCTCCTGAAAGAGAAAGGTATCATGATAATTAACAAAATGATGGAAGAGGAGGAAGAGGAGGAGCACAAAAAGAAAGGGAAGGAGAAATCTCAAAAAGTAAGACTACAGTATTCCTTTTCATTTTTAAGGAGACATATTTGCTTTCAGTGGTTAAATGTGATGACTCCAACTTCAATGCCCCAATAAATACTTCTCAATGCAATTCAATGAAATGCAGAACAAGCTTTATTCAGGATACATGTAAATTGAAGCACACCTAAAGATCTGAATGCGGATTCCCGCCAAACATCGCTAACTTAACTCTCCCCCTTGCACGCCAATTTCGCAGCAACTATGATGTCAATGTCCAGAATTTTCCCCCTCTGTTCCCAAGCCTCCAGCTTCTGCAGCTGGTTGACCTTGACGCTGCATTCCACAGTCTCCGATGAAAGCCACAACACTTGGCCCACGCTCCCCCTCCCTCCAGTTCACACGCTTAAACTACCTCTATACCCATAATGGCAGGTTTCAGCTATGAACCCTGACATGGAAACACTGAACTGGTCGTAAGTCACTGTTTTCAGCACCATCGTAACTTTGAATGATCATTAAATGAATGGGTGTAAGTTGAGGACTAGTTGTATTGGGAACTTGGTTCTATTATTATATGGATAGATAAGTATCATCATTAGGTTTAGTTCCTTGTCATGATTAATTAAAGAAAGGGGCACCAGACAAAGCATGGTTTTGCAAATACAGATCTTGGTCCTGTGTATTCCAGATGTGGCATGCAAATATAGGAAGTCTAGAGTGCTTACCTCTTTGGCCTGGACCTCCTGAAAGAGAAAGGTATCATGATAATTAACAAAATGATGGAAGAGGAGGAAGAGGAGAAGGACAAAAAAAAAGGGAAGGAGAAATCTCAAAAAGTAAGACTACAGTATTTTCATTTTTAAGGAGACACATTTGCTTTCAGTGGTAAAAACACTGAACCGGTCGTAAGTCACTTTTTTCAGCACCGTTGTAACTTTGAATGGTCATTAAACGAATGGTTGTAGGTCGAGGACTACCTGTATTGGGAACTTGGTTCTATTATGACATGGATAGATAAGCATAATCAGGTTTAGATCCTTGTCGTGATTAATTAAAGAAAGGGGCACCAGACAAAGCATGGTTCTGCAAATACAGATCTTGGTCTTGTGTAGTCCAGATGTGGCATGCAAATGTAGGAAGTCTAGAGTGCTTACCTTTTTGGCCTGGACCTCCTGAAAGAGAAAGGTATCATGATAATTAACAAAATGATGGAAGAGGAGGAGAACAAAAAGAAAGGGAAGGAGAAATCTCAAAAAGTAAGACTACAGTATTCCTTTTCATTTTTAAGCAGACACATTTGCTTTCAGTGGTTCAAACAGATCTAGACCCACTAATTGTTGATTAGTCAAATAAAAATTCACGAGGATTGTAACAAAAACAACAAAAAAGTGCAGTTTGAACAACTGGGGGGGTATTCACATTCCCCCACCCCCACTTCCCCCACTCTCTGGGGATAATTGCAGATATTAGCAATCTTCACACCACGTGCAAATATAGTGGGAAGACATGGCAATTACATTAGTACTGAAATGATATCAAGATCGGACCCAAAGAATAAGACAAGGAAAATGGGGTAAGAAAATAAGGAGAGATGATTTCAAGGTTGCTTATGTCAAGCTGCAGAAATGTAGAGCGCTGATATTTATACCACATGTTAATTAGAAGGAAATCAGACCTTAGGTAGAAGTCTTTCATTTGTTAACAGGCCAGTAAATAATAAGGGTGTATGCAGGGAACTATTATTAAAAAGCCTCTTGGATTTTATATTTTTATATTTTTAATTGATTGTATAAAGTATTTTATATGTTTTAATCGCTGACTTTATTGTAAACCGCCCAGAGTCCCCTTGTGGGGGGAGATGGGCGGTGATATAAGTTAGAAATAATAAATAAATAATAAATAAATTATATGGGTGAAAGAGGAGAGTGCAAAAGCTGGCTTAAAACTCAACATTAAAAAACTAAGATCATGGCATCTGGTCCCATCACTTCCTGGCAAATAGAAGGGGAAGAAATAGAAGCAGTGACAGATTTTTTTTCTTGGGCTCCAAGATCACCGCAGACGGTGACTGCAGCCATGAAATTAAAAGACGCTTGCTCCTTGGGAGGAAAGCTATGGCAAACCTAGACAGCATATTAAAAAGCAGAGACATCACCTTGCCGACAAAGGTCCGTATAATTAAAGCTATGGTTTTCCCAGTAGTAATGTATGGCTGTGAGAGTTGGACCATAAGGAAGGCTGAGCGCCGAAGAATTGATGCTTTCGAGCTGTGGTGCTGGAGAAGACTCTTAAGAGTCCCTTGGACTGCAAGGAGGTCAAATCAGTCAATCCTAAAGGAAATCAACCCTGACTGCTCATTGGAAGGACAGATGCTGAAGCTGAAGCTCAAATACTTTGGCCACCTAATGCGAAGAGAGGACTCACTGGAAAAGACCCTGATGCTGGGAAAGACTGAAGGCAAAAGGAGAAGGGGACGGCAGAGGATGAGATAGAGGGTTAGATAGCATCACCGATGTAATGAACATGAATTTGAGTAAACTCTGGGAGACAGTGGAGGACAGGAAGGCCTGGCGTGCTATGGTCCATGGGGTCACGAAGAGTCGGACATGACTTAACGACTGAACAAATGTGGGGAACCCATTTCACTTCAACTGGGTGCTTCACCCATAGCGATAATAGAGTTTACCTAGTTGAGGCACAGAGATGACACAATTTGTTTTTTGAAGGCAGTTCCCACCATCCTGGGATTTCATCCAGCAGTTCTAGCATAGAGGCATTTCTTTGCTTCCAATAAATGATGGCAAGAGCTAGAAGAGGTTTCTGCAAACATGTGGAGACCTCTTTTGGCTATTGGAACTACTAGACATGCATCATATTTTCTAGAGCCAAAGGAGGATGTGCCCATTGATCTGTGAAGAAGCTTTGAAGGATTTCTTCACATGAACCTGCCTCAGAATGAAGCACCCCTTAAAGATATTGCACAATCCTACTAAATATGTCCAAGATCCTCAATGGATCCCCTCTTACCAGCAGTTGTCCAAAGGCCACCAGAAAAAAACAAGCAAGCAGTGGATGGAACATCTTGTCTCTCTTCTGCTCTTCACTCTTCCAAATACTGAAGTTCTCTTGATGATACTGGCTTTGCAAGTCCAGGCATTTATAGTTCACCTGCCGTGCTTCAGTGAGTCCAGACCAATGCCCCTATTGTCAAAGGAGGAAGTGGCTGAATAAAAGACTTCTTGATAAGGAAAGGTCATCAGAAATGGTCGCCCTCACCATCATGCCAGTTCAGGTCACCAGTAGATAAGGGAGCCTTTCTTAACCCTAATCAAGAAATCTCCTAGACCTCCAAAATTTGCACATTGCTCTTATCTGAATTACATTGTACTATGGAATCCGGGGGTGAGATGGTGTTGGTGTTGCTGATAATAATGATGTGGATGCTTTGGGCATTGATGGGTTTGGATTTGCTGGTGTCAGAAAGAAATGGCACAAATAAAAGCAGGTTGAGTATCAGTCAGTTTGAAAGTAATACATTTTAAAGAGCTGCAAACAGACCTGAAGTCCGCTCTTTGCCTTCCATTTATCCAGTTTTCCCCCCACATTTCTGTGCAGTTTTTGTTACTTTCTCAGATTCTGCTTTAGTGCCATTTGGGGGGCTGTATGTGCTCTGCTGGCCAAGATTATAGCAGCTATAATAACATCATGGGACTCTTATGGCCACTCATCCTTATCTAGATGGTGATGTCAGTATTAGATACTCTTTTGTGATGCCTCCTTAAATTTATCAACCCAGTCAATTAAGGCCACCACACTGATTTCCATCAAAAGGACCGTTGCTACTCTTGGAAGTGTTTCAGAATGGATTATCTTCCTGTTTGCAGAAGTGAGCTAACTCCTGATAAGGAACTGTAAAAGGGCATCTGATGGAAAGAGCATTGTGCTTACATAAAGCCATTTGGATAAGATTGATGAATCAAAACTATCAGGGTTTTGGCATAAGAAACAAAGCAGAAATTGTGAGGTTCGTAGTCTTTAAATCCCAAAACCAGTAACTTTATCCACAAGTCATTAAGAATATGGAAAGTTCTTCATTAGGATTTAAGTAGCTAGACCCAGATCGAAGCCACGAGTGGCCGTTCCCGCGCAAAGCAGTCAGTAAAAGCATCTACTTGTGCCAGCCCCCTTACTTTTCCGAGCAAAAATGTTTGGGAAAGAAACAATAAAACAATTCATATTCCCTTCTCATTTCCTCCAGTGCCTTTCCCTACCTCTCTCCGGTGCCATTCTCAGAGTTTCCCAGTTGGTCCCAATGTCTCTGACCTTGGCTGTAAATCACCCAAACAACTTCTAAGGCTCTCTCTGGAATGCGGTTGCTCTTCTTCCTCCCTCCTCCTGGCATCCTGTCATCTCTTCATGCCCTACACTCATCTTATCCAGAACCAATTCCCATGGCAGGATTTTACCTTTCACCACACTTAACTATTGTGGCTAAAGGCTACATCCCGACACAAATAGAGAAACCAGGGAACTGTGAAATTCCTCTCCTTTTGGAAGAAATATTCCTCCAGGGAGCATAAATTAGGCCTTGTCCCCATAGGGAACGGAAGGAGATGGAAGTAGGGAACTAGGGCTGTGGTGATCCAGGCACCTGTCCATAATAGCAAATTAATATTCTGAGAATTAATATTGTGTTTCATGGTTTCACCCTTTTTCTTCCAATCTAGCAAAAAAAAAAATTGCATACACAAAGCTTTCTAGCAAACTGGCTTTTGCTTTTTTTTAATAGTAAATTTTATTAGGTTTCAAGAAAAGAATAAAAACTACAAAAAAACCCCAAAAAAACCTACCAAGAAAGAAAAAAAACTAACAAAGTGCAGAAACACAAGAGAATTTTTTTTTAATTTTTTTTTTTTTTTTACAAAAGATGTGGCTTCTGACTTTTAACAGCAAGGATATACAAAATTTCCACAATCAATCTCTTACTCTATATTAAACCAAAACACCACATTATTTCTATAAGTCATTCCACTTTATCCCATAATAAAAATCACTAAGTAGTTACTTCTCCCCCTTATATTAAAGAAAAAAAAATCATATAAACCTTCTAAACATCTTTCTCCCCTCCAAAAGATAAAACATATTTAATTATTCCCTTCCTACCACTATTCTATACATTTCTGTCTACTATAATAAGAATCAAATTAAAAAGCACATAAGTTGTCTGCTATTATACTTAATAGTACAAGAATTTTAATAATCCCAATCTTAATAAACCCAAAAAACAAAGACAATTCAAAACAGTAATTCCATATCTTTAAAAGGGAATAACATCAATCAAATCCTTAAAGCAAACCAAATAAACATTCTTTAACCCTAATACAACAATTTTAATAATTTTAATCTTAACAAACCCAAAAAACAAAGCCAATTCAAAACAGCAAATCCAAATCTTTAAAGGCAAATAGCATCAATCAAATCCTTAAAGCAAACCAGATGAACGTTCTTCAACCCTTACCCCACTTCAAAATAAGCCAGAGCAGTTACGTATCCCCACAATGTGCACAGAGCTTTCCTCTTAAAAGAATCAAACAGACCAACTGCCCAAACTGGGCTTTGCTGATGGTAACAAATATGTATTGTTGGAGTTCTCCTAACTAGGTTTTTGGTTTGCAGAGATTTCATTATCATACTAGGTAACCGAAGTTCCAAGGTTCTGGACAAGGAGCTCATCAGTTGGCATAGGCTGTATCCTGTCTTGCCCATTTTGCACATTCTCAGGCTTTTCTTCACAACTTCTCTCATTTCTATCAGCTTCTCTGAGAAAGTCCTCTACCCTTTACTGTTAGTGAATATGGCCACCCTTCTTGGTTTACTTCCCTGACAAATGGCATATTTGGGGAAAGATCTTCAAGTGGCATTTTTCTTTTGCGTCAATTTTCCACGGAAGGAAATTGATGACAACTTTCTTTTATGCTGCTTTTTACTTCCCCAAGTAGAAACAAGGTGCTGGGTTTTAAGGTGCAGAACTGTGAATTCCTGTTCAGTGACTCTTCCTCCCGTCTCCCAAGGTCATTCCCACATACCATTACAAATATCTATGGCTTGAATCATGTCAACTGGATTTCTATTTTCTCAGTAGAAACGTTTCACTCCTTATCCAAGGAGCTTCTTCAGTCTGAGTATAGTAAGGGAATCCTTAAATATGTTTCTAGGGTGGCTGTGTGACCTTACACCTGGGGTCATGGTTATATTGAGAGAGGGGTCAAGGAATCCATTTATGCCAACTTGGAAAATCCTTCTTTGAATAGAGGTGGGGGCCTCAGGCACAACCTTTCCCCTATCTTCCTTCCTGCTTTGTCTTCTGTGCCTAGGAAGATTAAGACCATTTCGCAAGCTCAACAGCAGCAGGGTAATCTTAACGATCCTCCTTTAGATGATAAAGGGACTTAGAAATAAACATCTCAAAATAACCAAGACCTAGCCCCAGGTGCAAGGTCACACAGCCACCCTAGAAACATATTTAAGGATTCCCTTACTAACTTTACTCAGACTGAAGAAGCTCCTTGGATAAGGAGTGAAACGTTTCCACTGAGAAAATAGAAATCCAGTTGACATGATTCAAGCCACAGACTGTTCCACCTGGATGACTGAGAACCTTCATCGACATACAAATATCTATCTATTTTCAAATTGGGAAATAAGATAGAAGGTGGATGCAGACCAGATGAGTCCTCCTCCAATGCTTTGTAGACATAGAGTGAGTCACCTCAGTGAGGCAAAACATCTAACCAAGGTGATCAACTATGATTCCATGCAGGGCTGATTAATTATGAATTATGCTCATTCTCCTTTCCGAAGGAGCTCAGAACCAGAACTGCACACAAAGTACAATAAAAATAATCTTTTTAAAATAATAGAGTGAGGTGTAAAATGTTGGGCTAGTATCAGGCAGATACAGGTTATGGGGCACCTTCAGCCATGTAGTTTCCATGAGTGACTTTGGCTCAATCACTCTTTTTGAGCCCAATTTTTGTAGGGAAAAATTATAGGAGGATGTGTTAGATATCCCACCTTGACCTCCTGCAGAAAAAGTGGGACATAAATCTAACAGGTAAAATAATCAAGAAATGAAACAATCAGCAAGTAGACTACCAAACCAAACCAAAAGATAATACAAATGCAAACATTAAGAGGAAGTTTGTTTTTTTAGAAGAAGTCTAAAAGGCAGGATGATCCTGGAGCAGATGTTACCCTACAAATGGACAAGTGAGGAGGCATGTTTTCAGAAGATGGGAGAGGATTCCCTGCTTATGTTGCTACCACCAAGAAGATGCCAAAGAGATGCCTGCTATGAAATGTAGGAGTACCAGATCTGGTTGCAAGATTGGACCATCCCTGGATCCAGTTCTAATTCTCTGCCGCCATCTGGATTTATGCAGCTCAGCCCTGGTAGTCCTTAGGGAAAGAGGCCCATTTCAGTACTTCTTCCATGCTGTTAGAACTTCACTGTGGGCAGAGTTCTGCCTTTTAGCTTCCATTTGATCGTGGACGATGGAATAATTGTGCATGATGCAATGGAAGCCTAACATTTCCTTGTAAGTGAAGTGACAATAGAGGTATTGGGTTTGGGCAATGAGGCTTATGGATTAAGATATTAAAATGCGGCAGTGGAGCTAAATAAAGTTACTTTGAAGAACAGCAAGGACCAGAAGAGCTGAAAAGCAACAAAGGAGATGCATCTCCTTTTAATCTTTGCTTTGATTTTTACAGCCTCTGCACAGTGGGTAAGGCTAAATTTTGTGGGTTGCAATAGCCTTTCAGCTGGGGTGCCTACAGATGAAATGAATAAGCATTTTGTTGAGCTTGTCCCCATGCTTTTATTAACATATTTCTTCAAGAAGGGCAGAGGGCTTTGAAGTACTTAGTGCTCCAAAATCTATCTTTGAATCTCACCAGGAATTCAACTGTATCAGTGGTTCTGAATTCAGGCTGGCATCCTGATCTCTGGATTAGACTTCTCAGCTTTCACATTAGCACGATAGTCAGAGATAACCTCTTATTGGACCTACTGAGTTGGATCAACACAGAAAGCTGAAAATTTCTTTGGTTCAAATATCTTAGTAACTATGCAAGCTATGGGAGAGTTTGAGATGAATAAAAATAAGGGATAGAGGAAAATTCACAGGTTCATCGGCACTTAAGCTGCATATCATATGTGGTTATATTGCCTGTAAACATCAAGCTCTAAGGAAGCTTAATATTTGATTTTTAACTCATGTATTGTGTGAAGGTTTATTGGATACCCAAAAAGCTTTATATATTTACTTGGCTATATCAACAAAAACCTTGAGGCAATGCTTAGAAGAAGGGCTGCAGTACTGGAGGAGGCTGGATGCCTTCTCATGGTTCCTATTCTGCAGTGGACTCTGATCGGCATAGCTGGTGATAGGAATAGGATGGAGAAATTTCTCAGTAACTACCAAATTCATTTTCCCCAATGCTCCTGATGCAGTAAGTATCCATCTACTCTACTAGAAGAATTTAAATGGTTCGGCTCATTTTTTTAAAGAAAGAAACTGAAGGGGACTTTAGGGAAGGAAACTATTGCCTTAGTTTTCATCGATATCTGGCCAATGATATGCTGATCATTTCACTTGCATGGAAAAAAGAAATCTCAAGTTATTAGAGAAGGAGAGAGATGTTCTATCCATCTATGTCTTGATATCTGTTTGACACATGCATAATTAATATGTAGATGTTGGTCACAGAAGATGAAGAATTTGTACTCCTGTCCCTGTGTTTGGTTTCCATTTCTTTAGCTCCATTATTTGCAAGATCTTGTATCAGAAGGGTTTTTCGGTCCAGGCATATTTTTAGAAGAAAGAAGGGAACCTTGAAGTTGCCTAGACATCAATCTGAGAGAGAGAGCAAGTACATAAATCACATGCTTTCCTTCTATGCTGATGTCTATTGCTTTTTCCTTTTTAGTGAAAATAATTACTGTATTTATAAAATGTGAATAGCTACATGAAAGTTCTTGTGTCTTCTTCATTCTCCTCTTCGTGCTGATGGTGTACTTTCTCTCTGTTTTGCAAACGGGCAGATGGCTACAGGAAAACCAATAATCAGAAACTACATACCTGAGATGAAATAGTAAGGAAGTTTTATTTTTTTATTTTTAGGACGATGAGAGTAATACAGATGGTGACTACACGGTAAGTCAGTTAAGTCATGCTGGATGTACTGATTTTTTTACTCATTTGGGGGTACGTATATGCCACTTTTTCTCCAAAAAGAGCTCAGAGTGGTATCTAATTTCAGAGAAAAGTTGGTATAAATGATCTAGTCTGGAATAGTCTGCAATAGGTTCCTCTATGGCAGTGTTTCTCAACCTCGGGAACATTAAGATGGGTGGACTTCAACTCCCAGAGTCCACACATCTTAATGTTCCCAAGGTTGAGAAACACTGCTCTATGGTATCGTTCCTCAACTGGTGGTACATGTAGTTAGCATTTGTGTGAGAATTCTGAGATGCAGAAATAGTCTCAGTGTGACACAATTCCCTTTGCCAAATCAGTCAAGGGAGGAGAGACAGGACAGAGCAGTATTCTCCAACCAAGGATGCTGAGGGAGAATGAACAGAACATTTCATCATGGCCTTGGTTGGTCTCCAGAACTGGAGCAACCCCAAGAATGTTTTGATTAAGAGCCAAGGTAAAAAAAGAAATAAAATAATGGTCAGCACTAGAAAGATTTCTCCCATCAAATGTATTTTGTCTCCTTTTTCTTTTTAGTTTGCAATTAGGTAAACTGAAAGAGTGAGTTGTAGTCCTGCCTTAGGCATAAAACCAGCTAGGTGACTTTGGGCCAGTCACTCTCTTTCAGCCCTAGGAAGAAGGCAAGGGCTAGCCACCACCGAAAATGTTGCCAAGGAAACTGCAAGGACTTGTTCAGGCAGTCGCCGTGAGTTAAGACTGATCTGAAGGGGCCCATTTCTACCTTTCCAAGAACTGCTCTCATAGTGGCAAATGCTGGTTCAGTCCCAGTAAAGCCTTATCATGCCTCAGTTACAACCGTAAAAATATTGTAACAACTTTATTGTAATCATTTATGTCTTTGAAAGGGCTTCTTAGGTACCCCATCTTGAACTCTTGGGGGGAAAAAAGTGGGATATAAACCCTAACTGATAAAATAAGTAGGAAAAAAAAAACCCAATCAACAAGTAGACCACCAATCCAAGCAAACCAACAAACAATAAACATGCAAACATCAAGAGGAAGTTAGATTTTTAGATTTTAGCTGGAGCAGATGTTACCCTACAAATGGACAAGTGAAGAGGCATGTTTTCAGTTGTCACCTAAAAGAAGATGGGAGAGGATTCCCTGCTTATGTTGCCATCACCAAGAAGATGCCAAAGAGATGCCTACTACAAAATGTAGGAGTACCAGATCTGGTTGCAAGATTGGACCATCCCTGGATCCAGTTCTAATTCTCTGCCGCCATCTGGATTTATGCAGCTCAGCCCTGGTAGTCCTTAGAGAAAGAGGCCCGTTTCAGTACTTCTTCCATGCTGTTAGAACTTCACTGTGGGCAGAGTTCTGCCTTTTAGCTTCCATTTGATCGTGGACGATGGAATATTGGTGCATGATGCAATGGAAGCCTAACATTTCCTTGTAAATGAAGTGACAATAGAGTCATTGGGTTTGGGCGATGAGGCTTCTGGACTGAGATAGTAAAATGTGGCACTGGAGGTGAATCAAGTCACTTAGAATAACAGCAAGGACCAGAAGAGTTCAAGAGCAACAAAGAGAGGCATCTCCTTTTAATCTTTGCTGTGGTTATTGCAGTGTCTGCACACTGAATAAGGCTACAGTTTGTCAGTTGCAGTAGCCTTTCAGCCCGGGTGCCTGCTGTTATCTATGTTGAATATAACATCTTTGCCTTGATTTTCTGCTTGACATATGCATAAATCATAGGTAAATGCATGCACTTTGTATCCTCATAACCTTAATGGGGAAACTGTGTTCTTCTATATCCACTATATAATGGGTCGTGCAAAAGAGGTTCAACTTCAACTGGCGAAATGCCACATTAGACCTCCATTGCCTTTCTAACTAGAGCTGATCTTTTCCTGGGGGGCAGGCCCAAAAGAGAAAGCATTGCTGCTGCCCAGTGGCTAGTCTTCTCTGAGCTAGATGTTGGTCCATAGGAGATGTAGAGTCCATATGGAGGGAAACAGGAAGAAGGAGAAGGAGTGAGGTGAAGAAGCCCTGGATGACCCCTCTGCTTGGTCATGGCCATTAGTGATTGCCCAACCAGACCTATTCCCAATGCCAACCCCAAATCCAAATCAGTGTCAGGTTCCTGCTGTGTTTATCGATCTCACTGCCTTGAAGCAGAGATGGAAATGTCTGCTCTGATCAATACTATATCACAAGAGATACAGGAGTATTAGATGTCTCCTGCCTGAAGAAGCGGTTTTGGGCCAGGCCGTGTCTGAATGAAGGCATAACCCTTGTCCCTGTGTTTGGTTTCCATTTCTTTAGCTCCATTATTTGCAAGATCTTGTATCAGAAGGGTTTTTCGGTCCAGGCATATTTTAAGAAGAAAGAAGGGAACCTTGAAGTTGCCTAGACATCAATCTGAGATCATGTGCTTTCCTTCTATGCTAAGTCTATTGCATTTTCCCTTTCAGACAAAATATTTATTTCTAAAATGTGCATATATTCATGCAAGTTCTTGTCTCTTGTTTTCCTCCTCCTCATTATGAAGGTGTACTTTCTCTCTGTTTTGCAAATGGGCAAATGGCTACAGGAAAACCAATAATCAAAAACTGCAATTCTGAGATGCAATAGTAAGGAAAGTTTCTTTTTTTCTTTTCAGGATAATGATGGTAATGCTGACATAGAGCCTATGGTAAGTCAGTTATGTCATGCTGGATATACTAATTTTGGTTGAACATGTTCAACAAATCTAGGTAGAAAGATTTTTTTAATGAACCAAAACATTTAATGAAGCCAAAGTCTTTCTCTGGGTTCCATAGAAAACTAGTTAGTGTTTTATAGAATTCATGTAACACACTTAGCTTGGTTACAGTTTAACACATATTCTGTGCTTAGCATAATATTAAGTGCTAAGTTGACCAAATAATCCACATTCATACAACGCAGTAAACCCCCCCCCAAAAAATCACCCCCTAAAAAATCTAATCAGGATTAAAATTGTTAAAATTGTCAAAATTTAGGATGCTGTGCTAATGCAGCTGCCAGGCTTTTATTGACATGGTTAGATAACTAATGTGAATCTAGGTTCACATACAAAATGTGCACAGGTAGTGCAATGTTCTCAAAAGAACTTTGACCAATAATCAAAAACTGCAATTCTGAGATGCAATGGTAAGGAAAGTTTCTGTTTTTCTTTTCAGGATGATGATGGTAATGCTGACACAGAGCCCACGGTAAGTCAGTTATGTCATGCTGGATATACTAATTCTTCTCCCCTTTGGGGGAATATATATGCCACTTTTTCTCCAAAAAGAGCTAACAGTGGTATCTAGTTTCAGACAACAGAAAAGTTGGCATAAATCACCCAGTCCAGAATAGTCTGCATGAGGTTCCTCTATGGCAGTGTTTCTCAACCTTGGGAATGTTAAGATGTGTGGACGTCAACTCCCAGAATTCCCCAGCCAGCATGGGGAATTCTGGGAGTTGAAGTCCACACATCTTAACGTCCCCAAGGTTGAGAAACACTGCTCCATAGTGTTACACGTAGATAGCATCTGCCTGAGAATTCTGAGATGCAGAAATAGTCGTGGTGGGATGCAAACCCCTTTGCCAAATCAGGAAAGGAGAGACGGAGGACAGAGCAGCTATTCTCCAATCAGGGGTACTGAGGAAGAGAGAACAGAGCATCAGAGCAGGGCCTTGGCTGCTTTCCTTAACTGGAGCAACCCCAGGAATGTTTGGATTAGGAGCTGAAATAAAAATGAAATGAAATAGCGGTCAGCACTAGAAAACTCTCTCTCATCATTTGCCCCCCCCCCTTTTTTTTTTCTCTCTCTCTCTTTGATTTTGGATTAGGGAAGAGTGCTTCTCTGGGAAGCAAATAGTGCTTCAGTCCCACTGAACTCTTCCTCATCATTTTTCAGTTATGGCAGTAAAAAGTACTGCAAGAACAATGCTGTAATCATTGTTGTCCTTGAAGTTTCAGCATATCTTGTAACTCGATTGGTAATTTTGCAACAGGAACATTTCCTGTTAAGTTTTCAAAATTCCTACAGTGCATGAGGCTTTGATTCTGTGTACACTGTTGCCATCTTTATTTATTTTATTTTATTTATTAAACAAATTTATAAGGCTGCCCAAGTCACACATGGTGGCTCTGGGTGGCTTACAGAGATAAGTTATCTTTGACTTTCTCGACCCCTCCCGATGATATGTGCATGACAATGTCATCCTGCAGTTGTATGTTTGTTGTTTTATAAAATTTGTGATCAGAGTTATGGAAAAACCAAGAGATAAGTTTGTAGTAAAAATGTTGCTTTATTTAAAACAAAAACATAGGAACAAACCTTGAATCTTCTTTAGCCAAAGAAGGCATGGCTTGAGAATTTACATAGCTATTTACATTTAGATAGCAGAGCAGAGTGCAGAGTGCAGAGAACAAAAGGCATTTACATTTTAAACCTTAACTTGACCAGCACCCGAATGGACAGAATTTAGCATGTGACCAAAACACCTAGGCAACAGATTCCCAATATGGGCAAAGCTCTAACAGCTAATTCTGATTGGTCAGAACTCCCAGATTGGCTGGCTCCTAAAGGCAAATTAACATTCCTGAGTGGGGGTGAACATGTGCTCCTGAGCCCAAACAGAAAAAAAGTTTTGAGGCCTGGCTTTTTAAAAACTCAGCCTTCCATATTTCTTGACATAAAATATATATGCAACACTCCCCTTTTTTATGACTAGAAAGAATATGGAAACAAACCCAGCTTGGTAATTAACTCACAGTGCCTACTGGCAACTAGAGGCTTGGTTAAGATATCAGCCAACATTAATTTAGTATCACGGTATTTCAAAATAACCTTTTTCTTGGCTAGAAAATCTTTAAAAAGATGAAAACGCACATCAATGTGCTTTGTGCGATTTCTGGAACTTTCAGATAAAGCCAAATGGATACAGGCTTGGTTGTCTTCATGAATTGTTACAGGCTGGCTTAAAATGACTCCAATGTCTTGCAACAATTGTGTAAACCAAAGTACTTCATTGCACAGTTGTGCTAAAGCATAAAATTTGGCTTCAGCTGTGCTGATGGCTACTACAGTCTGCTTTCTGGAAAACCATGCAATAGTGGACTTTGCAAATTGAATTACACTCCCAGAAGTAGACTTTCTATCACTGAGATCTCCAGCCCAATCTGAATCACACCAGCATTCTAACTTTTCTTCTGTGTCTGTAGCAGACAACCTTAAGCAAAAATCTTTGGTGCCTTGTAAATAACGAAACAGCCTTTTTAATCCAGACTTTGCAGCAGATGTGGGATTTTCCACAAACCTGCTCAAAATGGACACACTGTTAGAAATGTCCGGACGGCTATTGTTTGCAATGTAAAGAAGACTACCAATGGCTGATCTGAAACTATCTCCTTCAGATAACTCACCATCCCCCTTCTCCCCCTCCTCTTTTAGAAACTCGGGAAGCATGGGGGAGGAGACAGACTTGCAGACTTGCATTTTAAAATCCTCCAGCAGTTTCTTAATTTTACTACTCTGGCTTATGAGAAAACTGCCATCTTTTTCCCTCTGAATTTCCAAACCTAAGTAATTGTTAACTGCTCCAAGACATTTCAATGTGAAATTGTTTTTCATACAAACCTCAAAGGCATGCTTCTGTTCATCAGATGAAGTGAGCAGCAACAAATCATCAACATACAAGCACAAGTACATTACACCTTGCTTATCATTTTTTACATACACACATGGATCAGTAATTCCCTTCTGAAACCCAAATTTTTGCAAAATATTATCCATCTTAATATTCCAACAATGCGCGGCTTGTTTCAATCCATAGATGGATTTCTGCAATTCACACACAAGATGTTTTTCTTTTTCATAACCAGGAGGTTGTTGCATAAACATTTTTTCCTCCAAATCACCATACAGAAAAGCAGTTTGAATATCATAGTGATAAACAGTTTCTTCATGGCAGCAACCTTTAAAAGCAACCTGATAGATATAGCTTTTGTCACTGGAGCAAAAGTTTTGTCATAATCCACATTTTTTCTTTGAGCAAAACCTTTTGCTACCAACCTTGCTTTGTACTTCTGAATTTTACCATCAGAATCTTTTTTCTGTTTGAACACCCACCTACAACCTAAAACCTTCTGATTGGGAGGCAAACTCACCAATTTCCAAGTTTTATTTTCCTTTAAGGAATCCAACTCTTGCTGCATGGCTTCATGCCAACACTTAGCTATTTCAGCTGGCATTTCTTTAATTTCTTCCAGAGACTCAGGCTCTGTGTGAATGTGAAAAGCCTTCACAACATCTACTTGATAACGATCAGGTGGAACTCCCTTATTAATCCTTTCAGACCTGCGAGGTAGGACAGGACTTACACTCTGAATCCTACCATTGTCCTCAGAAACCTCTGACTTTCCAGACAAGTCAGCTTCCTGCTCAGTGACTTCACTAGGTGATTCCTGCAAATCACCATCAGCAAGACTTTGCTGCTCCCCCATGGATAAATCAACTGAAGAACTAGAGTTTATTTTATCCCAATTCTGCTCAGCAAAAGAAGCACTTTTACTAATTATCAATTGATTATCCAGTATGAACCTGTAGCTCCTCTGACTCTGTTCATACCCTACAAAGATTGCTTTCTTTGTTCTGGAAGCCCCCTTGCGCCTCAGCTGTTTGGGAATGTGCACCCAAGCTGTGCTTCCAAAAACTCGGAGGTGGCTTACTTTAGGCTTGACACCATAGAACAAATGAAAAGGCACATCCTGAATTGCACTGCTAAACAGCCTGTTCTGCACATAACACGCTGTAGAAACAGCTTCTCCCCAATACCTAAAAGGCAAACTAGCATCCTTCAGCAAACATGTCATTGCTTCCTGCAATGTTCTGCCTTTTCTCTCTGCAACAGAATTCTGTTCTGGAGTGTAAGGGTTAGCTAAAATGTGTTCTATCCCTTTTTCTAACAAAAAGCTTTTAAACTTTGAGGATAGATACTCTCCACCTCGATCTGATTGCAAGGCAGACACTGGCCTTGGGAATTTTCCATTTGCCCAAGCCACAAAAGCTTTAAATTTACCAAAGACCTCATCTTTGTGTTTCAACAAATAAATGAATGTGTACCTGGAAAAATCATCTATGAAGGTCAAAATGTACCTTGCTCCCCCAAGACTAGGAGAAAAGGGGCCTATTACATCAGAATGAATGATCTCTAGAGGCCTAGAGGTGGATCTATCAGAAAACTTCTTCACAGGAGCTCTTGTGGTTTTATTCTCCTTGCAAACTGCACAATCCAGATACTTATCACAAGGTTTCAATTTTAAATCAGCAGAATAACTAGGCATTTGAGAAATGTACTTAAAATTAGCATGAGCATATCTCCTATGTAATAAATGGATGCATTGATCGTGTATGGGCTTATTTTCAAAAACAGCCTTAGCAATTTGTTTTTCAGCATTTTGTACAATGTACAGAGAATCTTT
This sequence comes from Charina bottae, assembly GCA_023362775.1. Taxonomy (NCBI): domain Eukaryota; kingdom Metazoa; phylum Chordata; class Lepidosauria; order Squamata; family Charinaidae; genus Charina; species Charina bottae. The sequence goes on from JALMGJ010000013.1 coordinate 20,963,325, forward strand.
CTGCAAACACTTTGCAACCACTTTGCCACCCTTCCTAATTTCACAACCCTCTTTCTTAAAAGTTATCACATAACCTGAGGCTACTAACTGCCCCACAGACAAGAGATTGCTTTGAAAATTAGGTACAAACAAAACATTTTGAACAGTTTCCCCCAAACATGGAAGATTAATCTCACCTTCACCCACGATCTTGGATACAGATCCATCTGCTAAGGAAACTTTTTGTTTGTTAGTTTTAGACAAAGACAGAAAGGAATCTTTATTGTGACATATATGAGAATTGGCTCCGCTGTCAAGAACCCACAAATCTTTATTATCACAGTTCTCAACAACTTTTGCGTGAAGAATTTTCTTTCCAGAAGTTTCTTCTTTCTTAGAAGTCTTCTTGCTTTTAAACTTGACACAGTCCTTTTGCAGATGAGCAGGGGATCCACTTGCTTGGAATTCAAAGCTCTTCTGCTCCCTCTGCTGGCCACGAGAAGACTTTATTGTAGAAATGGAGGCAGCTTTATCTTGTCTTTTATCCCACTCAGCAAGCAGCCGGGTAGTCACTAACGATGGAGTTAAATCAGCTTCTGGGATTCCCTCCATGGAGCAAATTAAAGTGTCCCAGGACTCATTCAACAAAGAAAGCATAATGTAGGCTTTCATCAGGGGGGTAAATTCCATCCCACGCTCTTGTAATTCCACAAAGTAGGTTTGCAGCTTATTAAGATGCTCTGGCAAATTTCCATTCTCAGGCAAGTGAGCCTTGTACAGTTTTTTGGTTAAAATAACCTTGCTGCCTGGACTAATTTTCACATATAAATCACGTAAATAGTCCCATAAGTCTTTGGAAGTTTCTTTGCCTCTTACGTGTATAAGCTGATCATCCTGAACAGCCAAAATAATGGAGGCTTTGCATTTCTCATCTTTCCTCAACCAGGCTTGATCTGGATTCTGAAGAATTTGTTCAGAAATTGCAGACCATAAATTTTCTCTCCTCAAGAAACTTTCCATTTTCAAAGACCAGTTCAAATAATTAGTATTAGAAAGCTTTTCCAGGGGCATACCTTGAAAACTTGAAGCTGCAGCAGCCGCCATTGCTTCTTCTCTCCCCTGTTGTAGTAATCCAAACACGAGGCTTGCACGAGGCTTGAAACTCCGCCTCCAATTGAAACTTCTTGCAACTGCCAGCAAGTTTCAAAAAACAAAAGAAGCCTCTGCAAATGCAGATTAAACAGGTCAGCTTTCCTCTCTCATGTTTCCATAAGTTTTGTCTCTGATACAGAAGCAGTTCCTGGGCACAGAACCTTTTGTTGTTTTATAAAATTTGTGATCAGAGTTATGGAAAAACCAAGAGATAAGTTTGTAGTAAAAATGTTGCTTTATTTAAAACAAAAACATAGGAACAAACCTTGAATCTTCTTTAGCCAAAGAAGGCATGGCTTGAGAATTTACATAGCTATTTACATTTAGATAGCAGTGCAGAGTGCAGAGAACAAAAGGCATTTACATTTTAAACCTTAACTTGACCAGCACCCGAATGGACAGAATTTAGCATGTGACCAAAACACCTAGGCAACAGATTCCCAATATGGGCAAAGCTCTAACAGCTAATTCTGATTGGTCAGAACTCCCAGACTGGCTGGCTCCTAAAGGCAAATTAACATTCCTGAGTGGGGGTGAACATGTGCTCCTGAGCCCAAACAGAAAAAAAGTTTTGAGGCCTGGCTTTTTAAAAACTCAGCCTTCCATATTTCTTGACATAAAAAATATATGCAACAGTATGCTCTGTGGACCACAAGACACCCTATATTTTATGAACGATTGTGTTTCCCTAAGGAGCATCCCTCCAGGTTGCGTGAAGTAAAGATGAGATATATTTTGGCTATATAAATCTTGGCTATATATATATAGCCAAGATTTGAACTATCCAAGTTTGGGATATTTTGACCATGCAGGTGGCAGATTTTTTATCGACTTGGTTGAACATGTTCAGCAAATCTAGGCAGAAAGATTTTTTTAATGAACCAAAACATTTAATGAAGCCAAAGTCTTTCTCTGGGTTCCATAGAAAACTAGTTAGTGTTTTATAGAATCCATGTAACAGCTTGGTTACAGTTTAACACATATTCTGTGCTTTGCATAATATTAAGTGCTAAGTTGACCAAATAATCCACATTCATACAACGCAGTAAACCCCCCCCCAAAAAAATCACCCCCTAAAAAATCTAATCAGGATTAAAATTGTTAAAATTGTCAAAATTTAGGATGCTGTGCTAATGCCAGGCTTTTATTGACATGGTTAGATAACTAATGTGAATCTAGGTTCACATACAAAATGTGCACAGGTAGTGCAATGTTCTCAAAAGAGCTTTGACCAATAATCAAAAACTGCAATTCTGAGATGCAATGGTAAGGAAAGTTTCTGTTTTTCTTTTCAGGATGATGATGGTAATGCTGACACAGAGCCCACGGTAAGTCAGTTATGTCATGCTGGATATACTAATTCTTCTCCCCTTTGGGGGAATATATATGCCACTTTTTCTCCAAAAAGAGCTAAGAGTGGTATCTAGTTTCAGACAACAGAAAAGTTGGCATAAATCACCCAGTCCAGAATAGTCTGCATGAGGTTCCTCTATGGCAGTGTTTCTCAACCTTGGGAATGTTAAGATGTGTGGACGTCAACTCCCAGAATTCCCCAGCCAGCATGGGGAATTCTGGGAGTTGAAGTCCACACATCTTAACGTTCCCAAGGTTGAGAAACACTGCTCCATAGTGTTACACGTAGATAGCATCTGCCTGAGAATTCTGAGATGCAGAAATAGTCGTGGTGGGATGCAAACCCCTTTGCCAAATCAGGCAGCTGCCAGGCTTTTATTGACATGGTTAGATAACTAATGTGAATCTAGGTTCACATACAAAATGTGCACATGTAGTGCAATGTTCTCAAAAGAGCTTTGACCCCCCCCCCCAACTGCCATGTCTATTAAAGATCCTCTTTCCTAAGCAATCATCTTATCTGTTGATGCATAAGCTATAACTGTTATTCCTCAGGTTTATCAATGCATATTGTGATTACATGAATGTGGAAGACTATTGAAAAGAAAAAGAAGTCTTAGAATATTGTTAATTCAGATTTACTTTATCACAACACTCCCTGTTTGTTTCCTAACTGGAGGAAAACAGCAATTCATGGATATGAGTTGGTCGTGATAGCATGGATAGAGAGGTCCTGTGTGTCCTGAATTCCTCAGGTTTCTCTATGCATATTGTGGTTGTGCAAAGGTGGAAGAATATTGAAAAGAGAAAGAAAAGGAAAAAAAAATCTCAGAACACTATTAATTTAGGCTGACCATATGTAATATTTTAAACGGGACAGTACCATTTTTTTCACATTTCCCGACCGTCCCGTTGTTTTAATATAAATGTCAATTTTGTCCCATTTTTTTTAAAAAAATTAGCAAAATGTCAGGCATGGCAAGATTGATTCAGCCAAGATGCAATTATCATTTAAAAAGTGCTTGATTGAGGTGCCTGATGTTGGGTGATACTAGAGAGGGGCAAGGAAGGCGGAAAGAGAGAGAGGGAGGGAGACAGAGAGAGACGGGGAGAGAGATCTTGGCCACTGCCTCTGCTCTGCTCTTAGCTGGTCGCTCTCTGCTCTCTGTTTGTTTTATTAAAATGCGTTCGGGATGTGATCCCGCACCCCTTTTTCAAGAGTGAAACTGATTATTTCTCCAGCTTGGCAAGAGAGAGTCTTTCGTTTGGGATTGTGGGAGAGAGAGAAAGAGGGAGAAAAAAAAGCAGGAGGAGGAGGAGGGAAGGCAGAAGGAAGAGAAGCCTCACCGGGCATGGAGTTTTTGAATCCTCCCTTCCCTGCCTCTCTTCTCTCCCCCCCTTCCCGCGATCCGTGATGTTACAAAGCCTGTGAGCTGTGCTTTCCCCATTCGCCTCCTGTCAAATACAGTCCCCCTCGACGTCTACCTAAATTTTTGTATGAGTTCTGTCACTGAAGAATAATTGTTAGCTCAATATGTTCATGTAATAAAACTTTTTCATTTTAATGAAAACAAAAATATTTTTATATATACAGTAATCTGTTTAAGGACCAGCAAATGGATCTTAAACACTCTTTAAAACTTTTTTTTTATCGTCTTACTTTTTCATGAATACGGAATATTACATAAGTTTAACCCCGTCCCATTTTTGCCGTCCCAATGTCCCATTTTCGTCTCAAGGAAATATGGTCAGCCTACTATTAATTCATGTTTGGGTTTTTTTGGCCCTATCACTCCCTCTTGTGGTAAGAAATATGTGTTTCCTGTTTGGAGAATGCAGCCATTCATAAAAGTGCTATCTAGTGATGGGACAGTTAGAGAAGTCATATATGTGATCATGTGAGGACAGAACTGATACCCTTTGTTTCCCTTGTAGGGAAGCAACGATGGAATGATGGAAAAAGTTATGGTAAGTAGCTCTTGGTTTATCTTCTGCTCTTTCCTTGTGTAATACTATTCTTACATATGATCAAGCATCCTTTGGAAAGTCCATCTCCCCCCACAACCCTGGTAAGCATCTCCAGATTTTCCAGAGCATAAACAGATCAGGGAAGGACAAAATATTTGGCCTGTTTTTGCAAGCACCATGGATGTCCCTGTAGGGAAGGGGGGCAAACTATGACGTACGCATGAAGATGTCATCCGGCAGTTATTGTGACTTGTGTCAGCTGTTGGGATGAAAGTAGGCAATTTCAGTGCCCTGTGTGTCATCATTTTGGTATCATCATGAGTTGCTGATAACCCTGCTGGACTTGAAGTAACTCAGGGTGGCATCACAGTCACCTCATGACATTTGCAAGTGTATAGCCAGTGGATCTCAAGACCCCAATTTTTTTATTATAGACTGTTTCCCCAGGAGCATCCCATCAGGTCCTGATATAAGGCAGTTGCATGAAGTAAATATGAAGAAAAGCATGTGAGAAAAGGAACCATTTTTTCCTCAGTTCATCATGATATATGGCAGAATATTTTTTCTTTCTGGGTCACATTCATTTCCCCCCAAACTCAGTCCTTCATTATTAAATTTCCTGGAGGGTAAAAATCAAATATCACCAACCCTTGGATTCTTACTTCCACACGGACTCACAAAACACCAGTTCATAGATTCTGCCGTGAATTTTAAACCTTTCATTTTTAAAATTAAACTTACACCTTCACTTCCTTGCTTATTTGATCAACTCCACATCTTCCCCTTTCTCTTATGGACACAGAACATACCAACTTTTCTTTCTTTACTTCATGTGTTAATTGATGCTGTTTTTCATTTATCCTGTTACATCCATGTAAGACAAGAAAAGGGCCTCAGAACACTATTAATTCAAGTTTGTCTTTTTGGCCCCAAATCACTCCCTGTTGTGACAAGAAATGTGTGTTTCCTATCTGAAGAATGAAGGAATTCATGTTTATGATATATGAGATAGCAGTGATGGCATGGTAAGAGAAGTCATATATATTATCATGTGAGAATAGAGCTGATACCTTTTGTTTCCGTTGTAGAGTGCACTCGGTCCCGAAGGTATAGGAGTACTAATGGTAAGTAGCTCTTTGACGATCTTCTGCCCTTACCTTGTGAAATATTCTTCTTGCATGTGATCAAGTAGCCCTTTTGTGATTCAACCCCACCCCCACCAATTTAGCAGTTATATACAGAGCAGAGATATACCCTGGTTAGATATTTAGGAGGATAGTTATCTTGTTTTATGATGAAAGCTATGATATTCACCTCATTCTTAAAAAAATATTGCACACCTCCACCCATCCCCAAACTTTGGGGAGTGGAGGTGGGTTGAGTGGTAAAATAAGGGCTTAAATCTGTTTTGGACCTTTTTCTGACCAGCAAATGCTCTGAATCTGAGCTGACATTCTTGTAGCAGTTGGAAGAGGAAATGAGATGCTACTGTGGGATTTCAGTAGCCCGTTTTCCTCACATGGCTACATTGAAAATCAAGTAGAGCACATATAGGTGGAGATGCAAATCTGCATATTCAATAATAGGTATATTTCACATTTGAACTTACTTTGAGGAGGAAGAGGCAGAAGAGGTAGAAAAGGGTATGGCTATGTGAAGCGGAAGAAAAAAACGTTGCATCATAAGGATGTCTTACGTGTATAGGTGTATAACTAATGTGAATCTAGGTTCAGGTATGAAATGAAGACATGTAGTGCAATGTTCCCAAAAGAGCTTTGACCCCCCCCCCCAAGTGCCATGTCTGTTAAAGCTCCTCATTGCTAAGCAATCATCGTATCTGTGGATGCATAGGGTACAACCGTTAATTCTTAGGTTTCTCAATGCATATTGTGGTTACGTGAATGTGGAACAACATTGAAAAGAGAAAGAAAAGGAAAAATAAGTCTCAGAACACTGTTAATTCAGATTTGGTTTTTGGCCTTAGCACTCCCTGTTTTGATAGGAAAAATGTGTTTCCCAACTGGAGGAAAGCAGCAATTCATGTATATCATGAATTATATATATGAATTATATTGTATATATATTGTTTATGAATTATATATGAATTATATTGTATGATGTATATTCATGTCATCCGGGAGTCTCTGGTAGCCTTCAGGGGCACTGCTCCACAAGTGGCCGGGTGTGAGACCCTGTTTTTCAAGTTGGGTTCTCGAGAGCAGTTGGGAGTGTTGTTGCTGTATCAGCCACCCTGCTGCGTAGCAACCTCCCTGCCCGAGCTGCTGGAGGCTGTCTCAGGGTTGGCAGTGGAGTCCCCCAGGCTTATGGCCGCATGCTGCGGACCCCGTCGTTAAGGGAATTTCACTTGACAGGGTCCAGAAGGCAGGCTTTCTCGGCAGTGGCACCCGCCCTTTGGAACATTCTGCCCCTGGAGATGAGGCAGGCTCCATCGCTCCTGGCCTTCCGGAAGAACTTAAAGACCTGGTTCTGCCACCTCGCATGGGATGGGAACGGGAACAGCTCCTGCTGGGGATGGCTGGTGCCATAGAGCCCTTTTAAAATACCATCTTATCGCCTCCTGGATTTTATATTTAATTTATTAGTATTTTATGATGATTGTATATTTGTATGGTTTTATATTTATTTTAACCATTATATCTTGTAAACTGCCCAGAGTCCCCTTCGGGGGAGATGGGGCGGTAACAGAAATTGAAAATAAATAAATAAATATGACATCTAAGATGGTAGTGATGGCACGGATAGAGAGGTCCTGAGTGTCATCTTTTCAGAAGAGAATTTGACATGCTTGTTTCCTTTGTAGAATGCTTTGGATGAAGATGATCTTGAACAAATAATGGTAAGTAGCTCTTTCTTCATCTTCTGCCGTTTCTTTGGGTAATATTCTTCTTGCATGCGATGAAGCATCCCTTTTGTGATTCTACCCCTCCCAGAAAGCATCTCCAGAGTCCCCAAAGCATAAACAGAGTAGGCAGGGCCAGAACATTTCGCCTGTTTCACCTTTCCTTCTTGAAACAATTTAAAGCACCCACTTTATCCCTTAAAAAAACACCCACTGCCCAGTTGGGGTGATGTTTCCCCTAGGGACTGAGTAGCAAAGGCAGTGTCGTGGCTAGGTGTAGAACGACGCTGAGCCCCAAGAGATAAGCTCTAGATCTTTATTCTCTACCTTACACAGAATCTTACCAAACTAAGCTACCAGGACAGTTCACAGGGTAAACCCCCCAAGCACACTAAGGCGGGCCCGGCCTGATTGTCTTGGATGGGTGCCCAAGGACCTCCGTGCTATGGAAGCGCCTCTCCCTCTGGAAAGTGCCCCCTCCTTCTTGTCCAGCAATCTCCATAACACTACCTTCTCCTTCAGAGAGACATTCCGTCACAGGCAGGGACCTAGGTCTCTGCCACGGGTGTGCCTGTGGGTAATAGGGCAAGCCATGACATGTGCAGGATGATGTCATCCTGCAGTTGTTGGGATTTGTCTCACTTTTGCACCAGGGAAGAGGGCCCTGCACAATTTCTTTCTCTCCTTGTAATTTCTGTCCCTTATTGGTGTGATTCATCTACCTGGTCCAAATGGTTTCTTCATCAGATGCCGTTTTGTTGGTAGGGTGTATTTCCTCATCTCCTTTTCCAGGTCTATTTTACCAGGAAATGTGGTGGAAGCCAGAAAGGGCGATTTTTCAAACGATTCCAAAGCATATAATGAAGCCTAAGTGTTTCTCTCGGTTACTTCGTCCACGCTTAGTGTTGTACAGAATTCATGCAACCCTCTCATCCTGGCTACGAATATAACCCCATTTCTGGAGTTTGCATAATATATTAAATACTAAGGTGTTCATATAGCCTGCATTTCCACAATACAGTAAACCAGAAAAAAAAGTCTAACCAAGATTAAAACTATCCAAATTTAGGAAGTTGTACTAATGCAGCTGCTAGGTTCGTCATTCTCTTGTCCTAGGATCACATAGGGAATGTAGAGATTTAATGCCATGTTCCCAAACAGCTTGAACCCCAACTGCCCTTACTATTAACAGTCCTCTTTTGTCAGCAAGCATCTTATCTTTTGATACCAAAATCCAGTACAAGCATTATTCCGCTGGATTCTCTGGGTAGATTTTGATTGTGTGAAAGCTGAAGAATTTTGAAAAGAGAATGAAATGAAGACAAACACCATTCATTCATGTGTGCCTTTTTTGGCCCTATCAGTCCCTGTTCTGATAAGAAATGCATGTGTCCCATCTGGAGAATGAAGTGAGTCACATACATGATATCAAAGATGGTATTGATGGCATGGCTATTTATTTATTTCAAAAATTGATATAGCTGCCCATCTTACGCAGCAGAACCTGGGTTAGAGAAGTCTCATGTCATGTCATGTCATGTCATGTCATGTCATGTCATGTCATGCCATGCCATGCCATGCCATGCCATGCCATGTCAGAATAGAAATAATACTTTTTGATTCCCTTGCAGGGTTGTTTAGAAAAGGAGTGTGATACCTCTGATTTTATGGTAAGTACCTCTTTGTTCATCCTCTGCTCTTTCCTTGTGAAATATTCTTCTTGCATGTAATCAAATGCCCCTTTTGCGATTCCACCCCCAGCAACCATCGCCATTGTCCCCAGAGCATCAAGAAAGAAGGCAAGGCTAAAACATTGGGCCAGTTTTGATATTCCTTTATAAAGCAGCTTAAGGCACCGCTTTACCCCTTAAAAAATCACCCACCACCCACGTTGGTGTAAAGCAGGGTTCCCCAAAGTGGGGAAGGGTGAATGGGACCATCCATTATTGTTGTTGTTTTTATTATTCATCATACTATTACTTAAAGTACAGGTAGTCCTCAGATTATGACAGCAGTTAGGACTGCGACACGGTTGTAAAGTATAACATCACATGATCATGTCACTTAGCAACAGCAATTCCAACAGTCCCGGTTGCCATCGTTAAACGAAGACCTCATGTGATTGTGACTTCCGACTTCCAGCTGTCTTCCCCATTGACTTTGCTTGTGGGAAGCCAGCAGTGAATGCCAGAGATCACAATCACATGATCGCAGGGATGCTGTTAGGGCCTTAACTCTGAGGAGCCGTCGTAAGTTCCCCTCGGTCAGCGCCATCGTAATGGCACTGAACGGTCACTGAATGAATGGTTGCAACCCTACATTTTAGTCCCTGTAACAGCTTAGGTCTGCGGTTCGAGACCCGAGTGCCGCGTGACGGTGTGAGCTCCCGCACTCGCCCCAGCTCTTGCCAACCTAGCAATTCGAAAGCATGCAAATGCAAGTAGATGAATAGGTAGCACTTCGGTGGGAAGGTAACAGCATTCTGTGCGCGTCATGCCGGCCACATGACCGCGGAAGCGTCTTCGGGCAGCGCTGGCTCTTTGGCTAAGAAACAGAGATGAGCACTGCCCCCTAGAGTCGGACGCGACTATGCAGGGGAAAACCTTTACCTTTTTCTAACAACTTAGTAGGGCAGGAGAAGAGGAGGAAAAGGTGGAGGAGGAGCAGGAGCTCCCGCCTGCAAACTCTGCCCCCTGGTCCGCGCGATTGGCTCCCGCCTACAAACCCCGCCCCCCCGATCCATGGAAAAATTGTCTTCCACAAAACCGGTCCCTCGTGCCAAAAAGGTTGGGTACCCCTGCTCTAGGTGGACTAATGAAGCATAGCTACTATGTCCTTATAACTCTGGCTTCTACTAACCCAAACTCATTTCGTTTTGTTGTATGTGTGGTCAAGGCCCTTTTGGAACTGTCCCCAAGGGAGACATTTGGCATGGTCCCTACCAAGTTTCTTTTCTCTGCTTGTGGTTTTTCTCTCTGCAAAATGCCAAATGCTTTTAACTCAACTATGAGGCCCAAATTGCACCTCAAACTGAGAACTGAGTGGTAAAGGGAGGGTGTTAGTATTCAGCTTGGCATATGGCTTGTAGAGAAATTCAGCTCTGACCTTGAGGAGGAAGGAGAAGAAAATGGTTGTTTAGCCCTGGGTAAGTAAAGTGGGTGAGAAAGAGAGTAGCCCCAGGTTCAGGTTGTTGTCCTTAAAAGGGAGTAATGAAGGCTTTGGATGGGCTTTCAAGATTCTGGTAATATATCCAACGGCAATATGGCATGGGTCCAGGTTACCTGAGGGACCGTCTCATTCCCATGACATCGACCCGTCCCACCCGGTCATGCAGAGAGGGCATGTTACAGACCCCGTCTGTAAAAGAATTTCACTTGGCGGGGTCCAGGAAGCGGGCCTTCTCTGCAATGGCTCCCACCCTCTGGGACACTCTGCCCCCAGAGTTGAGACAGGCCCCGTCACTCCTGACCTTCCGGAAGAACCTGAAGACTTGGCTCTGCCGTCTCGCCTGGGGCAGGAAGGGGAGAAGTTATTCTTGGGGGTGGCTGGCACCTTAGAGCTCTCCTCTCTGAATTAGATCTTTTATGGCCACTTGGATTTTATATTTGTTTTTACTTTTATATTTATATTTGGTAATTTTGTATTTATATTTTAGATGTTATTTATGCTTATTGTTTTAACGTGTTTGTTGTTGTAAACCGCCCAGAGTCCCTCTTTTTGGGGAAGATGGGTGGTGGCAAAATTCGAAAAACAAAGAAACAAACAAACAAACAAACAAACAAATAAAATATAGTTGCATTCCTGGAATCCTTGCCATGTCGTTCTTTGACCTTGCCTACCTCAAAGTGTTGATGTGGCTTTACTTTCTCTGATGATGTGAGCCCATTCACATCATTATCCTCCACGGCCCTCAAGTGCCCACAATTTTATTTTAATGGACTGCAGTGGCCCAGGAAAGACCCACACAGGTGTTTATATCATGCACTGGCACAACATAGTTATGAAAGAATCCACAAAAAGAATGCTTTTTTCTCCTTCCTTGTAGGGCCTCATACCTAAGATTCTTCCTGTTCTTAAGGAAATTGATGGTGGTAAACCGATATTTGCATTGTTGGTAAGTACACACACACTTAAGTTCTCTCATTTCTTCTATGTCTCCTATGCTATCCTTCTTAGATATGACTGCAGAAGCCCTTTTGAGATTCACTCCCCCCAAAGGATCTCCAGACTTCCAGGAACAATTCCAGGAGGAAATTATAAGCTCTTGGGAACATTTAAAGGGGGGCATCATTATGACTATTGTCAGAATTTGAAAGTTTCTAAGCCTTCACAGGTCTTCCCTGTGGCTTAGAAGAAAGGCTTAAAAGAGGAGGTCAGGAAACCTTTAGAAGAGCTGTACAACAACATGTCTTTTTAATAAAAAGTCACAAAAACTCTTTGCTCACAATAACAACAACAAAAAGTCTCAGAATGCTATTAATTCATATGGTCTTTTACGCTCTATCACTCCATTTGTGATAAGAAAGGCACAGTTCCTATCTGGAGAATGAAAGATATATAGGATATTGAAAATGGCTGTGATGGTATAGTTATAATTAGTGATGGTTATCTTATCAGAATAGAACTAATCCCCTTTGTTTCTTTTGTAGAAAGCATTTGCCAGTGAAGGTCCTATTGGTGAATTAGTAGTAAGTAGCTTTGATTTATCTTCTTCCATTTCTTTCTTTAATATTCTTCTTGCATCTGAACAAGCACCCCTTTTATTTTTCTTCACCCAGCACTTAAAGCATCTCCAGAGCCCTGAGAGCACAAACACAGCAAATAGGATGAAAACATTTGGCCTATTTTTACATTTGTTTTAAGCAGCTTAAAACAATAACTTGACCCCTTAAAAAAAAAAAAAAACACAGCAAAATTGGAGTGAAGTTTCCCCCTGGGGTACTGAGTACCAAAGGGAAAGATTTTGATCTGTGACATGGATGTCCCTGTGTGGAAGAGGGGCAAGTGATCACATGTGCAAGATGATGTCATGCTGCAGTTGTGAGTGGCGTCAGCAAGTAGGTACTTGTGGCCTTTATGTGATGATATCATGGCACATGTGTCATCATTTTTGCATCATCTAGAGTTGCGGACGCCCCTGCTTGACTGGATGTAGCAGAGGGTGGACCCTCATTTTCTCACATCATACCATTTGCAATCTTGTTCCCTTTTTATAATATACTGTATTTCCTACCATTTACTGATAGAATGCAGTAGCATGAAATAAATATCAAGACATGCATAAGAAAGATTGATGCTGTTTTCTCCATTCATGTCAACACGTAGAATCATTTTTTTCCCCTGGATCATGTTAATTTTTCCACAGATCCTTATCTGGTTCTTCCATTATCACTCTTTGTTGGAAGAGAGCAAATAACTATCACCCACCTATGGATTCTTAATTCCATATACACTCACGAAACAACAATGCATTGATTCTGACAAATTTTTGTCCTTGCACTTTTAATTAAACCTATGCCCTGACTTTCCTGCTCAATTGGTCAACGCCACTCTGCTGCCCCTGACAGTGTTGCTCCATCAGAGCTGTTACATGCCTTTTAGTAAGATAGGGAAGAGGTGGGCCAGCCTTAATCCAATGGTACACATGCAGCATTCCCTGATAACTGTAAAGATACTTCCAGAATATTTTGAAACATCTTGGTCAGGATGCCGCAAATACAGTCAAAGCCCCAATTTTCATTAAGCACATAGTTACGTTTTTCTATACCACCTAGGATCTCTAATTGAGAGACTGCCTTGCAATCCAACATCCTGTTACCCACATCCCACAAATTAGGAGTTACACGGAGAACACTAACACACTCGGGATAAAGTTGGGGTGAGGTTGTTATCTTGTTTAAAACTGTAGTTTAAAAAACCCAGTCCACCTCTTAAAATAATCTTGTCCCCCATCAGTCCTCTCCAACTTGGGAGTTTTTTCCCCAGTGGTGAGTTGAATGGGAAAAGAAGGACTTTAAGGCTCAGGATGGCAGTTTCTGTCCCTAATGGTTGTGACTCATCTAATATTCGCTGCATCAGATGCAATTTTACTGGTAAGATGGATTTCCTCACCTTCTTTTCCAGGGTTTATTTTATTGGGACATGTTTGCAAAGCCAGAAAGAGAGATTTTTCAAATGATCCAAAGCATTTCATGAAGTCAAAGTCTTTCTCAGCTTTGTTGTTTATTCATTCAGTCGCTTCCGACTCTTTATGATTTCATGGACTAGCCCACGCCAGAGCTTCCTGTCGGCCGTCGCCATCCCCATCTCCCCCAAGGTCGAGTCCGTCACCTCCAGAATATCATCCATCCATCTTGCCCTTGGTCTCTTCCTTTTGCCTTCCACTTTCCCTAGCATCAGCGTCTTCTCCAGGGTATCCTGTCTTCTCATGATGTGGCCAAAGTACTTCAGTTTTGCCTTTAATATCATTCCCTCAAGTGAGCAGTCTGGCTTTATTTCTTGGAGTATGTACTGATTTGATCTTCTTGCAGTCCAAGGCACTCTCAGAATTTTCCTCCAACACCACAGTTCAAAAGCATCTATCTTCCTTTGCTCAGCCTTCCTTATGGTCCAGCTCTCATAGCTATAGGTTACTATGGGGAATACCATTGCTTTAACTATGCGGACCTTTGTTGTCAGTGTGATGTCTCTGCTCTTAACTATTTTATCAAGATTTGTCATTGCTCTCCTCCCAAGAAGTAGACGTCTTCTGATTTCCTGGCTGCAGTCAGCATCTGCAGTAATCTTTGCGCCTAGAAATACAAAGTCTGTCACTGCCTCCACTTTTTCTCCCTCTATTTGCAATCAAGCTGGTTGCCATAATCTTGGGGTTTTTTTTTGAGGTTTAACTGCAACCCAGCTTTTGCACTTTCTTCTTTCCCCTTCGTCATAAGGCTCCTCAGCTCCTCCTCGCTTTCAGCCATCAAAGTGGTATCATCTGCATATCTGAGATTGTTAATGTTTCTTCCAGCGATTTTAACTCCAGCCTTGGATTCATCAAGCCCAGCATGTTGCATGATGTGTTCTGCATACAGGTTGAATAGGTAGGGTGAGAGTATACAACCCTGCCGTACTCCTTTCCCAATCTTAAACCAGTCCGTTGTTCTGTGGTCTGTTCTTACCGTTGCTACTTGGTTATTATACAGATTCCTCAGGAGGCAGACAAGATGACTTGGTATCCCCATACCACCAAGAACTTGCCATAATTTGTTATGATCCACACAGTTAAAGGCTTTAGAATAGTCAATAAAACAGAAATAGATGTTTTTCTGAAACTCCCTGGCTTTCTCCATTATCCAGCGGATATTGGCAATTTGGTCAATTTAGTTTTCACGGCAAGAATACTGGGGTGGGTTGCCGTTACCTTCCCCAGGGATCGTATTTAGTCTGACCTCTCTGCCATGACCTTCTCATCTTGGGTCCTTCACGGTTTAGCTCATGACGTCATTGAGGTGCTCAAGCTCTAGCACCATTTCAAGGTAACAATCTCCTTTGCTGGAGCTTTCTCAGCTACCTAGTGTTATTTAGTTAGCTACTTAGTGTTATCGAGCTCATGCAATGCACATATCCTGGCTACTAATTTAACCCTCTTTCTGTAG